>CM057342.1:503217062-504417062 GCA_030015575.1 Agapanthus africanus | reverse complement strand
CATACCTTTTGAACCGATTTCCAACTCAGACAGTGCCTACCACACCTTATCTGATGTGGAGTGGGAAGAAACCCTATCTTAAGCACATTAAGACATGGGAATGTCCGGCTTTTGTCAAAAAGCAGCATGCGGACAAACACGAGGCACGCTCAGTACAATGCAAGTTTGTGGGATATCTAAAGAACTCCAAGGGATATTTCTTCTATTGCGAAAAGGAACAAAAGGTTTTTGTTTCTCATCATGCCTGCTTCTTGGAAACTGAATTTTTGGAAAAATCAGATAAGTGGGAGCGCAGTAGAACTGGAAGAAATTCCAGAACCACGAGCTATTACTAAAAGCTTAGTAGAACCAGAGGGTTCGAAAGAACAGGACATTCCTGCGCCGCTCCGCAGGAGTAGTAGGCAGTCTCATCCGCCCGAGAGATACTACAGTTTTCTCATAGACGGGGATAGAGAGGATTGCATCATTGATAATGATGAGCCGACTAGCTTCCAGCAGGCCATTCAGAGCGTTGACTCGGTAAAATGGCTCGATGCAATACGGACCGAAATGGAGTCCATGTACACCAACAAAGTATGGATTTTAGACGTTACTCCAGAAGGGGTAAAACCCGTAAGCTGCAAATGGATCTTCAAGAGGAAGATTGGTGTAGATGGACATGTTGAGACCTATAAGGCTAGACTTGTTGCAAAGGGTTTTCGTCAAAGACCTGGTTTGGACTATGACGAAACCTTTTCTCCAGTGGCTATGCTCAAATCCATTCGGATCCTTCTTGCCATTGCTGCCTTCCACGATTATGAGATTTGGCAGATGGACGTAAAGACCGCTTTTCTAAATGGAAATTTAGAGGAGTGTGTCTATATGGACCAGCCAGAGGGTTTCATTCAGAGTGGGAGCAGCGGAAAGGTGTGCGAGTTGCTTAAGTCCATTTATGGACTAAAGCAGGAATCGCAGAGTTGGAACATCTGTTTTGATAAGACGGTCAAAGATTTTGGCTTTATCAAAAATCCAGATAAACCATGGATCTATAGTAAAATTGTAGCTCGAATTGTCATATTCCTCGTTTTATACGTGGATGACATTCTCTTGATAGGAAATGACATTCCTATGCTACAATCTGTCAAAGGGTTCTTGTCACACATGTTCTCCATGAAAGACCTGGGTGATGCATCTTACATTCTGGGGATCCGGATCCATCGTGATAGATCCAAGAGGATATTAGGACTTTCACAGTCCAGGTACATCGACACCATACTGAAAAGATTTAGTATGGATGATTCCAAGCGCGGTAATCTACCGGCTTGTCACGGGATCACCCTCTCCAAAGAGATGTCTCCCAAGACTGATTTGGAAAGGGATCGCATGTCTATTATACCCTACACTTCTGCGGTAGGCTCTATAATGTATGCGATGTTGTGTACCAGACCAGATGTAGCTTATGCACTGAGTGTGGTAAGCCGGTATCAGTCAAACCCTGGGGAGAAGCACTGGATAGCGGTAAAGAACATTCTCAAATACCTGAGAAGGACTAAGGAGATGTTCTTGGTGTATGGTGGAAAAGACCTCCAAATCGAGGCCTTTGCTGACTCCAGCTTCCACAGTGACAAGGATGACTCCAAGTCCATGTCGGGTTATGTCTTTACCCTCAATGGAGGGGCGGTGTGTTGGAAGAGTTCCAAACAGGAAACCGTTGCTGACTCGACGATGGAAGCGGAATATATCGCTGCTTCTGATGCCGCAAAAGAAGCCATCTGGATGAGGAAGTTCTTGACAGAACTTCAGGTGGTTCCATCCATTGTTAATCCAATACCTCTGTATTGTGACAACAACGGGGCTATAGCTTTAGCGAAGGAACCCAGGTCCCATCAGAAGTCCAGACACATCTTAAAGCGGTATCACCTGATCAGGGAGATCGTGGATCGCCGGGAGATCGAGGTTCGGAGGGTTGCTACAGAAGATAACACTGCAGATCCATTCACGAAGGCCTTACCCCAGACTCAGTTCGAGCGACTGATCGAGATGATTGGACTTCGATATGCGAGTATATGGCCTTAGTGCAAGTGAGAGATTGTTAGTGTATATGCCCTAGGGGCCATTACTGTATCATGCTAGTTTGTATATTACTTGATAGAAGCTTGGGATATTCACAGTTGTATAGACAATCTTGCTCGAAATGGTAGTATGCTACTTTGTTTGTTTCTACTTTAATGTGAGCATGTGTTTCTTTTAGCATATCGCCTATACACATTAGTGGAGCCCTTAGGATCTTTGCTTGATTACCAGCGTTGTGATGGCAGTCACACTAGTGGGGGCTGGGTAATCTACAAGCACATCCTTATACAGGTCCCTAGTCATAGGATTATCGAGACAGGGCATCGATACTCCGGAATAGCCTAGCGTATACGCTTCTCATCCCAGTAGGGGAGATGGTCTGTCCGACAGCCGTCAGTACGTCATACTTGAGATAGTATGCGGGTGCTCGTTAGGTTACGAGTACACTGGACATGACTCGTTGGGAACTGTTGGTTGGTACTATACCTATCGTCAGTTATCCGTTCCTAGGTGACATGAGTACAACTTAGTCCGCTGACTTGACACCGTCACTTCGCCACGAGTGTGTTCCCACAGTTCATTGATTACTACCCTACTACGGCTCAAAGGAGTCGTGCTAACAGGTAGTAGTTGGGTGCAGTCCCGAAGCACTTGGAGGCAGTGACGGTTAGACAGGATTCGTCTCTCCCGGTATTGGGGGTTGATATCGCGCTGTGTCTAGGAAAGCCATTACACGAAGTCCCTGGCCAGGGCAAGCGAGATATACTGGTAGCGTTTCCATTGTTATCTCAGGGTGTTCTAGGCTACACTCCGACACGACTTGTACCGCTATTAGGAGACTGACGTTTACCACTCCCTAGGCCCGCCATGCGATACTCTCATATGAACAGACCGGACTGTACGGAGATTGTCACATTCAGGCTCAGTAGGAGTTCGGATGGGTTCACCTCATCAGTCTTCTTATAGGCATCTACCTGGGGACCGTTATGTACAGCTAGTACCGCTTGCGGCCTTTGGTTAAACCCACCGCCAGCATAGTGTCGAGTCTTTAGAGTCCCACACAGAGAGTTATTCGCCTTTGGGCAAAACAGAGTAGAGGTCGCATGGTTTTGCGACGGGGTTCGTTCACATCCGCGCATTTGTGCACGTTTGGTGTCCGGATAGTTATTACTAGAAGGCTTTGGTTTAAGCCAGATCCTGGTATATATTTTGGGATTGGTTTTATCTCATTGTATTCGTGTTCCTCGGAATATGGATGCGGGTGTGTATGCACAGTTGACAGAGGCAGAGGCAGAGGATTCTCATTAGGGTTGATGACTGTTGTCTTTTTCCAAACCCTAATGAATATGTAAAATATGATTAATGATATTAATTAAAAATAATTGTGTTATGATTAGGGTTGTTGACCATTGGACCTTGGTTGACTTGTTGACCCAAGTTGACATATTGACCAGCATCATTTCACATGCAAGATGCTCTTTGATTCTTGCAAAATTCATTAAATGTGAAATGATAATGGTCATTACAAATGAACCATCACAATTTTCTTTTAATTATTATTATTAATTCATAATTCACATATATGTGAGAATGGTTGATATTTTCTCTCATTCTCTCTTACTTATTCTCTCTCATCCATAGCTCTCCCTCTTCCACTCTCTCAAAGCTCTCATCTCTCATGTGTTGAGAACCATTTGCTTTTGAGATAAAACACCAAAATTCCTCTCTACTCATTCTAGGGTTCTAGGTTTAGCAAATCAAGCACTTTAGTTACCTCTAGTTTGAGGTAGGAGCTCAAGGTAGAGGCCATCGGGTGGATCTTTCTTCTGCAAGAGAAAGCGACGAGGAGGAACCATTCATCCCACTCCAAGGAGCAAGAAGAGAAGGAGTTCAAGACTTAGGTATAACCTTCTAACCGAGTAGGTAAAACTTGTAGTTAGTTTGCTAGGTTTTTGTTTAGCAAAGATCCTATTTTCAAGTCCATGTTACCTTTCCATAAAAAATCGTTTTTTACCGTTTCCGCATCCCCGTAAGAACCGGGACTGGTAACGTGGACTTACACTAATACATTTAGATCAACTTATCGAATCAACACTTGATTCAATTACCCGGCGATATCTCATATAACCGATCGATATCATATATCGCGAGATTAGAATACGGTATCACATACACGTATTAATCTAGGTCCCGCACATATCACATATGTGCCCTACTTCATTTCGCTTGAGCCAGGAAACCTCTGTGTAGGAATCAAAAGACTCGTCAATATGCCAGCAGTAGGTAATGATCATATCGGTTACCCACAAGCCGTCAGCGATACTAGCTGGACGTAACGGCTACCCAGCTATTGAGTGATCAGAAGATCAATAAGCAAGTTTTTCCATACTCCCATGAATCCAGTAAGTAACTCTACCGTACAGTCTGATCTCTTCGTCTGATATGTCGCATATCGAGTATAGGGGTGGTAAACGTCGGACCCCGATAACTTGATAAGTCATGTTGATGTGAGACTCATAACGGGTCGAGAAACTACTAATAACACTTACCAGTAAATCTCATCATCAGCCATGGCCAGGGACTTCCTGTTATAGCCAATCGAGCATAGCGCAACATCAACTCCCAATACCGGGAGCGACGAAACATCTCCTATCGCTCATTGCCTCCATGTGACTTGGGACTGTACCCAAAATCCACCTGTTTGAACGCTCTCTTGAGCGTGGTAGGGAGAAAATCAAAGCATGGTGGGAATCACACAAGAATATATAACGATCTCGGGTCTACAGACTAAACTGTACCAGTGTCACCAGAGAACTGCTATCTGACGATAGGTATAATACAATCTAGGATTCCTCGGCGAGTCCTGTTCGGTGTACCCATTCTCAAATGAGCACCTGTATACAATCTTTGATGTCAAACACCAATGGATGTGTGATCATCCATCGCCCCATACAAAGTCAAGAAACGTACACACTAGTCTACTCTGGAATATCGATGCCCTATCTCTATACTCCCACGACTAGGAACAATTAAAAGGTGTGCTTACGGACTACCCTGGTCCCACTAGTATGATCTGCATCATTATCCTGGAAGTCAAGCGAACATCCTAAGGGCTTTATCAACATGTAATGGAGAGACAGTATAATCATACAAGTGTACATGTTAAGATAAAGATCAACCAGATAACATACTATCATGTCGAGCAAGAAAGTCCTCTCTATATATGTCCAAGCATCCACTATAATATACAATCATGTACAATAATGGCCTCTAGGGCATACATATAACTAACAATCTCCCACTTGCACTAAGGCCAGTTGTTGTAGTATCTCATACCCAACATCCCGAAAAGTCTCTCAAATGGCCTTCGTGAGTGGATCCTCCGTGTTATTCTTCATGTCAACTCTCCTGACCTCGATCTCCTGGAGATCAACTATCTTCCTGATCAGGTCATACCGCCTAAGAATATTTCTGGATCACTGATGGGACCGGGGTTCCTAGGCCAAAGCACAGCTCTATTGTTATCACAATACAAGTATTGGATGCTTAATGGTAGGAACCTCACTAAGTTCATCTCATGAAATTTTTCATCCAGACAGCGTCTTTGGCTGCATCGTTGATAGCGATGTATTCAACTTTCATCATCGGGTCTGCTACGGTATCTAGCTTGGAACTCTTCCAACATACCGTCCCTCCACTGAGGGTAAAAACAAAACCCGAGACTGACTTTCAGTCGACCTTATCACTCTGGAAGCTCGAATCGGTAAAGGACTCTATCTGGAGTTCACCGTTACCATACACCAAGAACGATTCTTTAGTCCTTCTCAAGTACTTAAGAATGTTCTTCACAGCTGTCCAGTGATTTTCCCCAGGATTTGATTGACACCTACTCACTACACCTAGTGAGTATGATACATCCTCTTAGATCAATCTTTATAGATCTTAATCCCTGGATGTAGGAGGCATCACCCAGATCTTTCACGGAGAAACTGTGATAAGTAGAGCTTGACCGAGGGTAGCATAGGAACATCATTTCCTATCAAGAGTATGTTATCCACGTACAACACGAGAAAGACAACCTTACTCTCTACAACCTTCTTGTATATATAAGGTTGATCTACCTTTTTAATGAAATCAAACTCTTTGACTACCACATCAAAAGAGATGTTCCAACTCCGCGATGCCTGCTTAAATCAGTTGATTAATGTAAGCAGCTTGCACACCATTCCGCAGCTCCCCCTGTCCATAAAGCCCTCTGGATGTGTCATGTACATGCTCTCTTCTAAATGACCATTTAGAAAAGCGGTCTCGACGTCCATCTGCGAGATTTCGTAGTCATGGTATGCAGCGATGGCAAGTAGGATCTGGATGGACTTAAGCATAGCCACTGGAGAAAAGGTTTCATCATAATCCACACCTGGTCGTTGACGAAAAACTTTTGCTACAATTCTAGCTTTGAAAGTCTCAACTTTCCATCTACACCAATTATTTACTCAAGATCCACTTGCTTCCGATGGGTTTTACCCCTTCAGGAGCAACATCCAAAGTCCATACTTTGTTGGTGTACATGGGTTCCATCTCAGATCGCATTGCATCCAGCCATTTCACAGAGTCCCCACTCGTGATGGCCTGATCGAAACTAGTTGGGTCATCATCTTCCATGATGCATTCCTCGCTCCAACCATCACCGAGAAAACCGTAGTATCTCTCAGGTGGATAAGAAACCCTACTAAATCTACAGAGTGGCTGAGGTTCGTCGAGGACTATTGAATTCTCCGGTTCTACCAAATCATCAGTTGTAGTATGTGTAGCTGGAACTTCTTCCAGTTCTACCTCATTACCACTAATTTATTTTACAAGAAATTCCTTTTCTAAAAAGGTGGCATATTGAGAAACAAACACCTTTTGTTCCTCACTATGGTAGAATAGATATCCATGCGAATTCTTTGGATATCCCACAAACTTGCAAAGAACTGATCTTGCTTCAAGTTTGTCCGGATTTTGCTTTTTGACATAGGCCGGACAACCCCATATCTTAACTCGTTTAAGATATGGTCTCTTTCCACTCTATATCTCATATGATGTTTTAGGCACCGATTTTGATGGAAATTGATTCAATAGGTATGCTATTGTCTCAAGCGCATAACCCCAAAAAGAAATAGGTAACTCAACGGTACTCATCATAGAGTGCACCATATCTAATAGGGTGTGATTCCTCCGCTCCGATACACCATTGTATTGTAGTGTATACGGAGGAGTAAGCTGAGAGAGAATCCCATTCTCTTTTAAATAGTCACGAAATTCCGTGCTCAAGTATTCTCCTTCCCGATCCGATCGAAGGATTTTAATACTTTTACCCGTTTGGTTCTCTACTTCGTACTTGTATTCCTTGAATTTCTCAAAAGCTTCAGACTTGTGTTTCAACAGGAACACATGTCCGAATCTTGAGAAATCATCGGTGAATGTGATAAAGTACGAGTAACCATTCCTGGCATGTGTAGACATGGGACCACATAAATTACTATGTTAAAAAGCAAAATCTGGACAAGTTCGAGACATGGTCTGTTCTGTGTAAGTTTGTTGGATATCCCAAACATTCACGAGGGCATAACTTCTACCACACTGAGGAACTAAAGGTGTTAGTTGCTCAACATTCCACCTCTTTAGAAAAGGAATTTCTTGAAAAAGAAATTAATGGTAATGAGGTAGAGATGGAAGAAGTTCCTGCTATACAAACTACAGCTGATGATTTGGTAGAACCGGAGGATTCAATAGTCCCCGACAAAGCTCAGCCACTTCGCAGATCTAGTAAGGTTCATCATCACTTGAGAGATACTACGGTTTTCTCATAGATGGTGGGACTGAGGATTGCATCATAGAAGATGATGACCCAACTAGTTTCAAGCAGGCCATCACAAGTGGAGACTCTGTGAAATGGCCGGATGCTATGCAATCTGAGATGGAATCATGTACACCAACAAAGTATGGACTTTGGAAGTTGCTCCTAAAGGGGTAAAACCCATCAGGAGCAAGTGGATCTTTAAGAAGAAAATTGGTTTAGATGAAAAGGTTGAGACCTTCAAAGCTAGACTTATAGCAAAAGGTTTTCGTCAACGACCAGGTGTCGACTATGATGAAATCTTTTCTCCAGTGGCTATGGTTAAGTCCATCAGGATCTTACTTGCCATTGTTGCATACCATGACTACGAAATCTGGCAGATGGATGTCAAGACCGCTTTTCTAAATGGTGATTTAGAAGAGAGCGTGTACATGACACAGCTAGAGGGCTTCATAGATAGTGGGCGTAGCGGAAAGATGTGCAAGCTGCTTAAATCAATGTACGAATTAAATTAGGCGTCGTAGAGCCGGAACATCTGTTTTGATGAAGCAGTCAAAGAGTTTGACTTCATCAAAAACGTAGATGAACCTTGTATATACAAAACGGTTGTAGAGAGTAAGGTTGTCTTCCTCGTATTGTACGTGGATGACATACTCTTGATAGGAAATGATGTTCCTTTGCTACAATCGGTCAAGCTCTTTTTATCACAAAAGTTCTCCATGAAAGATCTGGGTGATGCCTCCTACATCTTGGGGATAAAAATCTATAGAGATAGATCTAAAAGGATGTTAGGATGGTCCCAATCCAGGTACATTGACACCATTCTAAAGAGGTTTAGTATGGATGATTCTAAGTGTGGTAATATACCCGCTTATTCCGGAATCACTCTCTCCAAAGAGATGTCTCACAAGACTGATTTGGAGAGGGCTCACATGCAAGGCATATCTTATGCTTCTGCTGTTGGGTCTATCATGTACGCGATGTTATGCACCAGAATGGATGTAGCTTACGCACTTAGTGTGGTAAGTAGGTATCAATCAGATCCTGGAGAGAAGTACTGGACAGCTGTGAAGAACATTCTTAAGTACTTGAGAAGGACTAAAGAAATGTTCTTGGTGTATGGTATCGGAGAACTTCAGGTGAAGTCCTTTACCGATTCGAGTTCCAGAGTGATAAGGACGATAGTAAGTCTGTCTCTGGTTTTGTCTTCACCCTCAATGTAGGAGTGGTATGTTGGAAGTGTTCCAAGCAAGATACCGTAGCAGACTCAAGAATGGAGGCTGCATACATCGCTGCCAACGATGCTGCCAAAGAAGCTGTCTGGATGAAGAAGTTCATTGCTGAACTTGGTGTGATTCCATCCATTGAGGATCCAATACATTTTTATTGTGATAACAATGGAGCTGTGGCTTTGGCCAAGGAACCCCAGTCCCATTAGCAATCCAGACATATTCTTAGGTGGTATCACCTGATCCGGGAGATAGTAGATTGCTGGGAGATCGAGATCAGGAGAGTTGACACGAAGGACAACACGGTAGATCCACGCATGAAGGCCCTTCCCCAGACGCGGTTTGAGAGACTTTTTAGGATGTTGGGTATGCGATACTACAACAACTGGTCTTAGTGCAAGTGGGAGATTGTTAGTAATATGTATGCCCTAGAGGCCATTATTGTATATTATAGTGGATGCTTGGACATATATAGAGAGAGAGGACATTCTTGCTCGACATGATAGTATGCTATCTGGTTGCACTTTATCTTAACATATACACTTATTATTAATATGTCACTCTGATACATGTTGATAAAACCGTTAGGTTGTTAGCTTGACTACCAGGACTATGATGCAGATCATACTGGTGGCGCTTGTGTAGTCCGCAAGCACATCTTTTAACAGTTCCTAGTCGAGGGGATATCAAGATAGGGCATCGATATTCCAGAGTAGACTAGTGTATACATTTCTTGACCCTATATGGGGCAATGGTTGATCCCACAGCCATTGGTGTTTGACATAATAGCTTGTACACAGATGCTCATTAGAGAATGGGTACACCGAACAGGACACGCCGAGAACTCCTAGATGGTACCATACCTATCGTCAAATAGCAGTTCTCAGGTGACACTTGTGCAGGTTAGACTGTAGACCCAAGATCATCATAGATTCTTGTGTGGTTCCCACTGTGCTTTGATTTCCTCCCTACCATGGCTCAAAGGAGTCGTTCAAATAGGTGGATTTTGGGTACAATATCGAGTCATATGGAGGCAATAAGCGATAGGAGGGGTTTCGTCTCTCCCGGTATAGGGAGTTGATATTGCACTATGCTCGATTGGCTAAAACAGCAAGTCCCTAGCCAGGGCTGATGAGATTTATTGGTAAGTGTTATCAGTAGTTTCTCGAACGGTTATAGGCCACACATCGGCATGACTTATCAAGTTACTGGGGTCTGACGATTCCACCCCTAGACTTGATATGCGACATATCAGATGAAAGGACCGGACTGTATAGTAAGTGTTGCTTATAGTCTTTACGGAAGTTTGGACAAGCTTGCTTGTTGATCTTCTATTGTCTCAATACCTGGGTAGCCGTTACGTCCAGCTAGTACCGTGACGGCTTGTGGGTGACTGATGTGATCATCACCAACTGCTAGCATATTGACGAGTCTTTAGAGTCCCACACAGAGGTTTCATAACTCAAGCGAAACGAAGTAGGGCACATATGGTGATAAGTGTGGTTGCTTGATTAAATACGAGTATGTGATACCGTATTCTAATCTCACGATATTTAATATCGGTTAGGTTATATATGATATAACCGGATTATTGAACCAAGTGTTGATTCGATGATTTGCTGTATGTATATATATATTTGATACTGGCTGGTTGTATATGATATGACCAGATTATTGAATAAAGTGTTGATTTAATATAGTATTGAATATTTGTCAGTTATATGACCGGGTTATTGAATCAAGTGTTGGTTTGATAATTTGTTATACATATTCATATGATATTAGTCAGTTATATATGATATAACCGGATTATTAAATCAAGTGTTGATTTAATAATTTGATGTATATTTATATTTGATATATTATTATATATTAACTAATATTAGCTCACTAATGAATTTCTTCTCATGTATATATATAATGATATATTTATATATATTTATATATATGATATATATATATATATAATTTACTTTTGTGTCAGGATGGATGATAAATGGAATATGGGTGTATGAGACTCACACCATGGCTAAAGATAATTAGGGCAATTATTTTTTAGAGTAAATCACAATGAGGTGGAAATGAGCACGGCTTTAGATGCTTGTGGAAGCATGTAGAAGCCATGACTCATCCCACTAATTTTGTTTTAATCTAGATATTTTCTTACCCTAATCCTTATCTTTAAACCATGGTTCACTCTCTCACTTGACTACTTGATATTATTCTATACCCTAGTTCATCTTCTTCTTCCTCTCATTAGCTCTCTAGTTCTTTCTTGTGTTGAAAAAGAAAAAGAGAAAATGATTCCTCTAGTGAGCAAAATTCCTAATTCATCAACCTACTCTCATCTAGCCTATTAGTGTAGGTTGTTTGCTTCACTAATTACTTGTTTAGTGAAGAGGTAGCTTGAGTTAGAGATACTTCAAGGTGGATCATCTTCGGCCTCAAAGACGACGAAGAAAGCTCGTTCCTTTCACTAAGTGGAGCCTAAGAAGAGTTCTAGGGACCACTACCAGGAGCTTAGGGACTACTACTAGGAGCTATTGAAGTGAAGGACCGGTCTACAAAGGTTGTATTCCTTATTCACTTAGTGTAAAATTTGTTTACATGCTTATAAACTCTAATTCTCTAGTTCGATTCTAGGTTGGTGTAGTTTAGCCCACTAGATTTTTTAAAATTGCATACTTGATGCCTCTAAAAACATAGTAGTGGTGCTAAGACATACTTTCATGGATGATATTGGAAGAGACCATGGCAAGTTCTTTCCAGGATACTACGGCGATAAATATTTGGACCCAGGATCGATTGTATCGCACGTATTCAGAAGGCCAGAGACCACCATCGTTGACATGCTACATGGTGAATGGCCATGTTAGTTGGCCAGGAGATGTTCAGAGAGGTGTCAGAGCAGGACTGTTTCCGTCGCTACTCCTAACCAGGCTGTCGAGCCGGGAGGTCATGGAATTGGTGATCCACAGAGAAAACAAGGACCCAGAGGCAGAGGACGCTAGACTGTGGGCGGAAAGCACGTAGAAATTCTTGCTCTGCCAGCTCCAGGTGTACAGGAACCTTTCGACATTGAAGGAGCTGTACCTCAATATTATTTATTACGGTTTGTGTTTTTGTGATTCGAGTATCACGTTTTCGTTGTTTTGACTTTTGTGTTTTGATGATTGGGTTTCATTATTGATATTTTCTTGCACCGTAGCTGCACCTGATGGATACTTTCCTTGTGCACAGTAACTGCACTTGAATTATGTTTTTAAACATCCTTTATACGTGATTTACATTTTTGTGCATATCCATTGCACTCGATGTTGTTTTCTGCACGTCGTTCCACATATTGATGACTTTGTACACTTCGATATATTTGATTTTGATTTCATACATGTTGTATACACTTGATTTTGATTCGTGCACTTTAGGTGCAATTGATGTTGTTTACTAGTGCAGTCGATGCATTGTTGTAGATTTCATGCACACCAGATGCACACATATTTATTTTCATGCACCCTATTGCACTAGATGTTTTTGTACAAACCCGATACAAATGATTTAGATTTTTACACACACTCGGCGCACTTGATGTTGTTGCTGTGCATGTTTGATGCACTTGAGGCTTTTCGTGCACACCAGATGCACTTGATCAAGATTTTTGTGCATATCAGTTGCACTTGATTGAGATTTTTGTGCACTCTGGATATACTTGATATTGTTGTCGTGCACACCCAATGCATTTGACAGATACTTTCGTGCACACCCGTTGCACTCAGTTTTCGTTTTCGTGTACATTCGTAGCACTTGGATTTGACTTCGATTTCCGTGCGCACCAGACGCATGTGGGTTTATTTTCATGCACGACGATTGGGATTGATTTTTTTTCGAGCATCATGTTTTATGATGTACTTTATTATTTAGTAGCAGAGCAGGACTGGTCTGAGGGCAGTACCAGAGTGTTTTCGCATGCATCAATATTTACTGAAGAGGTTTTCAAAAGAACTATAGTCTCACTATTTCCTAGTGTCAATAAGCGACGCAAGATTTTACAAAAAGAAAACCCTTCAGAATTATTTAAAAAAAAAAGCGGGACGTATATTTTAAGCTAAACGTGTGTGTGTATTTCTTCACAAGTGAATGTCCGCTACTTGTGCCGTAATATACGCATCACACGGCGATTTGAAAATGGATTTTCATACATTTTACAGTTACTTAAAGGATTTCTCTTGATGCGTATTATATACATATTATAGCTTTGATTATATTGTACTTGATTTAAATGGTAGATTTCGAAACTTGTGTTTTTCATCATAACTCGCATGATTTGCATGACGCTTGGCGGAGTTTTAATTATTGAGTCTTGCACTTGTTTTCATGCGCACGTGTTGCGCTATGACATTTTAGCTTATCTGTGACTTCGAAGCCCCGTTGATTTGAATTACTTTACGGAAATGTTTTAATATTTGGGGGGTTTAAATTTAAATTGGGGGACCGAATTTATTTAAAAGGGGAAGATTGTAACATTTCAGAAAATAGAAAATAATATTTTTGGATTTAAATAATAAAATAATAAATTTTACAGATATTGTACGAACAAAGATTTGAGTTTTCGTAGATTGGTTTAATTTGACACGACCCGAAATAGCACGTGACTGGCACTTGAATCATGTGAAGTTTATAGGACCCCATCTAATTCAAGTAAGCCAAAAGACCAGAAATCTAAACCATTTTAAAAGAGAAGTGAAGGAAAACTTATTTAAAAGTTAACATATAAATCACTTGAAGGTCGTAGTAAGCATCTTTAAAAAGATCAAGTCCTTTTCAAGAATTTCGGCAGAGTTCCCTTTTTAAAAACTGGCCCCAAACGGGTACAAACATGAATAATAAAGGTATCCCCAAGCGGGAGCTAGCACTTCGCCAATTGGCGGACACAACCATGCAAGCAATATAATATACAACGCCGAAGGGTGAGGATCAAAACTCAGAATGAAAACCATCATCATCAAGAAAACTAGAGAAAGACTATAATAATACAGTACGCGAGCCTAAGGCCGAAAAAATATACATACTGGTCTTCTAAGTCTAATAAATATACAAGTCTGGTTGATGGAGTTTACTAGATACAACTGAATGTAAATAAAATACAACGGTGGTCACGATGCAAGTGAACCCACCTACCAAAGCAATCACCCGGAAGGAACAGTGTGCCAGCAAACTGCAACGAAAACTGTAAGGCAAAACCTATAAGAAACTGTGGCACAACGGGGGTGAGTTGCCAACTCGTGAGTAGAAAACATCACCGAGCAGAAATCGCATGCATGACTCAATCCAAGGTCATACAATAATATATCCTTAATATATAACCTGAAGCATCTAAATAATAGCAAGGGTAAACATCTAAACAAAGTGTAATACAATGTGCTCGTGTCAGTGCCTCAGGTAACAACATATCATATATATGATGTATGAATGCATGAAAACATAATACATCTAAATGAAAAAACTGTTTTCTTATCTCAGAGAGATTTCTGTATAAAACCGAAATATCGTCAATGAAATCAATAGAGAATCCGTGTCAAGTATCGACACAAAACATAAATCCCAATATCTCAATATCTCGGGCTTCGGCAATCCGGATTGGCCCATATCATCAAATCTCACAATCTCGAGCTCCGGAATCCGGACTGGCCCAAATATCAATCTCACGACTACGTCGGTATCCTCCGGATATCTGCCGCGTCATAAATCACCGGTCGGTAATGCTCCCCTACCGGGCTCAACGCCATCATTTGCGACCATCTTGCCCCGGGGTACCGCACCGGGTCCACCATGCACCCGCAGACGGTTCCTCCTCCTTTTCCTTGAATCGGGTGTATGATACCGCTCAACAGCCGAGAAAACTCATGGTGGACACCTCTCAAATCATATAACGAGAAAACCACAAATTTCTATCTTTTGAAATGAAAATGATGTAAGTCGATGTACAACACCCCACGACTTGCGGGGAGGCGGAAATATGAAAAACGATCTTGTTTATATGCTAAACATCGACTAACCGCATGAATCGAAGCTAAACGATAACTAACATGAAACATAGAAGTTCTATACTACTATGTTTAGGGATTATACCTAACGAAACGTGTCCTTCGTCTTTGCGAACTCCTCCTCCTCCTCGGCCTTCTCGAAGTAGTAGACGATCCACCCGAGAGCTTTACTCCAAGCTTAGCCTCTAAACTTGAGGCAACTAACATTCTTTAAGTGCTAATCAAAGAAGCTAGGTGATATAGAGTGAGGGTTATGGTTTAATTAGTCTAACTAATCCTTGTACTCAACACATGAGAGGGGAGGATTAGGGTTTGAAGAGGGAGAGCTTGAGGAGAGAGAAGGTGAAGATAATAATGAGAAGAGAAAATGAGTTATCATAATATATATCAAGCATTTTGTAATATCAAGAAAAGAAAAGAAAATGATTTACAACCATGCTTGATAAATATCTTATGGTGATTCATCTCCATGAGTCATTAAGTAATTATGAAGCATTAATGACATGGATGAATCATCCATATGACTCACTAATCTCATTCAATGTATATACCACCTAAACCTCCTTAGTCACCATCTTCTAGAAGCTTCTCGCGCAATTACGAGAACGCCCCTCCTTTCCGCAAAAATACGGAAAAACTTTAAACTGTATAAATCCAATAACCAGATACCAGTAACTGGCTTAAACCAAAGCCGACTGGTAAAAACTGTCCGAAAGTCGTACGTGCGTAAACACACGTATGCGTCCGAACCCTTGTCGTAAAACCATACGACCTCTATATCGTTTCTCCTGGAGTAGGGAAACTCTCTGTGTGGGACTCTAAAGACTCGACTACTACGCTGGCAGTAGGTTTAACCACAGACCGCAAGCGGCACTAGCTGTACGTAACGGTCCCCAGGTAGATGTCGATATGAAGGCCGATGAGGAAACCCATCCGAACTCCTACTGAGTCTGATGTGACAATCTCCGTACAGTCCGGTCCGTTCGTCTAAGACTATCGTATATTGGGCCTAGGGGGCGGCAAGCGTCAGTCCCCTAATAGCGGCATAAGTCGTGTCGGAGCGAAGCCCATTATACCCTGAGAAACTACTGGAACCTACCAGCAAATCTCGCTTGCCCTGGCCAGGGACTTTGCGTAATGGCTCTCTGACACAGCGCGATATCAATCCCCAATACCGGGAGAGACGAATCCTGTCTAACCGCCACTGTCTCTAAGTGCTCGGGACTGCACCCAATTGCTACATGTTTGCACGACTCCTTTGAGCCGTGGTAGGGTAGCAATCTAAGAACAGTGGGACACACTCGAGGCGAAGTAGCAGTGTCAAGTCTGCGGACTATGCTGTACTCATGTCACCTGGGAATTGTTCACTGACGACTGGTATAAAACCATCCAACAGTTCCCTGTGAGTCCTGTCCGGTGTACCCGTAACCTAACGAGCACCTGCATACTATCTCCAGTACGACGTACTGATGGCTGTGGGACAGACCATCTCCCCAACTGGGATGAGAAGCGTACACACTAGTCTACTCCGGAGTATCGATGCCCTGTCTCGATAATCCAACGACTAGGGACCTGTATAAGGATGTGCTTGTAGACTACCCAGCCCCCACTAGTGTGACTGCCATCACAACGCTGGTATTCAAGCAAGATTCTAAGAGCTCTATCAATACGTATACTCACATATTAAGATAGAAAAACCAAGTAGCATACTACCATGTTTAGCAAGACTGTTATATACATGTGAATATCCCAAGCTTCCATTAAGTAATATACAAACTAGTATGATACAATAATGGCCCCTAGGGCATATACACTAACAATCTCCCACTTGCACTAGGGCCATGTACTGGCATATCGAAGACCGATGATCTCGGGTAGCCTCTCGAACTGAATCTGAGGTAGGGCCTTTGTGAATGGATCAACAATGTTCTCTTCAGAAGCAACTCTCCGAACCTCGATCTCCCGACGATCAATGATCTCTCTGATCAGGTGATACCGCCTTAAGATGTGTCTGGACTTCTGATGGGACCTTGGTTCCTTCGCTAAAGCTATAGCTCCGTTGTTGTCGCAATACAGAGGTATTGGATCAACTATGGTAGGAACCACCTGAAGTTCTGTTAGGAACTTCTTCATCCAGACTGCTTCTTTTGCGGCATCGCAAGCAGCTATATACTCCGCTTCCATCGTTGAGTCAGCAACGGTGTCCTGCTTGGAGCTCTTCCAGCACACCGTCCCTCCATTGAGGGTAAAGACATAACCCGACATGGACTTAGAATCGTCCTTATCACTCTGAAAGCCGGAATCAGCAAAGGCCTCTAACCTGAGGTCTTTTCCGCCGTAAACCAAGAACATCTCCTTAGTCCTTCTCAGGTACTTGAGAATGTTCTTTACTGCTATCCAGTGCTTCTCCCCTGGGTCTGACTGATACCGGCTTACCACGCTCAGTGCATAAGCTACATCTGGTCTGGTGCACAACATCGCATACATTATAGAGCCTACCGCAGAAGCGTAGGGTATAATAGACATGCGTTCCCTTTCTAAATCAGTCTTGGGAGACATCTCTTTGGAGAGGGTGATTCCGTGACAAGCCGGTAGATTACCGCGCTTAGAATCTTCCATACTGAATCTTTTCAGTACAATGTCGATATACCTGGACTGCGAAAGTCCCAACATCCTCTTGGATCTATCACGATAGATCCGGATCCCCAGAATGTAAGAGGCATCACCCAGGTCTTTCATGGAGAACCTGTGTGACAAGAATCCTTTGACAGATTGTAGCATAGGAATGTCATTTCCTATCAATAGAATGTCATCCACGTACAAGACGAGGAGTACGACACTTCTGGCTACAACTTTACTATATATGCACGGTTCATCTGGATTTTTGATAAAGTCATATTCTTTGACTGTCTCATCAAAACAGATGTTCCAACTCCGCGATGCCTGCTTTAGTCCATAAATGGACTTAAGCAGCTTGCATACTTTCCCGCTGCTCCCACTCTGATTGAAACCTTCTGGCTGATCCATATAGACGCACTCTTCTAAATTTCCATTCAGAAAAGCCGTCTTTACGTCCATCTGCCAGATTTCATAATCATGGAAGGCAGCAATAGCAAGAAGGACCCGAATGGATTTGAGCATAGCCACTGGAGAAAAAGTTTCGTCATAGTCCAAACCAGGTCTTTGACGAAAACCCTTCGCAACAAGTCTAGCCTTATAGGTTCCCACCTGTCCATCTACACCAATCTTTTTCTTGAAGATCCATTTGCATCCTATGGGTTTTACCCCATCTGGAGCAAAGTCCAAAGTCCATACTTTGTTGGTGTACATGGACTCCATTTCGGTCTGCATTGCATCTAGCCGTCATACCGAGTCGCCGCTCTGGATGGCCTGCTGGAAGTCAGTAGGTTCATCATCACCTATGATGCAATCCTCTCTATCCCCATCTATGAGAAAACCGTAGTATCTCTCAGGCGGATGAGACGGCCTACTACTCCTGCGGAGGGGTGCGGGAATGTCCTGTTCTTCTTGAACTTCCGGTTCTACCAAACTTTCAGTAGCAGCTTGTGGTTCTGGAATTTCTTCCAGTTCTATTTCGCACCCACTTATTTCCTTTTCTAAAAAATGATGTTCTAGAAAATAGGCATTACGAGAAACAAAAACCTTTTGTTCCTCTGCGTAATAGAAATAATATCCCTTGGAGTTATTTGGATATCCCACAAACATACATTTTACCGATCGTGCCTCGAGCTTGTCCACATGCTGCTTTTTAACAAAAGCTGGACATCCCCAAATCTTCATATGCTGAAGATGGGGTTTCTTCCCAGTCCACATCTGATATGGAGTGGTAGGCACAGTCTTGGTAGGAGCCCTGTTCAGAAGATATGCTGCTGATTCTAGCGCATAACCCCAAAAAGATCGCGGTAACTCAGCATTACTCATCATGGATCGTACCATATCCAATAGGGTTCGATTCCGTCTCTCCGATACACCGTTATGCTGTGGAGTATATGGAGGAGTAAGCTGAGAGAGAATTCCTTTCTCTTTTAGGTAACCTAGGAACTCGGCACTCAAGTATTCACCACCTCGATCAGATCTAAGTGTCTTGATACTTTTGCCGGTTTGGTTTTTTACTTCATTCTTATACTCTTGGAATTTCTTAAAAGCCTCGGATTTATGTTTCATCAGATAAATGAATCCGTATCTTGAGTAATCATCCGTGAAAGTAATGAAATAGGAAAAACCACCTCTTGCATGTGTAGATAATGGACCACATACATCGCTGTGTATGAGTCCTAAGAGCTCGCTCGCTCTTACTCCTTGTCCAGTGAATGGAGTCTTTGTCATCTTTCCTTTGAGACAAGATTGACAAGTGTCATAAGTTTGATATTCGAACGAGTCTAAATATCCTTCTCTATGCAACTTAGTCAACCTTCTCTCATTAATGTGACCCAGTCTACAATGCCATAAGAAAGCTTTATTTAAATCTGGAGACTTTCTTTTAAGTGTGTTCTGGACATTGAAAATTTGGAGTTGGTTTAAAACATATATACCGTTATTTAGTGTACCGGACCCAATCAAACCATGATTAAGGTGGATGTTAACAACATCTCTTACAAATATGAAATCATAACCTTTATTTGATAACAAGGAAACTGATATGATATTACACGTTAAGCTTGGTACAAAAAAACAGTTATGTAAAACCAAAATGTGTCCACTCGTCAATCCTAGGTGATAATCCCCGACGGACGCAGCTCCCACGCTAGCTCCGTTAGCAACCTTTAGGGTCATATCACCTTCAGCACTCTACAGTTTCTCAGTGCCTGCAATGAATTGCAAATATGAGATCCTGATCCGGTATCCAATACCCAGGAAGTAGAGTTGATCGACAGACAATTCTCAATTACAAACACACATGAAGTCGAAGCCACAGCTTGCTTCGGTTCCTGGTTCTTGGCGTTCCACGCCTTGCAATCCTTCTTCCAGTGCCCTTTCCTATGACAATGGAAGCACTCATCCTGGCCAACTACCGTTACCGCAAACTTTTTCTTTCCCTTCCCTCCCACCTTACTAACACCTCCTCTAGGTTTGGTGGCGGCCTTCTTCTTCCTTCCTTTGGCCCTAGCCTTGGACCCGGAAGAAAATGTACCGCTAACAAACATAGCGGGTGTTTCCCTTGTCTTC
This sequence comes from Agapanthus africanus, assembly GCA_030015575.1. NCBI lineage: Eukaryota > Viridiplantae > Streptophyta > Magnoliopsida > Asparagales > Amaryllidaceae > Agapanthus > Agapanthus africanus. The sequence continues at coordinate 504,396,714 of CM057342.1, read as the reverse complement.
TGCAAGGTGCCCTCTGCACTCCTTAACATGTTCAGGAGTTCCGGAAGTTCAACTTCTTTTCTTTGAATGTTGAAGTTCAGGATAAACTGGGCGTAGGTGTGAGGAAGGGACTGGAGAATAAGGTCTGTATAGAGCTTATTATCCAAAGTCGTCCCAAGGTCTGCGAGCTCTTCAATATAGCCGATCATCTTTAGGACATGTTCTCCTACCGATGACCCGATAGCCAACCTCGCTCGAAACAAGTTCTTAGAGGTCTCGTATCTTGTTATACGAGATTGCTCTCCATAAATTTCCTTTGTATGGAGAAATATGCCATCAAGGTCCATATCCTCGTGCCTCCTCTGATGTTCATTGTTCATTGAGGCAAGCATGATGCACTTGGCTTTCGCGCAATCTAAATCCCAGGTTTTGCGGATTTCCTTATCCGCATTGCTGGATTTGGGACCAGGGACAGCAGGTGCCGTAGCGGTGAGGACGTACCCCAATTTGTCATAGGTCAAAGCCATTTTGACATTCCGCAGCCAATCTTTATAGTTTGGCCCTGTCAGTATATTTTTCTCTAAAAGTAACATAAGTCCAGTCATTTTCAGGGTCGCTGCAATTAGGAGAGAGAGAAGAAAACTCTTTAGCATGATGCTCTTGTAAGTTTAGAGTGGTTTTTAGTTTATCTAAACTGGATAGCTCCCACTGTTTCTCGAATCCTTCCTCAAACCATAAAAGAAGAATTAGCCAGGACTATTCTCACTGTACAATTCTTGCTTAACCGTTCAGCCAGGCTAGTGTCGATACTTCGAGGGAGGTTTTCCAACGCTTTCGCGAAGTTTCTTAATTAAATAACCTCTTTTCTCTGGGGGCGTAACCCCGCTGACACCTTTCTGGACACCTACTTGGTTTATAGCATTGATCGTTAAGTGACGAATCTCCTGATAAGTAGCATATACTCACAGTAGGATCGGGATCCAAATATCATCGTATGATAATGTTGAAGGAATGCTACCAACATTCATCAAACTCCAAATGGTATGCATCATTTTGCAAATTTCAGTTTCTTTAGAAATTCCCGATATAAGTTTTTGCCCCATGCTCTTATGACCTTGGCTTTGGTCAAAATGTCATAAGTCACATGTCAAGTTCTACCCGTCATTATCTTGTCAATTTGAACCCATCCGTATATACCCCTGACTTTGGTCAAATGATAATACGACTGTCCCAAACTAACTCATCTATCTTATGCAACAAATGAAAACTCAACAGCTACCAAACACTATGCCTTGACTTTGGCCAAAATGCATACTTTGAATACTACTGAATACCCAAATGAAATGACGGAGGGCTACGAATGGTTTTGGCGAAACCATGAACGTAGTAAACTTGATATAACCGAAGGAACCTGATAGCTTTTAAAAGGAGTGGTTAAAGCTCCGCAATTAAAAATATCTGTTTTTAAAATTAACCGAGTGGTTTCTTTTAAATTGTTCCAACGATTAACTTTTGGTTTATTTTTTTTGCATTATAAATAATGCGTCCCATCATTAACCTATCATTGCAGAAAACAACGAAAATACAACGTCCTCTTATGCCATCCGCATTCGCCACGGGGTCCCGTCATCACCCGTTAGGTTACTTAACTAACGACAGAGCGGGGGCTGGGCTAGCGCGGGTGTAAAACATAAGTGACGTCTAAATAGCTATCATATATAGATATTGTACATTCGTCAGACGCAATAATAGGCATTCCAGATCACAGATGAACTTTATTGGATTTGCAAGCAATCCGTGTTTGTTTTGACCCTGCAACAAAAGACGGATTACACAGTTGTGATGAATAGCCATTACCCCACCCAAGACCCCAACGGGCACGGCAAACTACCCACCCGGCAGTTTGTGCACCCCACCTTGGGTCTGTCCTAGGAGCAAAAACAGTAAAATGAAATAATACAACGGTGGCTACAACCGCAACCTGGATGTGCCCCGCAAAATAATATTACAACAAATTACATTTACATCAAATGAATTAAATAATAACCCATCACATAATCCCGGCTATACATCACAACAGTCCAACACAGTTCATATTCACAAACAGATAAAATCCATTACCGAAATGTGCAACCCCCTGCCAACCGACATACTAGCAGTTAGGGGAGCTTTACGAACACATTATACAAACACAGATATAATCCAACAAGCAAATACTGTATAATTTCGATCGATTAAACACTTTTAATTTTGCTCCAATACTTCTCTGTAAATCTGAAACCTGAGCAAAAATAAAAACTTCCAGAAAATACCAAATATCACAGAGAAGCAACACAGGAAAATTGGGTTCATGAATCGCCAACTCGGCGGCGGAAGCGCGGCGGATCGGTGCGATCCGCCGCGGTTCCGCGGCGCTTTAAGCGATTCAGGGGCCTAAATTTCTTGGGTGTTCTTCTACTGTCTTTTTAAGCTTTCTGAACATCCCTGAAAAATTTTTGGACTTCATTTAAAAATCGACAGAAACTTGTGATTTCGGGTTTTTCCGGTTTCGTTTTTTCCGTTCGAAATTCATACAAATTTGGAAGTAAGTTATTTATTGTGTAGCGAGGCTTTGATACCACTGTAAGTCGATGTACAACACCCCACGACTTGCTGGGAGGTGGAAATATGAAAAACGATCTTGTTTATATGCTAAACATCGACTAACCGCATGAATCGAAGCTAAACGATAACTAACATGAAACATAGAAGTTCTATACTACTATGTTTCGGGATTATACCTAACGAAACGTGTCCTTCGTCTTTGCGAACTCCTCCTCCTCCTCGGCCTTCTCGAAGTAGTAGACGATCCACCCGAGAGCTTTACTCCAAGCTTAGCCTCTAAACTTGAGGCAACTAACCTTCTTTAAGTGCTAATCAAAGAAGCTAGGTGATATAGAGTGAGGGTTATGGTTTAATTAGTCTAACTAATCCTTGTACTCAACATATGAGAGGGGAGGATTAGGGTTTGAAGAGGGAGAGCTTGAGGAGAGAGAAGGTGAAGATAATAATGAGAAGAGAAAATGAGTTATCATAATATATATCAAGCATTTTGTAATATCAAGAAAAGAAAAGAAAATGATTTACAACCATGCTTGAGAAATATCTTGTGGTGATTCATCTCCATGAGTCATTAAGCAATTTTGAAGCATTAATGACATGGATGAATCATCCATATGACTCACTAATCTCATTCAATGTATATGCCACCTAAACCTCCTTAGTCACCATCTTCTAGAAGCTTCTCGCCCAATTACGAGAACGCCCATCCTTTCCGCAAAAATATGGAAAAACTTTAGACTGTATAAATCCAATAACCGGATACCAGTAACTGGCTTAAACCAAAGCCGACTGGTAAAAACTGTCCGAAAGTCGTACGTGCGTAAACACACGTATGCGTCCGAACCCTTTTCGTAAAACCATACGACCTCTATATCGTTTCGTCTGGAGTAGGGAAACTCTCTGTGTGGGACTCTAGAGACTCGACTACTACGCTGGCAGTGGGTTTAACCACAGACCGCAAGCGGCACTAGCTGTACGTAACGGTCCCAGGTAGATGTCGATAAGAAGGCCGATGAGGAAACCCATCCGAACTCCTACTGAGTCTGATTTGACAATCTCCGTACAGTCCGGTCCGTTCGTCTAAGACTATCGTACATCGGGCCTAGGGGGGCGGCAAGCGTCAGTCCCCTAATAGCGGTATAAGTCGTGTCGGAGCGAAGCCCATTACACCCTGAGAAACTACTGGAACCTACCAGCAAATCTTGCTTGCCCTGGCCAGGGACTTTGCATAATGGCTCTCTGACACAGCGCGATATCAATCCCCAATACCGGGAGAGACGAATCCTGTCTAACCGCCACTGCCTCCAAGTGCTCAGGACTGCACCCAACTGCTACCTGTTTGCACGACTCCTTTGAGCCATGGTAGGATAGCAATCTAAGAACAGTGGGACACACTCGAGGCGAAGTAGTAGTGTCAAGTCTGCGGACTATACTGTACTCATGTCACCTGGGAACTGTTCACTGACGACTGGTATAAAACCATCCAACAGTTCCCTGTGAGTCCTGTCCGGTGTACCCGTAACCTAACGAGCACCTGCATACTATCTCCAGTACGACGTACTGATGGCTGTAGGACAGACCATCTCCCCAACTGGGATGAGAAGCGTACACACTAGTCTACTCCGGAGTATCGATGCCCTGTATCGATAATCCAACGACTAGAGACCTGTATAAGGATGTGCTTGTAGACTACCCAGCCCCCACTAGTGTGACTGCCATCACAACGCTGTTAGTCAAGCAAGATCCTAAGAGCTCTATCAATACGTATACTCACATATTAAGATAGAAAAACCTAGTAGCATACTACCATGTTTAGCAAGACTGTTATATACATGTGAATATCCCAAGCTTCCATTAAGTAATATACAAACTAGTATGATACAATAATGGCCCCTAGGGCATATACACTAACAAATGAGTTTATAAATCCTTACGGTTTCTCCAAATCCAGAAATCTCATGGAAAATCCGAATCCCAAACTCCAAAGTAAATAACGGTGAAATACCGGCATAAAGCTCCATGATATTTCATAACAATGAATATACACGTATACATGCATGAAGTGTCTAAGTAAGAAATGTGATATCAAACTAGCATATGAAAGCATACATACTATTAATATGTTGAAACTACCAGCTAGCAGGTTATATCGATGAAGTAATGTTTTCTAATGTGTACGTGACATGGAAACTACCGATGATGATGTGTGTGAGCCGGCAAGTGAGTGTACGTGGAACATACGCATCATCGGTAATGGTGTTGGTGTCCTGACAGCAGGGTTTCATAATAACAACGAAAAAACATTTAAGCATGCAATGCGATGCGAATAGCAAGAACATAGGAAAAATGAATAGTAAACGCAACAATAAAGAATATACATTATATATACGAGTCATACAGTTTTGGCATTTGAAATAGCATGAATCGTGGTGTTTAGAAAATAAGGGCTACGGTGTCATTAAAAAAAGTACGTCCTTTGATATATCAGTAGTATCCCTTGGCCTGTCTTTGAAATACTCACGATTCGTTAGTTTTGGAAATAAGTATTACTCGACCCTAATCTAACATCTACTAAGTAAACTACAGGACAGGCTAAGAGACTAATCAAAAGGGGTAAGGAAATCCACCTAAGTCCAAATCGATATATCTAGTAGTCGGTGATCCCGCCTCAATAGCGTCACGTACGATAAAATATGTAATACGACATCCTCGAATCAAGAGTGCGGATCAATCATCATATTTATACATCGTACGGAAAAATCCATCGTACGGCATCCCAAATCGGGGTACGGGTCAATTATAACATATAACTCATTATTTATCTGGTATCATTATCATCATATTCTGATTAGAGGTACTGATCTAAAGTCTAGTACATTCCGATACCATCAAACAAATATCCACGTGTGAATAAAACACATCGCCTATCGATCCACTATACTATCATGTATTATAACATAACATGACCCAAATCACATAACTCATCTCATGACATCATGCCCGATCACATCGACTCATCTCCAAGTATCATATACTATCCTCATCATCCGTGTATATGTATACATATATATACATACTCACATACATTTATATATATATATGTATATATATATATATATATCCCCATATGCACACAAGAAAATCAAATATGTGTATGTGTGCACGCGCCAATCTTTACTCTAGGGTTTCGTGACTAAGAAACTAAACTAAGTTACTTTCTATCTAAGTATTCGCGTCTCACATTAACACATATAAATAAATATTATAAATCGCATTCGCATTCTACCCTACAAAAGTGCGGGGCTACTATACGCTATCCACCCGACTTCCCCGTAAATATATATCTACTAACCTTGATCCTTTCTTGCCGAAGTCGATGTCGCCATGCTCATCCTTGTTTTTCAAAGTCCACATGGGGTACCTATATATATACACACATAGCATCGTAAACAGAAATCGCACACGAACACCAAAATGGTACACGAATCACACATAGGTTAAAACCAACGATCTACGTATGCAAGAAGAACCAATAACCCTCGACATCGACGTACAAACGACGATCGGTTGAGACAACACATAAATACCCAAGTTCAAGTTACAGAATTCGCAAAACCGAAACCAGAAACGATGTAAAACACTTTCAGATTTTACCCTAGGTGAAATTAGCCAATTTTGCATATGGGGTAGGTCTAATTTACTGAAAATGGAGCTATGGACCAAGCACGAAACTAATTGGAAGTACCCAGACCGCAAATTACGGCCATGAGGAATTTATTTGTGGCCATGTAGGGGAGATGGGGCCTCGGGTCTTTAGCGTATACTCCAAATCACCTGCACACTTCACTGTAATCGCTAAATATTTTTCAGGTGCCCCGGGTCGTTGCATATCTCTAAATATCATCACAATTCCCACAAACTTCCGATATCGGGGTTTCTAAGTTCAAGTCTTGGGTTTAAATCTCTGGTTTTAGTTCACAATACTAACACTACAGGGGTTGTATGGCCTCTACTAATCTCAATTTACACTTCACAACTCATAAAATCCCCTAACCTCTTCTTAGAATTTTCAAACCTTACTTAATCACTTCTAAACTAAAATAGATGCTAAAGAAAATGAATTACTACTCTAATGGTGAAAGAATTACCTCATTTGGCAACTTAAGAAAATTCTTGAGTTGCCCCAAGTGCTCAAAATCCAAACTTTCTTGGTCTCCCATGCTTGTAGTGAGGTTGTGCCTGATTTTTATGAAGGGAATGTGATGTTTTAAGGTTTTTTTGATGTAGTTGTGAGGAGGTTGAGGTGGTGGATGGAGGAAGGTTGCTAAGTGAGGTGAAGGAGGGGGAAATAATGAAGAAAATGAGGGGAAAACATTTGTGAGCCATGGTCAAATGACCCCTCACCTCTCTCTCTTCTCTCTCATGCCCATACTTCATTATTTAATATTATCTTTTCTTTTTTTTTCTTTTCATCTAACTTAAAACAAAGCCATGCTTGAAAAAAGAAAGAAGCCATGGTAGAAAAATGTAACTAATTTGTAATATGACATGGTGCATGTCATATGCAAAAATCATACTTAATGCACAATTAGTGAAAATTAATAGAGTTTAACAATAATATAGAATATAATTAATTATAAGAAATCTATGAATGATCCATTCTTATAATCTCTTTCAAAATCAATAATTAACATAAATTTCCAAATATTTCCCAATTTATCGGTATTTAATTATACCATATCATTTAAAACTAATATCCACACATTAAAATATTCATAATATTTATTATTCAATTATATAAATTTCCAAAAATAATATTTTATTTTTCTAAAATGTTTCATTCTTCCCCCCTTAAATAAATTCGGTCCCTGAATTTAAATTTAAACCCCTCAAATACTAAAACATTTCTGTAAAATGATCAAGTCGTCGGGGATCTGAAATCGTACATACATAAAACATATCTTAGCGCAATACATGAGCATAGAAAGCGAGTATATAACTCAAAAATCATAACTCCGTCAAGCATCCCGCAATCATCGGAGTTATGGTGAAGACACCAATGTCAAAATCCATTATGAAAATCAACATGATATACATCAAAACTTTAACATGTACATAGTACGCATCGTTGTAAACTCATCAAAACATCTGAAAGAAATGCATGCCAAACCTTTTTCAAATCGTTGTGCGATGCGCGTATCACGGCACAAGTAGCGGACGTTTATTGTAAGAAAATGACTATATATATATATCCTTTATTTAACATACACGTCCTGCCGTTTTGAAAATAATTTAGAAAGGTTTCCTTTGTAAACTGTTTCGTGTCATCTCAGACACGTAGGAAAAATATTGAGACTGTAGCTCCTTTTTGGAAATCCCTTCGATAACTATCGATGCATACAAAAACATATTCAGGTACTGTCCTCTTACTAGTCCTGCTCAGTTACTATAGCAAATAGTAAATATCATAAAACATACTGCTCCAAAAGAAACCAATCCCAAAATGTGTATAAGAATGCCACGTACGTCTGGTGCGCACAGAAATCGAAATCAATGAATGTGTCATACATGTGCATAGAACCAAAAGCTAAGTGCAATGGGTGTGCACGAAACACCTATTAAGGGAAACGAGCGTGCCTGACAACAATATCAGGTGCATCTGATATGCATGAAGAATCCCAATTTAGTGCATCTGGTGTGCACCAAAATCGCATCAAGCGCGCCAAGTATGCGCAAGAATCCAACTCAAGTGCACAAGGTGCACGAAAACAAATATCGCATATTACAATCGAAATCGACGGTATACAACAAATCTCAATCCAAATCAGGTATACCGTTGTATACAATCTCACAACCACGTGCATCAGTGTGCACAAAATTGAATCTGAGTACCAAAACTGCATGAAAACTACACCGAAAGCACAAGTCAATTCACCTACATACCATAGGCATGAAATCAAAATCGAACATCTCAAATAACATCAAATCGATGTCGAGTGCCACTGTGGTGCATAAATCTCAATCATGCGAACAAATCGCCCAAAACACCGAAGTCCAAAATGACGGACACGCGATATTCGAATCACCAAATCGCAAATCATAAACACTGTTGTCGATATGTCCTTCCTTCAAAGTCGAGAAGGTTTCGGTGCATCCAAAGCTAGCAGAGCAAGATATCTACTTGCCTCATGTTCATGATCTGGCTCCTTGTGCCCTTAGGCTCTCGTCTCTCACTTTGAATTTCCAGTTACATAATTCCTCGGCTCAACGGCCCAATATGGAAACGATAACGGAAACAGTTCCGCTCTGGCACATCCTCTAAAAGATCTCTGGCCAACTATCATGGTCACTCGTAACATGTCTCGTCGATGATGCCGAACTCTGGCCTACTAGGTGTGTGTAATATGACCGATCCTGGGTCTAAATTTTCTTGTTTAGTATTTCCAAAAAGATCTCTTCGGGGTCTCTCCTAATCTTGTTCGGAACAGCTGCAAACTCATTACGACTTCTTTAAACAAGTATATACATATTTAACGCCTCTGCATGCGTATCACATCTCTGATGTCAACGGAGTGGAACGCCATCTCGTCAAAATCTCATACGAACCTCTTACTCCATTTTTCTCTAATGTCGACTGATTCGGACTCGTCTCTTCGTAGCTGTATAGACTGCGCTACAATGGCTATACTCATATCTAGAGTCTCCTAAGTAATGTATCCCATCACATGATATCCGGACGACGTGGAACATTTCGATCGATTCATCAAAGTCCCATAATTCCCTAAGAGCTTAACACTGGAGCATAGTTTAATAATATCCAATACATGCCACAGTACCCATGGACCAGCCGCAGAAGGGCAAACCCAAGCCTCATTAATGGCAACGCGGAACTGCCGCAAACCGTAAGGTTCAAAAGCGTTTCCATGGTCATTATGTCAAGTTAGGGTTTCATTCTTCTAGAGGGTTCATAGAATTACTTGCATGTTTTTCTGAATACCTTAAACTTGGAAAAATGGGTTTCTGACATTCTATCGTTTTCTATCGACTCTCAACGTACCTGAGTGAAGTCTTCTCTAGCTGACATCAATCAATCGGATGACCTCGCATCGGGGTGTGCAAACGAACCACATGTCCTAGTCATTCATCCTTAAGTGACTAGCGATCTTCTATTAAATCTCTAAGTACAACTCGTGCTGCATTAGCTTCAAACATCTGGGGCGATATCTTGTCATTCACAGCAACAGCTGGCTCATTCGTCCGCACGCTGAATAGTGCCTCAATCCTCAAGAATAAACAATACATTAACGGTCGTCACATTCAACCGGCCTCTAGAAGTGCCCCAATCCTTTGGTGATGATCTGCACGTTCGAGAAATTTTAGTAAAAGCAATCCATCAAACGCTCATGGCGTGAAAATCACAATAAAACGACACGTCTATGCAATAGTGTGTCACCGAAATTACGCCCGGTCAGTCCTCGTCCAAGACGAGCTCATGCTGACTGTAACTCAAGCCGCAGCTCTCTCTGCCTATGCAATCGTGGTAACAAAACCACCAACCGATATCGATGAGGATAGATCAATTAACGAATAGAATACTGTGCAAAGAAATGTACATCCTAAGGCTTTTTAAGCGGAGTAGCGTATCGTAAGTAAGCCGCGGAATATACACACGGTACGTAACTCTACTTAAGTCACCTACTCCATCCACCAAGGTCGACCTATGCGACGAAAGTTCGGGTCTAGTACCCCCTCGACCAAGTATAAGTTCCGTAAGGTCAAGCCTAGGTTCCGAATATAAATATACGCCCTAGACTACATAGATTAGAACCAAGGTTAAACCTAGCGCTCTAATACAAACTTTGTCACGACCCGAAATAGCACGTGACTGGCACTTGAATCATGTAAAGTCTATAGGACCCCACCTAATTCAAGTAAGCCAAAAGCCTAGAAATCTAAACCATTACAAAAGAGAAGTGAAGAAAAACTTATTTAAAAGTTAACATATAAATCACTTGAAAGTCGTAGTTGTAAGTCTACGGTAGCGCCCCGGCTGTCTGTCCGAGGCCAAAATGCGAAAACGAAAACTTTTTTCAAAACGTTAAACCGGCGCTATTGTATGCTTAAAACCCGGATCGAACCATTAACCTACAACTAGCAACTAGAGAAAAGGTTAGAAAGCTATACCGATCGATCCGTGTCCTTCGGTCTTTGGCCACCATCCCAAGCTCCTCGTGGCATCTCCGGTCTTGATCTCCTCATCGGAAAGGGCACCACATCTTCGAGTCTTTTTACGGGCTCCTGCTTCATCCGAAGCAACTCGGGCACGAAGTGTGCTAGCCGACGTGTCCAAGGTGTTGTAGAGAATGTTTGTGATCACTTTGTCTCTTGCATCCATTGTATGGATGGAGGTTAGAGATGATGCCATTGGTAGATGATGTAAGCTAGTGGAAGAAGAAGAAGAGGCTCTCTTTTCTTTTCTTTTCTTGTGTTGAATTGATAATGAGAGCAAGCATGTCAAAATAATACAAGAGCTAACCGTATACATGGCTGCCCTTTCTCTCTCCATCCATCAATTCAACACCCTAATCAATCAATTAAGTGACATTAGTGCTAAAAAAGAGACCATGAGTCACCTAATTGATTGTGCCTCTTCATGATGACTTCCACTCACATATTCCACTTGCAAACATTAACCCAAATGTTTACAACAAAAAGATATGGCAACATCTAAAGTAAACTCGTGATGGATCACAAGGATACCCCTCACCTGTATAAACATACCTGCATCTGCATTCCGACTGAATGTGAATGCGATAAGACTAAAGTAATCCAACAAATCTAATACTAGGATCCGGCTTAAACCAAAGCCCACTAGTATGATCCGCCCGATCATAATCCGTGCACTACTGCACGTATATGATCGGACCCTTCCATATATCATACGGCCTCTACAACGTTTCGCCCGAAACTTGAAAACTGTCTGTGGGGGACTCTAAAGACTCGTCAATACTTTGGCTGTAGATTTAACCACTAGCACGTCAGAGGTACTAGCTGTACGTAACGGGCTACCAGGTATTGTCCAAAAGGGAGGTCGATGAGCGAACTCATCTTGACACCCTACTGAGCCTGTCTGTGACAACATCCGTACAGTCCGGTCCATTCTTCTATAAGCATCGCATGGCGGGCCTAGGGGGTTGGTAAAAGTCAGACCCCCAAAAGTGGTACAAGTCGTGTCGGAGTGTATCTCAGACCACCCTGAGATACTACTGGAATACCTACCAGTAAATCTCCTGCCTTGGCCTAGGACTTCGTGTAATGGCTCTCCTAGACACAGCGCGATCTCCCCGCCAATAACGGAAGAGACGAAACACCTGCTGATCCGCTCACTGCCTCCATGTGGCTCGGGACTATACCCAATTAAAACCTATTTGCACGACTCCTATGAGCCGTGGTAGGGTAGTAATCAAAGCACAGTAGGAACTCACATGAGACAAATGACGATCTCAGGTCGATGAACTAATCTATACACATGTCACCAGGGAACTGCTATCTGACGTCAGGTATAATACCAACTAGCATGTTCCCGGCGAGTCCTGTCCGGTGTACTCATAACCCAATGAGCACCTGTATACATCCTACGTGAACCAACTGACACCAATGGCTTGTAAGACTGGCCACCGCCCCTCGTCGGGGTCTCGACTGTATACACTAGTCTACTAATGGAGTATCGATGCCCAGTCTCGAAACTCCCACGACTAGGGACCACTTTAAGGATGTGCTTATAGACCCCAGCTCCCACATATATGATCGCCATCATACTGCTGACCGTCAAGCAAGAATCCTAAGGGCTCTATCAATGTGTAATAGCGACCTGTAAGGTCACCTAAAGCAGTACACGATGATAAAAATAAACCAGATAGCATACTATCATCATGAGTAAGACTGTCCTACCGGTATAGGTCCTCCCTCAATCATTGCAATCACGTGCCTGTGATCCAATAATTGACTCTGAGGGCACTATATCCAACAATCTCCCATTTGCACTCAAGGCTAATTATTGCGATGTCGCATACTCACAGCTCATGTGATACCGAACACCCAACTCCTCTACTAATCAGTCTCACAAAGCCCTTTTGCAAAACTATTGCGTTCGAGGAATAGCCTTAGTGAGTGGATCCACCCTAATGTTTCTTTCTATGTCTCTCTTTATCTCAAGTTCGCGGAGAAAGACATCTCCCGAAATGAGCGATGCATGTCTTAGAATATGTCTGGATATCTGATGGGACCTAGTTCATGCATGAACTCCAAATCCAAACTTCTTAGACTGTATCGTCAACTGAAATTAATCAGTATCCTGCGTAATGCCTCCCTCAGTGTCCACTTGGATCACCTGTCTAAAACACTGTCCCTCGTCAGAGGGAAAACTATAACTCTGATAGTCACTCTGTCATCCAGGTCACCTTGGAACCCGGTAATGATAACTGTCTCCTGAAGGAGGCTGCCGTTATCATTTCCCTAGAACATCCACTTATGTTCTAAAACTGCTTCCAAACGTTTCTCCAGGATAGGATTAATATCAACTTATTGCTTCAAGTGCAAAAAACAACGTCTGGTGTGGTACTTGACATGTCATGATTGACTCAATTGCCTAAGCAGGTGATCTGCCAATCATGCACATCCCTCTCCCCTTTAGTCTGTAAGACACCTTTAGAGAGGGTGACTCCATCACCTGCAGGTACACTACCGTGCCAGAAGTCGTCCATTCTAAAATATCTTTAGAATGCTGTCTAAGTACCCAGATTGGGAAACTACCCAAATCTAGATCTAAAACCATAGATCTAGTAACCAGAGTGTCTGATATTATATCCAATTCCTTTGCGGAAAAACCACTGTGTGACAACCAAAGTATAACCGATCGTAGTATAGGAATATAACTTCCTACTCTGTGTATGTCATCCAAATACCAGGACATCACACCCTACTACCTTCTCAACAGATCTATCCCCTATTCTAATGAAGTCAAATCTATGACTGTCACATCAGAAATAGATGATCTATCTCCGCTATATATGCTTTAGTCTATAAATAGACATAAGCCACTTGTCCATTATGCTTCCGCTGCTCCCACTGACTACGACAACCCTCTGGCAGAGTCATATACACGTACACATCTAAAGCTAGTTTAGAACGATGCTGTACTCATCCTCCTGCCGGGTCTCACAGTCTGGAACAACAGCAATGGAAAGTTTTGGGTAAACAAGAACCTCCCTGTCACCGTCCTTGAGGCTACTGGAGTATCCCCCGGGTGCCTGAGATTACCCACCATATCTGCGGAGTGGCCAATATAATGTCAAACCAGATCGAATCTTTAGGTTCTTATCAAATTTTCAGTAATCGTTTGCGGTTCTGGAATCACTACCGATTCTACCATACTCCCACTACTGTTTTCTGAAAAAATCCATTTTTATTAAAACTGTGGCGAGTCAAGAACAATATCACTATTGATCTTCCAGATGGTAGAAAGTCAACCCTCGTCATAGCCCGGGTCAACCCACAAACAGCCATTACAGAAACGTGCCTCGAGTTATCCAGAGTCTGGTTTTAAGCATAAACCGGACAACTTCCCGTACCTTAACATTGTTAAGATATGAACTGTTCTATATCCAATATAGAAACAGAGGCACTGATTTAATTGGAACCAGATTAAAATCATGCAGCTGTCTCCAGTGCATGTCAACTAAATGGAGAGAGGTCGATCGGCATTACTCAACTTAGGAATACTTCCAATTATGAGTAACCTGAAAGAGAAGCAAGTTCTCTTAATCATTACTATCAATTGAATACCATACACAAGTATCTACATCTTCGATCACCTTGAAGAATCCTGATACTTGCAATACCTGGTTCTCTACTTTATTCATATACCTATAACTTCTCAAAACTTAGACTTTGCATTTCTATGAAACACATGTCTAAGAACTAGAGAAGTCACAAGTAAACAGAATATAGTACGAGTATCAACCCCTCTGTCCTCATGGACACTGGACAACATACAATACTCTGTATAAGTCTCCTGAGTCTAATAACTCATTCCCCGTGTGTCGTAGGTTGAAAACCGTATTTATGGTTAAGAAGAATTACACCGCTGTTTAATGCTCCTTACCTAACCATCCACTGATATACGTAAATGTCATAGACATAATTTCAAAAAGTTATATCTCACTTTATAAAAATAAACATACAGGTATATCAATTTGAAATTAGTGCACAACAACGGATATTCAAAACCAAATATTTGCCGTCCGGCAAACAACCCAGGTGATTTTCTCAAATATCACCAATTACAACGAATCACGATATAATGAGGATGATCACCCAATTCCCAATAACTTACTCCCACTCATCATCTATAACACCATACCGATGTGAGAATCAAACCTAGTAAATACATACCCTGGGGCAAGGGCCAATTGGGAAATCAGTTTTCTTTTAACAATACACAGTGAAACTGAAGAATGGAAATGTTTAGAATGGGTATCCGGGTATTCTTAATAATGCCTCTTCCATTATCAGATTCACAACTGCAACCGTATATTTCTTTGCCATCTCTCCAAATCGCTTTATATGTCTTTAGTCATTACGTTCTGTACACCCCTTTAGGCCAAATGGTTTTCTTCTTTCCCTACCGTTCGGCACCAGCCTATGGATTGGAAGAAGACTATCCAATAAGCGTAATAGGTGTACTCTCCTAATCCTAGGAGCACTCACAGCCCGAGAGAAGGTAAAGATAAAAGATAACTGAATAAAACCTTATTCCTATTTCTCCAGAACCAGAATCCATCCCCGAACCGGAACAAGTCCTTTCGAGTTCGTATATAACCATACGAAGGAGTATCCAATAAACTTGTGGATTTTCGTAGTGATACGGAGTATCCCGGAGAAATACAAAGGTGAAGTAGGAGTGGAGATGAAATAGTTGGTTTGGTCGTGAATAGCAGTCGCAATTTACTTTGCCCTCTTACTACTCCCTTTATTTGTCTTAACTTATTACCTTCTATACACCATCGTTAGGCTAAATGGTTTTCTTCATTCGCTACCGTTTGGCTATGGTTTGGAAGAAGATTATCCAATTAGCATAATACGTGTACCGTCCTAATCCAAGGAGCACTCGCAACCTGAGAGAAGGTAAAAGGAAAAGACAACTGAATAGTCCTATTCATTTTCTCCAAAACCAGAAACCATCCTCGAATATGGAACAAGTTCCTTCGAGTTCGTATATAACCATACGATGGTTTTATCAAATGGAAGTGGATGCTCGTAGTAATACGGGGTGTTCTGGAGAAAAGGGTAAAAGTAGGAGTGGCAATGAGGTATGCAACTCTGACAATCCAAAATCCAGTATTTAAGAAGGTTCGGTTAACTTGGTCACTGAGTCATAGTCAAGGGTCGGGCCATGGTCGCCGCCAAAGAGAGAGAGAAAAGAAACACTCAGCATGCACTCTAGCCTAGAACAGAATGGTTATCAATTTATCTAATCAGGAAACCTCCCACTGTATCGTCAAATTCTCCTCCAAACCTGAAAGAAGAATTATTCGGGATCACCCGAGGAGTAAACAAACTCATCAGTGGGAATCGGGATCCAACTATCATCGCATGATAACGTGATGGAATCCACTCGCGTTATCACACTCCAGAAGGTACGCGCATATCTGGCAAGTTTCAGTTTCTTTAGAAACTCCCGATGTGATTTTTTACCCTATGCTCTTATGACCTTGACGTAGGCCAACATATCATAAGTCACATGTCAAGTTCTACCCATCATTATCCAGGTTAATTTGAACCCACCCTTACATACCCTTGACGAAGGCCAAAATAGTAGTACGACTGACCCAAACCAACGCATCTATCTATGCAACAGAAAAGTAACAAATAGCTACCATACACTATGCCTTGACGTAGGCCAACATACATAGCATGAATACTAAGTGCTACCTTCCTGAAATGACGGAGGGCTACGAATGGTTTTTGGCACAAAACCTTTAACGTAATGAACTTGATATCGTTGAAGGAACGGGATAGCCTTTTATAAAAAATATAGTGGCGAAAACCTTTGCTAAAGAGGTCACTCCCGGTGAAGGGATCTTGGCTCTTTCCCCGTAGAATGAGGTGCAGGATATTCCAACTGAATACCACAATGCAAAGCAGAAAGTAATCGGCTATAGTGAAGTTATTACCCTGACGCAAACTTCTATCGAAGGGGTCACTCCAGTTGAAGGGATCTCGGCCCTTGCCTCTTCGACTGAGGTGCTGGATATTTATAACCGAATACCACTGTGCAAAACAAAATAGAACGTCCTTGCAATAATAGCTTTTTGAAAAAATTTCTAACAACATCAGAATAGGTTTGTTTTGCTTGCATTGATCCGAATCAATGCAGTCCCATCAATTGATCACACCAATAAAGAACGAAAATATGATGTACATATATGCCATTCGCATTCGCCACTGGGTCCCGTCATCACCCGTTAGGTTACTTAACTAACGACAGAGCGGGGACTGGACTAGCGCGGGTGTAAAACATATACAACATCTACTAGTATATATATAGCAATATATAATATTCGCTCAAGACGTGATAAAATACAACATCACAGAGAGTAATAATCATCACAGAACAATACAGATAATATGGGATCCCCGGGTTTCATAGAGCCGCTACTGAAACCCGACGTTCCCCTGGTCGTGTGGAAAGCCTGTGCAATGAAATCCTAGACCCCTATGGGCACGGCAAGTTACCCGCCAAAACCTGAAACGAGGCAGCCCCCTTCAACAAAGTTAATGGACCACCCAGCACTTCACGGAATCTGATAACCTGGGCACCCCTCCTTGGGTCAACCTATACCCCCTACGAGTGCGGCGAATAGCCCGCCAATTCTAGAGTGAAGCCCCCTCCGTCTCAAAGCCATGAAATGCAGGCCCGTTGCCCTCTAGAACCCGACTATCCGTTCACCGCACCGCGGGGTAACCCTAGTACAGAAAGTAAAATATATACAACGGATACATCGACCTCAGCCCGGTCGTGCCCCAAAAGAATAATATACAAACAGGCAGTCACGGCAGTCTACATGTCAGACGCTCGCCCCGCAATATCAAATGTACATATAAAACCAAGCTGTACTACCATTGCATCTAGGCTATCCACCACGACAAATCCGCAACATCATAGCACAACACAGAACATCAACGTGAATGTCACGTTCGCAAATCCGTCCAAAAGAGCTATAGCAATTGGACAGGATTTACAGATCGAATGACTTTCACGGTCGCAGGTATAATGTAAATACTGTGAACCAACATATTTAAAATTTTCGATCGACAAAATTTCCCGAAGTGGGCCCCAAGAACAAATCCAGCACTCAAAATAATCTAGGCCCAAAAAAAAATTACCAAAAACCCCAATTCCAACTCAGAAATTACTGTAGGAAAAATGGAGCAGAGAAGTTACTGAGCTGCGGCGGAACCGCGGCCAAAAGGGGGGTACGGCCGCGGTTCCGTGGCTTTACAGTGACTTCATGCAACCATTTTTCTGCAGTGTTCTTATAACAGCCTGCTTGTTTTTCAGCAACACACCAAATAATTTTTTGACCACAAAAAAATTTCGACAGAAACTGATAACTTAGAAATGCAGTTTTTGGAAATTTCGTCCGATCGAAGTTATAAACACGTTAGAGCAAGCTAGTAAAGGTTAATGGCATGGCTCTGATACCATGTAAGTCTACGGTAGCGCCCCGGCCGTCTGTCCGAGGCCAAAATGCAGAAACGAAAACTTTTTCAAAACTTTAAACCGGCGCTATCATATGCTTAAAACCCAGATCGAGCCATTAACCTACAACTTGCAACAAGAGAAAGGGTTGGAAAGCTATACTGATCAATCCGTGTCCTTCGGTCTTTGGCCACCATCCCAAGTTCCTCGTGGCATCTCCGGTCTTGATCTCCTCTTCGGAAAGGGCACCACATCTTCGAGTCTTTTTACGGGCTCCCGCTTCATCCGAACCAACTCGGGCACGAAGTGTGCTAGCCGACGTGTCCAAGGTGTTGTAGAGAATGTTTGTGATCACTTTGTCTCTTGCATCAATTATATGGATGGAGGTTAGAGATGATGCCATTGGTGGATGATGTAAGCTAGAGGAAGAAGAAGAAGAAGAGGCTCTCTTTTCTTTTCTTTTCTTTTCTTGTGTTGAATTGATAATGAGAGCCAGCATGTCAAAATAATACAAGAGCTAACCATATACATGGCTGCCCTTTCTCTCTCCATCCATCAATTCAACACCCAAATCAATCAATTAAGTGACATTAGTGCTAAAAAAGAGACCATGAGTCACCTAATTGATTGTGCCTCTTCATGATGACTTCCACTCACATTTTCCACATGCAAACATTGACCCAAATGTTTATAACAAAAAGATATGGCAACATTTAAAGTAAACTCGTGACGGATCACAAGGATACCCCTCACCTGTATATACATACCTGCATCCGCATTCCGACTTAATACGAATGCGATGAGACTAAAGTAATCCAACAAATCTAATACTAGGAACCGGCTTAAACCAAAGCCCACTAGTATGATCCGCCCGATCATGATCCGTGCACTACTGCACGTATATGATCGGACCTAGCCATATATCATACGGCTTCTACAACGTTTTGCCCGAAACTTGAAAACTGTCTGTGGGGGACTCTAAAGATTCGTCAATACTTTGGCTGTGGATTTAACCACTAGCACGTCAAAGGTACTAGCTGTACGTAACGGGCTACCAGGTATTGACCAAAAGTGAGGTCGATGAGCGAACTCATGCTGACACCCAACTTAGCCTGTCAGTGACAATATCCATACAGTCCGGTCCGTTCGTCTATGAGCATCGCATGGCGGGCCTAGGGGGTTGGTAAAAGTCAGACCCCCAAAAGTAGTACAAGTCGTGTCGGAGTGTATCCCAGAACACCCTGAGATACTACTGGAATACCTACCAGTAAATCTCCTGCCTTGGCCAAGGATTTCGTGTAATGGTTCTCCTAGACACAGCGCGATCTCACCCCCAATACCGGGAGAGACGAAACCCCTGCCGATCCGCTCACTGCCTCCATGTGGCTCAGGACTGTACCCAATTAAAACCTGTTTGCACGACTCATTTGAGCCGTGGTAGGGTAGTTATCAAAGCACAGTGGGAACTCACACGAGATAAATGATGATCTCAAGTCGATGAACTAATCTATACACCTGTCACCAGGGAACTGCTATCTGACGTAAGGTATAATACCAACTTGCATGTTCCCGGCGAGTCCTGTCCGGTGTACTCATAACCCAATGAGCACGTATATACATTTTAGGTGAACCAACTGATACCAATGGCTTGTGAGACCGGCCATCGCCCTTCGTCGGGGTCTCGACTGTATACACTGGTCTACTAATGGAGTGTTGATGCCCAGTCTCGAAACTCCCACGACTAGGGACCACTTTAAGGATGTGCTTATAGACCCCAGCTCCCACATATATAATCGCCATCATACTGTTGGCCATCAAGAAAGAATCCTAAGGGCTCTATCAATGTGTAATAGCGACCTGTATGGTCACCTAAAGCAGTACACGATGATAAAGATAAACCAGATAGCATACTATCATCTTGAGTAAGACTGTCCTACCGGTATAGGTCATCCCTCAATCATTGCAATCATGTGCCTGTGATCCAATAATTGACTCTGAGGACACTATATCCAACAGTAGTAAGCATCTTTAAAAACATCATGTCCTTTGCAAGAATTTCGGCAGAGTTCCCATTGTAAAAACTGGCCCCAAACGGGTACAAACATAAATAATAAAGGCATCCCCAAGCAGGAGCTAGATCTTCGCCAATTGGCGGACACAACCACGCAAGCAATATAATATACAATGCCGAAGGGCGAGGATCAAAACTCAGAATGGAAACCATCATCATCAAGAAAACCAAAGAAAAACTATAGTAATACAGCGCGCGACTCTAAGGCCGAAAGAATATACATACTGGTCTTTTAAGTCTAATAAATATACAAGTCTGGTTGATGGGGTTTACTAGATACAACTGAATGTAAATAAAATACGGTGGTGGTCACGATGCCAGTGAACACACCTACCAAAGCAACCACCCGGAAGGAACAGTGTGCCAGCAAACCGCAACAAAACCTGTACGGCAAAAGCTGCAAGAAACTGTGACACAACGGGGGTGAGTTGCCAACTCGTGACTAGAAAACATCACCGAGCAGAAATCGCATGTATGACTCAATCCTAGGTCATACGATAATACATCCTCAATATATAACCTAAAGCATCTAAATAATGGCAAGGGTAAACATCTAAACAAAGTGTAATACCAAGTGCTCGTGTCTGTGCCTCAGGTAACAACATATCATATATATGATGTATGAGTGCATGAAAACAGAATACATCTAAATGAGAAAACTGTTTTCTTAACTCAGTGAGATTTCTGTATAAAACTGAAATATCATCAATGAAATCAACAGAGAATCCGTGTCAAGCATCGACACAAAACATATATCCCAATATCTCAATATCTCGGGTTCCGGCAATCCAGACTGGCCCATATCATCAAATCTCACTATTTCAGCCTCCGGCAATCCGGACTGGCCCAAATATCAATCTCACAACTACGTCGGTATCCTCCGGATATCCGCCGCGTCACAAATCACCGGTCGGTAGTACTCCCCTGCCGAGCTCAACGCCATCATCTACGACCATCTTTCCCCGGGGTACCACACCGGGTCCACCATGCACCCGCAGACGGTTCCTCCTCCTCCTCGAATCGGGTGTATGATATCGCTCAAGAGCCGAGAAAACTCATAGTGGACACCTCTCAAATCATATCACGAGAAACCGTAAATTTCTATCTTTTGAAATGAAAATAAGTTTATAAATCCTTGCGGTGTCTCCAAATCCAGAAATCTCATGGAAAATCCGAATCCCAAACTCTAAAGTAAATAACGGTGAAATACCGGCACAAAGCCCCATGATATTGCATAACAATGAATATATACGTATACATGCATGAAGTGTCTACGTAAGAAATGCGATATCAAACTAGCTTATGAAAGCACACATACTATTAATATGTTGAAACTACGTGCTAGCAGGTTATCTCGATGAAGTAATGTTTTCTAATGTGTACGTGACATGGAAATTACCGATGATGATGTGTGTGAGCTGGCAAGTGAGTGTACGTAGAACATACGCATCATCGGTAATGGTGCTGGTGTCCTGACAGCAGGGTTTCATAATAACTACGAAAACACATTTAAGCATGCGATGCGAATAGCAAGAATATACGGAAAATGAATAGTAAACGCAACAATAAAGAATATATATTATATATACGAGTCATACATTTTTGGCATTTGAAATAGCACGAATCGTGGTGTTTAGAAAATATGGGCTACGGTGTCTTTAAAAAATGGTACTTCCTTTGAAATATCCGTAGTATCCCATGGCCTGTCTTTAAAATACTCATGATTCGTTAGTTTTGGAAATAAGTATGACTCGAGCCCAATCTAACATCTACTAAGTAAACTACAGGACAAGCTAAGAGACTAATCAAAAGGGGTAAGAAAATCCACCTAAGTCCGAATCGATATATCTAGTAGTCGGTGATCCCGCCATAGTGTCACGTACGATAAAATATGTAATACGACATCCTCGAGTCAAGAGTGCGGATCAATCATCATATTTATACATCATACGAAAAAATCCATCGTACGGCAACCCAAATCGGGGTACGGTTCAATTATCACATATAACTCATTATTTATCTGGTATCATTATCATCATATTCTGAATTAGGTGTACTGATCTAAAGTCTAGTACATTCGGATACCATCAAACATATATCTGTGTGTGAATAAAATGCATCGTCTATCGATCCACTATACTATCATGTAGTATAACATAACATGATCCAAATCACATAACTGATCTCACGGCATCATGCCCGATCATATCGACTCATCTCCAAGTATCATATACTATCATCATCATCCGTGTATATGTATACATATTTATATATATATATATATACATACTAACATACATATATGTATATATATATATATTCATATATATCCCCATATAGGCACAAGAAAATCAAATGTATGTGTGTGTATGTGCGCGTGTGTGTGCCATCTTTACTCTAGGGTTTCGTGACTAAGAAACTAAACTAAGTTACTTTCTCTCTAAGTATTCGCGTCTCACATTAACACATATAAATAAATATATAAATCGCATTCGCATTCTACCCTACGGAAGTACGGGGGTGCTATACGCCATCCACCCGACTTCTCCTATAGATATATATCAACTCACCTTGATCCTTACTTGCCGAAGTCAATGTCGCCATGCTCATCCTTGTTGTTCAAAGTCCACATGGGGTACCTACAAATATACACACATAGCATCGTAATCAGAAATCATGCACGAACACCAAAACGTCACACGAATCACACATAGGTTAAAACCTACGGTCTACGTATGCAAGAAGAACTAATAACCCTCGACATCGACGTACAAACGCCAATCGGTTGAGACAACACCTAAATACCCAAGTTCAAGTTACAGAATTCGCAAAACCGAAATCAGAAACGATGTAAAACACTTTCAGATTTTACCCTAAGTGAAATTAGCTAATTTTTCATATGGGGTAGGTTTAATTTACTGAAAATGGAGCTATGGACTAAGCACGAATCTAATTGGAAGTACCCAGGCCGCAAATTACGGCCATAAGGAATTTATTTGTGGCCATGTAGGGGAGATGGGGCCTCGGGTCTTTAGGGTATACTCCAAATCACCTACACACTTCACTGTAATCGCTAAATATTTTTCAGGTGCCCCGGGTCGTAGCAGATCTCTAAATATCATCACAATTCCCACAAACATCCGATATCGGGGTTTCTAATTTCAATTCTTGGGTCTAAATCTCTTGTTTTAGTTCACAAGACTAACACTACAGGGGGCCTCTACTAACCTCAATTTACACTTCAGAACCCATAAAATCCCCTAACCTCTTCTTGGAATTTTCAAACCTCACTAAACCATACTTAATCACTTCTAACTAAAATAGATGCTAAAGCAAATAAATTACTACTCTAATGGTGAATGAATTACCTCATTTGGCAACTCAAGAAAATTCTTGAGTTGCCCCAAGTGCTCAAAATCCAAACTTTCTTGGTCTCCCATGCTTGTAGTGAGGTTGTGCATGATTTTTGTGAAGGGAATATGATGTTTTGAGGTATTTTTGATGGAGTTGTGAGGAGGTTGAGGTGGTGGAGGGAGGAGGGCAGCCATGTGAGGAGAAGGAGGGGAAAATGATGAAAAAAATGAGGGAAAAACAATTGTGAGCCATGGTCAAATGAGCCCTCACTTCTCTCTCTTCTCTCTCTTGCCCATACTTCATTCTTTAATATTTTCTTTTCTTTTCTTTTCTTTTCTTTTCATCTCACTTAAAACAAAGCCATGCTTGAAAAAAAAAGAAGCCATGGTACAAAAATGTAACAAATGTGTAATATGATGGTGCATGTCACATGCAAAAATCATACTTAATGCACAATTAGTGAAAATTAATCGAGTTTAGCAATAATATAAAATATAATTAATTATAAGAAATTTATAAATGCTCCATTCTTATAATCTCTTTCAAAATCAATAATTAACATAAATTTCCAAATATTTCCCAATTTATCGATATTTAATTATACCATATCATTTAAAACTAATCTCCATACATTAAAATATTCGTAATATTTATTATTCAATTTTATAAATTCCCAAAAATAATATTTTATTTTTCTGAAATGTTACATAATTATATACCTATATTTTTAGAAAATAATTGGAATTTAAAAATGAATTATTATTTATGAAAGCATTTAATTGAATTGGACATTTTATAAATTAGTATATAATTATTTCCATAAAAATTTAGTGTTAAAATTAATTATGTTTTCTTAATTGTGCATTAAACCAATCTTATTTTATAAACCATGTTTTAATGTGCCATAACACATTATATTGTATTCTAAGTATGGTTTTATTTCTATTTTGGTTTGTGTTATTATTTAAAGATAAAAATAAAATAAAAGAAAAGAAAAGGGAAAAAGATAATGAGGGGGGACAAAGAGATATGAGAGTTATGGTCTTGAGAGAGAGAATGAGAGAGAGGGGGGTATGGTTACAACCTTATGCGTTTGCTTTTGTTTTTTCATTCTCATCCTCATTCTTCATCTCCTTCCTCTTCATCTCCCTCCACCTCCTCCATCTCCTCCTACTACCTCAAAATACCCCCGAAACCACCTTAAAACTCATGCTAGCCTTCACTAAAAATATTCCTCACCTCATCCTACTGCTGGGTTCTCTTAGCACCCGACACGATTTCGACAAAGCCTCAAGTATGCTATTTTAAATTTTTAGGGTGCCAAGCAAGCCCGAACCAAAGATCTAATTAGAGAATTAGGGTTTAACTAAGTAAGTAAACAACTTTACTCTAAGTGAACAAGGAATACAACCTTTGTAGACCGGTCCTTCACTTCTAAAACTCCGTGTAGTAGTCCCTTAGCTTTAAGTAGTGGTCTTCCGGACTCTCGTTAGGCTCCACTGAGCGAAAGGAACAAGCTTGCTCAAGGATCATCGAGGCCAAGATGATCTACGTCGAAAAATCTCTAACTCGAGCTACCTCTTCACTAATTGAGAATTAGTGAAGCAAACAGCCTATACTAAATGGCTAGTTTGGTATAGATTGATGAAGTAGAAATTTTGCTCACTATAGAATAATTTTTCTCTCTTTTCTTTTTCACCTCACTCAAAACTAGAGAGCAAGAAGGAGATGAAGAAGAAGCTCTCAAGTGATCTCAACTCATGAACCATGGGTAAGAAAATATCTTATATATCTCATGTAGAGACTAAAGCATGGTTAAAAATAATGGTTAGATTAATAAATATCTAAAGTAAAATAAAATTAGTGGACTAAAGTCAAAGCTTCTCCATGCTTCCACAAGCATCTTAGCCATGCTAATTTCCACCTAATTTTTATTTCCCCTTAATATTTAAATAACCAAATTATCTTAACTTAGGTATGAGTCTCATACACCCAAGTCCAATGTATCATCTAGCATGACACATATTCAATACATTAATATATATTTAAATGTATTTGGAGAAATTTTTTTCTTAAGTGAGCTAATATTAGTTAATGTATATTAATATATCAAATATATAATCATACATTAAATTATTGATTCAACACTTGATTTAATAACCCGGCTGTATCGCATACAACCGACTAATATCATTTATATGCATATCATATATACATATAACATATCATTGAATCAACACTTGATTTAACAATCCGGTTATATCACATATAACCTGTATCGCGAGATTAGAATACGGTATCACATACACATATTAATCTTGGTCCCGCACATATCACATATGTGCCCTACTTCGTTTCGCAAGAACTAGGAAACCTCTGTGTAGGACTCTAAAGACTCGTCAATACGCCGGCAGTAGGTGATGATCATATCAGTCACCCATAAGTCGTCAGCGGTACTAGATGGACGCAACGGCTACCCGGGTATTGAGCGATCAGAAGATCAACAAGCAAGATTGTCCATGTAACAACCCGAATTTCTTATACAAGTTTTTACAAAAAAATTTCAAAAAACCCAAAAAGGGGTATTTTAGCCTGAGCACAAGTTATAAGTAATTATTTTGCTTTTTAATTACAAGTTAAAAGAATGTAACAACTCCATTTTTAGTGTATAAAAATTTGTTTTAAAATTAATGTTTACTTGGGGTATTTACATTTACTGTTATTATTTTAAGTAATTAATTAGCTCCATAATTACAAGAAGGTGCTTGTAGCTCATTGGTAATATCTTGCACTGCTGAACCAAGCCATCAAAGTTCAAATCCCATATCCCACATTATTTTTAATATTGTTTTTATTTTGAACCTTTAGAATACCAAGAGTTTACACATGCATATCTCACAAAAACCCCCACTACACCCAAAGATGTAACATTGCCAGAGGGTAAATGAACCGTTGGGGGGGATCCCGGCCGCCTGACTGGGCCGGGAATCGGCCATGACTCGGTCTGACTCCGTCCTTAGACCGAGTCACGGCCGAGTCGGCCGATTCCGGCGACTGCCCCAACACAAAAGTTGTGTATTTTCAGATTCCCTACACACCTGCAAAATTTTAGCCTCAGACCATTTTCAAAACTCTTTAAAAACCCCAATTACTCCACTTTTAATATATTTTTATTATATTTTATCACATTTTTATTTTAAACTTTTCATCTACTCGAACCCTAGCCTAACCTTATAAATACCAATCCTACACACTACCCTCTCACCACCAAATTCTGAGCCAACTCTCTAAAATTTCCAAGAATCTTGTGCACTTTGAAAACGAGCTCGAGGCGAAGCTCCGGCGAAATCTACGGCAAACTTCCGACGATCGTTTTAGGAACTACCGGCGACGACGCAACACATCGGCGATTCCTCTACTTCCCTATCACTCTCTTGTGTGATCTAAAACTCGTAAGTCCAAAATTCTACCTATCTCTTCTATCTAAAACTACGGTTTTACAGAACCCGACGGAATTGGAACAAATCTGATTTCTAATTCGGTTTCTTATAAAATTCCACTTCTCACTAATACAATCATACTTAAACTTCCTCATGTTGACTATTAAACACTAATCAACCAAATTGATCAAGTTTCATCACATGAAATGATAGTTATTTCAATTTATCTTATTTTTACTTAAATACCACATTATTTCAACTCTACATTTAGCTCCATTAAACTTGCTATACCTTTAAAATAGAGCACGAGGTAAATACCTACCTCCTCACACATTCATATACAACCTAACACGATACCATCAAAAAATTACAATATGAGAAAACAACATTTTCATTTAAATACTCTTTACTTAATAAAACCATTTCTAAAAGATTTAGTTTTTAAATAAATACCACTTATTGTGAAAATAGAATAAGTTGTGGACATCAGTCGTTTATCTATACCTGACTTTGTAGTGTCTAGGCTAGGCAAGTGAGAAAGGAAATTTTAAAAGGCCCATCTCACGGTGATTCGTGAGCGGATCCTTCCTTTCTTCACTTGTACTTACCTGGCCACAATTGGCGGTGAAGAGGCAATTTGAGACATCTCACAACTTGTCGTTTTGGACCATTTAGGTACAGTTTAGTTGACTTAGGAGACTTTAAAATATAGAATACGGAAAATTACCATCTTTACAAATAAATACCATTTACTTCATAAAACCGTTTTCTAAACGATTTAGTATTTTACAAATCTTTGCAAAGCGCCGCTACAACCCATTTTGGGAAACCCGTTCGGGATGGTGCGGGTTATCGCACATCCTCGGGCTAAGTAGTGCGAGATTCAGACCTCCGCAAGGAGCATTTGGTCACGAAAGATTTAAAATACGACATCTCAAGAAAATGAGATTTTTAGGATATATAAAAATATATTAAAATTATTTCTCTATAAGTATATGTATATTTATCATTAAAATATCTATTTTGTTATGATATAAATATTCCACTTTTTTTTCTAAAAATCACAAGAATCAATTTTACACTAAAATACTATGAATTCCATACAAATCAAAATTTCAAATAAATACCTTTATTTATGAAACTAGGATATTTTCACTAAAAATATCACAATATAAAATCCACATTCATTACAACTCTAAAGGTGAAATATAAATACTTAAGGTGTATTTTGAAAAGTATATAAAGGTATTTTACATAAAACCCCCTCAAGTTCTATAAATTACCCTAAGGACCCTAGTAAACATAGTTTTAAGAAGAACCAATCTCTTGAGCCCCAGGGAGCCGGAGAAGTGGGTGCTTGCCTATCAAAGGTAGACAAAATAATAAAAACAATCAGGACTTCAATTTACTTTCTAATTGTCTGACTCAGTTTGAGTCTCAGTATAATCTGACTTGAAAATGATTCAAGTAAAATCTACAATTTACAATCTACAATCTATAGTTTACAATCTATAATCTACAAGCTTCAATATTACAATTCAACATGAATCAATGAATCCAATTATCAATCTATACAACTTGACTGAACCGAACCATAGATATACATTCCATTTACATGGTTCTCCATATATTCCATTTACATGATTATACAGTTACATCCGTTTACTGATATCATGGTTTCGGTCAGTCCTCCAATTTACAATCTATACAGTTACAATACAAGACAAACAATACAATCAAAACACTACGGGGTTTAAGGGGTAGATTGGTACGGAAGGTGTTAAAAGTGGCACGAGACGGTAAGATTAAGACACCTAACCTGTTTTCCGTTGCTGTTGTACCGTGGCCCAACGGTTCCTTGAGTTCCTGATACCTTAGTCTCCGGGGCAAGTGAGACTCCTCTCGTATACACTGGCATCCTTCTGTACCAAGTTGCAAACAACAACGTTAACACTAAATACAACAGTATAACAATATAATATAGAATTAAAAGCTACTCTCTCTCTCTCTCTTACTCTCTGTCTATTTCTCCGTTATCTTTGGGACTTACTGAGCGACCTGTTCGCTGACGACATTCTATTTCTTTCTTTTTTGAATGTCGTCAGGTGTTTTGCACCCGTCAGAGAACAAGCCTACTGCTGAAGACTTGTATCAGTTTGCTGAAGACCTGGCGCTTTAGTTTTATTGTACACATTTCTTTTCAGTACTTTACATTCCTTTCATGCCATTGTTTAGGCATCGCTTTTATTTTAGTTGTATTTCCTTTTCATTCATTGTACAAAAGAATGTTGATCGATAAAGTTGTTGTTTTCATTATACCTTGTCTCTTGTGTTTATTTTCTTTTATATTGCTTAGCTATGCTTAGCGTATTTGCTTCAGAGCAAATACGTAGCGGACCAGTCGTGTCCCCTTCGCCGTATACCGGGAAGTGGGGAATGACAGGTTTTGTTGGTGGCCCATGCAGGTCAGAGCTGTATAGAACCCTATTATGCAGTTCTGTTCTGCATGAACAAACCTAAGCAATATAACACAAGAACCAGCAACTAAAACATTCTTTACAATTTATGTTCCTTGAATCTTACAATTTCATATTCCTTGAATCTTATCATTTCATATACTTTGAATCTGTCCTAACTTAAATTTTTCATTCAAGGTTATTGATTCACCAAACAACACCAGCACCAATGTCAAAAACACACCTCCACCACTACCTCTCACAACTGCTGTTCCTGCGCCACTCAACGAGCAAACGGTTCTGCTTGAGGCAATCCACAGCCTCCTTGAGGGACAGCAACAACTCCTGAACCATCCCGAGACTGACGCACCTGGGGTAAAGCAATTCAGGGCTTTACATCCTAAGTAGTTCTCCAGAAAGGGAAGCCCACTGGAAGATGAGGAATGGGCTCAAAGTATCGAAGATGATCTGGCAGCGGCACAAGTGCCAGAAATAGCTTGGGTCCGAGTTGCAAAGCTGCATCTCACGGACAATGCACGAAGCTGGTGGAAGGCGGAAGAAAACCGTCTTGATCAGCCTATTGAATGGAAGACTTTTCGCGATAAGTTCGACGCGAAGTACTTCCCTGTGACTGCCAAGTTTTCCATGGAACAACAGTTCATTCATCTACAACAAGGTTCGATGTGGGACAAGTCAGTAGATGAGTATGACGCTGAATTCACCATGCTCGGTCGATTTGCGGCACACCTGATACCGATGGATGAGATCAGAGCCCGTCGATTTCAACAAGGTTTGGACACGAAAATCCATGCTGCACTAGCCACAGGGAAATTTCTGACTCATGAAGATGCTTTGGAAGCTGCCCGCAGTTATGAGGCAGTGATAAAGGCGAGGTGCAGACCCCAATCTGCCGGTTTGAAACGTCCTGCCACTCAAATGGCAGGAGGAGCCTCTTCCAGGCCAACGTTCGAACCCAGGAGAACTGAAGAACCCAATAAGCAGCAAAGACCACATTTCTGTTTCCATTGCAAGAGAGATGGACATTTGATAAAGGACTGTAGGCGTGCAAAAGGCATGTGCCTAGTTTGTGGCGCGTCCAATCACAGAATTGAGACCTGTCCATATAGATACAACTTAGCTCACACACCTACCAACTACCTACAGTGGCCAGCTATCCAGGCTCCTGCAACTCATCCTGCACTCCCAGCACCACCTCCACACAGAACTCCTGCACAGCCTGCTCGCCAATTCCAACAGGCAATGAGGAACATGCCTCGAGGGCAGCGAAACAAGCCCCAAGGACACAATGTAGCTCCAGCTAGAAGGAAGGTACCATGGCGACATACTTTCACATTAGCAGCCGTAGAATCCGAGACTGTAGGTCAAGGTAACATCGGTAAGTCTTTTTCACATTTTTAAAACCCTTGCACCACTTTGTTATTTTTTTCACACACTGTCAGTACTTCAGTCACTAAACTTTCTTGAATCTGTTACACTTTCCTTTTACAAATTTCGAGGACGAAATTTTTTAAGGAGGGTAGAATGTAACAACCCTAAATTTCTTATACAAGTTTTTACAAAAAATCCATAAAGGGATATTTTAGCCTGAGCACAAGTTATAAGTAATTATTTTTCTTTTTAATTACAAGTTAAAAGAATGTAACAATTCCATCTTTAGTGTACAAAAATTTGTTTTAAAATTAATGTATACTTGGGGTATTTACATTTACTGTTATTATTTTAAGTAATTAATTGGCTCCATAATTACAAGAAAGAGCTTGTAGCTCATTGGTAATACCTTGCACTACTGAACCAAGCCACCAGAGTTCAAATCCCATACCTCACATTATTTTTAATATTGTTTTTATTTTGAACCTTTAGAATACCAAGAGTTTACACGTGCATATCTCACAAAAACCCCCACTACACCCAAAGATGTAACATTGCCAGAGGGTTGATGAACCGTCGGGGGGGATCCCGGCCGCCTGACTCGGCCGGGAATCGGCCAAATCGGCCATGACTCGGTCTGACTCCGTCCTTAGACCGAGTCACGGCCGAGTCGGCCAATTCCGGTGAAGGACCCAACATAAAAGTTGTGTCTTTTCACATTCCCTATACACCTGCAAAATTTTAGTCTCAGACCATTTCCAGAACTCTTTAAAAACCCCAATTACTCCACTTTTAATACATTTTTATCACATTTATATTTTAAACATTTCATCTACCCTAACCCTAGCCTAACCCTATAAATACCAACCCTACACACTACCCTCTCACCCCTAAATTCTGAGCCAACTCTTTAAAATTTCCAATAATCTTGTGCACATTGAAAACGAGCTCGAGGCGAAGCTCCAGCGAAATCTACGGCAAACTTCCGGCGATCGTTTTAGGAACTACCGGCGACGACGCAACACATCGGTGATTCCTCTACTTCCCTCTCACTCTCTTGTGTGATCTAAAACCTGTAAGTCCCAAATTCTACCCATCTCTTCTATCAAAAAATACGGGTTTATAAAACCCGATGGAATCGGAACAAATCCGATTTCCGATTAGGTTTCTTATAAAATTCCACTTCTCACTAATACAATCATAATTAAACTTTCTCATGTTGACTATTAAACACTAATCAACCAAATTGATCTAGTTTAATCACATGAAATGATAGCTATTTCAATTTATCGTATTTTTACTTAAATACTACATTGTTTCAACTCTACATTTAGCTCCATTAAACTTGTTATACCTTTAAAATAGAGCACGAGATAACGACCTACCTTCTCACACACTCATATACAACCTAACACGATACCATCGAAAATTTAGAATACGAGAAAACACATTTTTATTTAAATACCCTATACTTAATAAAACCATTTCTAAAAGATTTAGTTTATAAATAAATACCGCTTATTATGAAAATAGGATAAGTTGTGGACATCAGTCATTTATCTAAACCTGACTTTATGGTGTCTACGCTAGGCAGGTAAGAAAGGCAACTTTAAAAGGCCCGTCTCACAGTGATTCGTGAGCGGATCCCTCCTTTCTTCACTTGTACTTACTTGGCCACAATTGGCGGTGAAGAGGCGATTTGGGACATCTCACAACTTGTCGTTTTGGACCATTTAGGAACAGTCTAGTTGACTTAGGAGACCCTAAAACATAGAATACGGAAAATTGATATCATTACAAATAAATACCATTTACTTCATAAAACCGTTTTCTAAATGATTTAGTATTTTACAAATCTTTGCACTAAACCTATCCAATCACACCTAGAATCAATCTCTATCATTAATAATCTCAAACAATATAATCAATATATATGTGTGTATACGTATTCGTATACATCACCACGAACTGCGGGGGTGCTATACGCCATCCATCAGACTTCTCCCCGTAGATATAAATCTACTCACCTGGTCCTCGCTCGCCGGTGTCGACGTCACCACGTGCTTGCTTGTCGTCTCGAAGCCCACATGGGGTACCTACATATCATAACGCACCGTATCGCATTAAAATTCGACTCATGACCAAAACGACACACGAATCCCACATAGGTTAAAACCTATGGTTGCTTTCACAAATCAGCCCAAAAACCCTCGACGTCGGCGTACAAATGCCAAACCATCGAGAAAAAGCCAAACACACCCATTTTCACATTCACAAACACTAAACATATATATGGAATAGGTTAAAATCATCAAAACCAATAAAAGTAAACAAATCGTTTTATTTCCCAAAATTCTACTTAGCGGTCGTTAACCGTTTTAATACAAATCTTGATGTTTAAACAAAACTAATGGCCATAATATTTACTAAATAACTTAAATAAGCCATACAAACCATTTCCACAATTTAATTTCACCAAACTATATACGTTAAAAAAAACTAGTTTGCAATTTTACCAAAATTTCAACCATTTTAGCAAAAATGCATAAACAACAATTTATCTTGGATTTGCATGATCTAAAATTTTAAAATACAATTTAAAATGTTAATAATACCATGAATACCCTAATTAGATTTTTATCCCAACTGATTAATTAAATTCCCAAAACCTAGTTAACAAAATTAACACAATTAGCAAAATTTTAAACTAACAAATAGCAACTAGTAACTAGCTTTTCCTTACATGACTTAAGATCTCAACTTACAACGCACAAATCATGATCCAAATACCCAAAACTCTAATTTGATCACAACCCCTTCTCTTGAATTTTCAATCAAGCAATTTGAACCCATATAAAACCTAATTAACACTTAATTAAGCTTACATAAGCATTAATCAACAATTTAACTACAAGGTTAAAATTATACCTCCACAATTTTGTAGATCTTACTTGAAATCTATCCATCCAAAATGCTCTCTTTTCCCCACAATCCATGCGTTATAGGCTAAACTAAAATGGGTAAAAGTTGGATTTGGATTTTGGGATTTTTTTGATGGATTTTGAGGCAATTTTTGATGAAATTTTTTCAAGAGAAATGAGGGTAGAAAAGAGAGGGGCTGCTGTTGAGGGAGAGGGAGGGTCGGCCAAGGCATGGGGAGAGAGAATGAGGTGAGGAAAGTAGTAGGTCAACCCCAAAAGTCAAAGCCCATACTTAATTAACTATTTTCCTTCATTTCCTTTCTTTTCTTTTGTTTTCTTTTAGCAAATTCAAGTGGGGAAATGAGGGCCAACATGGGGCTGCTGCTGATTTGGGGAGAGGAGAGAAGGTGTGGGTGAGTGTGGGTGAGGGAAAAATGATAAATGTTATACCCCAATATCTATTTATACTAATTTCACTATTTAAGCCTTTTTCTTCGATATTTTCTATAACCGTTTGGCAGCTTCATTTCATTTCAAAAACAACATGTTAAAATTTTGTTTAATTTGCTATGATGCACAAAATTTGTTTCAACCCATTCCAATTTGTAATTTTCCCTAATTAAATGTATTAGTGACAGCTTAAAATAATATTAAAATAATTAATTTCGGAAAAATTTTCAGAAAATTAGAAATTTTTACCAGAGGCTCAATAAACACCAAATACTAGCAATTACATAGCTAGAATATGAATATTTGATTTTATAATAAAGATATTTGTATTTTGATTTTTTACAGAAAACCCCCTTATTTTACCGATTTTTCCGAAATTTCACCTAAAATATTTTCAAAACGTTACAATATTCCCCCTTAAAGAAATTCGGTCCCTGAATTTAAATTAAAACTCCCCCAACTAGTAAAACATCTAAGCAAAACCATCAAGTCATCGGGGCTCCGAAATCATAAATACATGAAACATATCGTAGCGCAGCGCATGCGCATGAAAAATGAGCATATAACTCAAAATCAAAACTCCATCCAGCATCCCGCAATCATCGGAGTCATGGTGAAGACACAATGTCTAAGTCCCAAAATGAAAATCAATATGATATTCATCATTAAAACATCTGGAAGCAAGGCATGCCAAATCTTCTTCAAATCGCTGTGCGATGCTCGCAGCACTGCACAGTGGCGGACGTCTATTGTAAGAAAATAACTACATATATATATATATATATATATCCTTTGTTTAATATGCACGTCCCGCCGTTTTGAAAGAAATTTCAGAAGGGTTTCCTTTATAAAATGTTTCGTGTCACCTCGGACACGTAGGTAAATACTGAGACTATAGCTCTTATTTGGAAATCCCTTCGATAACTATCAATGCATGCAAAAATATACACAGGTACTGTCCTGTGACTAGTCCTGCTCAGTACTAAACCAACTAGCAAATATCATAAAATATACTGCTCCAACATAAATCAGTCCTAAATATATATATGAATGCTTTGTGCGTCTGGTGCGCACGGAAATCGAAATCCCTAAATGTACCATACATATGCACAGAAACAACATCTAAGTGCATCGGGTGTGCACGAAAGATCTGTCAAGGGCAACAGGTGTGCCTGACAGCAAAACAGGTGCATCTGACATGCACGAAGAATCTTGATTTAGTGCATCTGGTGTGCACCAAAATCGTATCTCATAACATGCGCCCAACATGCACGAAAACCCAAATCAGGAGCATCCATCATGCACGAAATCATGAAATCCAATATCAAGTGCCGAACATGCGCAAAATCCAATCAGGTGCACAAAGTTCACAAAATAAATATCGAACATTACAATCGAAATCGAAGTCCAGTGCAACTAAGTGCACAAAATGCGAATCACTGCACTGCAAGCATATGTGAACTATACCGAGTGCGAAAACCAAATCGTGTGCGTACATATGCACAAAATCAACTCAACCGTATGAAACCCATAAAATCATAAACATGAGAAACCAAAGCACGAAAACGATAACAAGTGCAACAATTGTGCAAAAATCGTAAATACTCAGTAGGTGTAACCATGGTGCATAAAAACGAATATCATGAGACTCAATCATCAAAATCAGTCATGCAAATAGATCGCCCAAAATACTAAAATCAAGTATGGAGGAATAGTCCCACTCAAGCACATCCTCCAAGAATCTCTGGCCAACTGTCGTGGTCACTCATAGCATGTCTCATCGACGATCCTGAACTCTGGCCTGCCAGTGTACGTAACATGACCACTCCTGGGTCCAAGTCCTTTCGTAATTTATTCAAGAAAGGTCCTGTTGAGGTCTTCCCCAAATCTCGTCTTTGCCGAACTGTCTGCAAGTCATCGTCCCTTACTATATCTGCTTCTTGTTCTGGAGCGGCTGCATACTCATCGCAACTCCTTCTGGAAGGTACATCCAAGTACAATACCTCGGCATGCGTATCGCATCTCTGATGTCGGCAGAGTGGAACGTCGTCTCATCAAGATCTCATACGAACCTCCTACTCCACTTTCTCTAATGTCGACTGCTTCAGACTCGTCTCGTCGTGGCTGCATGGACTGAGCTCCAACGGCTATCCTCGTATCTGGAGTCTCCCAAGAAATGCATCTCACCACCTGGCATCCGAATGAAGTCGAACCATTTGATCGATTCGTCAAAACCTCATAATCCCCTAAGAGCTTAACATCTTGGGTACAGTTTAACAGTATCGAGTACGTACCACAGCATCGATGGTCCAGCCGTAGAAGGGCAAACCCAAGCCTCACTAATGGAGCCACGGAAAACCCTAAGGTTCAAAGGCTTTTACATGGTTATTATGTCGAGTTAGGGTTTCATTCTTCTAGAGGGTCCATAGAATTGCCTGCATAACTTTTCGAATACTATAAACTTAGCATAATAGGTTTCTAACATTCGATGGTCTCCGTCGACTCTCAACGTCTCCGCGTGAAGTTGTCTCTAGCTGGAATCAATCTATCTGATGATCTCGCATCGGGGTAGGCGAACGGACCACATGTCCTTGTCATTCATCCTCGATGACTAGTGACCTTCTATCATCTCTTAGTACAGCTCGTACTACAATAGCTCCAACATCTGGGGCGATATCTCGTCGTTCGCAGCAATAACTGGCTCACTCGTCTGCACGCTGAACAGTGCCTCAATCATCATGAATAAGAAATACGCCAACGGTCATCAAAATCTGGCTGGCCTCTATCATTGGCTCAATCCTCTGGTGCTGATCTGCACGTCCGAGTAATCTCATACAGCGATCCATTAAACGCTCATGGCTTGAAATCACAATAAAAAGACACATCTCTGCAATCGTGTGTCGCCGGAATCACGCCCTGGTCAGTCCTCGTTCGTAACGAGCTCGTGCTGACTGCAACTCTAGCCGTAACTCTCCCTGCCCATAATCGTGGCAGCAAAACCATAACTGATACCGATAAGGCTAAATCAGGAATGAATATACTACTGATCAAAGAAATGTACATACTAAGGCTTTGTTGGAGATAATGCCCTCAAAGTCAATTATTGGATCGCAGGTACGTGATTGCAATGATTGAGGCAGGACCTATACCGATATGACAGTCTTGCTCGAGATGATAGTGTGCTATCTGGTTTGTCTTTATCATTGTATACATGCTTTAGTTCACTATTGCATGATGATAGAGCCCATAGGATTCTTGCTTAACTACCAGCAGTATGATGGCGATCATATACGTGGGAGCTGGGGTCTGTAAGCACATCCTTAAAGTGTCCCTAGTCATGGGAGTTTTTGAGACAGGGCATCGATACTCCAGAGTAGACTAGTGTATACAGTCGAGACCCCGACGAGGGGCGATGGCCGGTCTCACAAGCCATTGGTGTCAGTTTGTTCACCTAAGATGTATACATGTGCTCATTAGGTTATGAGTACACCGGACTGGACTCGCCGGGAATCTGCTACTTGGTATTATACATATCGTCGGATAGCAATTCCCTGGTGACATGTGTACAGGTTAGTTCATCGACCTGAGATCGTCGTTTATCTCATGTGAGTTCCCACTGTGCTTAGATTACTAACCTACCATGCTCAAAGGAGTTGTGCAAACAGGTTTTAGTTGGGTACAGTCCCGAGCCACATTGGAGGCAAGTGAGCGGATCTCGGGGATTCGTCTCTCCCGGTATTGGGGGTTGATGTCGCACAGTGCACGGGTGGCCATCACTAGGAATTCTCGGCCGAGCTAGTGGAGAATTACTGATTTGGATCAGTAGTTAATCAGGTGGTGATGGGCTTCATGCCGACACGATTTATCGCGTTATTAGGGGTCTGACTTTATCTACCCCCCTAGACTCGATATGCGATATTCTTTAGACGAATGGACCGGACTGTATATACATTGTCACTGTCAGGCTCAGTAGGGTTTATAGATGAGTTCGCTCATCAGCTTCCCTTCCAATCAATACATAGGCAAAACGTTACGTGCAGCTTGTACCTCTGACGTGCTAGTGGTTATACCCAGTGTCAGTGTGTTGATGAGTCATTAGAGTCCCCCACAGACACTTTCCCAAGTTCGGGCGAAACGTTGTAGAGGCCGTATGGTGATATGGCAAGGTTCGAAAAAAGCACGTGCGTTTTCGCACGTGTCGTTTTTCGGGCAGATAATACTGGTAGGATTTGGTTTATGCCGGAACCCAGTATTAGACTATGTAGATATAATATCTTTGTCTCAGTTGCATTTGTATTCTGTTGTAATACAAATGCGGGTATGTTTATACTGATACGGGGTTATCCTGAAATTCGTTTCAGGATCACTTTTGGAAATTGCTAGTTTCTAGTTTTCTATCAGCCGTATTTTGACATTCTGTCAAATATGGATTTATCTTTTCGGGTGAGTCATGAGGGTGAGTCGTGCTTCTAGAAGCTTCTAGAATGGTGACTAGGTTCATGAACCTTTGTTTGCTTTAATTACATGGTAACTAAGTTAAATATGATTGGTTTGCTTTTAATGCATTCATACTTTGTGTTCACACTAGATATTTTGCTTAGTGTCACCTCTCCCTTATTCCTACACTCACCCCCTCCTCTTTATATTGTGGTCGGCCCCCTCTTGTTGAGGATGATGAATTTTGGGGAAAAAGAAAGGGTTGTTAAAATGAGAAGAGAGAGATCTAGTTCATATATATTTTCATATCTCATTTCAATCCAATCCGATCCAAAAGGCAACTTCATTAACCGTTCGTCCATAGCCTTGGACGTAATGAGACAAAGTGTTCTACTCATTCTCTACTTCATCTTGGTCGTCTAATTTTAGCAAACTTGACAATCGAGTTGCCTCGGTTCAGAGGCGGGAGCCCATTTAAAGATCCGTCGACGTGGTGCCACCCAGACGACAAGATTGGAGATCGAGGAGATCGGAGCAGCCGCAACAAAGCGTGGGATGATGGTTAAAGATCGAAGGACTCGGATCATTCGGTATAACATTTCTACCCCTTTGTAGTTTGTTAGTTTAGTTTTAATGGCATATCCGGGTTACGGTACACGATAGCGCCAGTTTCGTTAAAAGTTTTTGTTCCGCATTTGGCATCTGTTAGACGGCCTGGGCGCTACCGTGGACTTACAGTGGTATCAGAGCCTCACCATTAAGCTATACTAACTTGTGCTAACGCGTTTAAAACATCGATCGAACCGAATTTCAAAAAACACAATTTTCAAGCTTATCAGTTTCTGTCGATTTTAAATGATGTCCTAAAATTATTTTGCATATTACAGAAGACAGAGCAAGGATTTATAAGAATACTGGTGAAATTTGGTGACCCAAATCCACAGTTCTGCCGCGGATCCGCGGTCCAAACCAGTGTTTGGCCGCGGATACGCCGCCAGAACCAAATTTCTACAGTAGATTCTACTGAGGAAATTGTGGCTTTTGGGAATATTTGTTTGGGCCCAGATTTTGTTATTGTACACCAGTTGTTCGTGGGGCCCACTTCGGGAAATTTAGTCGATCGAAATTTTAAATTTGTTAGTATACAGTATTTACATTATATCTCCGACCGGGAATGTCATTTGATCGGTAAACCGCGTCTGATTGCTATAGTTCTTTTAGACGGGTTTGCGAACGTGACATTCGCGTTGATGTTCTGTGTTGTGCTGTATTGTTGCAGATATGTCGTAATGGATAGCAGGGTGCAATATAGTGCAGTTTGGATTTATTTGTACATTTGATATTGTGGGGCGAGCGTCCAACATGTGGACTGCCGTCACTGCCTGTTTGTATAATATTCTTTTGGGGCACGACCGAGTCGAGGTCGATGTACCCGTTGTATATTTTTCTTTTCTATACTAGGTTTATCCTGCGAAGGAGTGCACGGATAGCCGGGTTTTGGAGGGCAACGGGTCCGTATCTCATGGATTTGAGAGGCAGAGGGACCTCACTCTAGAATTGGCAGACTATTCGCCGCACTCGTAGGGGGTAGAGGTTGACCCAAGGAGGGGTGCTCAATTTACCGGATTCCGTGAAGTGCCGGGTGTTCCATTCACTATGCTGTAGGGACCACCTCGCTTCAGGTTTTGGCGGGTAACTTGCCGCACCCGTAAGGGTCTAGGTTTCATTGCACAGGTATCCACACGACCAAGGGAACGTCAGGTTTCAGCAGCGGCTCTGTGAAACCCGGGGATCCCAGATTATCTGTTTTATTCTGTGATGCTTATTACTTTTCTGTAATGTTGCATATTATCACGCCTGGAGCGATTATTGTATATTGGTATATATACTATTAGATGTTGTATATGTTTTGC
The DNA here is from genome assembly GCA_030015575.1 of Agapanthus africanus. Lineage (NCBI taxonomy): Eukaryota > Viridiplantae > Streptophyta > Magnoliopsida > Asparagales > Amaryllidaceae > Agapanthus > Agapanthus africanus. Next base: position 504,355,940 of record CM057342.1, on the reverse strand, counting down.
ACCCGCGCTAGTCCAGCCCCCGCTCTGTCGTTAGTTAAGTAACCTAACGGGTGATGACGGGACCCAGTGGTGAATGCGAATGGCATATACGTACATTTTATTTTCGTTCTTTTCTGGTGTGATTGAATGATGGGACTGCATTGATTCTTATCAATGCAAGGATAAAACAAACCTCTATTTGATGTTGTTGGAACCAATTTAAAAAGTGTTATTACAAAGACGTTTCTTTTTGTTTTGCATAGCGATATTCAGTTTGGAATATCCTGCACCTCATTCCATGAGGCAAGGGACGAGATCCCTTCACCGGGAGTGACCCCTTGGGCAGAAATTTACGTCAGGGTAGTAACTTTAATATAGTCGATTACAAGTTGCTTTGCATCGCGGTATTCAAATGGAATATCCTGCACCTCATTCCACGAAGAAAGAGCCGAGATCCCTTCACCGAGAGTGTCCTCTTTAGCAAAACGTTTTCGTCACTATATTTTATAAAAAGCTATCAGATTCCTTCAGCGATATCAAGTTCATTACGTTAAAGGTTTTCGCCAAAAACCAGCCGTAGCCCTCCGTCATTTCTTTTGGGTATTCAGTAGTATTCAAGCTATGCATGCTTGGCCCATAGTCAAGGCATAGTGTTTGGTAGCTGCTGGGTATTCATTTGTTGCATAGATAGATGAGTTGGTTTGGGACAGTCGTTCTGTCATACTTGGCCCTTTGTCAAGGGCATGTGCGGGTGGGTTCAAATTGACCCGGATAGTGACGGATAGAACTTGACATGTGACTTATGAGATATTTGGCCCATAGTCAAGGTCATAAGAGCATGGGGCAAAAATTTATATCGGAAGTTTCAAACATAAAGCAAACTTTCCAGGCATGCGCATACCTTCTGGAGTGTGATAACTTGAGTGGCTTCCATCAAGTTATCATGCGATGATAGTTGGATCCCGATTCTCACTGATGAGTTGGTTTACTCTTTGGGTGATCCCGACTAATTCTTCTTTCAGGTTTGGAGGAGAATTTGAGATTACAGTGGGAGGTTCTCTGATTAGATAAATTGATAACCATTCTGATCTAGGTTAGAGTGCACGCAGAGTGTTTATTTTCTCTCTCTCTCTTTGGCAGCGACCTTTGACTGACCCGAGATTTTGACTCAGTGACCAAAGTTGACCGAAGCTTCTTAAAATACTGGCTTTTGGATTGTCTAAAGTTGCATAAGTCATTGCCGCTACTTCTTTTACCCTTTGTATTTCTCAGAACACCCCGTATTATTACGGATATCCACTTCTATTAGATAGATCCATCGTATGGTTATATACGAACTCGAAGGGACTTCTTCGAGGATGGATCCAGGTTCAGGAGAAATAGAATTAGTTTATTCAATTGTCTTTTATTATCACCTTCTCTCAGGTTGCGAGGGCTCCTTCGTTTAGGAGAGTACACATATTACGCTTATTGGATAGTCTTATTCCAAACCATAGGCTGGTGCCGAAAGGTAGGAAATGAAGAAAACCAATTAGCCTAAGTAGGGTATACAGAAGGTAATATGTAAAGACAAAATAAAAAGGGATTAGAAAGAGGGCAAAGTAAATTGCGACTGTTATCATTCACGACCAAACCACGTACTTCATCGCCACTCCTATTTCACCTTTAAAAAGAATAAGGTATTATTCAGTTGTCTTTTATCATCACCTTCTCTCAAGATACGAGTACTCCTGGGTTGAGGAGGGTACACCTATTATGCTTACTGGATAGTCTTCTTCCAAACCATAGGCTGGTGCCGAACGGTAGGGAAGGAAGAAAACCATTTAGCCTAACGATGGTGTACAGAAGGTAACGACTAAAGACAAATAAAGGGATTTGGAGTGATGGAAAAAAAATATACGGTTACAGTCATGAATAGGATTATGGAAGAGGCATTACTGAGAATACCAGAATACCCCTACGAAACCTTTTCATGTTTCAGTTACACTGCGCATTGTTAAAAGAAAACTGTTTTCCCGATTAGATACTTACTCCAGGGTATGTATTTACCGGGTTTCATTCTCATATTTGTATGGGTTTACAGATGATGAATGGGAGTAAGTTATTGGGAATTAGGTGATCATCCTCATTATATCGGAATTCGTTGTAATTGGTGATATTTGAGGAAATCGCCTGGGTACAGTTTTCAACCTACGATGCATAGGTTTTGAGTTATTCAACTCAGGGGACTTATACAGAGTACCGTATGTTGTCCAGTGTCCGTCAGGACAAAGGGGTAGGTCCTCGTATTATGTTCTGTTTACTTATAACTTCTCTAGTTTTTAGACAAGTGTTTCGTAGAAATACAATGTCTAAGTTTTGAGAAGTTGTGGGTATAAGAATATAGTAGAGAACCAGGTATCGCAAATATCAGGATTCTTCAAAGAGATCAAGGATGTAGATACTTGTGATTGGTATTCAGATGAAAGTAATGGTTTTGAGAAACTTGTTTCTCTTTCATGTTACTCATAATTGGATGGATTCCTAAGTTGAGTAATGCTGATTAGCCTCTCTCCATTAAGTTAATATGCACTGGAGACAGCTGCATGATTTGAATCTGGTTCCAATTAAATTAGTGCTTCTGTTTCTATATTAGATATAGAATGGTTCATACCTTAACGTTGTTAAGATACGGGGAATTGTCCAGCTTATGCTTAAAACCAGACACTGGATAACTCAAGGCACGTTTTTGTAATGGCTGTTTGTGGGTTGACCCTGGCTTTGACGAGGGTTGACATTTCTACCATTTGGAAGATCAATAGTGATATTGTTCTTGACTCACCACAGTTTTAGTAAAATGGATTTTTTAGAAAAAAGTAGTGGGAGTATGGTAGAACTGGAAGTGATTCCAGAACCGCAAAACAATTACGGAAAATTTAATAGGACTATATATTCAATCAGTTTTGACATTCCAATAGCCACTCCGCGATATGGTGGGTAACCTCAGACACCCGAGAGGTACTTAGGTAGCCTCAAGGACTGTGACTGGGTGGTTCTTGTTTACCCAGACTTGACACTACTGTTGTTCCAGACTATGAGACCCGGCAGGAGAATAAGTATAGCGTCGTTCTAAACTAGTTTTAGAAGTGTACATGGATATTATTCTGCCAGAGGGTTGTCGTAGTCAGTGGGAGCAGCGGAAGCATAGTGGACAAGTAGCTTATGTCTATTTATAGACTTGAGAAGATATAGCGGAGATAAGATCATCTAATTTTGATAGTCATAGGTTTGACTTCATCAGAATAGGGGATGGATCTGTTAAGAAGGTAGTAGGGTGTGATGTCCTGGTATTTGGATGACATACACAGAGTAGGAAATAAAATTCCTATACTACGATCGGTTGTACTATGGTTGTTACACAGTTGTTTCTTCACAAAGGACATGGATATAATATCAGACACTCTGGTTACTAGATCTATGGTTTTTAGATCTAGATTTGGGTAGTTTCCCAATGTGGGTACTTTGACGGTATTCTAATAGTATTTAGAATAGATGACTCCTGGCATGGTGGTGTACCTGCAGGTGATGGAGTCACCCTCTCTAAAGGTGTCTTAGAGACTAAAGTAGAGAGGGATGTGCATGATTGGCAGATCACTTGCTTAGGCAATTGAGTCAATCATGAGATGTCAAGTACCACACCAGATGTTGTTTTTGCACTAGATGCGATAAGTTTATATTAATCCAATCCTGAAGAAATATAAGGAAGCGGTTTTAGAACATAAGTGCATGTTCTACGGATTTGATGACAACAGCCTCCTTCGGGAAACGGTTATCATTCCAGGCTTCCAAGGTGACATGGATGACAGAGTGATTGTCAAAGTTATAGTTTTTCCTCTGACGAGGGACAGTATTATGGACAGGTGATCCAAGAGGATACTGTGGGAGGCATGGTGCTGAATACTGATTAAGTTCAGTTATCGATACAGTCTAAGAAGTTTGGATTTGGAGTTAATTTATGAACTAGGTCCTATCAGATATCCATACATATTCTAAGACATGTATTACTCGATTCGGGAGATGGCTTTCTCCACGAACTTGAGATTAAGAGAGACATAGAAAGAAACATCAGGGCGGATCCACTCACTGAGGCTATTTCGAACACAAGAGTTTTACAAACTAGCTTTGTGAAACTGATTAGTAGAGGAGTTGGATGTTCGGTATCACACGGGCTGTGAGTATGCGACATCGCAATAATTAGCCTTAAGTGCAAGTGGGAGATTGTTGGAGATAGTGCCCTCAAAGTCAATTATTGGATCGTAGGTACGTGATTGCAATGATTGAGGCAGGACCTATACCGATATGACAGTCTTGCTCGAGATGATAGTATGCTATCTGGTTTGTCTTTATCATTGTATACATGCTTTAGTTCACTATTGCATGATGATAGAGCCCATAGGATTCTTGCTTGACTACCAGCAGTATGATAGCGATCATATACGTGGAAGCTGGGGTCTGTAAGCACATCCTTAAAGTGTCCCTAGTCGTGGGAGTTTTCAAGACAGGGCATCGATACTCCAGAGTAGACTAGTGTATACAGTCGAGACCCCGACGAGGGGCGATGGCCGGTCTTACAAGCCATTGGTGTCAGTTGGTTCACCTAAGATTTATACAAGTGCTCATTAGGTTATGAGTACACCGGACTGGACTCGCCGGGAATCTGCTACTTGGTATTATACATATCGTCAGATAGCAATTCCCTGGTGACATGTGTACAGGTTAGTTCATCGACCTGAGATCGTCGTTTGTCTCATGTGAGTTCCCACTGTGCTTAGATTACTACCCTACCACGCTCAAAGGAGTTATGCAAACAGGTTTTAGTTGGGTACAGTCCCGAGCCACATTGGAGGCAAGTGAGCGGATCTCGGGGATTCGCCTCTCCCGGTATTGGGGGTTGATGTCGCACAATGCACAGGTGGCCATCACTAGGAATCCTCGGCCGAGCTAGTGGAGAATTACTGATTTGGATCAGTAGTTTCTCAGGTGGTGATGGGCTTCATGCCGACACGATTTATCGCGTTATTAGGGGTCTGACATTATCCACCCCCTTAGACTCGATATGCGATATTCTTTAGACGAATGGACCGGACTGTATATACATTGTCACTGTCAGGCTCAGTAGGGTTTATAGATGAGTTCGCTCATCAGCTTCCCTTCCAATCAATACATAGGCAAAACATTACGTGCAGCTTGTGTTAGTTATATGTATGCCCTAGAGGCCATTACTGTACATAGGATGTATATTGTAGTGGATGCTGGGACATATATAGGGAGGACTTTCTTGCTCGACATGATAGTATACTATCTGGTTACCCTTTACCTTAATGTGTATGCTGATTGTCTCTCTGTTACATGTTGGTAAAGCCCTTAGGATCTGTACTTGACTACCTGGACTATGATGAGATCATACTAGTGGGGACAGATAGTCTATAAGTACATCCTTCAAAGTCCCTAGTCGAGGGTGTATCGAGACGGGGCATCGATATACCAGAGTAGACTAGCGTGTACCTTCTCGACCCATACAGATGGGCGATGGATGATCCCATATCCATTGGTGTTTGACATCAGAGATGATATACGGGTGCTCAGTAGAGACTGGGTACACTGGACGGACTCGCCGAGAACTCCCAGATGGTATTATACCTCACGTCAGATGGCAGTTCTCTGGTGACACTGGTACAGAGTAGTCTGTTGACCCGAGATCGTCATAGAGTCTTGTGCGGTTCCCACTGTGCTTTGATTTCCATCTTACCACGTCCAAGAGGGCGTGCAAAACGGTGGTTTTTGGGTACAGTCCCGAGTCACATGGAGGCAATGAGCGATAGGAGGGGATTCGTCTCTCCCGGTATAGGGGGTTGATGTTGCGCTGTGTTCGATTGGCTATAACAGGAAATCCCTGGCCAGGGTTGCTGAGATTTGCTGGTAAGTGTTACCAGTAGTTTCTCGAACAGTTATAGACCTCATATCGACACGACTTATTGAGCTATTGGGGTCTGACGTTTACCACCCCTAGGCGAGATATGCGACAGATCAGACGATCAGACCGGACTGTACGGTAGTGTTACTGGTCGGATTCACTGGAGTGTGAGCGGGCTTGCTCGTCGATCTTCAGATCGCTCAATACCCGGGTGGCCGTTACGTTTAGCAGACCGCTTGCGGCTTGTGGATGTTTGATATGATCATCATCCGCTGCCGGCGTATTGACGAGTCTTTAGAGTCCTACACAGAGGTTTCCTGGCTTAAGCGAAACGAAATAGGAGCGCATATGAGATATGTGCGGGACCGACAATAATGCGTGTATGTGATACCGTATTCTATTCTCGCGATAAATGTATCGAATGGTTGTATGCGATATAACCTAGTTATCGATTCAAGCGTTAATTCGATAAGCCGATATATTGAATACTAGTCGGTTGTGTGCGACATAACCGGATCATTGAATCAAGTGTTGATTTAATGATTTAATGCATATTTATATATTTGATATATTACTTTGCATCAACTAGTATCGGTTTACTTTAAATGGATTTTCTCACTCGGGTGTGCGCATTACATATGCGATATGATTTTGTGCACTTGAATGTATCATGTTTGATGATACATGTTTACTTGGTTAAGTGCAAAGAATTAAACCATGGTTAAAAGAATGGCTAGGGTTTCATTTCCTTTATTTATTCATTTATTTATTTATTTATTCATTTTGGAAAAGAAAAGAAAAGAATGGTTGCTAGATTTGGAGTTTAGTTGAAGCTTCATGAAGCTTTGATAAAGTCAACCATACTTATCTCATCCTTAACCCTAACCATTCACACTAACCATGATTCATTCTCTACACTTGACCATGGTTAAAATTATGATAAGAATTCATTTTCTTTTCTTATTCTTTGAACTTATCATATTATTTTCCTTCTTCTTCTTCCTTGCTTCAAGTGAAGAAGCTTGAAGTCCATCAATGGTGATTGTTGGAAAAGAGTGAGAAATCCAAAACTAAAGTCTACCCACTTCCTATTTCTTCATCCTCTACCTCTTGCCAAGTAGTAGAGTGTGTTTACTTCACAAGTTTCTTGACTTGGTGAAGTCGGAGCTTGATTTAGCGATGCCTCGACGTAGATCATCTTCGGCATGGACATCGACGACCTAGCTTGCCCATTCTCCGACGAAGCCGATCCTAGAGCCCGGATTTGACTTGGACAGCGGAGAGGACTTCGTTGCGGAGCTATGGAGGTGGAGCACCGGATCTACAAAGGTTGTATTTCCGTATTCTCATTAGTTAATTTGTTAACTAGTTCTTTTCGCCTAGAAATCTAGCAAACGATCCGTAGTTTAGGGTTTGTAGGCACTGTAAAATTTTAATATGGCATGTTCGATGCCTTGTGAGACCTCCTTGGGGTGCCTAGGAACCCTACAGTGGTATCAGAGCCTAGCTAGAGCCTTAGGCGAAGTCTAGACGGAAATTGAAGTCCGAACGAACCCGAAACCCCGATTCAAACATGCTCTTTGTCCAATTTTTAAAATCTGGTCTTTTTCCACATTAAAAATATTCAGAAAAATAAGCAGGTTAATATATGATATACTGTGAAATTCGTGCCCATAATTCCTTCTTATTGCCGTGCTTCCGCGGCACGAGCTAGCCTCGTGCGGCGGTTGCGCGGCGGTACGGCCATTTTGTTTAGTAATATTTACACAGTATCTCATAATTATTAATGCTGGTTTTTCTGGGAATTTTTAATATTTATTCCAGAGTTGAAATTTCTGCAGTTGTTTTGGGGATTCGGTATTTCGATCGGGGTATCAAATTTTGTCTGTGTGGCTTTCTGGATAAATTTTAGAATATGTTAAAAAGTTCGACCGGATATAAATACCCAATTTTTCCCCTGTCGGGAAATTTCCAAGTGTTGGATTTTTCCGTAGTTTAACGACGTTCTAAGTAGTGCAAGTAACGCGATGGTCCCTCTAGAAGACACAAACCTTAACTCGATTATGTGACCGTCTTGAACTGCCCTTTGAACCTTCGGGTTTGGGGCAGTACGGCGTGCCACATGTGAGGCGTTGGCTTGACCCTTCTACGGCTGGACCGTTGGTACTGAGGTACGAACTGAATGTTGTTAGACTCATTTCATGTGTTGATCTATATCGGGAAAGGTTGGGTGTTCGATTGTTCGATCGAAAAGTTTAACATTTTCTGTTTATCTGGAATGGGATACAATAATTGGAATTCACAAAAGTTATGTGATAACTGAATGAATGTTATAAACGTAGCAATTTAGTCTCACTTGATCGGTTGCCACGGAATTTTGATGTGATCAAAAGTCCGTCGCAATCACGTAGCGTACGCGGATACTCGCCGGGTAAACTTAATAGACAGCCTCACTCCATAGCCCCGACCAAGTGACTGTAGGAGAACCCCGTCGCCGAAAGCATCCCTCCGGGTGCTCGCGGTAGCGGTGTTCCGCCTTGGTGCACTTCGTCGACGGTATCGGGGGTGCGGCCGTCTACTGAAGTTTGCGACGAGCATTCGATCAGGATTTCGGGAATCTTGTTGAATTACCCGACTTGATATTGAAAAGAGTTTTCGATTTTGAGACTAAAATGCGGGGTTTATAATTGTTAGGCATGCGATGTCTAAGTAATTCATTTGATTAGGCATGCGATGTCTATGCAGATTGCGGATTCCAACTGTTGTAGTTTTACACTTTCTTTTCTGTGACCGTAAGTGTAATATGTGATATCGCCGGTTTCGTTGCTATACGTCAACGACAATTGGGATGCGCATATTTACTTACATTGATGACATGTGATGTTATGTGTTGCTGGATATGTTATATTGGATCGTTGTGTTTGAATAGCCGGGGGTTTTTATGTGAGATGAGTGTTTTTCATTTTCATTCATGTAAAAACTTGTATGTAATATTCTTTTATTGGGGCGCTTCCAGGTTGCGGAAGTAGTCACCGTTTGTATATTATTTACTTTACTGCACTAGGATAGACCCAAGGAGGGGAGCACAAGTAACCGGGTTCTGGAGTCCAGTGGGAGACCAACTCGAGGAGTCGAGTCCGGGTCTCCTAACTCCAGAATTGGTAGGGTTGCTTGCCGCTTTCGTAGGGGTCTAGGGGTGTGGGTTTGGCTATTCATCACGACCGTGGAATCCGTGTTTTATACTGGCTCGTATTGAAAACACGGACGTCCTAGTATATCCAATATTTCATATGATTCTTCTGCTGCGATATCTGTGATGTGATCATGTGATGTTCTGTGATAGATACAGTATATAGTATATATGATATATTATATAGGCGTTACTTATGTTTTACACCCGCGCTAGCCCTGCCCTGCTCTGCCGTTAGTTACCTAACCTAACGGTGCACGAGGGGACATCGAGGCGAATGCGGATGGCATAAGTGTACGTCATATCTATCTGTGATGTTTAGGTATTTAAATGATGGGACTTCATTAATGCGATTAATGAAAATAAAAGAAACCTAAGATGTTGTAGAATCGAATTTCAAAATAAAACAGGTAGCTACAGTTCTTGCTTTGCACAGCGGTATATGTGATATATCCTGCACCTTATTCGATGAGGAAAGGACCGAGATCCCTTCACCGGGAGTGACTCCTTTAGCAATAACTGGCAGATGCTACACACTCGGTTTGTTTTTTGATTGCTTTTAAGTGTTTTTGCTTTGCACAGTGATATATATGATATATCCCGCACCTCATTCGACGAGGAAAGGACCGACGATCCCTTCACCGGGAGTGACTCCTTTAGCAAAACTAGAAAAGCCTCAAAAACACTCCATTTCAAAATTCATTTGATTCTACAACGATATCAAGTTCATTACGCAATAGGTTTTCAGAAAAACCTGTCGTAGCCCTCCGTCATTTCAGATAAGTGCTGTTTAGTATTCGTGCTGCGTTTGTTGACCTCCGTCAAGGCGCAGTGTGCGGTAGCTAACCAGTATTTATCTGCTTATGCATATGATGCAGATTGAGTTAGGGTAGTCGTGCGGCCTTGTTGACCTCCGTCAAGGGTCGTGCGGGTGGGTTTAATTCGATCAAGAAATGACGGGTTGAACTTGACTAGTAGCCTATGGTTTGTTGACCTCCGTCAAGGTCATAGGGTGCTAGGGGCAAAATATTATCGGGAATTTCAAGTGTTGAGATTTGCAATGAGATTGCATACCTTCTATGAGATAGTTGAATCCCGATACCCGCTGCGAGTAAGTGTTACTCCAGGGAGAGTTTTATACAATACAATTAGCCGATCAAGTAGGTGTCTAGAAAGGTGTCAACGAGGTTACGCCTCTGGGAAAACGAGGTTTACTGTAATTAGGTTCGTGCGAAAGCACGGGGGACCTCCCTCAAAGTACCGACACTGGCCTGGCTGAAAGATTGGCGAACTTGTAGTGTGTAATTAATCCCGGCTAGTCTTTCCTTTTAGGGTTTGAAGGAAGATTTGATAAAAAGCAGTGGGAGCCATCCTGATTAGATAAAATAATAACCAATCTATTCTTGACAGAGCGCACGCTGAGTGTTTTCTTCTCTCTCTCTCCAGGTAGCGACCATATCACGCCTTAATCAAGATAATAATACGGAATATTGACCGAACCCGCTTGTTATACTGAGCTGGGGAACGTTGGTCCCGCTCCAACTTATAAATGTTATAAGACAGAGCAGGAAATTGGGGATTACCAGAATTCCCGTGCCGCCCAAACGAAGAGAGTGCATGCTGATGCATCATCTTCGGGTGTGTTCATTACAGAGAACTGTTTCTCAGTATCCTTTACGTCCAGGGTATTTGATACCAGATCAGGATCCCAGATATGTAATTTGTTACATAGGGCTACAGATAGGTAGAGAACTGAGAACGGGTGATAAGTTTCATGAGGCAGAAAACGGGGCAAGAGTTGCAGCCAAGTCTGTCGGTCACTGTCACCCTGTATTACAATACATTGATTCTGAACGAATGTTATTAGATACCGAACCTGTTATGCCAAATCATATCACTCTCTTTGTTAGAAAAGAAAGGATATAATTTTGTATTGTTGGATAATGTTTTGAACATTTCCTATATCAAAGGTTGATCGGTTCAGGCGCGTTATCTAAAAGCATTAATGTTCTAAATCAAACTACAGTTCTAAGTATACGGAACACACACAAGAGGAAGAGTTCAGAAATGAACGGATCCTTCTTGAGGCATTGTAGACTAGGTCATATCAATGTGACCCGACTATCTGAAGTTACATTTAGATGCATATTTAAATCAGTTTGAATTTACATCTTGTGAAACTTGCCAGTCATGTCACAAAGATAAGATGACCACAGCTCTGTTTATTGGAAACAGAGAAAGAGTTAGTGAACTCTTGGGATGATACATGATGATGTATGTAGGTCCCCAGTCTACACATGCCAGGACCGATTCTTTATACTTCATTACGTTCTCTGATAATCTCTCAAGATTCAGACATATGTTCCTGTTGAAACACAAGTCTGAACCTTTTGAGATATTCACAGAATATAAGTTAGAAGTAGAGAACCAAAATACGGGTATAAGTATTATGTCCTATGATGTGATCAAGGAGGAGAATACTTGAGCACGGAAATCCTGGACTATTCTAAAGGAGAATGAGATTCTCTCTCAGCATTACACCTCCGAATACACCATAGCACGATGGTATATCGGGGTGGAGCAATCACACCCTATGTGATAAGGTGTGCTCTATGATGAGTACTACTGAGTTACCTATTTCCTTTTGGGAGTTATGCGCTTGAGAAGCTGCATACCTATTGAATAGGGTTCGAATCAAATCAGTTGCCTACCACCTCATATATGATATGGAATGGGAAGAGCCCATGTCTTAAGTTAGTTAAGATTTGGGGTTGTCCGGCTTATGTCGAAAAGCAAAATCCGGACAAGCTCGAGGCAAGATCTGTTATGTACAACTGGAAAGGTTCCAGCTATACAAACTACAGCACATGATTTGATAGAACCAGAGGATTCAGTAGATACCAACGAACCTCAGCCTCTCCGCCGATCTAGTAGGGTTCCTCACCCACCTGAGAGATACTTCGGTTTCTCTATGATAGTGGGAGCGAGGATTGCATCATGAGATGATGACCCAACTAGTTTCGAGCTGGCCATCAGGAGTGAGACTCTGTAAGAATGGCTGGATGCTTAGAGATCTGAGATGGAATCCATATACACCAGCAAAGTATGGACTTTGGCTGCTATATCTGAAGGGTTAAATCCCCATCAGGAGCAAGTATATCTTGAGAAGATTACTTGGTGTAGATGGAAAAGTTGAGACTTTCAAAGCTAAACTTGTTAAAGCTTTTCGTCATTGACCAGGCGTGGATCATGATGAAACCTTTTCAAGTGACTATGCTTAAGTCCATCCAGATCCTACTTACCACGGCTACATACCATGACTGCGATATCTGGTGGTTGGGTGTCTTGACTGCTTTTCTAAATGATGATTTAGAAGAGAGTGTCTGTAAGTACACAGCCAGAGGGCTTCGTAAACAGTGGGAGCAGCGGAAACGTGTGCAAGATGTTTTATCTGATAAAGCAGGCATCGCGGAGTTGGAACATCTGTTTTGATGAATTAGTCAAAGAGTTTGACATCATCAAAATGGTAGATGAACCTTGTATGAACAAAAAGGTAGTAGGGAGTATGGTGACGATCCTCGTAGAGTACGTGGATGACATGCTCTTGATAGGGAAGGAGTTTCCTATGCTACGCTCGATCAATCTCCGTTTATCACAATGATTCTCCATGTAGGATCATAATGATACCTAATAACTCCTGGGTTTTGGATCTATGAGATAGATCTAAATGGATGTTAGGATTCTCACTAGATGTAGTGAGATGGTATCAATCGATCCTGGGGAAAATCACTGGAAGGGTTCCAGGGTGATAAAGATGACTGAGTGTCAGTCACAGGCATTGTCTTAACCCTCAGTAAAGGGACGGTATGTTGGAAGAGTTCCAAGCTAGATACCGTGGCATACTAGACGATGAAGGCAGGATACATCGCTACTTAAGATACTACCAAAGAGGCTGTTTGGATGTATAATGGTTCATGAGATGAACTATGTTCCTCCCATTGTGTGACAATGGAGTTGTGGCTTATGCCAAGGAACGTCCGTCCCATCAGTGATCCAGACATATTCTAAGGCAGTATCACTTGATCATGGAGATGGTTGATCTCCAGGGTGATCGAGGTATGGAAAGCAGACTCAGAGGACAACACAGCGGATCCACTCACAAAGGCCTGTTCCCAGAGAGAGACTTTTATGGGATGGTTGAGTATGAGATACTACAACCACTGCTATAGATGGCCCTAGTGCAAGTGGGAGATTGTTAGTTATATGTATGCCCTAGAGGCCATTACTGTACATAGGATGTATATTGTAGTGGATGCTGGGACATATATAGGGAGGACTTTCTTGCTCGACATGATAGTATGCTATTTGGTTACCCTTTACCTTAACGTGTATGCTGATTGTCTCTCTGTTACATGTTGGTAAAGCCCTTAGGATCTGTACTTGACTACCTGGACTATGATGAGATCATACTAGTGGGGACAGATAGTCTATAAGTACATCCTTCAAAGTCCCTAGTCGAGGGTGTATCGAGACGGGGCATCGATATACCAGAGTAGACTAGCGTGTACCTTCTCGACCCATACAGATGGGCGATGGATGATCCCATATCCATTGGTGTTTGACATTAGAGATGATATACGGGTGCTCAGTAGAGACTGGGTACACTGGACGGACTCGCCGAGAACTCCCAGATGGTATTATACCTCACGTCAGATGGCAGTTCTCTGGTGACACTGGTACAGAGTAGTCTGTTGACCCGAGATCGTCATAGAGTCTTGTGCGGTTCCCACTGTGCTTTGATTTCCATCTTACCACGTCCAAGAGGGCGTGCAAAACGGTGGTTTTTGGGTACAGTCCCGAGTCACATGGAGGCAATGAGCGATAGGAGGGGATTCGTCTCTCCCGGTATAGGGGGTTGATGTTGCGCTGTGTTCGATTGGCTATAACAGGAAATCCCTGGCCAGGGTTGCTGAGATTTGCTGGTAAGTGTTACCAGTAGTTTCTCGAACAGTTATAGACCTCATATCGACACGACTTATTGAGCTATTGGGGTCTGACGTTTACCACCCCTAGGCGAGATATGCGACAGATCAGACGATCAGACCGGACTGTACGGTAGTGTTACTGGTCGGATTCACTGGAGTGTGAGCGGGCTTGCTCGTCGATCTTCAGATCGCTCAATACCCGGGTGGCCGTTACGTTTAGCAGACCGCTTGCGGCTTGTGGATGTTTGATATGATCATCATCCGCTGCCGGCGTATTGACGAGTCTTTAGAGTCCTACACAGAGGTTTCCTGGCTTAAGCGAAACGAAATAGGAGCGCATATGAGATATGTGCGGGACCGAGAATAATGCGTGTATGTGATACCGTATTCTATTCTCGCGATAAATGTATCGAATGGTTGTATGCGATATAACCTAGTTATCGATTCAAGCGTTGATTCGATAAGCCGATATATTGAATACTAGTCGGTTGTGTGCGACATAACCGGATCATTGAATCAAGTGTTGATTTAATGATTTAATGCATATTTATATATTTGATATATTACTTTGCATCAACTAGTATCGGTTTACTTTAAATGGATTTTCTCACTCGGGTGTGCGCATTACATATGCGATATGATTTTGTGCACTTGAATGTATCATGTTTGATGATACATGTTTACTTGGTTAAGTGCAAAGAATTAAACCATGGTTAAAAGAATGGCTAGGGTTTCATTTCCTTTATTTATTCATTTATTTATTTATTTATTCATTTTGGAAAAGAAGAGAAAAGAATGGTTGCTAGATTTGGAGTTTAGTTGAAGCTTCATGAAGCTTTGATAAAGTCAACCATACTTATCTCATCCTTAACCCTAACCATTCACACTAACCATGATTCATTCTCTACACTTGACCATGGTTAAAATTATGATAAGAATTCATTTTCTTTTCTTATTCTTTGAACTTATCATATTATTTTCCTTCTTCTTCTTCCTTGCTTCAAGTGAAGAAGCTTGAAGTCCATCAATGGTGATTGTTGGAAAAGAGTGAGAAATCCAAAACTAAAGTCTACCCACTTCCTATTTCTTCATCCTCTACCTCTTGCCAAGTAGTAGAGTGTGTTTACTTCACAAGTTTCTTGACTTGGTGAAGTCGGAGCTTGATTTAGCGATGCCTCGACGTAGATCATCTTCGGCATGGGCATCGACGACCTAGCTTGCCCATTCTCCGACGAAGCCGATCCTAGAGCCCGGATTTGACTTGGATAGCGGAGAGGACTTCGTTGCGGAGCTATGGAGGTGGAGCACCGGATCTACAAAGGTTGTATTTCCGTATTCTCATTAGTTAATTAGTTAACTAGTTCTTTTCGCCTAGAAATCTAGCAAACGATCCGTAGTTTAGGGTTTGTAGGCACTGTAAAATTTTAATATGGCATGTTCGATGCCTTGTGAGACCTCCTTGGGGTGCCTAGGAACCCTACAGCTTGTACCTCTGACGTGCTAGTGGTTATACCCAGTGCCAGTGTATTGATGAGTCATTAGAGTCCCCCACAGACACTTTCCCAAGTTCGGGCGAAACGTTGTAGAGGCCGTATGGTAATATGGCAAGGTTCGGAAAAAGCACGTGTGTTTTCGCACGTGTCGTTTTTCGGGCAGATAATACTGGTAGGCTTTGGTTTAAGCCGGAACCCAGTATTATACTGTGTAGATATAATATCTTTGTCTCAGTTGCATTTGTATTCGGTCGTAATACAAATGCGGGTATGTTTATACTGATACGGGGTTATCCTAAAATTCGTTTCAGGATCACTTTTGGAAGTTGCCAGTTTCCAGTTTTCTATCAGCCGTATTTTGACATTCTGTCAAATATGGATTTATCTTTTCGGGTGAGTCGTGAGGGTGAGTCGTGCTTCTAGAAGCTTCTAGAATGGTGACTAGGTTCATGAACCTTTGTTTGCTTTAATTACATGGTGACTAAGTTAAATATGATTGGTTTGCTTTTAATGCATTCATACTTTGTGTTCACACTAGATATTTTGCTTAGTGTCACCTTCCCCTTGCTCCTACACTCATCCCCTCCTCTTTATATTGTGGCCGGCCCCTTCTTGTTGAGGATGATGTATTTTGGGGAAAAAGAAAGGGTTGTTAAAATGAGAAGAGAGAGATCTAGTTCATATATATTTTCATATCTCATTTCAATCCGATCCAAAAGGCAACTTCATTAACCGTTCGTCCATAGCCTTGGACGTAACGAGACAAAGTGTTCTACTCATTCTCTACTTCATCTTGGTCGTCTCTTTTAGCAAACTTGACGATCGAGTTGCCTCGGTTCAGAGGCGGGAGCCCGTTTAAAGATCCGTCGACGTGGTGCCACCCAGACGACAAGATTGGAGATCGAGGAGATCGGAGCAGCCGCAACAAAGCGTGGAATGATGGTTAAAGACCGAAGGACTCGGATCATTCGGTATAACGTTTCTACCCCTTTGTAGTTTGTTAGTTTAGCTTTAATGGCAGATCCGGCTTACGGTACATGATAGCGCCAGTTTCGTTAAAAGTCTTTGTTCCGCATTTGGCGTCTGTTAGACAGCCGGGGCGCTACCATGGACTTACAGGTTTCTTAAGTGGAGTAGCGTATCTTAAGTATGCCGCAGAACATACCCACGGTACGTCGCTCTAATTTAGTCACCCATTCCATCAACCAAGGGTCATCCTACGCTCCGAAGGTGAAACCTGGCTCTGATACCAACATTGTCACGTCTCGAAAGTACGGAACATGACCGGCACTTAAACAACGAAACATTTCGAGGCGTACGTAATCTAAGTAAGCCGAAAACCCAGAAATCCAAACCAAGAAAAGTAGTAGAGTGAAAGAAAGCCAACTTAAAACAAGTAGTTTTAATAGCATAAGCCGAATTATGCGTTTTAAAAACATCAAGTAGTTTCTGAAAATTTCGGCAGAGTCTCCTTTGTAAATACTGGCCCCCAAACGGGATACAACATGAATAGTATACGAAATCAATAAAAAGGCATCCCCAAGCGGGAGATAGCTCTTCGTCAATCGACGGTCACAACCACACAAGCAATATAATATATAACGCCAAGGGCGAGGATCAAACTCAAAAGGAACTCAAAACAGCAAGAAAATCTATAGAAATACAACGCGCGACTCTAAGGTCGAAAGGATAAACATTACTGGTCTCTATCTCTAAAATAAATACATGTTTGGTTGATGGAACTTCTAGATACAACTGAATAATAATATACAAAGTATAATGATGGGTACGATACCAATAAACCCACCTACTAGCAAGTCGCCCGAAAAGAAACAGTGCTAGCAAAGCCGTAATGAAACCTGTACGGAAAAACCTGCAAGAAACTGTGGCACAACGGGGGTGAGTTGCCAACTCGTGAGTAGAAAAACATCTACGAACAGAAATCGCATTGTTCCCCTCCGAACGGCGGCCTGGACTGCGCGTCCGTGCCTGAGGTTCGGGGCAGATGCTATTTGGTTTTATCCGTCTATCTCTCCGAAAATGCCAAGTTGATTTATGGCACCGTGTATCGGAGGTTTAGACGGATGCGGCCGATATAGCAGACTTCGTCAGATTCCCCCTCAGGGTGAGGGTTTTTTGATTGTGGGGACGCTCTTCCCTGCAGGCGCAAGCCCCTGCAGTTAATTACGCTACCGCATCGCGGTAACAACTTTCTCCTTCTCCAGAATTTCACTTCGTGTCATGTATGTTTGTTTTGTTTGTGGTTGCCCGTGGATTGTATACGGAGACTGAGTAATGCCGTCGCCCGTAGGACGTGGATTAGTCCAAATCCGTATTTATTTAGATTTGGGTTTGGTGTTTTCAGTTTAAGGATGCATTAGTCGCGTTGCGGCTAAGATCAACTTAAACGTTCGTTAAGGATACGTTAGTCTTGTTTTAGACTGAGATCGACTTAACGTAGTGATTAATTTAATGTATGGCCATCGGGATTCGTCACCTCTCTGACATCGTTGAAGGATTACAACGACATGTATCAGAGGAGCTCGGAGATGTACCCTCAAACCAGAGTTGATTGGGAGTTTTATAATCCATTTAAATGTTTAAGGATACGTTAGCCGTGTTTGGGGCTAAGATCAACTTAAACGGGACCGTTTAGATCCGGCAAAAGAGCGATTGGCTCTATCGTTCCAGTTTAGGGACGTAGTGGTCCATTATTAGTTTAGGGACATCTCGGTCTGTCGCTAGTTTAAGGACGTAGTGGTCCGTCATTAGTTTAGGGACGTTTCTGTTGCGCTACGGCAGCGCCCCGGCCTCGTACTCGAGGCCAAAATGCGGAATCAAAAATTTTTCCTTACTCGGAAACCGGCGCTACCGCGGACAATGAAAACCCGGATCGTAACCATTAACCTAACGCTAGCAATCAAGAGATAGGGTGAGAAGTATACCGAGTGATCCGAGTCCTTCGGTCTTCTCGTCATCGTCCCGATCTCCCGCGGAAAGTCTTGCCTCCACATCGTCGCCTCCTCGCCGGAAAGGGCACCACATCGCCTGCGTCTTTTACGGGCTCCCGCCTCAATACCGAGGCAACTCGGGCATGAAGCCGGCAACTCGACATGCTCAAGATATGCTGTAGAATGTATAGTAGATCATGCTAGTCTCATTAGGGGTTTGTGGTTGCCATGATGGAGGAATGGGGTTAGGAAAAATGGTGCTTTCATTTTTCCGAAACAAGAAGAAGAAGGAGATGAAGAATTCATCCCATAACAAAGATGAACTCTCTCATTCTTTTTCTTCTCTCTTTCTTTTCTCCCATTTTTTTCAAGTGAGAAGAATAAGGTGGAGGAATGAATATATCAAAACAAGAGGGAGGTGAGTGTAGGAGTGAAGAAAAGGTGACCACATCAAGAGACAAAGAAACATCAACCATGCTTCACACACTTAAACCCATACCCTTTCATAAATCACAATTAATGCAAGTGATGGAGCAAAAGATATGAAGCTATCATAATCAATCCTTTTGCAATAATCCCCTCCACAAAATGTTATTTGCGAACTTGCAAATAACCCCCTCCATCGGAAAAGTCCGGCCGGGAAAGAACAAAGGAAAACGGCCGGAACGGAATGCAAACTGGCAACTCCAGAAAACTGGTCCCGTAATAAATTACAGGAAAACCCCGATACTGTGCATACACACCCGCATCTGTATTCCGTCCGGATACAAATGCAAAGAGACAAAATCTACACTGTACTAAACTAGGATCCGGCTTAAACCAAAGCCGGCTAGTAATATCCGTCCGATCCTGATCCGTGCAATACCGCACGTACCTGATCGAACCCTGCCATATCTTCATACGGCCTCTAGTACAAAACTGTCCGATCCTGATCCGTGCAATACCGCACGTATCTGATCAGACCCTGCCATATCTCCATACGGCCTCTACAGCGTTTCGCCCGAAAGCTGAGTAACTGAAAGTGTGGTGGACTCTAAAGACTCGTCAATACTATGGCTGTGGATTTAACCACTAGCACGTCAGAGGTATTAGCCAATACGTGACGGGCCACCAGCTATTGACCAAAAGGGACGTCGATGAGCGAACTCATCCTGACACCCTACTGAGCCTGTCAGTGACAATATCCGTACAGTCCGGTCCGTTCGTCTATGAGCATCGCATGTCGGGCCTAGGGGGTTGGTAAAAGTCAGACCCCCAAAAGCGGTACAAGTCGTGTCGGAGTGTAGCCCAGAACGCCCTGAGATACTACTGGAATACCTACCAGTAAATCTCCTGCCTCGGCCGAGGGCTTTGCGTAATGGCTCTCCTAGACACAGCGCGACCTCACCCCCAATACCGGGAGAGACGAACCCCTGAAGATCCGCTCACTGCCTCCATGTGGCTCGGGACTGTACCCAACTAAAACCTGTTTGCACGACTCCTTTGAGCCGTGGTAGGGTAGTAATCAAAGCACAGTGGGAACTCACACGAGACAAATGACGATCCTCAGGTCGATGAACTAACCTGTACACATGTCACCAGGGAACTGCTATCTGACGTCAGGTATAAGCCCAACTAGCAGGTTCCCGGCGAGTCCTGTCCGGTGTACTCATAACCCAATGAGCACCTGTATACATCTTAGGTGAACCAACTGACACCAGTGGCTTGTGAGACCGGCCACCGCCCCTCGTCGGGGTCTCGACTGTATACACTAGTCTACTAATGGAGTATCGATGCCCTGTCTCGAAACTCCTACGACTAGGGACCTTTTAAGGATGTACTTATAGACTACCAGCTCCCACGTATATGATCGCCATCATACTGCTGGTAGTCAAGCAAGAATCCTAGGGGCTCTATCAACGTGTAATAGCGACATGTCAGGTCACCTAAAACAGTACACGATGATAAAGGTAAACCAGATAGCATACTATCATCTCGAGTAAGACTGTCCTACCGGGATAGGTCCTCCCTCAATCATTGCAATCACGTGCCTGTGATCCAATAATTGACTCTGAGGGCACTATCTCCAACAATCTCCCACTTGCACTCAAGGCTAATTATTGCGATGCCGCATACTCACAGCCCGTGTGATACCGAACACCCAACTCCTCTACTAGTCAGTCTCACAAAGCTCGTTTGCGAAACTATTGCGCTCGAGGAATAGCCTCAGTGAGTGGATCCGCTGTGATGTTTCTTTCTATGTCTCTCTATATCTCAAGTTCGCGGAGAAAGCCATCTCCCGAAATGAGCAATACCTGTCTTAGAACGTCTGGATGTCTGATGGGACCTAGCTCATAAATGAACTTCAAATCCAAACTTCTTAGACTGTATCGTCAACTGAACTTAATCAGTATCCTGCGCCATGCCACCCTCAGTATTGCCTTGGACCACCTGTCCAAAATACTGCCCCTCGTCAGAAGGAAAACTATAACTCTGACAACCTCCTTGTCGTCCATGTCACCTTGGAAGCCTGGAATGATAACTGTCTCCCAAATGAGGCTGTCGTTATCATATCCCTAGAACATCCACTTATGTTCTAAGATTGCTTCCGACTGTTTCTCCAGGATTGGATCAATATCAACTTATTGCATCTAGTGCAAGAACAACATCTGGTGCGGTACTTGACATCTCATGATTGACTCAATTGCCTAAGCAAGTGATCTGCCAATCATGAGTATCCCTCTCCCCTTTAGTCTATAAGACACCTTTAGAGAGGGTGACTCCATCAACTGCAGGTGCACTACCGTGTCAGGAGTCGTCCATTCTAAATACTCATAGAATGCTGTCAAGGTACCCAGATTGGGAAACCACCCAAATCTAGATCTAAAACCATAGATCTAGTAACCAGTATGTCTGATATAATATCCAAGTCCCTTGTGGAGAAACCACTGTGTGACGACCAAAGTATAACCGATCGTAGTATAGGAATATCACTTCCTACTACCTTCTCAACAGATCCACCCCCTATTCTGATAACGTCAAACCTATGACTGTCACATCAGAAATAGATGATCTATCTCCGCTACATCTGCTTTAGTCTATAAATAGACATAAGCCTGATGTCCACCAATGCTTCCGCTGCTCCCACTGACTACGACAACCTTCTGGCAGAGTCATACAGACGTGCAGTTCTAAAGCTAGTTTAGAACGACGCTATACTCATCCTCCTTCCGGGTCTCGCAGCCTGGAACAACAGCAATGGTAATTGTGGGTAAACAAGAACTTCCCTGTCACCGTCCTTGAGGCTACCGGAGTACCTCTCGGGTGCCTGAAGTTACCCACCGTATCTGCGGAGTGGCCAATGGAATGTCAAACCAGATTGAATCTTTAGGTTCCTTATCAAATCTTCAGTAATAGTTTGCGGTTCTGGAATCACTTCCAGTTCTACCATACTCCCACTACTGTTTTTCTGAAAAAATCCATTTTTAATAAAACTGTGGCGAGTTAAGAACAATATCACTATTGATCTTCCAGATGGTAGAAAGTCAACCCTCGTCATAGCCTGGGTCAACCCACAAACAGCCATTACAGAAACGTGCCTTGAGTTGTTCAGTGTCTGGTTTTAAGCATAAGCCGGACAACTCCCCGTACCTTAACATAGTTAAGATATGAACTGTTCTATATCCAATATAGAACCAGAGGCACTGATTTAATTGAACCAGATTCAAATCATGCAACTATCTCCAGTGCATGTCAACTAAATGGAAGGAGGCCGATCAGCGTTACTCAACTTAGGAATGCTTCCAATTATGAGTAACCTGAAAGAGAAGCCAGTTCTCTTAATCATTACTATCAACTGAACACCATACACAAGTATCTACATCTTCGATCACTTTGAAGAATCCCGATACTTGCTATACCCGGTTCTCTACTCAATTCAAATACCTATAACTCCTCAAAACTTAGACCCTGTGTTCCTACGAAACACATGTCTAAGAATTAGAGAAGTCAAAAGTAAACAGAATATAGTATGAGGACCAACCCCTCTGTCCTAATGGACACTGGACGACATACAATACTCTGTATAAGTCCGCTGAGTCTAACAACTCTTTCACTGTGTGTCGTAGGTTGAAAACTGTACTTATGGTTAAGAAGAATTACACCGCTGTTTAATGCTCCTTACCTAACCATCCACTGATATAGGTAAATGTCATCGACATAATATCAAAAAGTATATCTCACTCTATGAAAATAGACGTACAGATATATCAAATTGAAATTGGTGCACAACAGCGGATATTCAAAACCAAATATTTGCCGACCGGCAAACAGCCCAGATGATCTCCTCAAATATCACCGATTACAACGAATCCCGATATAATGAGGATGATCACCCTATTCCCAATAACTTACTCCCACTCAGCATCTATAAAACCATACAGATATGAGAATCATACCTGGTAAATACATACCCTGGAGCAAGTGTCTAACTGGGAAATCAGTTTTCCATTAACAGTACACGGTGAAACTGAAACATTGAAATGTTTCGTCGGGGTATCCTGGTATTCCTAGTAATGCCTCTTCCATTGTCCAGATTCACAACTGTAACCGTATATCTCTTTGCCATCTGTCCAAATCCCTTTATATGTCTTTAGTCATTACCGTCTGCACACCCCTTTAGGCCAATTGGTTTTCTTCCTTCCCTACCGTTCGGCACCAGCCTATGGTTTGGAAGAAGACTATCCAATAAGCATAAAGGGTGTACTGTCCTAATCCTAGGAGCACTCGCATTGCGAGAGAAGGTGAAGATAAAAGACACCTGAATGTACTTTATTCCTATTTCTCCTGAACCAGAATCCATCCCCGAACTGGAACAAGTTCCTTTCGAGTTCGTATATAACCATACGATGGATTATCCAATAAAATGGGATCTTCGTAGTGATACGGAGTGTCCTGGAGAAATACAAAGGTGATTTAGGATTGGCGAAGAAATACTTGGTTTGGTCGTGAATAGCAGTCGCATTTTACTCTGCCCTCTTACTAATCCCTTGCTTTGTTTTAACTTAATACCTTCTGCACACCATCGTTATGCTAATTGGTTTCCTTCATTCCCTACCGGTCGGCACCAGCCTAAGGTTTGGAAGAAGACTATCCAATTTGCGTAATAGGTGTACTATCTCCTAAACCAAGGAGTACTCGCAATGAGAGAAGGTGAAAAGAAAAGACAACTGAATAATCCTATTCGTTTTTCTCCAGAACCAGAAACCATCCTCGAAGTCCTTCGAGTTCGTATATAACCATACGATGGTTTTGTCCAATGGAAGTGGACGTTCGCAGTAATGCGGGGTGTCCTGGAGAAAAGGGTAAAAGTAGGAGTGGCAATGAGGTCTGCAACTCTAACAATCCAAAAGCCTGTGTTAAGAAGGTTCGGTCAACTTGGTCACTGAGTCATAGTCTTAGGGTCGGGTCAATGGTCGCTGCCAAAGAGAGAGAGAAAAGAAACACTCAGCGTGCACTCTAACCTAGATCAGAATGGTTATCACTTTATCTAATCTGGAAACCTCCCACTGTACCTCAAATTCTCCTCCAAACCTGAAAGAAGAATTAGTCGGGATCACCCGAGGAGTAAACCAACTCATCAGTGGAAATCGGGATCCAACTCTCATCGCATGATAACGTGACGGAATCCACTCACGTCACCACACTCCAGAAGGTATGCGCATGCCTGGCAAGTTTCAGTTCTTTTGAAACTCCCGATGTGATTTTTACCCCTAGGACCCAAGTGACCTTGACTGAGCCAACATATCAAAGGATCCTAGTCAAGTTCAACCCGTCATTATCTTGATTGCATTAGACCCACCCGCACGAGTCCTTGACTGAGCCAAAATGACCGTACGACTGTCCTAACCAATCACATATCCATGCAACAGAAAGACACTACATAGCTACCGAACACTACGCCTCGGCTAAGCACGACATACGCAGCACGAATACTAAGTAATACCAATCTGAAATGACGGAGGGCTACGACTGGTTTTTGGCGAAAAACCTTTAACGTAATGAACTTGATATCGTTGAAGGAACTGCACAACTTTTTGTAAAATATAGTGACGAAAACCTTCACTAAAGAGGTCACTCCCGGTGAAGGGATCTCGGCTCTTTCCCCGTAGAATGAGGTGCAGGATATTCCAACTGAATACCACGATGCAAAGCAAAAGTAATCGGCTATAGTGAAGTTAATGCCCTGACGCAAACTTCTGTCCAAGGGGTCACTCCCGGTGAAGGGATCTCGGCCCTTGCCTCGTCGACTGAGGAGCAGGATATTCCAAATGAATACCACGATGCAAAACAAAAGTGAGCGTCCTTGCAATAACAGCTTTTTGAAAAATTGTTCCAACAACATCAGATTAGGTTTGTTTAGCTTGCATTGATCCGAATCAACGCAGTCCCATCAAATGATCACACCACAAAGAACGAAAATATACTGACGTACGTATATGCCATCCGCATTCGCCACTGGGTCCCGTCATCACCCGTTAGGTTAGCTAACTAACGGCAGAGCGGGGACTGGACTAGCGCGGATGAAAAACATATACAACATCTACTAATATATATACCAATATATAGTATTTCGCTCAAGGCGTGAATAAAATGCAACATCACAGAAATGTACAGCATCACAGAACAATACAGATATCTGGAAGCCCCGGGTTTCACAGAGCCGCTGCTGAAACCCGACGTTCCCCTGGTCGTGTGGATAGCCTGTGCAATGAAATCCTAGACCCCTACGGGCGCGGCAAGTCACCCGCCAAAACCTGAAGCGAGGCAGCCCCCTTCAGCACCGTGAATGGACCACCCAGCACTTCACGGAATCCGGTAACTTGGGCACCCCTCCTGGGTCAACCTATACCCCCTACGAGTGCGTCGAACAGCCCGCCAATTCCAGACTGAAGCTCCCTCCGTCTCAATGCCATGAGATGCGGGCCCGTTGCCCTCTAGAACCCGGCTATCCGTGCACCCCTCCGCGGGGTAATCCTAGTACAGAAAGTAAAATATACATACAACGGGTACATCGACCGCAACCAGGTCGTGCCCCAAAAGAATAATACAAACAGGCAGTGACGGCAGTCCACATGTCGGACGCTCGCCCCGCAATATCAAATGAACATAATACAACAACACAGTACTAGCATTGCATCCAGGCTATCCCCCACGACCGATCCGCAACAACACAGCATAAACATAGAACATCAACGTGAAAGTCACGTTCGCAAATCCGTCTAACCGGGCTATAGCAGTTAGACCGGATTTACCGATCGAGTGACATTCACGGTCGCAGATATAATGTAAATACTGTGAAAAATGTGTTTAAAATTTTCCGATTGACCAAAAATTAACAAGTGGGCCCCCAATCAAAACTGTAGCACTCACAGAAAACCTGGGCCCAATTTTAATATTCCAAAACCCCTAAAATAAGCCCACAAGCCCACTGAAAAAATTTGGTGAAGTGAAGCCTACTTACTGCGGCGGAAGCGCGGCCAATAAGGGGATAAGGCCGCCCTTCGGCGGTCGTACGGAACGATCACTTTACCAAATTTTTGCAGTATTCTTAGAACTCCCTGCACATCATTCTGAGACCACCTGAAAAATTTTTATACTTCAAAAAATTTCGACAGAAACTGATGTGCTAGAAAAATACGGTTTTTGGAAATTTCGGTCGATCGGAAACGCAAACACATTAGAACAAGCTAGGTAAGGTTAATGGCGTGGCTCTGATACCATGTTGCGCCACGGCAGCGCCCCGGCCTCGTACTCGAGGCCAAAATGCGGAATCAAAAATTTTTCCTTACTCGGAAACCGGCGCTACCGCGGACAATGAAAACCCGGATCGTAACCATTAACCTAACGCTAGCAATCAAGAGATAGGGTGAGAAGTATACCGAGTGATCCGAGTCCTTCGGTCTTCTCGTCATCGTCCCGATCTCCCGCGGAAAGTCTTGCCTCCACATCGTCGCCTCCTCGCCGGAAAGGGCACCACATCGCCTGCGTCTTTTACGGGCTCCCGCCTCAATACCGAGGCAACTCGGGCATGAAGCCGGCAACTCGACATGCTCAAGATATGCTGTAGAATGTATAGTAGATCATGCTAGTCTCATTAGGGGTTTGTGGTTGCCATGATGGAGGAATGGGGTTAGGAAAAATGGTGCTTTCATTTTTCCGAAACAAGAAGAAGAAGGAGATGAAGAATTCCTCCCATAACAAAGATGAACTCTCTCATTCTTTTTCTTCTCTCTTTCTTTTCTCCCATTTTTTTCAAGTGAGAAGAATAAGGTGGAGGAATGAATATATCAAAACAAGAGGGAGGTGAGTGTAGGAGTGAAGAAAAGGTGACCACATCAAGAGACAAAGAAACATCAACCATGCTTCACACACTTAAACCCATACCCTTTCATAAATCACAATTAATGCAAGTGATGGAGCAAAAGATATGAAGCTATCATAATCAATCCTTTTGCAATAATCCCCTCCACAAAATGTTATTTGCGAACTTGCAAATAACCCCCTCCATCGGAAAAGTCCGGCCGGGAAAGAACAAAGGAAAACGGCCGGAACGGAATGCAAACTGGCAACTCCAGAAAACTGGTCCCGTAATAAATTACAGGAAAACCCCGATACTGTGCATACACACCCGCATCTGTATTCCGTCCGGATACAAATGCAAAGAGACAAAATCTACACTGTACTAAACTAGGATCCGGCTTAAACCAAAGCCGGCTAGTAATATCCGTCCGATCCTGATCCGTGCAATACCGCACGTACCTGATCGAACCCTGCCATATCTTCATACGGCCTCTAGTACAAAACTGTCCGATCCTGATCCGTGCAATACCGCACGTATCTGATCAGACCCTGCCATATCTCCATACGGCCTCTACAGCGTTTCGCCCGAAAGCTGAGTAACTGAAAGTGTGGTGGACTCTAAAGACTCGTCAATACTATGGCTGTGGATTTAACCACTAGCACGTCAGAGGTATTAGCCAATACGTGACGGGCCACCAGCTATTGACCAAAAGGGACGTCGATGAGCGAACTCATCCTGACACCCTACTGAGCCTGTCAGTGACAATATCCGTACAGTCCGGTCCGTTCGTCTATGAGCATCGCATGTCGGGCCTAGGGGGTTGGTAAAAGTCAGACCCCCAAAAGCGGTACAAGTCGTGTCGGAGTGTAGCCCAGAACGCCCTGAGATACTACTGGAATACCTACCAGTAAATCTCCTGCCTCGGCCGAGGGCTTT
The DNA here is from genome assembly GCA_030015575.1 of Agapanthus africanus. Classification (NCBI taxonomy): domain Eukaryota; kingdom Viridiplantae; phylum Streptophyta; class Magnoliopsida; order Asparagales; family Amaryllidaceae; genus Agapanthus; species Agapanthus africanus. The sequence continues at coordinate 504,328,112 of CM057342.1, read as the reverse complement.
GCGTAATGGCTCTCCTAGACACAGCGCGACCTCACCCCCAATACCGGGAGAGACGAACCCCTGAAGATCCGCTCACTGCCTCCATGTGGCTCGGGACTGTACCCAACTAAAACCTATTTGCACGACTCCTATGAGCCGTGGTAGGGTAGTAATCAAAGCACAGTGGGAACTCACACGAGACAAATGACGATCCTCAGGTCGATGAACTAACCTGTACACATGTCACCAGGGAACTGCTATCTGACGTCAGGTATAAGCCCAACTAGCAGGTTCCCGGCGAGTCCTGTCCGGTGTACTCATAACCCAATGAGCACCTGTATACATCTTAGGTGAACCAACTGACACCAGTGGCTTGTGAGACCGGCCACCGCCCCTCGTCGGGGTCTCGACTGTATACACTAGTCTACTAATGGAGTATCGATGCCCTGTCTCGAAACTCCTACGACTAGGGACCTTTTAAGGATGTGCTTATAGACTACCAGCTCCCACGTATATGATCGCCATCATACTGCTGGTAGTCAAGCAAGAATCCTAGGGGCTCTATCAACGTGTAATAGCGACATGTCAGGTCACCTAAAACAGTACACGATGATAAAGGTAAACCAGATAGCATACTATCATCTCGAGTAAGACTGTCCTACCGGGATAGGTCCTCCCTCAATCATTGCAATCACGTGCCTGTGATCCAATAATTGACTCTGAGGGCACTATCTCCAACAATCTCCCACTTGCACTCAAGGCTAATTATTGCGATGCCGCATACTCACAGCCCGTGTGATACCGAACACCCAACTCCTCTACTAGTCAGTCTCACAAAGCTCGTTTGCGAAACTATTGCGTTCGAGGAATAGCCTCAGTGAGTGGATCCGCTGTGATGTTTCTTTCTATGTCTCTCTATATCTCAAGTTCGCGGAGAAAGCCATCTCCCGAAATGAGCAATACCTGTCTTAGAACGTCTGGATGTCTGATGGGACCTAGCTCATAAATGAACTTCAAATCCAAACTTCTTAGACTGTATCGTCAACTGAACTTAATCAGTATCCTGCGCCATGCCACCCTCAGTATTGCCTTGGACCACCTGTCCAAAATACTGCCCCTCGTCAGAAGGAAAACTATAACTCTGACAACCTCCTTGTCGTCCATGTCACCTTGGAAGCCTGGAATGATAACTGTCTCCCAAATGAGGCTGTCGTTATCATATCCCTAGAACATCCACTTATGTTCTAAGACTGCTTCCGACTGTTTCTCCAGGATTGGATCAATATCAACTTATTGCATCTAGTGCAAGAACAACATCTGGTGCGGTACTTGACATCTCATGATTGACTCAATTGCCTAAGCAAGTGATCTGCCAATCATGAGTATCCCTCTCCCCTTTAGTCTATAAGACACCTTTAGAGAGGGTGACTCCATCAACTGCAGGTGCACTACCGTGTCAGGAGTCGTCCATTCTAAATACTCATAGAATGCTGTCAAGGTACCCAGATTGGGAAACCACCCAAATCTAGATCTAAAACCATAGATCTAGTAACCAATATGTCTGATATAATATCCAAGTCCCTTGTGGAGAAACCACTGTGTGACGACCAAAGTATAACCGATCGTAGTATAGGAATATCACTTCCTACTACCTTCTCAACAGATCCACCCCCTATTCTGATAACGTCAAACCTATGACTGTCACATCAGAAATAGATGATCTATCTCCGCTACATCTGCTTTAGTCTATAAATAGACATAAGCCTGATGTCCACCAATGCTTCCGCTGCTCCCACTGACTACGACAACCTTCTGGCAGAGTCATACAGACGTGCAGTTCTAAAGCTAGTTTAGAACGACGCTATACTCATCCTCCTGCCGGGTCTCGCAGCCTGGAACAACAGCAATGGTAATTGTGGGTAAACAAGAACTTCCCTGTCACCGTCCTTGAGGCTACCGGAGTACCTCTCGGGTGCCTGAAGTTACCCACCGTATCTGCGGAGTGGCCAATGGAATGTCAAACCAGATTGAATCTTTAGGTTCCTTATCAAATCTTCAGTAATAGTTTGCGGTTCTGGAATCACTTCCAGTTCTACCATACTCCCACTACTGTTTTTCTGAAAAAATCCATTTTTAATAAAACTGTGGCGAGTTAAGAACAATATCACTATTGATCTTCCAGATGGTAGAAAGTCAACCCTCGTCATAGCCTGGGTCAACCCACAAACAGCCATTACAGAAACGTGCCTTGAGTTGTTCAGTGTCTGGTTTTAAGCATAAGCCGGACAACTCCCCGTACCTTAACATAGTTAAGATATGAACTGTTCTATATCCAATATAGAACCAGAGGCACTGATTTAATTGAACCAGATTCAAATCATGCAACTATCTCCAGTGCATGTCAACTAAATGGAAGGAGGCCGATCAGCGTTACTCAACTTAGGAATGCTTCCAATTATGAGTAACCTGAAAGAGAAGCCAGTTCTCTTAATCATTACTATCAACTGAACACCATACACAAGTATCTACATCTTCGATCACTTTGAAGAATCCCGATACTTGCTATACCCGGTTCTCTACTCAATTCAAATACCTATAACTCCTCAAAACTTAGACCCTGTGTTCCTACGAAACACATGTCTAAGAATTAGAGAAGTCAAAAGTAAACAGAATATAGTATGAGGACCAACCCCTCTGTCCTAATGGACACTGGACGACATACAATACTCTGTATAAGTCCGCTGAGTCTAACAACTCTTTCACTGTGTGTCGTAGGTTGAAAACTGTACTTATGGTTAAGAAGAATTACACCGCTGTTTAATGCTCCTTACCTAACCATCCACTGATATAGGTAAATGTCATCGACATAATATCAAAAAGTATATCTCACTCTATGAAAATAGACGTACAGATATATCAAATTGAAATTGGTGCACAACAGCGGATATTCAAAACCAAATATTTGCCGACCGGCAAACAGCCCAGATGATCTCCTCAAATATCACCGATTACAACGAATCCCGATATAATGAGGATGATCACCCTATTCCCAATAACTTACTCCCACTCAGCATCTATAAAACCATACAGATATGAGAATCATACCTGGTAAATACATACCCTGGAGCAAGTGTCTAACTGGGAAATCAGTTTTCCATTAACAGTACACGGTGAAACTGAAACATTGAAATGTTTCGTCGGGGTATCCTGGTATTCCTAGTAATGCCTCTTCCATTGTCCAGATTCACAACTGTAACCGTATATCTCTTTGCCATCTGTCCAAATCCCTTTATATGTCTTTAGTCATTACCGTCTGCACACCCCTTTAGGCCAATTGGTTTTCTTCCTTCCCTACCGTTCGGCACCAGCCTATGGTTTGGAAGAAGACTATCCAATAAGCATAAAGGGTGTACTGTCCTAATCCTAGGAGCACTCGCATTGCGAGAGAAGGTGAAGATAAAAGACACCTGAATGTACTTTATTCCTATTTCTCCTGAACCAGAATCCATCCCCGAACTGGAACAAGTTCCTTTCGAGTTCGTATATAACCATACGATGGATTATCCAATAAAATGGGATCTTCGTAGTGATACGGAGTGTCCTGGAGAAATACAAAGGTGATTTAGGATTGGCGAAGAAATACTTGGTTTGGTCGTGAATAGCAGTCGCATTTTACTCTGCCCTCTTACTAATCCCTTGCTTTGTTTTAACTTAATACCTTCTGCACACCATCGTTATGCTAATTGGTTTCCTTCATTCCCTACCGGTCGGCACCAGCCTAAGGTTTGGAAGAAGACTATCCAATTTGCGTAATAGGTGTACTATCTCCTAAACCAAGGAGTACTCGCAATGAGAGAAGGTGAAAAGAAAGACAACTGAATAATCCTATTCGTTTTTCTCCAGAACCAGAAACCATCCTCGAAGTCCTTCGAGTTCGTATATAACCATATGATGGTTTTGTCCAATGGAAGTGGACGTTCGCAGTAATGCGGGGTGTCCTGGAGAAAAGGGTAAAAGTAGGAGTGGCAATGAGGTCTGCAACTCTAACAATCCAAAAGCCTATGTTAAGAAGGTTCGGTCAACTTGGTCACTGAGTCATAGTCTTAGGGTCGGGTCAATGGTCGCTGCCAAAGAGAGAGAGAAAAGAAACACTCAGCGTGCACTCTAACCTAGATCAGAATGGTTATCACTTTATCTAATCTGGAAACCTCCCACTGTACCTCAAATTCTCCTCCAAACCTGAAAGAAGAATTAGTCGGGATCACCCGAGGAGTAAACCAACTCATCAGTGGAAATCGGGATCCAACTCTCATCGCATGATAACGTGACGGAATCCACTCACGTCACCACACTCCAGAAGGTATGCGCATGCCTGGCAAGTTTCAGTTCTTTTGAAACTCCCGATGTGATTTTTACCCCTAGGACCCAAGTGACCTTGACTGAGCCAACATATCAAAGGATCCTAGTCAAGTTCAACCCGTCATTATCTTGATTGCATTAGACCCACCCGCACGAGTCCTTGACTGAGCCAAAATGACCGTACGACTGTCCTAACCAATCACATATCCATGCAACAGAAAGACACTACATAGCTACCGAACACTACGCCTCGGCTAAGCACGACATACACAGCACGAATACTAAGTAATACCAATCTGAAATGACGGAGGGCTACGACTGGTTTTTGGCGAAAAACCTTTAACGTAATGAACTTGATATCGTTGAAGGAACTGCACAACTTTTTGTAAAATATAGTGACGAAAACCTTCACTAAAGAGGTCACTCCCGGTGAAGGGATCTCGGCTCTTTCCCCGTAGAATGAGGTGCAGGATATTCCAACTGAATACCACGATGCAAAGCAAAAGTAATCGGCTATAGTGAAGTTAATGCCCTGACGCAAACTTCTGTCCAAGGGGTCACTCCCGGTGAAGGGATCTCGGCCCTTGCCTCGTCGACTGAGGAGCAGGATATTCCAAATGAATACCACGATGCAAAACAAAAGTGAGCGTCCTTGCAATAACAGCTTTTTGAAAAATTGTTCCAACAACATCAGATTAGGTTTGTTTAGCTTGCATTGATCCGAATCAACGCAGTCCAATCAAATGATCACACCACAAAGAACGAAAATATACTGACGTACGTATATGCCATCCGCATTCGCCACTGGGTCCCGTCATCACCCGTTAGGTTAGCTAACTAACGGCAGAGCGGGGACTGGACTAGCGCGGATGAAAAACATATACAACATCTACTAATATATATACCAATATATAGTATTTCGCTCAAGGCGTGAATAAAATGCAACATCACAGAAATGTACAGCATCACAGAACAATACAGATATCTGGAAGCCCCGGGTTTCACAGAGCCGCTGCTGAAACCCGACGTTCCCCTGGTCGTGTGGATAGCCTGTGCAATGAAATCCTAGACCCCTACGGGCGCGGCAAGTCACCCGCCAAAACCTGAAGCGAGGCAGCCCCCTTCAGCACCGTGAATGGACCACCCAGCACTTTACGGAATCCGGTAACTTGGGCACCCCTCCTGGGTCAACCTATACCCCCTACGAGTGCGTCGAACAGCCCGCCAATTCCAGACTGAAGCTCCCTCCGTCTCAATGCCATGAGATGCGGGCCCGTTGCCCTCTAGAACCCGGCTATCCGTGCACCCCTCCGCGGGGTAATCCTAGTACAGAAAGTAAAATATACATACAACGGGTACATCGACCGCAACCAGGTCGTGCCCCAAAAGAATAATACAAACAGGCAGTGACGGCAGTCCACATGTCGGACGCTCGCCCCGCAATATCAAATGTACATAATACAACAACACAGTACTAGCATTGCATCCAGGCTATCCCCCACGACCGATCCGCAACAACACAGCATAAACATAGAACATCAACGTGAAAGTCACGTTCGCAAATCCGTCTAACCGGGCTATAGCAGTTAGACCGGATTTACCGATCGAGTGACATTCACGGTCGCAGATATAATGTAAATACTGTGAAAAATGTGTTTAAAATTTTCCGATTGACCAAAAATTAACAAGTGGGCCCCCAATCAAAACTGTAGCACTCACAGAAAACCTGGGCCCAATTTTAATATTCCAAAACCCCTAAAATAAGCTCACAAGCCCACTGAAAAAATTTGGTGAAGTGAAGCCTACTTACTGCGGCGGAAGCGCGGCCAATAATGGGATAAGGCCGCCCTCCGCGGTCGTACGGAACGATCACTTTACCAAATTTTTGCAGTATTCTTAGAACTCCCTGCACATCATTCTGAGACCACCTGAAAAATTTTTATACTTCAAAAAATTTCGACAGAAACTGATGTGCTAGAAAAATACGGTTTTTGGAAATTTCGGTCGATCGGAAACGCAAACACATTAGAACAAGCTAGGTAAGGTTAATGGCGTGGCTCTGATACCATGTTGCGCCACGGCAGCGCCCCGGCCTCGTACTCGAGGCCAAAATGCGGAATCAAAAATTTTTCCTTACTCGGAAACCGGCGCTACCGCGGACAATGAAAACCCGGATCGTAACCATTAACCTAACGCTAGCAATCAAGAGATAGGGTGAGAAGTATACCGAGTGATCCGAGTCCTTCGGTATTCTCGTCATCGTCCCGATCTCCCGCGGAAAGTCTTGCCTCCACATCGTCGCCTCCTCGCCGGAAAGGGCACCACATCACCTGCGTCTTTTACGGGCTCCCGCCTCAATACCGAGGCAACTCGGGCATGAAGCCGGCAACTCGACATGCTCAAGATATGCTGTAGAATGTATAGTAGATCATGCTAGTCTCATTAGGGGTTTGTGGTTGCCATGATGGAGGAATGGGGTTAGGAAAAATGGTGCTTTCATTTTTCCGAAACAAGAAGAAGAAGGAGATGAAGAATTCCTCCCATAACAAAGATGAACTCTCTCATTCTTTTTCTTCTCTCTTTCTTTTCTCCCATTTTTTTCAATTGAGAAGAATAAGGTGGAGGAATGAATATATCAAAACAAGAGGGAGGTGAGTGTAGGAGTGAAGAAAAGGTGACCACATCAAGAGACAAAGAAACATCAACCATGCTTCACACACTTAAACCCATACCCTTTCATAAATCACAATTAATGCAAGTGATGGAGCAAAAGATATGAAGCTATCATAATCAATCCTTTTGCAATAAACCCCTCCACAAAATGTTATTTGCGAACTTGCAAATAACCCCCTCCATCGGAAAAGTCCGGCCGGGAAAGAACAAAGGAAAACGGCCGGAACGGAATGCAAACTGGCAACTCCAGAAAACTGGTCCCGTAATAAATTACAGGAAAACCCCGATACTGTGCATACACACCCGCATCTGTATTCCGTCCGGATACAAATGCAAAGAGACAAAATCTACACTGTACTAAACTAGGATCCGGCTTAAACCAAAGCCGGCTAGTAATATCCGTCCGATCCTGATCCGTGCAATACCGCACGTACCTGATCGAACCCTGCCATATCTTCATACGGCCTCTAGTACAAAACTGTCCGATCCTGATCCGTGCAATACCGCACGTATCTGATCAGACCCTGCCATATCTCTATACGGCCTCTACAGCGTTTCGCCCGAAAGCTGAGTAACTGAAAGTTTGGTGGACTCTAAAGACTCGTCAATACTATGGCTGTGGATTTAACCACTAGCACGTCAGAGGTATTAGCCAATACGTGACGGGCCACCAGCTATTGACCAAAAGGGACGTCGATGAGCGAACTCATCCTGACACCCTACTGAGCCTGTCAGTGACAATATCCGTACAGTCCGGTCCGTTCGTCTATGAGCATCGCATGTCGGGCCTAGGGGGTTGGTAAAAGTCAGACCCCCAAAAGCGGTACAAGTCGTGTCGGAGTGTAGCCCAGAACGCCCTGAGATGCTACTGGAATACCTACCAGTAAATCTCCTGCCTCGGCCGAGGGCTTTGCGTAATGGCTCTCCTAGACACAGCGCGACCTCACCCCCAATACCGGGAGAGACGAACCCCTGAAGATCCGCTCACTGCCTCCATGTGGCTCGGGACTGTACCCAACTAAAACCTGTTTGCACGACTCCTTTGAGCCGTGGTAGGGTAGTAATCAAAGCACAGTGGGAACTCACACGAGACAAATGACGATCCTCAGGTCGATGAACTAACCTGTACACATGTCACCAGGGAACTGCTATCTGACGTCAGGTATAAGCCCAACTAGCAGGTTCCCGGCGAGTCCTGTCCGGTGTACTCATAACCCAATGAGCACCTGTATACATCTTAGGTGAACCAACTGACACCAGTGGCTTGTGAGACCGGCCACCGCCCCTCGTCGGGGTCTCGACTGTATACACTAGTCTACTAATGGAGTATCGATGCCCTGTCTCGAAACTCCTACGACTAGGGACCTTTTAAGGATGTGCTTATAGACTACCAGCTCCCACGTATATGATCGCCATCATACTGCTGGTAGTCAAGCAAGAATCCTAGGGGCTCTATCAACGTGTAATAGCGACATGTCAGGTCACCTAAAACAGTACACGATGATAAAGGTAAACCAGATAGCATACTATCATCTCGAGTAAGACTGTCCTACCGGGATAGGTCCTCCCTCAATCATTGCAATCACGTGCCTGTGATCCAATAATTGACTCTGAGGGCACTATCTCCAACAGTTTCGGTCCGATATTAGTTTAGGGACGTTTCGGTCCGTTATTAGTTTAAGGACGTTTCGGTCCGTTTAGATAGGTGGTCGTTGGGACCCGTCACCTCTTTGACGTCGTTGAGGAATTACAACGAGGGATGTCAAAGGAGTTCGGAGATGTACCCTCGAACCGGTCGTGAATTGGTTTAGGAGAGCCATTTTGCTCAATCAATTTAATTTAAGGACTTACAGCCAGGATTGGGTTAAGTCCAATTTTTTTTTTTTATTTTAGGCTCTACCTGACTAAAAGAATAAATCCAAACAGGGCTCTGCCCCTTTATTATTTTGCAATTTGATTTGGGCCAGGCCCTTTTAAATAATGAGTTGCATTCATGCAGAAACTCAAGAATTTTCCAAACAGGGCTCTGCCCTTTTATTATTTTGCAATTTGATTTGGGCCAGGCCCTTTTAAATAATGAGTTGCATTTATACAGAAACCCAAGAATTTTCCAGATTTAAGAACAAAAGTGCATAGCACTTTTGATCTAAATTTGGATCAAAGGAAAACAAGTTTTTTTCTTCTTGTTTTCCCTGATTTCACAGAACCAAGGGTTCATATCAAGTGCAAGGCACTATTTATTTCTTTTTATTGAATTATTCATTTTTTTAATCTTCTGTTCTTCAGAGATTTTTCTCTTCTTCAAAAGAAGTTTCTACCTTTTTCTTTTTTGTATTCTTGATTAATCTTCAAGAGTTCTTTCTCTTCTTTTTTTTTCTTGCCAGAAGTTGATTCTTCTTCTTGATGCCCTTTGAATGAGGTCTGGGATCCTATTTATAGTGCTCACAAATTTGTTGAATTTGTTAACAAAATCTTTCCTGAATGATTTTGGGAATTTTCCCACCATTGGATCTTTGATCCAAAGGCAGAAGAAAATCTTCTGGTTTTGGAAAGAACAGAAAAGATTTCATCAAATTTTCATTCTGTTTCTGCGCAACTCCCCAATAAATGACACGTGTCGCGCAATGGAAGGCTTGCGCAACAGTGCCTGCGCAACTGCGCAGGCACGTGTCGCGCAGATGTGCGCTTGCGCAACGGTGCTTGCGCAACTGCGCAGACACGTGTCGCGCAGCGGTGCGCTTGCGCAACTGTACAGACACGTGTCGCACTGTGGGCCGCTTGCGCACTGCGCAACGCACGGAATTTGAAGCGTTGCTTCAGAAAATTTGAATTTTCAAAATTCAAATGAGCCTTGCTCAGATTGGGGGAACAAATGCCCCCCCACCGTTGTGCTTACGTGGCGCGACGTAAGCGCAACGGTGGCCAGATCCTAGCCATTGGATCAGGGAAGGTCAGTTGAAGGGGCGCAAGCGCCTATAAATAGGACTCTTGGTCCTCAACAGATGATCACCATCTTCAAGATTTCTCATTTCCAGAGCCTTGCTCTTGCCTTCAAGAACTTCAGAGCCTTGCTCTTGCTTCCAAAGTTAGAACTTTTTAGAAAAACTTTAGGTAAAAATTAATCTTAAATTACATTAACTTTAATTAATAGAGCCTTGCTCTCATAGATCTTTTGATCTAAGGAAAACCCCTTTGGGGTTTCACCAACAGAGCCTTGCTCTCAAGAATCTATTTCAGGGTTTCTTAACCCATGAACAGAGCTTTGCTCTTTGGTAAAACATAGATCTTTTGATCTAAAAATGAAGAACTCTTAAGAGTTTTCATGGATCTTTAAGATCCCAATTTTTTAATTTTTAATCTTCCTTTGATGGATATTTCCATCATTATCACAGAGCCAAGCTCTTTTAAGGAATCTTGTTCCCCTGAGACCAGAGTTTGACAAATGTCACTCTGTGACAGAGCTTTGCTCTAAAAGAGGAGGTTTTCTCTTTGTCTCTAGGGACTCCCGACCAATGGGTGTATCCTAGTGGGAATTTTTTTTATGAATTGACAGTCCCATCTAATGATGGGATTGTCTTATTAAATGATGCACATCATCCAGATTTTGTGGGTCCCCCTTTGGTCCCCTACCTACTGCATCACAGTGTGGAGCAAGATATATATATTTTTTCAAATGCCAAGCGTTAGGCCACTAATGATGTATGTTTCTTTGTCTTTCCACAGAACATGTCTGACGACTTGTCTTTTCCCTTCGTTCGCTCGGAAGGAGGGTTCCCCCATGCGCCGGTGGATCGGGTGGTGTTCGCTCTTATTAAAGCTCACGATCCTGAGTGCAAAAAGCTCCATCTGTGGGGAAGGTGGTATAGCCAGATCATCCAAGGCCGTCGCAATTTTAGTTCCGCCACGCCCTCTGAGCCCATAGTTACGATCCCTTATGCGGATGAACCCCCGGTGAAGTATGCCGTGGAGGTTAAGAATTGGAATTCCGATGACCTCCTTCAGCCTGCAATCGGCGCCATCCCCGTGCAGCCGCCGCCGGCGATAGATATTCTGGGGAGGCGAATCTGTCAGGGCGAAGCACGCCCTTGGGGACAGGCTTATAACATTGGAATGATCCCGCGACCCCCCGCCGGATATTTGCAGTGGGCCCGGTACATTCTATCGGCGAAGAGGACCTACCTAACGAAGATTGGTCTATACTCGGCCGTCTTCGTCTCGCTTTTCGAGTATCCCTCTCCTCCAACGTGGTGGATAAAGGCCTTCGTTGAACAATGGAATATCCCCACCCATACCTTCCTGACGGCGGATAAGGAAGTCTCTATCTCTTTGGAGGAATTTGCCGAAATTTCAGGTCTGCCAATGAGGGGAGAGCACTATGAGGAGTTTCTTCCTCCTGACGAGTATGTCTTCGCCACCAAGCAGCTGGTATTTGACTTAACCCCGGAGAATGCCATTCAGCATCAGCATCCGGGTTTGGTGAAGGTATTGGAGATCTATGAGGAACTCCATTTGGAATCGGGAGACAAGGGCGTCAGTTTCGCAGCTTTCATTGCTCGCTTTATCCGCCCGGAGTTCTTATCAGAGCAGAGCGAGAAGTTCGCTCAGCTTGACGACCCCTTTGGTTTCGGTTTGGATCGCTGACCCATATCGGAGGATAACCAGAGGGATTTCTATCTCCCCAATGCTGCCATTGTCGCTTTCTCGGAAATCGCCGTCCCCGGCATGGAAGAGGAAACCTTCTTTATTGGGTTCTTGGGCTTGTGGTTATGCAATTTTGCGCTCCCTATGCACCCACGCTTCATGCGGCCCTCTGTCTTTTACCCGGCGCATCGGATGGTGGCCGGTCTGCAGTTGTCGGTAGGAATTGCTGGGTTAGCTTACGTCTATCATGGACTCAGCGTAGCGGCGGACGCCAATGATCCTGGGGCACAGCCTGCTAACTTCCCGATGCATTACTTCGTTTCTTGGATGGAGATGCACGTGCGAGGGGTGTTTGGCGCCCACAAGACTCCTCCATTCTTCGAGAAGTACAGACTCCCGAGAGTCATACGGTTAGTCGGGGCTTCAATTGTGTTTGCATCCCCGCGGGATTCTAGGGGACTCCTCCTGCGCCCACATTTGGTCGGAGCGACGACTTCTTTCGTGGATAAGGTTATCACCATAGGCTCGGAGACTACTAAGTCGGTGGTGCCTCTACGTGACGAGTTTAAGGGCGGGGCTTCTGTACTGAAGGCTCGGGAAATCGTCCATCTCTACTCCATTCGGCCGGGCTACCTAGTGTTTCGGCAGAATGAGACGGCTTTGTTTATGAGGTATAATCCGCATCGATTTGCCCAGCAATCAAGCTACAACCAGGGGATCCCGATGGAAGCCTTCTTGGAAACGCCTGTGGTTGGCCCAGAGGGGGTAAAGAATGCGATGCATCACTTTATACGGCTTAACACGGGTTCCTATTTCTTCATTAGTGAACCCAGCTGTGTCCCTAAGATGCTTAATTCATATGTGGCTTGGTATGCGCACGCTATGGGCCCAATCATTTTAATGGAGAAACGCCTACTGGTTAACCGTAGGGGTGCGCCTCCTGGCGGTGATCGCAAGGCCCCTTTGCAGCCAAGGCTCCCGGTCGTCCTTCCGCTAAAAGATGCTGGAGTCGATCGACCACGCGTGTTGAGCCCTCCGCTGGGATTGCCACTGCCTACTACGGTGGATGCACCAACGGCGCCCCGTGCTCCGACAAAGACGGTTAAAGCGGTATCGCCGGAGTCGGGCGCAGGAGCGGATATCGGGACTCGCCGCCCGAAAGTGACTGCCAAAACAGCCAAGCGCAAAGCTGTTCCGAGTGGATCCAAAGCTGGCGGACAGAAGAAGAAGAAGTCCACCCTATCCCTCGATGCGATCCTCAGCTCAAAGCCTGCGGCTTCTCCTGCCGAGGCCATATGCGAGTATGGCAGCAATGAGGGCTTTGTGGTGGACCCTGCGGACACCAATTTGGCTGCCGCCATTGTAGCTTCGGAGCGATCGGCGAGGCTCGAAGCGATGTTGAGTAAACTCGCTGAGTCCGGTAATCATCAGACTCTTTATTCGTTATTTCATTGCACTTTGTATTATTACATTTAACTAACATTTGCTCCATTTTTAACATGTGTCTCTACTGAAGAGGCTATCGCTGCCTCCCTGAAAACCTTCCAAGAGGAGGAGGAGAAACGTACCCTAGCAAGCGTCGGTATGTTTTATCCCTTTCTCTTTTATACGGAAATTTTGTTGTCTCTTTATGATAGTCAATATGACCTTCTCTTGTTTCTTTACAGGGGTTGTATTAATCGGCGCAAGGATCCTTTCCGAGCCCGTCACCGAAGCCCCGGCTCCGTCGAAGCTGCCGCAAGAGCCTCGGCTTGATGCAACGACGAGGGATGCTCTGAAAAATCTGGAGGCATCCCTCTATACGGATGAGGATGCTTCACTCAAGGAAGCTCTGATAGCATCCGTCTCAACGGCTCGAGAAGAGCGGAAGCGGTTGAGACGTGAAGCAAAGGCGCGGAAAGCTGCTTTGGCCACGGGAGCGGGCCCTAGCACCATTCCTCACGCTAGTACTCCTTCCGAAGAGCCCCATGTTGCCCTGTCTACTGCTCGTCGGCAAGTGGCGCGCGCGGTTCGGAGCGCCAATGATAAATCCGCTTCAGGTAGTACTCCTTTCAGAACCCTGTTGTACGAATTGTAAAGCTATTGGGTTATACGTATCTCATCTTGCAGGGTCAAGTCCAACTGAGGGGGAGGCGGAGACGACCGTCGAACCCAGGGGAGCGGAGGAAGCGGTACTTGCTGAACCCGAACCGACAGTGAGCAACGTTGTCGGGGTCATGGGGCCTGGAGCCGAGATTGAGGAACCTGCCACGGAGAGGGTCATTGATGCCGCACCTGAAGCGGCGGCAGATGAGATGATTGTCTCAACCGAGCCGAAGGCGGTAGAGGGCGAGGTGCTTGAGGCTGGGGACCTCGTGGTGCCAATGGACGAGGCAGCTGTAATCGCCGATCCTGAGGGAGCAGCGGGTGAGGCGGCCATGATTCCTGAAGACGAGCTAGGCGCTCCTTCTCAGGAATCTGGCAATGTTCCTATCATAGCCCTCCCTGCCTATGGTCCCCCGCCGCCTGTAGAGCTTGCGAGCATAACAACGGTTCCCCTCGAGTCGGGTGATGAAGCTACAGGCGATGGCCTTCCGTCAGGGGAGGAAGGGATTGCCTCCGTTTCTGCGGGCAGCTTGTCGGGTAAATTTTAAATGGCCAATTTTCTTCATTTATATATACCTCACGATCTCTTTTAACCAGTTTGTCTTTGTTTTAAACGCAGGTGCAGCTAGTGCCGATGCTCCATTGCCTGAAGGCACACCGTCAACCATTGCCTTGGCGGTGGTTGCTCCTCAGCCTTCCCTTGTGCCATCGCGGATGTCGGAAGGTATGAATTTACCACTTATGCATTAATCTTTTAACGTGTAGCCTATGTACTAACGTTATACCACTATGCTCTTTTCAGGAGTGTACTTCGATCATCTGTATCAAGTGCTGCTCCCACACTTCTCCTTCCCATCCGAGCTCGCTTCTCCCTCTAGGGGTACCGGTAAGTGCTGTCTTGGTCTCTTTTGAGGGAATATAGGATCGTATCTAACTTTTCCTCTTCCTGATTGCAGTGCCTCAAATCGAAGGAGGGGACACCAGGCCTGCGCTGCCACCGGCGCCTCCGGCTTTGCCGTCCGTTGCGACTGGTACAGATATTCCTTTCCCTTTTTTATATGATCTTTCACCGACTTTTCGAATCATTGTTTGACCATGTTTCGTTTTGCAGCTATTGTTCCAGCTCTGATCTCTTTTGAGTCTCACGTCATCTCACCGGCGGGTCCTTTCTTGAGACGCCCGTCTTCAAAGGGTGCTGTGATGAGCCTGCGTATGCTGAGCGGGTACATCGAAGAGCTCAACATGGATGCCCTTCCTTCTGCCGTAGATTTCGCTGTGGATGTTAACCCAATGTTGGCGGCGCTCGTAACTTTTCATAACGAAGGCGTCGTCGAATCGTGGGTTAACTACTGCAGAGAGATCGAGGCTCGCCTGCATCGGTTGGAGTCGACACGCCCTTCTCCCGAGGTTTTGGCCGCGAGCGCCGAACGGACAGCTTGGCTTGAGCAAAGCGCCTCTTATCTCCGCCATTTGGAGCAGGAGGCAGCTTTACGGCTAAAGGCGCATCGGGCATCTTCAAACGCGACCGCTTGCCTTCGTGCTGAAGTTAGGACGAATGCTGCCGAAGTGAAAGCTGTCTTTGAAGGTCTTCTCAAGCGTATATCTAATGGGCTAGCACTGAAGCGGAAACTTGATGCTGCTGAGCGCGATGCCCGAGGCCAAGAAGCAGCTCAGCAGGTTGTTGGGGAAGAGCTCGCATCCTTCACGCAGCAGCGGGCTCAAGTAGAGGCTGAACTGGCAGTGGTAGTTGATCAGGAGAAGGCGTGGGAGGAAGTACGCGAGCAATTGATAGGGCTATTTAAGACGCTTCCTTCCCAGTAGCTGCCCTTGTATCAATATACTTGTAATTTTCTTTTTCGAATAAGATGTATACATTCTTTATTCTTTTGTACGATTCGCCATGTACTTGATTGAATTAATAAATAAAGATACACATTTTTTGCAATGTCTTGTATCATTTCTTTGCTTTCTCCCTTCTCTTATTATCAGCATGCTGTCTTGATAAACATGATTGACAGGTAATAGAGTAAGCATTTTGGTTTCTTCGAGATATAGCGATGGCTTAGGCCGCAGGTTCAGATCTGTTGCCTAAGACTTTTCAACTCTATGAGCCGTGAGGGTCTCATAGAGACTTTTCTCCCTACGGATCGAGAGGATCTCGTAGGTGGATTTTCTCCTTAGGAATCGTGAGGATTCCCAAGTGTGGTTTTCTCTCATAAGTCGAAAGGATCCTATAAGAGAATTTCTCCCTCTTACGAGTCGAGAAGGCTCGTAAGCGGTTGTTTCCCTCTTTGTCGAGAATCGACTTCAGAGAGTGAGACCCGTGAATAGTATGCAAGAGACCATTTAGGATTGACTTGCAGGATCCCATTGCCCCTCTTACGAGTCGAGAGGGCTCGTAGGCGGTTGTTTCCCTCTTTGTCGAGAATCGACTTCAGAGAGTGAGACCCGTGAATAGTATGCAAGAGACCATTTAGGATTGACTTGCAGGGTCCCATTGTTCAGGAAGTAAGTTTTTGAATCCTTACTGCCCGGGATGTGAGTCAAAGAAGCTCTCGTCACGGAGTGTTTGTATCCGTGAGTTGAGTATTTTGCTAGGGATTATTTGTTTCCCAAGCGCCAAGGATTATTTGTGTCCTTGGGGTTTGAAACGAATCGATGGTTCCCGCGGAGGCGCTGGTGGCTCTGCGAGTCGACGCGGATCAGAAGGCTCTCGTCAAGGAGTGTTTGTATCCGTGAGTTGAGAAGTTTTGCGAGGGATTATTTGTTTACCAAGCGCCAAGGATTATTTGTGTCCTTAGGGTTTGAAACGAGTCGAGGGTTCCCGCGGAGGCGCTGGTGGCTCTGCGAGCCGACGCGGATCAGAAGGCTCTCGTCAAGGAGTGTTTGTATCCGTGAGTTGAGAAGTTTTGCGAGGGATTATTTGTTTCCCAAGCGCCAAGGATTATTTGTGTCCTTGGGGTTTGAAACGAGTCGAGGGTTCCCACGGAGGCGCTGGTGGCTCTGCGAGTCGACACGGATCAGAAGGCTCTTGTCAAGGAGTGTTTGTATCCGTGAGTCGAGGATTTTGCTAGGGATTATTTGTTTCCCGAGCGCCAAGGATTATTTGTGTCCTTGGGGTTTGAAACGAGTCGAGGGTTCCCACGGAGGCGCTGGTGGCTCTGCGAGTCGACGCGGATCAGAAGGCTCTCGTCAAGGAGTGTTTGTATCCGTGAGTCGAGAAGTTTTTGTTGAAGTCATTGGCTTCTTCGGTTGAAATGAACCGTTGAGGTTTGGCTTCGTCGTTTGACGGAATACGCTGGGGAAGTATGGTTCCTTCTTTGTTTACGCCCTTGGATTGTATACAGGGATCGATGTGATCTTAACTGTAGGGCCAAAGTTTTATCGTTTCTTCTTTTTATTTTATTTTATTTCCGCGATGCTCTATCATTTCAGCTTTTATATCGCGAAGGTCGCGATTGCCCAATCATTTCGGCTATCTTTCGCGGTGCCCAATCATTTCGGCTATATATATTTTTTTATTTTTACTCGTTGCTTTCTATTACGAGTTGCCCAATCATTTCGGCTATTTCGCATGCATACATTTTACTTGCTGTTTTTTATTGCAAGTTGCCCTATCATTTCGGCTATTTCGCATGCATGTGCGGCTTACTGGCTTTTCGCCATGAACCTGAAATTGGACACCGATTTCGGCATCAGCACCGCTACAACTGGGATATTACCAGGAGCGAATCATCATTTGCCTCTGTCGTTGTCGAACAAAGGAGGCTTAGCGACCAGGGTTAGGGTCCTGTCGACTAAGGCTTTTGATTTCATGAGCCGTAAGGGTCTCGTGAAGGTGCTTCTCCCTACAAGTCGTGAGGATCTTGTAGGTGTTTTTTTTCCTTAAGAATCGTAAGGGTTCCTAAGTGTTTTGTTCCTCTGTAAGTCATAAGGATCCTACAGGGGGGTTTTCTTCTTGTAAATCGAGAGGACTTACAAGGGTTATGCGAACATATCCCCGGTCACGGATGGACCTTGGTTAGGGAAACGTTTATTCGCGCCCGTGGATTGTATACAAGGGTCAATATTGAACCACTTGTAGGGCAACATTGGAAGTTTGTGGGGGTTTGCTTAAGCACAGGTTTAGGTCTCTGTGACTTAAGACTTTCAAATCCTATGAGCCGTAAGGGTCCCATAAGAGAGTTCTCCTTACGAGTCGTGAGGATCTCGCAAGCGTATTTTCTCCTTAGGAATCGTGGGGATTCTTAAGTGTGTTGTTCCCTTGTAAGTCATAAGGATCTCACGCAGGTGGTTTCTCCTTACAGGGTCGAGAGGACCCTGTAAGGGTTCTTTAATGAAGTTGCGCCCTTTCGGGTTTTCACAAACATTCGCCGGTAGTCCTGTTGTTTTTACTCACGGAGCCCTTTCGGGTTTTCATCCGTGCCCATCTTGCTTATGGACATACCGTTTTTTTTTATTCTTTTTATTTTCTTTTTCTCATTTTTTTTTTACGAGGTCACGCCCTTTCGGGTTTTCACGAACTCTCGCCGGTAGCCCTGCTGTTTTTGCTCACGGAGCCCTTTCGGGTTTTCATCCGTGCCCTTTTTTGCTTATGGACATACCGTTTTTTTTTATTTTATTTTTATATGTTTTTTTTTATATCTCGTCAGCCTAAAGATGCTGCGGTAGTAGTTTAAAGACGTTTCGGTCTGCTATTAGTTTAAGGACATTTCGGTCCGGCATTGAGAGGGCTGGCTACTGCTTATAAAGCTTGAGCTTAGGAAGATAGCGAGCGGACATAGTCGTCGTCATCTACCATTGACCTAGGCTGTGGCTCATTAAGCGTAGTATTTCTTTAGGAAGCGACCGTTTATTGGCCTGAAAGGCCTTTCACCGTGCATGTCCATGAGTAGATAGGCCCCACCCTGGTAGACCTTATCAATGATGTACGGGCCTTCATAATTTGGCTCGAATTTTCCCCGCTTGGCGCGATTGGGGATCAAAGGCCTTTTGACCACTAGCACGAGTTCGCCTTGGCGGAATGTCCTCAGTCGGGTCAATCTTTCGTATGAGCGCGTCATCTTTGCTTTATAGGCTTCCAGATTTTGCTGTGCTAGAAGCCGGATTTCATCAAGGGCGTCAAGCTCTTCAAACAGAAGGTGAGCATTTTCTTCGTCTGTCAGCTCGAAGTGGACTGCCACTCGTAGAGAGGGTAATTCTATCTCGAGAGGGAGTACTGCTTCCGTCCCAAATACCAACGCGTATGGCGTTGTGTTTGTGGCCGTTTTAAACGTAGTTCGATACGCCCAAAGAGCCTCTTGCAATCTTTCGTGCCAATCTTTCTTATTTCGGGACACTGTTTTCTTTATGATTTTCGTCAATGTCTTGTTGAAGGCTTCAGCTAGTCCATTAGCTCGCGGATTATAAACTGAGGAGTATCTCCAGTCTATATTGTGCTGCTGTGCGAAGCGGCTAATTTTATGACTTCGGTAGGCTGGCCCATTATCAGAGATGATCCTTCTTGGGGTTCCGAACCGGTATATGACATGCGTTTTGAAGAAATGGAGGATGTTCTCCGTCTTCACTTCCCTCAACGGTACCGCCTCTGCCCATTTGGAGAAGTAGTCAGTCGTCGCTAGGATGAAACGATGTCCCTTAGACGATGCTGGTTCGATGGGGCCAACTATATCAGTCCCCCACATTTCGAAAGGCCAGCTAGCCATTGTTGGATGCAGTGGATTGGGATGCTGATGGATGAAGTCCCCATGAATTTGGCATGAATGACATTGTCTCGCGTATTCAAGGCAATCCTGGATCATCGTGGGCCAATAGTAGCCCATCCGTTTGATCTTCAACTTCATCTTAGGGCCTGCTTGATGGGAACCGCAGAGTCCGTCGTGAACTTCTTGGACGACCTTTCTCGCTTCGTCAGGTCCTAGGCATCTCAGCCACAGAGAATCAAATGACCTCTTGTATAGAGTATCGTTGACGAAGGCGAAGGACAGAGCTCGTTTCACGAGCTGATGCCTTATGGACGCTTCTTCAGGCATTCGGTGAAACTTGAAGTAATCTATGAAGACTTCTCTCCAGTCTTCGGCCTTCTCATGGTCTTTTATTTGTAAGGTCGCTCGTTCAGTCACTCCCTTCTCTTTGGGTGATTCCGAAGGTATTTCTGCGGGGGCGAGCACCCGACGGCTTTGTATCACGATTCTAACGTCATCGAGGTTCTCATCAGCCAGTTCTTTAGCAAGTTTGGCCAGTGCGTCCGCTTTGCTGTTTTCCGCGCGCGGTATACTTTCCAACGTGTAGGAGGGAATTCGGGTTAGCAGTTGCTGCACTTTTTCACCGTATTTTACCAATTCCGGTTTGCATGTTTGGTAATCGCCGTTCACTTGACTGACGACCTGTTGGGAGTCTCCATATATGAGAAGGCTTTCAATTCCCATGTCAATGGCGATCTCGAGGCCTGCTATCAAAGTTTCGTATTCAGCTTCATTATTCGTTCTCGGCTCTGTTAAGGAGAAGGCGAAGCGCATTACTCCTCCTTGCGGAGTCACAAAGATGAGTCCTACCCCCGATTTGATCGTTGGCGTACCTTGTTTGTGCTTTTTCATGGAAGATGCTCCATCGAAATAAAGCTCCCAACGGGTATCACCACTGTCGATTGTGTCAAACGCATGTTTATCTGGCAAATCGCAATTCAAAGGAGAATCGGCAGGTATGGGATGCTCAGCAAGGAAGTCGGCGATGGCCTGGCCTTTTACTGCCCTGAGAGGTTGATATGTTATCGAAAATTCCATCAAGAGCAGGGCCCATTTAGCGAGCCGCCCTGTCAATATGGCTTTTGACATTAGATATTTGAGAGGGTCCACTTTTGAAATAAGACGGACCTCATGCGCCAACGCATAGTGCCTAAGCTTTGTTATTGCGAAGATCAACGCCAGGCAGTGTTTTTCAATGGGAGAGTAGTTGCTTTCTGCCCCCAGCAGAACTCGACTCAAGTAGCAGAGTGCTCTTTCTTTCCCTTGATCGTTCTCTTGTGCCCATAATGCGCCTAAGGAACCTTCGAGGGCGGTTGTATAAAGAATGAGAGGCTTCCCCTTAACCGGGGCAGCCAACACCGGCGGGTTCTGCAGGTATTGCTTGATCTCGTCCAGTGCGCCTTGGCATTTTTGATCCCAAACGAATGGGGTTCCCTTCTTCATCAGGTGACTAT
Source organism: Agapanthus africanus (assembly GCA_030015575.1). Taxonomy (NCBI): domain Eukaryota; kingdom Viridiplantae; phylum Streptophyta; class Magnoliopsida; order Asparagales; family Amaryllidaceae; genus Agapanthus; species Agapanthus africanus. Next base: position 504,307,177 of record CM057342.1, on the reverse strand, counting down.
AAGGACGGCACTTTCCTGAAAGGTTGGCTATAAATCGCCGTATGTATGCGAGTTTCCCTTGGAGAGACCGCAGCTGTTTGAGAGTCCTCGGCGGAGGCATTTCCATGATCGCTTTAATCTTTGATGGATCTATTTCAATACCTCGGTGTCGAACAACGAATCCCAGGAACTTGCCCGAGGAAACCCCGAACGCACATTTAAGAGGATTCATCTTCAAGTTGTACTGCCGAAGGCGTTGAAATACAGTCTTCAGATGCTCGAGATGTTCCTCGTATGATTTTCTTTTAACCACGAGATCGTCGATATAGCATTCGACGATTTCGTGTATAAGGTCGTCGAAGATCTTTGTCATGGCCCTCTGATAAGTAGCACCGGCGTTCTTCAAACCGAAGGGCATTACTTTATAACAAAATATACCAAGAGGGGTCCTGAAAGCTGTGTGCTTCTGGTCTTCTGGATGCATTTTTATCTGGTTATACCCCGATGAGCCGTCCATGAAGGAGAAAACCTCATGAGTGGATGTATTGTCTATCATTAGTTCAGTGACTGGCACTGGGAAATCATCCTTCGGGCAAGCTTTATTAAGATCCCGGAAGTCTACGCATATGCGCACTGTCCCATTTTTCTTCATCACTGGGACTATGTTGGCGATCCATTCAGGGTATTGAACTTCCTGGATAAAGCCAGAGTCTATCAGCTTTTTGACTTCGGCATTGATGCTCATTTCGAGCTCGAGCCGCATTCTTCTCGGTGCCTGTTTGACTGGTTTGACGTTTGGGGATATTGCTAGTCTATGTACAGCAACTTCTGGATCTAGTCCCGGCATCTCGGAATAGTTCCATGCGAAGCAATCTTTATGCTGCACAAGGACGTCTTTTAACGCAGCCACCCTCTCTTCAGACAGCAGCTCGCTGACGAATGTCGGTCGCGGATCATTTGCCGTCCCCAACTCGATTTCCCTGAGGTTATCTGCAGTAGTATATATTCCATCCTCTAGTTCTTTTGGAGCTGGGGGAAATTCTGAGATTACCTCATCGTTGCTGTTTTCAAAGCACCGAGGAAGGCTGTTCATGTCCTCGGACTCTTCTTTTAATATTGTTATCACGTGGCAAGTGCGAATCTTCTGCCAACCCCAATGCGGAGTTGGTTCTATCCTTGTGTTTTCGGGTTCGTGCTTTTGCGGCGGTGCTACCCTCCAGTTGTCAGACAACGCGAACTTGCCAAGCTGATATTGGTCCTCAACCCAATTCTTAAAGGTGAAGCAATCTTCAAGCGGATGCCCTACTACTCGATGGTAAGAGCAATAATTTGGGTTGGAGACTTCGCCCGCTTGCTCAGGGTGTTTAGACTCTGGCAGGGTAAGCATTTGATGTTTTAGAGCAAGATCAAGTATTTTCCTTGTTTTGTTCCGAGGAAACGAGTATGCTCGACCCATTTTCTTCATGAGGGCTAAGTCAATAACGCTCGACTCTCGGATGCGTGGCTTCTTAGCTTTGCTTTATGGTTGTCGAGCACCTTTTCGGCCCTTCGACTTGTTTTTGCTTTCGCGTCGTGGGGCAGCACCTTCGTTCTTTACTGCCTGTTGAAGGAGACGCTGTGTCTTGGCTTTCTCATAGATTGCCATTTCACGATGGTGATCATCTCGAGCTTTTTGACTCGCATCCTTTATAAGTTTGCTCATCTGGTCTTCAGACGATGGACTAGGCGGTTTTGTATCAGGAACTTTTGCTGATCCAGGATTAGCGTCCTCCCATTGAGCGTCCACCTCTTCATCGAAGTCATACATGGCATAACAGCTGTTTACTAGCTCCCGTTTCTTTGGCTGGATGTACCCAAGCCCTTTTGTTTCCGTTCTCCCGTTAGGTAGCTTGCATTGAGTCCCGGGAACGTTCCAGACCTTGTTATAGAATTTGGCTTTTCTAATGGTCTGTGTGAAGGACATCCCCTGGCGTTTCAGCAGTTTCTTCAATCCTTCGGTATAATATCTGGGAAGACGGATAGGCTGAAGCCCGTCGAGCGTGGGATCCGCGCCATGGCAAATTTCTTTTTCCACCTTGTTTTCTTCAGAACGGTAGAATAGGATTGCCTTCTCGCCTTTTCGTCCGGGAGGAATATAGAATGTGTGCAATTCTTCTACGCTGTTGGTGTCGAGTGCATCCAGTTCTTTGTAATGTTCAAGCGGCACCATGGTTATCTGTAGACTTCGCTCTTCATCAGCGGAGACTCGTATTGAAGGCCGAGCAGGAAATACAGCATGAACTTCATCCTCTGAATCACTACCGAAGATCAATGAAGGAACGGATGGTCCTGGCCTGGTGGATTGGGATGGACCTGAATAAATTATATCCTCCTCCTCCTCGGTGTCACTGCCGAAGACAGGGATGGTAGCGTTAGTTTTGTTCTCCGGTTTGTGACACCTTTCCGTGTCTTCGAAACTCGGTAAGAAGTACTTTGCATCTTCATACTTGCAAACTTCGTTCATGGAAAACGGATTCAACTCTCCCGCCACAGTGTACTCAAGGCCATCCCTAGAATACTTCATGCACTGATGCTGTGTAGAAGGGATGATATTGTACTCGTGTAGCCATGGTCGGCCGAGCAGAGCATTGTAGCACGTCTTGGCGTCTATAACATGGAATTTGATGTCTGTGACGAGCAACCCGAAGCGTAGCGTCAATATCACAGATCCAAGAGTCTTTGAGGATTGAGAGTCGAAACCGGAGATGGTGATTTTGTCCCGGGCGAGGTGTTGGACACTCATGCAAATCTCCTTTAACACTCGCACATTGAGTAAATTGACAGACGATCCGTTATCGACCAAGATTTTTCCTATCTTTATGTCATGGCAGTATCCTGAGACATAAAGGGGGCGATTGTGTTCACACGTCCCGAGGAGAAGGTCTTCATCACCAAAAGCAACGTCGGCTGTGTGCACCTCTTCCAATTCATCCTTAATCTTTTGTTCGGCTAGGAAGGCATGGAACTGGTCCGGATCTTGTAGGGCCTTAATCAGAGAATCCCTCGCCTCTTTTGATAGCAATAGGGCATCGAGAATGCTGAGTTGTGAGGGTAGCTTCCTCAGATGCGCCAAGACATTGTAATCTACTTTATTCCTCTTCGGGGGATTCTTGGCGGTTAACTCTTCCGCAACTTGATCATCCAAAGCGATGTCTTCAGAGACCTTCTCTTTCCCTTTGTTTTTCTTATTCAAGGGTCCGAGGTTCTTTTCGGGTAATGTTCGATTGCGTAGCTGTATATTTTCGCAAGCCTTCGGTTCTTCTTCTTTTCCCGAAGTGGATTCTTTGAAGAGGGGGCCAAGCTCTAGCTCCTCATCGGAATCGCTCCCAAATGTAGGCACTTGTGACCCGGCGGCGTTAACCATGTGACAATTGTTGGCAGTTCTTTCAAGCTCTTTGGTCGCGTTTCTTTGCTCCCGACGAATTTTACGCTTTTCCCGTTTAAAGCGTTGTCGATTGGCGAAGTATCCTTGCCACCACCCATTGAAAGCTTTGCAATCTTGGGTGGAATGCGAGACCTTCTGATGGTATAAGCAATAAGAGGGGTGCATTTCTACCACGCCAATAACTTTTTCTTCAGAGGGTGGTAGCTTCATGCCCATCGATATGGCCTTAGCAAACTTCTTTTTTATCTTGAATTGGCTTTTGTCAGCGGTGGAGGCATTTTGCTCCAGCGGGATCATCTCAGCTCTTTCCTCAAGTCGCTGGCGCTTGGCTCTTTCGAATATAGCCGTATCGCGTTCTTGATCAGCTTTACTTTTCAACCGAGCTTCATTAAGAAACGCGCTAATCATTTCAACTGGTAACCCTGGGGCTCCTGATTCGGAATTTGCCCCCAGCTTTTCAGTGCCAGAGGTCTCTTCATCATTCGTGACCGAATGAGAGATCATATGACAGCTCGCCACATACTCCTCGGATTCGTCCGATGAACTCTCTCCCTCATCTTCCTTTTGGAAGACGTGATCAAGGAAATCTTGGAGCGTAATGGGAGTCCGCGCCTTTTGGTTGTACTCATCCAGCGCATCGATTTGCTTTTGTAAGTCCGTGCGCTTGTCACCAGGCTTCACGGGCTTCTTAGATTTCTTCTTCTTCTTTTTCGAAGATTTTGACGGCTGACTATGAGCGCTTGAACTGCCACCATCGGTCTTCGGAATTGGTCGTGGCTTCAACATCCCCTCAATAACCTGCGGTTCCAAGGGGTTCTTCCACTTGACCGCTGGACAGGTCTGAAGATCATTTAGCATTCTCCTCGTTTTGGCTGATAATACAACCTCCCAGGGGGTTTCTTCAATAACGGAGCATGTTGCCCCTGGCGTATTCGTCCCCTTAGAGGTGTGGGGCTGCGGAGGATTCACCTTCCATTTGTCAGATAGCGCAAATTTGCCCTGGCGGTACTGGTTTTCAAGCCAATTTTTGAAAACGTAACAGTCTTCGATTGGATGTCCTAGCACTCGATGATAAGGGCAGTAATTAGGCTCGTTAACGTCACTTGGTTGCGACGGGCGTTTTGGATCTGGCAGATTTATGAGTCTGTTGCGCAATGCCAGCTCGAATAGCCTTCTCGTTTTATCACGGGGGAAGGAGTAAGCACGTCCCATCCCGTCCTCAAGGGGTACGTATGGGCGCGTATTGTTTGGACGAGCAACCGGTTTCGAGTCGCTCGGTTGTTGTTGGGCATTAGCGACAATGATCGCTTTTCCCTTTCCTTTATCGTTTCGAGAGTCCGGCTTCGGGAGAGGGGGTTTATGGCCCATCTGATCCATCTGCGCTAGTTTTTCGATCAAAGCCTGGAAGGTAGTCGGCTTGAAGAACATCATGAACTGCGAGATGGTTGCTTGTGGATCAAGTGTTCCAACAAACATTCCCACCGCTGGAGCTTCTTCTATGCGCTGTTCGCACTTTGACCATAGATTTCGCCATCGTATAGCGTACTGAACCCATGTCTCGCCGGGTTTTACCCTGGCATTGATCAGTGCCGTCATCGGGGTACGCTCACTGGCACTTGCAAAACGTTGGGTGAAGAGCAGCTCCATCTCCGCAAAGGTTTTAATAGAGTCGTTGGGAAGCTCAGAATACCATTCGAACGCCGTATCTGATAGGCTTCCAATGAACTGGCGAAGCAGAAGCTTGTCGTCGCCGCCGGTGTTACCGCAAAGCGCCCTGAACTGGGCAACATGTTGATGGGGATTGCCGGTCCTTTTGTAAACATGAAACTTGGGAATCGTGTAACCCGGCGGGTACTTGATTTGGTCATACCAGCCCGGATATGGCCGCCCCGTTTTCACGATCTGACCGGCTGCTTCAGTCGCCTGATGCTCCCGTATTTGTTGGGCAATATATTCATCCAAATCAGCTTTTGATATGGTATCCTCTTTAGCTGCGGATAGAGCCGGTGGAGGATTCGATGTCTCTCCCCTATCATCTTCAAGAATGATCGGGGGATCCCCAGCAGGTGGATCTTGTTGAATCATCATACCCACCATATCCTGGAACAGGAGGGCCATTTTCTTTATGTTGGCTGCCTGTTCCGCAGCCTCTTTATCTTTTTTCTCTAGCACGCGCCGAAGGAATTCGGCGTCCGTTTCTTGTTCTTGACGTTCTTCTGAGGATGTTTCCGGGGTTTCTTTCGGCCCAGTGAGTGCAGCCATTGTGGTCATCATCTCCTGGAGCTTTTGTTGCTGCTCCTGAGCTTTGGTCACTGATCGGGTGAGCGGTCGGTGACCCGTAGAAGTACGGCTTTCTTCCTTTCCAGAAGCCATATAAACCGTATAAACAATTATGCCCCCTGACTTGGGGCGTTTAGGTTCACCGCTTTCAAACTTTGCCGCTGACGCGGGAGCTTTCCCTGGCCTCCTTCTTTTATGGGCCATCGAGGTTAAAGGAGCCGTTGGAGTGGGCATCCTAGCAACTGTCACCCCCTGCTGTTTAATAGGGCAGTTTTTGTTATTTTCCACCTTCGCCTTTTTCTGGTGACGCAAGTGGTCTGGATCGATCACGGAGTCTTGAACCCTCCGCCATACTTTATAAACTTTTGAGGATAGCCGTTGAGGGGGCTGTTCTTGTTTTGTTTCTGGAACTCTCTCCGCAGGTGGAGGAGATCTTTTCAACGTAGCAATTGGAGAGTTCTTTCTCACCTTCCTCAGCAATTCAAAGCTGTTCCCAGTTGGAACAGCAGCGTTGACCTCCACCACTGGAGCAGGTGGGGTTAGCCCTGAGGGAGAGTTGCCCCCTGCTTTTCTCACTCGTCGCCAATGGCGACGTCGCGCACGACGAGCCGTTGGGACTGGCTCGGAAATGGAGATGGTTTCTTGTTGCCCCCTGTTTGAGTGTGGGGTAACTGCCGATGTCAGCCTATCGAAGACTGATGCCTTTTGACCAGCTGGGGGAGGATTGGGAGCCGTCAATCTTGTGAAGACCGACTCTCTGATGGGAGAAGCCGCTTTAACGACCTCCAAAGCAGCGGCCGTTGCCCTCTTTGGGACGGCCACTTTATAGTTCTGACCTAGCCTGGTAAAAACGGAGGCTGTCGGCTTAGTAGCGGGCGACCCGTTGACAGGGGTCGTGGTAGCGGTAAGCTGGTCGAATACCGACTTCTTGTTCGCTTCCGGTGCGGATAACGGCATAGAGAAGCTTGTAGGTGGGACCATGGTCCCGAAAAACAGGCCGGTGGTGGCCTGGGTCACCTGTTCAACTGGTAAAGCGAGGAAGGAGGCCACTTGGGGCCTATATGTTACACCTCTCGGTGAGGTGGAGCGTCCGTTGCAGTGGTGCTTCGCGCATTTGATGCAGTTAGAATCCATGGATGCTTGAGTTCTGCACCAGACAAAAGACCAAATCTCAGCAACTTGAAATCCGTAGGCAACCACTTAACAAACCGCGATTGGTTCGCGAAGACGACACACGAAGTGTGGAGTGGAAAGAGGAAAAGGTCCCACCGGGCGTGCCAGAATCTGTTCCCCTCCGAATGGCGGCCTGGACTGCGCGTCCGTGCCTGAGGTTCGGGGCAGATGCTATTTGGTTTTATCCGTCTATCTCTCCGAAAATGCCAAGTTGATTTATGGCACCGTGTATCGGAGGTTTAGACGGATGCGGCCGATATAGCAGACTTCGTCAGATTCCCCCTCAGGGTGAGGGGATTTTGATTATGGGGACGCTCTTCCCTGCAGGCGCAAGCCCCTGCAGTTAATTACGCTACCGTATCGCGGTAACAACTTTCTCCTTCTCCAGAATTTCACTTCGTGTCGTGTATGTTTGTTTTGTTTGTGGTTGCCCGTGGATTGTATACGGAGACTGAGTAATGCCGTCGCCCGTAGGACGTGGATTAGTCCAAATCCGTATTTATTTAGATTTGGGTTTGGTGTTTTCAGTTTAAGGATGCATTAGTCGCGTTGCGGCTAAGATCAACTTAAACGTTCGTTAAGGATACGTTAGTCTTGTTTTAGACTGAGATCGACTTAACGTAGTGACTAATTTAATGTATGGCCATCGGGATTCGTCACCTCTCTGACATCGTTGAAGGATTACAACGACATGTATCATAGGAGCTCGGAGATGTACCCTCAAACCAGAGTTGATTGGGAGTTTTATAATCCATTTAAATGTTTAAGGATACGTTAGCCGTGTTTGGGGCTAAGATCAACTTAAACGGGACCGTTTAGATCCGGCAAAAGAGCGATTGGCTCTATCGTTCCAGTTTAGGGACGTAGTGGTCCATTATTAGTTTAGGGACATCTCGGTCTGTCGCCAGTTTAAGGACGTAGTGGTCCGTCATTAGTTTAGGGACGTTTCGGTCCGATATTAGTTTAGGGACGTTTCGGTCCGATATTAGTTTAAGGACGTTTCGGTCCATTTAGATAGGTGGTCGTTGGGACCCGTCACCTCTTTGACGTCGTTGAGGAATTACAACGAGGGTTGTCAAAGGAGTTCGGAGATGTACCCTCGAACCGGTCGTGAATTGGTTTAGGAGAGCCATTTTGCTCAATCAATTTAATTTAAGGACTTACAGCCAGGATTGGGTTAAGTCCAATTTTTTTTTTTATTTTAGGCTCTACCTGACTAAAAGAATAAATCCAAACAGGGCTCTGCCCCTTTATTATTTTTCAATTTGATTTGGGCCAGGCCCTTTTAAATAATGAGTTGCATTCATGCAGAAACTCAAGAATTTTCCAAACAGGGCTCTGCCCTTTTATTATTTTGCAATTTGATTTGGGCCAGGCCCTTTTAAATAATGAGTTGCATTTATGCAGAAACCCAAGAATTTTCCAGATTTAAGAACAAAAGTGCATAGCACTTTTGATCTAAATTTGGATCAAAGGAAAACAAGTTTTTTTCTTCTTGTTTTCCCTGATTTCACAGAACCAAGGGTTCATATCAAGTGCAAGGCACTATTTATTTCTTTTTATTGAATTATTCATTTTTTTAATCTTCTGTTCTTCAGAGATTTTTCTCTTCTTCAAAAGAAGTTTCTACCTTTTTCTTTTTTGTGTTCTTGATTAATCTTCAAGAGTTCTTTCTCTTCTTTTTTTTTTTGCCAGAAGTTGATTCTTCTTCTTGATGCCCTTTGAATGAGGTCTGGGATCCTATTTATAGTGCTCACAAATTTGTTGAATTTGTTAACAAAATCTTTCCTGAATGATTTTGGGAATTTTCCCACCATTGGATCTTTGATCCAAAGGCAGAAGAAAATCTTCTGGTTTTGGAAAGAACAGAAAAGATTTCATCAAATTTTCATTCTGTTTCTGCGCAACTCCCCAATGAATGACACGTGTCGCGCAGATGTGCGCTTGCGCAACGGTGCTTGCGCAACTGCGCAGGCACGTGTCGCGCAGATGTGCGCTTGCGCAACGGTGCTTGCGCAACTGCGCAGAAACGTGTCGCGCAGCGATGCGCGCTTGCGCAACGGTGCTTGCGCAACTGCGCAGACACGTGTCGCGCAGCGGTGCGCTTGCGCAACTGCGCAGACACGTGTCGCACTGTGGGCCGCTTGCGCACTGCACAACGCACGGAATTTGAAGCGTTGCTTCAGAAAATTTGAATTTTCAAAATTCAAATGAGCCTTGCTCAGATTGGGGGAACACGCATGAACAATGCAATCCTATGTCATACGATCATAATATATCCTTAAATATAACCAGAAGCCTATAACAATGGCTAGGGTATACCTCTAAACAACAGTAACACCAAGTGCTCGTGTCAGTGCCTCAGGTAGTAATGTATCATATAGATGAGGTATGAATGCATGAAAACAGAATACATATAAATGAACAAACTGCTTTCATAATTTAGTGAGATTTCCTTTATATTTTTAAAATAAGGTATCATAAATGAAATCAGCATCAACAGTGTCTAGCATCGACAAAAAACATAAATCTCAATGTCTCAAAATCTCAGGCTCCGGCTATCCGGACTGGCCTGTATCATCAAATCTCAGTACCTCAATATCTCGAAATCTCAATGTCTCAATCTCAATATCTAGGGCGCAGTCAGTCCAGACCGGCCCCTACCATCCATCTCAAGACCACGACGGTATCCTCCGAATATCCGAAGCGTCGGGTAAAATCACCGGTAGGTAGTCTCCCCCTGCCAGGCTCACATCGTCATCACCACACGTTTCTTGCCCCGGGGTACCTTACCGGGTCCACCATGTACCCGAAACGGTTCCTCCACTCCTCGAACTCGGGTCTCACATGTCGCTCTCAGCACCGAGAAAATACATGGCGGACGCACTGAAATATCATATCAAGGGTAACCAGGTTTTAAAACAATTACATATTTTGTTTTGAAATACCCGCGGTTCCCAAATACAGAAATATCATGGAAATCCGAATCCAAAACCTCAATAGCACATAAACTAGTAAATATAGGCATGAGAATCTATGAATGCGGCATAACAATGAATAACAGTTTGCATGAAGTGACAAGTAATAACTACAATGTCTAAACTGGCATATAAGGCAAGTACACTAATATCATGTCAAACTACTAACTTACAAGCTAAGTCAAGCAATAGGATTTTCTAAGTGTACGTGACATGGCAATTACCGATGAAGATGTGTGTGAGCCGGCAAGTAAGTGTATGTGGTACATACGCATCATCGGTAATGGTGCTGGTGTCCTAACAGCATGATATCAATAATGAAATATGAATTACAATAAGTATGCGATGCGGAGCAACAGCAATAATGTGCGGGAGCTGAATACTAAACACAATGACAACTAATCTGCATTTAATATCATATGAGTCATACAGCTACACTAAACTATAGGGCTGAGCTAACAGGCTAACTGAAGGTAAGGAAACCGCCTAACATCTAAGTTGATACTTATATATATATAAGAGTCAGTGATCACGCCTCAATAATATCGCATCCGATACCATATCTATAATCAGTCATTCCCAAGTCAAGAGTGCAAATCAAACATCAATATATAGCTCATACGTAAATCCCTCGTACGGCATCCCAAATCTGGGTACGGTTCAATATCGCATTCATCAAATTATTCATCTGGTATCCTCTTTATCAAGATCATCATCTGGGTACTGATCTATGTCTAGTACAATACTAATATCATCAATATAATCATGATCTGACTACTGATCGACAGTCTCGTACAAACCGATATCATCAGCGCATATTATCATAAGGAAGTATACATCGCCCAATGCGGCCTATCATAAACATCCTAACATATCATATCTCATAACACGATCACATGTCGATTATTTCATTATTAACACTATTCGCATGGTATCATCGTCCAAAGATCTGCTATGACATCATGACGTATCTCAAATACGAATCCTGCAATATCACCGATCTCACGGTCTCAAATCAATCTCATCGACTCACCTCAAATCCCAAATACTATCCTCAAATCCAGTATGTGAACACATAGTCCCATACCCATGTGATCACATACATACATATTCCCGTATAAGCACAAATGGAAGAAGAATGTATACAAGTATGGGTGTGTGTGTATGTGGGGTGCAACCTCTACTCTAGAGTTTCGCAACACTAAACCTATCCAATCACACCTAGAATCTATCTTTATCATCAATAATCTCAAATAATATAATCAATATATATGTGTGTATACGTATTCGTATACATCACCACGAACTGCGGGGGTGCTATACGCCATCCACCCGACTTCTCCCCGTAGATATAAATCTACTCACCTGGTCCTCGCTCGCCGGTGCCGACGTCGCCACTCGCTTGCTTGTCGTCTCGAAGTCCACATGGGGTACCTACATATCATAACGCACCGTATCGCATTAAAATCCGACTCATGACCAAAACGACACACGAATCCCACATAGGTTAAAACCTATGGTTGCTTTCACAAATCAACCCAAAAACCCTTGATGTTGGCGTACAAACGCCAAACCATCGAGAAAAACCCAAACACACCCATTTTCACATTCACAAACACTAAACATATATATGGAATAGGTTAAAATCATCAAAACCAATAAAAGTAAACAAATCGTTTTATTTCCCAAAAATCTAGTTAGCGGTGGTTAACCGTTTTAATACAAATCTTGATATTTAAACAAAACTAATGGCCATAATATTTACTAAATAACTTAAATAAGCCATACAAACCATTTCCACAATTTAATTTCACCAAACTATATACGTTCAAAAAAACTAGTTCGCAATTTTACCCAAATTTCAACCATTTTAGCAAAAATGCATAAACAACAATTTAGCTTGGATTTGCATGATCTAAAATATTAAAATACAATTTAAAATGTTAATAATACCATGAATACCCTAATTAGATTTTTATCTCAATTGATTAATTAAATTCCCAAAACCTAGTTAACACAATTAGCAAAATTTTAAACTAACAAATAGCAACTAGTAACTAGCTTTTCCTTACATGACTTAAGATCTCAAATTGCAACGCACAAATCATGATCCAAATACCCAAAACTCTAATTTGATCACGACCCCTTCTCTTGAATTTTCAATCATGCAATTTGAACTCATATAAAACCTAATTATCACTTAATTAAGCTAATATAAGCATTAATCAACAATTTAACTACAAGGTTAAAATTATACCTCCACAATTTTGTAGATCTCACTTGAAATCTATCCATCCAAAATGCTCTCTTTTCCCCACAATCCATGCGTTATAGGCTAAACTAAAATGGGTAAGAGTTGGATTTGGATTTTGGGATTTTTTTGATGGATTTTGAGGCAATTTTTGATGAAATTTTTTCAAGAGAAATGAGGGGAGAAAAGAGAGGGTCTGCTGTTGAGGGAGAGGGAGGGTCGGCCAAGGCATGGGGAGAGAGTGGAGAGAGTGAATGATGTGAGGAAAGTAGTAGGTCAACCCCAAATGTCAAAGCCCATACTTAATTAACTATTTTCCTTCATTTCCTTTCTTTTCTTTTGTTTTCTTTTAGCAAATTCAATGGGGAAATGAGGGCCAACATGGGGCTGCTGCTGATTTGGGGAGAGGAGAGAAGGCATGGGTGAGTGTGGGTGAGTGTGGGTGAGGGAAAAATGATAAATTTTATACCCCAATATCTATTTACACTAATTTCACTATATAAGCCTTTTTCTTCGATATTTTCTAAAATCGTTTGGCAGCTTCATTTCATTTCAGAAATAACATGTTAAAATTTTGTTTAATTTGTTATGATGCACAAAATTTGTTTTAATCCATTCCAATTTATAATTTTCCCTAATTAAATGTATTAGTGACGGCTTAAAATAATATTAAAATAATTAATTTCGGAAAAATTTTCAGAAAATTAGAAATTTTACCAGTGGCGCAGTAAACACCAAATACTAGCAATTACATAGCTAGAATATGAATATTTAATTTTATAATAAAGATATTTGTATTTTGACTTTTTACAGAAAACACCCTTATTTTACCGATATTTCCGAAATTTCACCGAAACGATTTTCAAAACGTTACACCTATTCAATAGATATGCGGCTTCTCAAGCGCATAACCCCAAAAGGAAACAGGAAACTCTACAGTACGTATGATTGTTACGTTTTTACCATGTCGTATTTAAAGAGAGTTTTGAAATTACCGCAATCAAAACAGTGTCGCGAGTAGCGAGCCGCGATGAGTACGGGTCATCCGCTGGGAGATGGTAAGTTTTTACGTTTGTTTTAACGAGTTAACAACGTATTTTGATTTGTTGATTAAACTAAATGTCGCAACAAGGATATGTATAATAAAAGGACATTTTAAGGGTAGTAATAGGTTAGCTTGTATGAAGATGAAGTTTGCCGAATCCTTATAGACCCAACTTGGTATTGACACTAAAGTAATAGGTAAAAATGCAGATTAGGGAACTTGAAATACGGTATTTACGGCATTTCGCTAAATCCGTCTTCCTTGTCCCTTGTCCTTCCGTTGTTATCTCTTGATTCTAGCCTCCAGCAAACCACTAGCAATCCGGTCACGATTAGGAATCATCGCTATCGGGGTAGGATAGGATGCCTAGCGGAGCGGAATTGCGAGTGATTTGCACGGAGTTTCAATTGCAAAGTTTAGGGTTTTTAAGGTAAGCAAATAATATCTTCAAATATAATCTAACCATATTCCACCCTTAACAAGTATAGCGACTACTCACACATATTTACAAAGTAAAAATAAGAAAAAGGGAAAAGAGTAAGGAACATAATGAAAAATACGAGAAAAGGCAGAAAAAGAGAGAACCAATGAATCCAAGTGCGAATATCTCCAAGTGTTCGTAAGCCCGGTGAAGTGTGAAATCCAAACACAAAACTTTAAGGTTGCAAGCTCACTTAAGAGGTTGCAAGATCAAAGTAAAGCGAGAATTTCATAAGATCGAATATGTAAACATAGAACAAGACATTGTAATAAAAAAATGAGAACTTTATATTGAATCACAAACAAGTTACACTAATCTTGAAGTCAAGAACCTAAACCTTAAGCTTGCAAGTTCAATGAAGAAGTTGCAAGGTCAAAGCAAAGGGGCAAGAGCTCAAGAATTACAAAAGAAAGCAATCTTACAATTTACAAGAGTTTTGATACAAAACTAAACAAAAGGTATCCATTCCTCATGCCTCTGGTATGTATTTATAGGCTCAAAAACTCAATAAATAAACAATAAAAACGAGCTGATGTGGCATCAAGGGGGGCCCACAGAAAGATGGACCCAATAAAAGGAGGTGGGGCCGGTGAGCTCGGCTAGGGGAGAGGTGGGGCCGGCCAGTTTTTAGGGGAACTTCCTGAAACTTCGTGTGATGGTTAATGTTGTTTCCAGCATCATTTGGGTGCAGTTTATTTTCTCTGGTTTGATCTTGTTTGCAGTTTGGGTTTTGGTGGGAAACTTTAATCTTTAAAGTAAACACATATCTTGTCGCATTTAATGCATGTCACACTCATGCCCACTTGTGTCTTGGTGCAGCCCCCTTAGGTCCTAGTACACACTTGTGTACAACTTGTATTGTGTTGATCCATTTAGATAAAAAGTGTGTACACAAGCATGTTGCAAAAAGAAACTCTTGAAATATCGGTCGGTTTGCGGTTCTGGTTGCAGTGTTGGCTCGCAAATGATATATCCGTGATTTTGAATGTATTTCCAGTATTTTGTCACGGATACATGTATTCTGTATTACTGAGCAAACATTAGTTAATAGTAACGATATATACAAAAAATAGATAATGAATGAGCGGTATTAAAATGCAAAATTCTGGTATGAACAAATACCCACAATCTTATCTTTTGCTCGTCCCGAGCAAAACATCAAAAATAAAAGAATCCGGACCTCATTTTCGTAGGGAACGCGATTGCACTGAGCTTGTGCAACAAGCCGTTAAACCTCTACGTGTCCCTAGTAGGAGGAGTGTTGTCTCCTGAGGGTTTTCAGCGGATTACACCCATAAAATCCCGCCAGGCTAGTTTTGCGGAATAACTATGATTCTAATCCCAAGGTTTTGTTTTAAAGCTAGCAATTCTATTATCCTGAATTTAGAACTATCGAACCTTTAGTTTTCACACCTCGCTTCTTATTTAACTTAAAATTCTATATGTCTTTACGTGCAGTGCAGATAGCGTCGTTAAGTTTCAAAAGGATTGATTAAAGTCGACATGTCACAAAATAAAGCCCAGATAAAGATTTAAAAAGGATCACACAAGTTTTATAAAGAGTTAAGTACATCTCAAGTTTTGTTTTCCAGTTAGGTTTCAAATTCAGAATTTCTATCTTCCTTAACATGAAACTAGATCTTATTTTTCACTCCACCTTTTTCTTGTTTTTGTTTCATACACACCTCTGTGAACGTGCAATAGTCTTTATCATAGAATAAAACCATCATACCTCCGCTAGAAATATTTTTATAAAAACCTGTCTTTTGTCAAGATTATTCTCACAAAAAGAACCGTTAGGAATTTTAACTCGGGGAGAACAGTTGCTTGACTTTGTTTTAATCTTGACTTTCTAGGCTTCTTAGCGAGCTTTGGGCCAATACACCCAAACCAGTTGGTTTTAGGGCATTAGGTGTAGAGACACCCCAGCGGACTTAATTACTCAAGTTACCTAGGCCCTAAAACAAAAGACCAATTTTAGCGTTAAAATCATGATGATTTAATGCGAACGGTGATATAACCGGTAGTTCAATTTATTTTTTTGGATAAAAGACGTGTTTAGTGGGTTAGGTGTGTAATCACTCCAATCAAGTTCCAGATGGGTTATTCTTCAGAATTAGTTCCAATTAAAGCATCAATAACATCCTTTCATATCTTCTTCATTTCATAAACTATTCTTGATATTACTTATTTCAGAACAAACCTATTTGATCCTTAGAAAATAATTTATCAAAAAAAGTTTTCAGACATAATAGACTTGTCATCTAATTTTCAAAACTCACGACACGTGTAGTGTGATGTAAAGACGTATATTAGCTATAGTTAACATCAAAGGAGGGTTATCTTTCAGGTTTTCAAAATCTAAAAATAGGATTTGGTTGTTCCTATCTTATCAAACAAACCAGTCGAAATATTAAATCTAAGTTCTCTCACTAGTTATCTTGACGACAAAGTTTTTATGTTTATAGAATATTTTCTGATTTTTATGGGTTTTAGTATGCAAATGCAAAATATACATATGAATGCGAAGGTTAGAAATGCGTACCGGGCGTACCCCAAACTTAAACTGGACAGTGCCCTCACTGTCTTTGTACATCAAGAAGGCAAATTTATTGAAGGGTCAAAATCGTCGGTTTTTTTTTCGAACTGAGCATCACCAGACAAGATTGCTCATCAAAAATGGATATGCACCGGACAAGAATATCCACATATATATACAAAAAGCAGTATATACATACCCGAAACTTATTTGAAACAATGTCCACTGTTTTTGGCTGGATAACCGAAGTTTGGTGGTAGGCAGAGGAAGATTTTGCAGGGTAAACCGGCTCCTGTATGACCAGGAGCTCCTCTGTTGGTTCAGCGCTAAGGTACGGTTTCAGTCTGTGTCCGTTTACATTGAAAAACGAACCATCCTTTGGATTTTCCAAATCCACAGCGCCTTGCGGGTACACATTCCGCACAAAAAATGGCCCTTTTCAGTGAGATCTGAGCTTACCTGGATGGAAATGTAGCCGGGTGTCGTAAAGCAGTACCTGTTGACCAGGTGTGAAAGTTTTGCATAAAAGGTGTTTATCGTGAAACACCTTCGTTCGGTTCTTAACGACAACTGCGTTTTCGTAAACCTAATCCCGAAGCTCGCTCAATTCGTTTAACTCCAGCTTCCGATGGCTGCCCGCATCTTCGAGAGATAGATTCAGCTCCTTTATCGCCCAAAATGCGCGATGCTCTATTTCCAATGGAAGGTGGCAAGACTTTCTGTAAACAAGCCGATAGGGAGACATGCCAAGATCGGTCTTATAAGCAGTTCGAAATGCCCAAAGGGCATTAGTTAGTTTTAAAGACCAATCCTTACGGTTCTTGGAAACCGTCTTCTCCAATATCTGCATGATTTGTCGATTTGAAACCTCGGCTTGCCTACATGTTTGGGGGTGGTAGGGCGTTGATGGCTTATGATTAATAGAATACTTCCGCATCAAAGCCTCGAAATTCCTATTACAGAAATGAGTTCCATTGTCACTAATGATCGTGCGAGGGTGCCCAAACCGGGAAAAGTTGTTTTCTTTATGAAATCTAACGACAACCTTGTTGTCGTTAGTCCGGCTAGGCATAGCCTCGACCTACTTAGAGACATAATCAACAGCGAGAAGAATGTACAAGTTCCCAAAAGAGCTGGAAAACGGCCCCATAAAATCAATCCCCCAAACATCGAAAATCTCCACAACCAAGATTGGTTGGAGCGGCATCTCGTTTCTTCTGGATATCCGGCCCAAGTGTTGGCACCGGGAGCAAGTCTTACAGTAGTCATGAGCGTCTTTGAAGAGTTATGGCCAGTAGAAACCACTCTGCAAGATCTTCCCGGCTGTCTTTCTGGGGCCAAAGTGCCCGCCACATGCTTGATCGTGGCAAAACGACAACACTCTTGAATTTATTGTCAGGGAAACACCGACGAATAATCTCGTCGGGACAGTACTTGACCAGATAGGGTTCGTCCAAGTAAAAGTGTTTTGCTTGGGATAAGAATCAAAGTCTGTCCTGACTTGACCATTCAGTCGGTAGTAATCCTGTGGCCAAATAGTTCACAATATTTGCGAACCAGGATTCGCAAGATACTGTCAAGAGTTGTTCATCCGGAAAAACGTCGTTGATCGGAAGTTGAAGCGTTGGCGAAGAAGGGAGTCGTGAAAGATGGTCGGCGACTATGTTTTCACATCCTCTTTTGTCCTCGATGACAATGTCAAACTCTTGAAGTAAGAGGATCTAACGTATCAGCCGAGATTTTGTGTCCTTCTTTGCAAAAAGATGTTGAAGAGCCGAATGGTCCGTGTTGACGATGACTGGAGAGCCGATCAAGTATGGCCTGAACTTTTCTAAAGCGAACACAACAGCCAAGAATTCCTTCTCGGTTGTTGTGTAGTTCTATTGGGCATTGTTCAGGGTTCGGCTAGCATAATAGATTATGTGCGGCATCTTATCGATGTGCTGTCCAAGGACCGCACCAATGGCAAAGTCAGATGCATCGCACATAATCTCAAATGGATGCGTCCAGTCAGGAGAAGAAAGAACGGGAGAAGAAGTGAGTGATCTTTTTAATGACTCGAACGCAGTCACACATCTAGAGTTGAAGTCAAATGTCGTGTCTTTAGCCAGCAAAAGAGTCAAGGGCCTAGCAATCTTGCTAAAGTCCTTGATGAACCGTCTATAGAAACCGGCATGGCCAAGGAAGGCTCAGATGTCTCTGACACTTTTGGGTGGAGGAAGATTGGAAATGACTTCAATCTTCTCTTTATCTACCTCAATGCCATTTTGCGAAATGATATGTTCTAGGACAATACCTTCGCGTACCATGAAGTGGCACTTCTTCCAGTTTAAAGTGAGGTTCTTATCCTTACACCGGGTAAGGACAGCGTCAAGATGCAGCAAACACTCATCAAAGGATTCCCCGGAAATGGAGAAATCATCCATGAAGATCTCCATGAATTTTTCCACCATGTCTGAGAAGATTCCCATCATACACCACTGGAAGGTAGCGGGCGCATTGCATAACCCAAAAGGCATGCGATGATATGCAAACGTACCGAAAGGACAGGTGAATGTGGTCTTTTCCTGGTCTTTTTCGGCGATGGGAATCTGATTATAGCCAGAGTAGCCATCCAGAAAGTAGTAGTACTCGTGTCCAGCCAATCGTTCAAGCATTTGGTCAATGAAAGGTAGCGCAAAGTGGTCTTTCCGCGTTGCGGCGTTGAGTTTTCTATAATCAATGCATACTCGCCACCCAGTCTGGGTGCGAGTTGGGATTAACTTGTTCGCCTCATTGGTTATGACCATTATGCCCGACTTCTTGTGGAAAACGTGAATGGGACTAACCCATTGGCTATCAGAGATAGGGTAAATGATACCACTATCCAGACACTTTACAATCTCCTTTTTTACAGCCTCCTTCATGACTGGGTTGAGTCGCCTTTGTGGATCCCTGGTTGGTTTGGCATCATCCATCATATGAATATGAAGTTCAACGATCAAGGGACTAATCCTCTTGATGTCCGCCATTGACCAGCCAAAAGCTTGCCGATTGTTGTGCAAGACCGTAAGAAGGGCTTTCTCTTGCTCTGGAGCTAGAGAAGCTAAGATAATAACAGGGAGGGTCTCGTTCTCACCCAAGTAAGAGCACATAAGGTGAGACAGCAATGGCTTGCGTTCGAGCGTTGGCGGTGAAACGATTGAAGGCAAGATTGGTGAAAAGGTCTCGAACTCAAAGGATTCCAGCAGAGGTTCAAAATGAGTGTAAGGGACCAAGTTGGATGGTTCAGCTAACTCATCCGGAAATTCAAAGGATTCAAGCTCGGTGGTGACTGGCCAAGATCGTTCGAGAAAGTGAAACACTCATAATTATAGTCGGGAGCAGAAGAAGCAGCAGGTTCGAAGAGGAACGCACTAGTGGCATCAAGATTGCTGTGATCGAACAAAAACTCCTCGAATTCACAGTCCTCTGGGGTGATCTCCTGGATCGAAAAAACATCTAGTATATGAGTATTAGGTTCAGAGGGATAATTCCCCAACCTAAAATTGTTGAGTTCAATTGTCATGTTTCCAAAAGATCGGTTCATCGAACCATTTCGACAATTCATCACAGCATTAGAGCTTGCAAGGAATGGACGTCCGAGTATCACCGGAATTTGATTCCGGCGGTTAGCTACAGGCTGTGTGTCTAAAACAATGAAGTCAACGGGGAATATGAAGTCCCAAACCTTGATTAACACATCCTCTAGCTCACCACTAGGATGGGTGATAGATCGGTCGGCCATTTGGAGAGTACAATGTGTGGGTTTCAGCTCTCCTACACCTAGTTGTTCATACACTGAGTACGGAAGTAGGTTAACACTGGCACCAAGATCCAAAAGTGCGTTGTTGATGTTCTTATCCCCAATGGTGATTGAAATCGTAGGAAAGCCAGGGTCCTTCCGTTTTTGAGGTAAAGATTGGGTAAGAGCATCACTCACGGAACTAGCTAAGAAAACTTTCTTGGGTACCTGAGATTTCCTCTTTTTCGTGCATAAGTCCTTCTAGATTTTTGCGTAAGGAGGGACTTGTTGGACAACATCTAAAAGGGGAATGTTGATGTTAACCTGCTTAAACAACTCCAGAATCTTCTCCATTTGTGAATTTTGTTTATTGGACCTCAACCGGTTTGGAAATAGAATATTTTTAAAATTGGTTGAGTCCAATGCTTGTGGAGGAGATTGTGGAGTAGGAATGGATCCTGTAAATGCATGGCGGCGCCCCGACCGTCAATCCGACGCTGGAATGCGGAAGCGGTGATTTACTTTAACTTTTCAAACCGGCACCACCGCGCACTAAAAACCCGGATCGTGCCATTAATCTAGTCCTAGCTATGTAGAGAGGGGGTTGAGAGATATACCGAGTGATCCATGTCCTCCGGTCTTCTCGTCGTCGTCCCGATCTCCCTCGGAGTGTCCGGTCTCAACCTCGTCGCCGGAAGGGCACCACATCGCCGGCTTCTTTTACGGGCTCCCACCTCTATACCGAGGCAACTCGGGCACGAAGTTGGCGAGTCGACGTGCCCAAGATTTGCTGTAGAATGTGTGTAGAACTCATGTCTCGTTTTGGGGTAGTGGATGTTGCCTTTAGTGGAGGAAAGGAACTAAGACTTTTTGGAGATGAAACTTTGGGAATTTTGTAGCATGAAAAGAGCAAAATTCCCACACCCAAAAATTGGGCAGCCCCATACTTGGCCGGCCATGCATGGTGGTGAGGTGAATGAGAGGAGTGTGTAGTAATGAAAAAGAATAAGCCCCCCATAATCCAAGAGAGAGAGAGAGAATGTTACAATGATAAACAATGATCACAAAAGGAGAACCTCACTCCATCAACCTCATCATTTCCAAAAGTCAAGTAATCATGAAGATAGAAGTCAAATAATGATGGAGTGAACAAGTCAAATGATGGTGCAACCATCATGACACAAGAAAATGCAAAGAACACCCTCCACAAATGCTTATTTGCACAAATGCAAATAAACCCTCCCCCACCAAACTTCGGCCAATGAAAGATACAAACGAAAATGGCCGAAACGGAAAACAAACTGGCAACTCCAGAAAACTGGTCCCGTAATAAATTACAGGAAAACCCCGATACTGTGTATACACACCCGCATCTGTATTCCAACCGAATACAAATGCAATGAGACAAAATCTACACTGTACTATACTAGGATCCGGCTTAAACAAAAGCCGGCTAGTATTATCCGTCCGATCCTGATCCGTGCAATACCGCACGTATCTGATCGAACCCTGCCATATCTCCATACGGCCTCTACAGCGTTTCGCCCGAAAACTTGAGCAACTGTCTGTGGAGGACTCTAAAGACTCGTCGATACTATGGCTGTGGATTTAACCACTAGCACGTCAGAGGTATTAGCCATACGTGACGGGCTACCAGCTATTGAAAAAAGGGACGTCGATGAGCGAACTCATCCTGACACCCTACTGAGCCTATCAGTGACAATATCCGTACAGTCCGGTCCGTTCGTCTATGAGCATCGCATGGCGGGCCTAGGGGGTTGGTAAAAATCAGACCCCCAAAAGCGGTACAAGTCGTGTCGGAGTGTAGCCCAGAACACCCTGAGATACTACTGGAATACCTACCAGTAAATCTCCTGCCTTGGCCAAGGACTTCGTGTAATAGCTCTCCTAGACACAGCGCGACCTCACCCCCAATACCGGGAGAGACGAACCCCTGAAGATCCGCTCACTGCCTCCATGTGTCTCGGGACTGTACCCAATTAAAACCTGTTTGCACGTCTCCTTTGAGCGTGGTAGGGTAGTAATCAAAGTACAGTGGAAACTCACACGAGACAAATGAAGATCCCAAGGTCGATGAAATAACCTGTACACATGTCACCAGGGAACTGCTATCTGACATCAGGTATAAGACCAACTAGCATGTTCCCGGCGAGTCCTGTCTGGTGTACTCATAACCCAATGAGCACCTATATACATCTTAGGTGAACCAACTGACACCAGTGGCTTGTGAGACCGGCCACCGCTCCTCGTCGGGGTCTCGACTGTATACACTAGTCTACTCTGGAGTATCGATGCCCTGTCTCGAAACTCCCACGACTAGGGACCTTTTAAGGATGTGCTTATAGACTACCAGCTCCCACGTATATGATCGCCCTCATACTGCTGGAAGTCAAGCATGAATCCTAGGGGCTCTATCAACGTGTAATAGCGACCTGTCTGGTCACCTAAAGCAGTACATGATGATAAAGATAAACCAGATAGCATACTATCATCTTGAGTAAGACTGTCCTACCGGGATAGGTCCTCCCTCAATCATTGCAATCACGTGCCTGTGATCTAATAATTGACTCTGAGGGCACTATCTCCAACAATCTCCCACTTGCACTCAAGGCTAATTATTGCGATGTCGCATACTCACAGCCCGTGTGATACCGAACACCCAACTCCTCTACTAGTCAGTCTAACAAATCCCGTTTGTGAAACTATTGCGTTCGAGGAATAGCCTCAGTGAGTAGATCCGCTTTGATGTTTCTTTCTATGTCTCTCTAAATCTCAAGTTCGCGGAGAAAGCTATCTCCCGAAATGAGCAATACCTGTCTTAGAATGTGCCTGGATGTCTGATGGGACCTAGCTCATAAATGAACTCCAAATCCAAACTTCTTAGACGGTATCGTCAACTGAACTTAATCAGTATCCTGCGCTATGCCTCCCTTAGCATTGCCTTAGACCACCTGTCCAAAATACTGCCCCTCGTCAGAAGGAAAACTATAACTCTGACAACCTCCTTGTCGTCCAGGTCATCTTGGAAGCCTGGAATGATAACTGTCTCCCGAATGAGGCTGTCGTTATCATATCCCTGGAACATGCACTTATGTTCTAAAATTGCTTCCGACTGTCTCTTCAGGATTGGATCAATATCAACTTATTGCATCTACTGCAAAAACAACATCTTGTGTGGTACTTGACATCTCATGATTGACTCAATTGCCTAAGCAAGTGATCTGCCAATCATGCACATCCCTCTCCCCTTTAGTCTGTAAGACACCTTCAGAGAGGGTGACTTGTTCAGACCATAATAATGCATTTTTCATTCCCCTATTCTTATCCATTTTATAGATAAACAGGTACTCTTGACGCACGTTTGTTGCATATTACAGGATACAGGCTCTTGGAGCAAATACAGTAAAAAAGACGAAAGCTGATACAGAAAAGGGACTTTTGACAAACAAGTAGACGGATCCTAGTCAAGCCTAGTCGAAGAACAGTACAAGGTCCAAAATGTCAAGTGAACGGTCAAAAGATACGAACAAGTTTTCACTGAAGATCTGGAAAAGACCAAGAAGCTAAACAGAGAAAAATAGTGAAGAATAAACAAGCCCAAACACCCAGAATGAATGCCAGAAATTTTTGTGAGCCAAGCCCACCAAAGGGCCGCGGATCTGCGGCCCAAGCCAACATTTGCCGTGGATCCGCGGCCGTTCATTGCACGTGTCGGCACCGACTTCTTGTGTCGGTGCGACGGTTCGGGTGTTGGGATTTTTAGAGGTCAAATCAGTAATTGCGCATGTGCGAGACTCTGAAACCCTAATTCTCCTGTTTACTTATAAATTGTAATCTCAAAATTGTAAAACCCTATGCCTCTTTTCAATAAATAAAATTCAGAATTTCTGGGAATGATATTCAGATCTATTCTGTCTTCTACTTGGAGGGAGCCATCAAATCAGTAGGTAATTTTATTTCCTTGCTTTTATTTTCTAGTATAATTTATCATCCCCTAATGAGCGAGTAGTCTCCTCGCTTGTTAGGGTTAGCCTTAGGGAAAGGGTTGAGAGATGAGATCTCTCACCCCTTTCAATGCCATCTTCACTTAAGAGTTAGAACTCTATGCATACGCGCACAACCGCTCCCTACGGCACCCTACCCCTAGAGGTAACGGTGAACCGTAGTATAAAGGGCCGGTTGCGCGCATTTTCCTTGGGGGTTAGGGTAATTATCAACAAAGGAAGGATACAAATCTAGAGGAAGAAACATCTTCCCAAAAGATTTGAATTCACTTTATTGATAATTACCGTAACATCTAATAGATCTAAGAAAGAAGGCATTGAAAGCGGTGAAGGAAACGTTAATCTCCAAAACTTCCCCTAAGCTTAACCCTAGCAAGATTTTAAATTAGATTAATTAAGTTTAGTGATAGATCCAGTTTTCATAGATTTTTATAAACCAACCCAAACGACACTTTGAATCAACTCGTTAAAACACATAAAAGAAATTTACCCGTCTCTGTGGATCGACCCGTACTCACCGGCTAGCTGCAAAGCGACGCCGTTCTTAATTGCGGTAAACTTATGTTTTTGAGACTGATCAAATGGCGCCGTTGCCGGGGATGGCGTAATTTTTCTTTTTATGAATTTTCGGGTTGATATAAATTTTAAAAATTATAAAAATCTGAAAATATAAAAAATACAAAAATTATCAACTTTGATCTGTTTGAAGGGTGTATCTTTTGAATCTTGCAGGAACAGCGAAGAATCGCTGATCTGGAATTTTACAGAGGGGAAAACAAAATAAATCATATCAGAACAGAGAGGGAAGATCACAACAGAGACACAAAATTTTTTGTAGCCACTGATCTCCTCATCTTGCCGTGTTTCCGCCGCATAAGTGGGCCCCACGCCGCGGTTCCGCCGCTCCTTGGCCACGTCAGCGCATCATTTTTATATGGTTTGCTCTCTTTTCCTCCCCTCTGCAACCTACAATATATCTCTCTGTAAAAAATTTTCTGCAGGAATTCTTTGCGTAAAGAGTCTTTCTCCCCCTTCTAAATAACAGATTTTCTGCAGGTTTCTTTGCGCCGCGCTAAAAATTGATTGCAAGTGAAATTTTATTGTTTTGCATAATTTAATCAGACTCTAAGGGGCTAATTGACCAAACTCAGATTGGGTGGGGATTTCATCACCCTTCCCAGGACCCCAGAAAACACCTAAAACATTTTGCATCGACAACAATTAATTAAAAAAGATTAGACTCAGACCTAAGGATATCGAGCTCAATAGGAAAAGGACTAGTATAGGCATCGGCCGTTTATCCTAACCGACTTTGCGGTGTCTAGGCTAGTGGTTATTAATTAGGCCCACTGTAGTGGTGGTTCCTTCCCACTTACCTGGCCGTATTTGTCCGTGAAGAGACGGTTTGAGGTCCTATTTCTAGCCCTAGTTAGGAGCTGTCTAGCAGACCTAGGCGACCCTAGATCTAGGCCTGATTGTGCATGTGTGGTTGATACATTTGTGTCACGAGTCCCATTTTCTAAAACCGTCTTGCAAAACTCTCCAATAAAAAAAATAATAAAAAAAAAATCTTTTCAAAACTTGCAACTTGCCGCTAAGACACCTACCTTCTTTCTTTTCTCATTCTTCTATCATGGGTACCCCACATCATAAATCTCTTGCCGAATTTTGGTATCCCGAACCTAACTTTGCGTCGTTCGTCAATTGTTTCGGTCAATTTAAAAACGATCCCTCCTTGCCAAAAATTTCGTTGAAAGATCAAATAGAGGCGTCTAGGAGAAATAGTTTGACTTTTCAACCCACTTTGTGTCAACCGAGTCAACCTTTACAACCTACATATGTTGATACCACTTCTTCAAGTCCTTCTGACACTCCTAGGCCGATGTCCATTGCTGAGCATATTGCTCAATCTCGCAGTCGATCTTTCACCCCTCTCCACTCATCTAGTTTTAGGGATCCGCACGATTATTCACCTTCTTATCCATATGTTGACCCTACTCCTGTCTTACCACCCACTTCCTACCAGTCATACCCGACCTTCCCACCTTCACTAGACGCTGTTTCGACACAGCCATTAGGGAGTTTCATATACCCAACCAATTTTGAATCTTTTACTGAAACCCCCTCACCACCTAAGTCTAGTTTGGAAGAGTCGTTGGAGGCTTATATTGCTGCAACAAACAAAATGATGAGGAATGTGGAAGCGTCCATGGCCACCCTTATGCAACCGAGTGAACATGTAGCTAGTTTCCCGCTAGCTCCAAATTTTTCAATGTATGAGGAGGCGGTTGGACAGAGTGAGAATGAGAGAGGATTTCCAAATCAAACCTACCCTTACCAAATTGAAGCCCACAACTCCTGTTTTCCATCGATTGCCCTAAATTGTTCACCTGTTGAAAATAAAAATGAGTTGTGTGATTTTGTAGTGCTTGATTTGCCAAATTGTGAAGAACCCCTTTCAAGTGAAACCGCACCTAATCCGTTTAACCTTTACACATCCACTCTAGAACCTACATTGATAAACATCCATGCTTTTGAGGAGGTGTCTAAAGAAATTGATTTTCACTTGATTGAGGATATAGACGCCGGGAATATTTCGGATGATGAACCTGTCGATTTGCTTGAAATTTTATGTTCAAATCATCATCCTGAGTTATTAAATGTTTCCCCCGAATCTCATATGCGTCTAGATTTTGATGATAATGGTATGGATGAATTAAATATTGAGGATAGTACTGAGGAGAGTCTTGAGGATAATATCGAGGTTGAACCATTTTTATTTGATGTGTCGGATTTTCCAATTCAGCCTCCTGAACCTTTGACTGTTATATCACCCTCCCTCCTTCCTATTGTTCTGACCGAACAAATGACCTTTACTCTTTCATCTCCTATACCTAGTTCGGCGTACCCATGTTTTCTTGTGAATCTTGAGGGATTTGACCCCATTGCACGACGAGTTGTTAGGTTAGCGCAATCACTTTTAACACATCGGTCATCACAAATTGCGCTAATTTATTCACTCAATTTTGTCACGACCCGCAGGGTACGGAACGTGACTGGCACTTAAGTTTACGAAACGTCTAAAGGCGTCCGTAAAATAAGTAAGCCAAAGCCCAGAAAACAAAACCAATTAAGCAAAAGAGTGAAGAAAACCCAAACATTTGAAAGCAAGCTTATCAAATAAGTCATATAAAACCCCTTTTAAAAACAATATTAATTTTTCCGAAAATTTCTGCAGAGTCTCCTTTGTAAATACTGGCCCCCAAAAATGGGTACAACAAAATATATACATGAATCCACAAAATAGGGCATCCCCAAGCGGGAGCTAGCTCTTCGCCATACGGCGGTCACAAATCCCACGCAATGTAAATAACAACAAGCATAAAAAAGCATAAGGAAGCATGAAAAAGTAGCATGTCGGCTCAAGTGAGCTCGACCCCAAATACAGTATAAAATCCACAAACCTCACAGTCTCATCTCTAGGTCAATATACAATAATCTGGTAGAACAGTAGATGGAGTACACTAGATACAAGAATATACAAGAATATACAAGGTGGTACAAAAATAACATAACCCACCTATGAGCAAATCTCGAGCTCAGGCAAAAGACAAGTGCGCCCGCCGCTACTGAACTGACGGAGCGGACCTGCAAAAGACTGTGGCACAACGGGGGTGAGTTGCCAACTCGTGAGTAATAAATAACATCTACAAAGGCTATCGTATGCATGCACACAAGCATCCTAGCATCTAAAATACAGGTATGACTGGATGCACTAGCAGGTGTGTATATAACATCAGTGTACTAATATGCATGCAACATGAAAATCTGAGGTCTCAATAGGTATATATAAGAAATATTTTATCTCTTTTTATTTTTGAAACTCTTTTAGAATGCCAGCATAATGTCAATGAATCGACGAAAAATCGGTGTCCAGCAACGACACCCAAAGCTGTCTCAAATCTCATAAATGTATCTCTGGCCTCAGCCGTCCGGCTGACCCATCTCAAATATCAATATCTCATCATCTAGCGGCCACGGTCGGTATCCTCTGGATATCCGCCGTCCCAAACAGTCACCGGTAGGTAATCCGTCCCCTGCCAGGCTCAACGTCATCACCACATTCCTCTTGCCCCGGGGTACCTTACCGGGCCCACCATGTACCCGTGCCGGTTCCTCCACTCCTCGACACGGATTTCCAAAGCCACAGCAAACTCATGGTGGACGACACTTACATCACTAGAAAACCGCAATTTACATGTTTTAAAAATATCATAAGTTTGGAAATTTTGCGGCTTTCCCCCGAAATCCAGCAATATCATAAAATCTCAAGAAATCCTCATAAGTGCATATATCAATGCTAATGAATGCGTATGATATCAAAAATCAAGTTGCGATGTGTGATTAATGTATTAAGCATGAACAATGAATATGATGAAGTACATGCACATGAATAGCAATCCTACGGTTTCATTTTAAGGAAATAGCACAATTTAAGTATCAATTAGTAAAAGGTTTAAATTAAAGGTTATCTAGTGTGGTGGCATGGCAATTACCAGGGTGTGTGTGTAAACATGAATAGTGCTCGTGCTGCATATAAAAACCTGGTAATGGTGCATGTGTCCTACAATTGAGTTTGCGTATATGGGTATAACCTATTGATCTAATTGCAGCAATTATCATGCCAGTATTATTATTCTAATGTCACAAGTGGTTATCCAGTTTACTATTTTATTTTCAGTTTACTAAATCTATCGGGCGACTTGCGCCATCCAAACGATCGTCCCCCCGTAGATGTTAAATCTACTCACTGGGATTCCTGGCTAGCTGTGTCCGATCACCGCCTTTCCCTTTCGCGCCGCTTCTGACGTCTCCGCGACCGAACCTGGAATTTATATCAATACCAAATATAAGGTTACATATCAAGAACGACGCAAAACCCCAACGAAACTACTAAAGTTCGCTAGCTGGGTACAACGTGCACAAAGTGCGCGGAACACACGCGAAAATCGCAAAAACTGCCAAAAACGCCGATTTGGGTCACCCGGCAAAACTAAAACCCGACTACCCAAAAACCGCACTCACGCATCCTAAAAGTCGTAGGACAAGCCAACACAATCATCGAGATGCCACAATTAATTCATCACATAACTTTTATAAAAATCTAGTAAGCAGAAATTGCAATTTGATGCAAACATCGACAATTTAGCGACAAAGTCAACACCACCCAACACCAACATCCAAACTAACCAAATAGCTAGCCAATACACAATTTCTAAACCATTAACTAAGCTTAAAAAAAAACTAATTTACATAACAAAATCTTCTCTTGATTTTTGTACTTAGCAAACATAAACCAAACTATATATGAAAAACCTTAATTTAACACTATATTTTAGCCTACTAAGCAAATTAACCACTTAGATTAAGGTTAGCAAAACACTAGATAGCAAATTAGGTTTAATCACATAAATAATGCTTTCAAAAACTTAATCCACTCACTAATCAAGCTTCACAAACCAATACCAACATAAACCCTCTCTTGAAATTTCAAAACAACAATTCCACCCTTCTAAAATTAACTAATTTAGCAAAATTGAAAGCTATATCAACAAGGTAACTATATAGATTAGTCATTAACAACTAGATTAACTATAAAATAACTTAATTAACTATTATGGCTTTCAAACCCTAGTTAGAATTTTCAAACAAAATCTAAGAAAACTAGATTAAACTACACTAATTTAACACTAAACCATAAAACATAAGCACTTAAACAAGGAATTTAACAAGATAGAAATTATAGCTCTTGATCAATGGATCAAGCAAGAAAGTTTCCTCCAAATGATGGCCTCAAACACCAAGATCCAAGCAAGAATGGCTAAGGAAAATGATAGCATAAGGATTTTGTATGGATTTTTGAATAAACTATGGATTTTGATGTGGTTTTTTGATGAAATTTGAAGAAAAATGAAAAGAAAAGAGAGGAAGAAGAGGGGGGTTCAGTTTCGGCCAGAGGAGGTAAGGGGGAGGGTGTGGGCAAGTGGGGAAAAGTCTTGGTTCAAGTTTCCAAAGTCAATGTATCATATTTTAACCATTATATTTAAAATTAAATCCATAAACTAACAAAACAACTCAAGAAGCAACCAAGGAAAAGAGAGGCCAGAAATTTCTGGTCTTGGCCAAGGTTTGGGCTGTTCTTGGGCTGAGGGAAAAGATAGAGGGGTGTTACAAAAGAAATTTTATGCAAAAAGGCCCCCTACAATTCAAAAATTGTAAGTTTTAGCCCAAAATTCAATAAATTCGTTTCAATTCATAAAAATTTGTTAAAAATCAAAATAAATTACTAAAAATTCATGTTATCACTAGATTATAATTATCATAATTTTAGAGATTAAAATTAGCCCGGAAAAATTTGTATTTATCGCTTATTTAATGTATTTTCTTACCGGCTTAAAATAATATTTAAAAAATGAAAAATAGGGAAAAATTTTTAAATGACCAAAATTTTATAAATAACTCATTAGCTACTAAAAACAAGCAATTACCTATCCATTTTAGGTATAATTAGCCCTAAACTGCAAAATATCGAGAAAGACGGTTTTCGGAAAAATACCGAATTTTCACCGAATTTCAGGAAAACACAAAAACGACTTTTCAAGACGCTACAAATTTACACCCTCAAGATCGCACTCCACTTCTTTCTTCTTTCCGTCTTTCTTCTCCCCCACCGAGACCATATTCTACCATTCTTCTTTCCACACGGTCTCGCGTGCTTTTCATCTCTTTTCTTTCCATCCCATTTTTGCACCAACTCTACCATTACCATGATAAGATTTTTGAATGGTTGGTGCTAACATTTGGCTTGTGTAAGGCCAAGCTTAACTTTGGGGGGAATCTTGTTGTATATATGTATATATCCTTTTGTTTTCTTTTTCTATAAAAAATAAAAATTCAAAACATAAAAAAAATTATAAGTAAATAAAAAGGGGAGTATCGGTATTTTGACCCTCTTGGTTTAGCATGACAGTGAGGACACTGTCAAGTTCAAGTTTGGGGGTATGCTCGGTACGTCTTCTTCCTTCGCATTCATTTGTATATATTTTTGCATTTGCATACTTATTTGAAAACCCATGAAAATTTGAAAAAATTCAAAAATTATAAAAATTATTGTATTCAATTTTGGCTTATTTGACTAGAGTTTGACAGATAGGTTAACTAGCTAGGAACAACTAGATCTTAGACTTACTGAATTAAAAACCCTAAAAATAACATTCCTTAAAGTTTAACGGTAGAAAGTATATGCCTTGTAGTTTATTTAGAAATAGGCAAATTTTGGGTTCACTTCTTGGGCTAAGTCGAAACAAGGGAAGAGTATTGATGTTCTTATTAGAGTATAAGTTTGAAAAATAGTTCCTAACTTAAGTCTAGATTCTGAAAACGTATACCCTACAATTTGCACAATCACGCACCTTGAAACTTGGAATAGTAGAATAGACCTTGAAATGCTCTTGTCTAAAGTCCTTAGTACGAAGAAAATAAAAGAAAAAAAAAGTGTGAATAAAGAAAAGAAAAAAAATGGACACTGGTTTTTGTGATTACCTAAGGCTGTAAAAATAGAAAAATATTTAGCGAGGGTGCCTTATCACCTAGTGCCTTAGACCAACTGGTTTGGGAGTCACTGCTAGAGCCTTGGGTGTTGCAAAACTAGGAAGTACGCTTTAAAGTGCTAACGCATCTTGTAGTCGGTTGTTGGTACCTCAAGAAGTATTAACGGTTGCATGAAGGATGTGTAAGCAAATTTCATTTAAAAATTCACCAACTAAGAAGTGCTTTGGACAACGGACGAGAGTATGATTGCTTGATTTGAATTTCCAAGTGTAGGGGTGATCTATACACACACGTAGGGATATGTGATTGGAGTTTAGAGGAGAGAAGGGAATGAAGAATAGAACTTATATCTTTAATAGAGTTGATAGAAATTCCTAAGTTGAGATGAAACCCTAGAAGGAAGACTTAAGAGATGCCGAAAGCTAAGTAGGTCTGCAGGATATATATAATCTTAAGTTAAATGATGAGGAAGTGTGAAGAATGTGGATGGATAATTTACAAGTATAAGATAATAGAATTCCGTGTTGGAAAACCTAATTGGAGAACAAAAGTCAATTGGCCAAGTTGATAGGATTTTGTGGGTGTAATCCGCTGAAAACCCTCAGGAGACAACACTTCTCCTACTAGGGACACCTAGAGGTTTAACGGCTTGTTGCACGTGCTCAGTGCAATCGCGTTTCCCCGCGAAAGTGTGGTTAGGATTTTAGAGAATAAAATAATAAGTTTGCTCGAGGACGAGCAAAAGGTAAGTTTGGGGGTATTTGTTCAGACCATAATAATGCATTTTTCATTCCCCTATTCTTATCCGTTTTATAGATAAACAGGTACTCTTGACGCACGTTTGTTGCATATTACAGGATACAGGCTCTTGGAGCAAATACAGTGAAAAAGACGAAAGCTGATACAGAAAAGGGACTTTTGACAAACAAGTAGACGGATCCTAGTCAAGCCTAGTCGAAGAACAGTACAAGGTCCAAAATGTCAAGTGAACGGTCAAAAGATACGAACAAGTTTTCACTGAAGATCTGGAAAAGACCAAGAAGCCAAACAGAGAAAAATAGTGAAGAATAAACAAGCCCAAACACCCAGAATGAATGCCAGAAATTTTGGTGAGCCAAGCCCACCAAAGGGCCGCGGATCCGCGGCCCAAGCCAACATTTGCCGCGGATCCGCGGCCGTTCATTGCACGTGTCGGCACCGACTTCTTGTGTCGGTGCGACGGTTCGGGTGTTGGGATTTTTAGAGGTCAAATCAGTAATTGCGCATGTGCGAGACTCTGAAACCCTAATTCTCCTGTTTACTTATAAATTGTAATCTCAAAATTTTAAAACCCTATGCCTCTTTTCAATAAATAAAATTCAGAATTTCTGGGAATAATATTCAGATCTATTCTATCTTCTACTTGGAGAGAGCCATCAAATCAGTAGGTAATTTTATTTCCTTGCTTTTATTTTCTAGTATAATTTATCATCCACTAATGAGCGAGTAGTCTCCTCGCTTGTTAGGGTTAGCCTTAGGGAAAGGGTTGAGAGATGAGATCTCTCACCCCTTTCAATGCCACCTTCACTTAAGAGTTAGAACTCCATGCATACGCGCACAACCGCTCCCTACGGCACCCTACCCCTTGAGGTAACGGTGAACCGTAGTATAAAGGGCCGGTTGCGCGCGTTTTCCATGGGGGTTAGGGTAATTATCAACAAAGGAAGGATACAAATCTAGAGGAAGAAACATCTTCCCAAAAGATTTGAATTCACTTTATTGATAATTACCGTAACATCTAATAGATCTAAGAAAGAAGGCATCGAAAGCGGTGAAGGAAACGTTAATCTCCAAAACTTCCCCTAAGCCTAACCCTAGCAAGATTTTAAATTAGATTAATTAAGTTTAGTGATAGATCCAGTTTTCATAGATTTTTATAAACCAACCCAAACGACACTTTGAATCAACTCGTTAAAGCACATAAAAGAAATTTACCCGTCTCTGTGGATCGACCCGTACTCACCGGCTAGCTGCAAAGCGACGCCGTTCTTGATTGCGGTAAACTTATGTTTTTGAGACTAATCATGACTCCATCACCTGCAGGTACACTACCGTGTCAGGAGTCGTCCATTCTAAATACTCTTAGAATACTGTCTAAGTACCCTTAATTGGGAAACCACCCAAATCTAGATCTAAAACCATAGATCTAGTAACCAGTATGTCTGATATAATGTCCAAGTCCCATGTGGAGAAACCACTGTGTGACGACCAAAGTATAACCGATCGTAGTATAGGAGTTTCTTTTCCTACTCTGTGTATGTCATCCAAATACCATGGCAACATACCCTACTACCTTCTTAACAGATCCATCCCCTATTCTGATGAAGTCAAACCTATGACTGTCACATCAGAAATAGATGATCTATCTCCGCTATATCTGCTTTAGTCTATAAATAAACATAAGCCACTTGTCCACCAATGCTTCCGCTGCTCCCACTGACTACGACAACCCTCTGGCAGAGTCATATAGACGTACACTTCTAAAGCTAGTTTAGAACGACGCTATACTCATCCTCCTTCCGGGCCTCACAGTCTGGAACAACAGCAATGACAAGTCTGGGTAAACAAGAACCTCCCTGTCACCGTCCTTGAGGCTACCGGAGTACCTCTCGGGTGCCTGAGGTTACCCACCTTATCTGCGGAGTGGCCAATGGAATGTCAATCCAGATTGAATCTTTAGGTTCCTATCAAATCTTCAGTAATCGTTTGTGGTTCTGGAATCACTTCCAATTCTACCATACTCCCACTACTGTTTTCTGAAAAAATCCATTTTTATTAAAACTGTGGCGAGTCTAGAACAATATCACTATTGATCTTCCAGATGGTAGAAAGTCAACCCTCGTCATAGCCTGGGTCAACCCACAAACAGCCATTACAGAAACATGCCTTGAGTTATCCAGAGTCTGGTTTTAAGCATAAGCCGGACAACTCCCCGTACCTTAACATCGTTAAGATACGAACTGTTCTATATCCAATATAGTACCAGAGGCACTGATTTAATTGAACTAGATTCAAATCATGCAGCTGTCTCCACCGCATGTCAACTAAATGGAAGGAGGCCTATCAGCGTTACTCAAGTTAGGAATGCTTCCAATTATGAGTAACCTGAAAGAGAAGCAAGTTCTCTTAATCATTACTTTCAACTGAATACCACACAAAAGTATCTACATCTTCGATCACCTTGAAGAATCCCGATACTTGCAACACCTGATTCTCTACTTTATTCATATACCTATAACTTCTCAAAATTCGGACCCTGTGTTTCTACGAAACACCTGTCTAAAACCTAGAGAAGTCATAAGTAAACCAAATATAGTACGAGAACCAACCCCTCTGTCCTAATGGACACTGGACAACATACAATACTCTGTATAAGTCTCTTGAGTCTGATAACTCACCCCCTGTGTGTCGTAGGTTGAAAACTGTACTTATGGTTAAGAAGAATTACACCGCTGTTTAATGCTCCTTACCTAACCATCAACTGATATAGGTAAATGTCATAGACATAATTTCAAAAAGGTATATCTCACTCTACGAAAATAGACGTACAGATATATCAATTTGAAATTGGTGCATAACAACGGATATTCAAAACCAAATATTTGCCGTCCGGCAAACAACCCAGGCGACTTCCTCAAATATCACCGATTACAACGAATCCCGATATAATGAGGATGATCACCCAATTCCCAATAACTTACTCCCACTCATCATCTGTAAAACCATACGGATGTGAGAATCATACCTGGTAAATACATACCCTGGAGTAAGTATCTAATCGGGAAATCAGTTTTCTTTTAACAGTACACAGTGAAACTGAAACATTGAAATGTTTCGATGGGGTATCCCGGTATTCCTAGTAATGCCTCTTCCATTATCCAGATTCACAACTGTAACCGTATATTTCTATGCCATCTCTCCACATCCCTTCATATGTCTTTAGTCATTACCTCTGCACACCTCTTTAGGCCAAATGGTTTTCTTCCTTCCCTACCGTTCGGCACCAGCCTATGGTTTGGAAGAAGACTATCCAATAAGTATAATGGGTGTACTGTCCTAATCCTAGGAGCACTCACAATGCGAGAGAAGGTGAGGATAAAAGACAACCGAATAAACCTTATTCCTATTTCTCCTGAACCAGAATCCATCCCCGAACTGGAACAAGTTCCTTTCGAGTTCGTATGTAACCATACGATGGAGTATCTAAATAACTGTGGATCTTCGTAGTGATACGGAGTGTTCTGGAGAAATACAAAGGTGATGTGGGAGTGGTAATGAAATTCTTGGTTTGGTCGTGAATATCAGTCGCAATTTGCTTTGCCCTCCTTCTAATCCCTTTCTTTGTCTTTACATAATACCTTCTGTACACCGTTTAGGCTAATTGGTTTTCTTCATTCCCTACCGGTCGGCTCCTGCCTATAGTTTGGAAGAAGACTATCCAATTTGCGTAATAGGTGTGCTATCTCCTAAACCAAGGAGTACTCGCAACCTGAGAGAAGGTAAAAGGAAAAGACAACTGAATAGTCCTATTCGTTTTCTCCAGAACAGGAAACCATCCTCGAATTCCTTCGAGTTCGTATATAACCATACGATGGTTTTGTCCAATGGAAGTGGACGTTCGTAGTAATACGGGTTGTCCTGGAGAAAAGGGTAAAAGTAGGAGTGGCAATGAGGTTTGCAACTCTGACAATCCAAAAGCCGGTGTTTAAGAAGGTTCGGTTAATTTTGGTCACTGAGTCATAGTCTTAGGGTCGGGTCATGGTCGCTGCCAAAGAGAGAGAGAAAAGAAACACTCAGCGTGCACTCTAACCTAGATCAGAATGGTTACCAATTTATCTAATCTGGAAACCTCCCACTGTACCGTTAAATTCTCCTCCAAACCTGAAAGAAGAATTAGTCGGGATCACCCGAGGAGTAGACCAACTTATCAGTGGGAATCGGGATCCAACTATCATCGCATGATAACGTGACGGAATCCGCTCACGTCATCACACTGTAGAAGGTATGCGCATATCTGGCAAGTTTCAGTTTCTTTTAGAAACTCCCGATGTGATTTTTGCCCCATGCTCTTATGACCTTGGCGTGAGGTCAAAATATCATAAGTCACATGTCAAGTTCTACCCATCATTATCCAGGTTAATTTGAACCCACCCGTACATACCCTTAACGTAGGCCAAAATAGTAGTACGACTGTCCCAAACCAACGCATCTATCTATGCAACAGCTAAATATCTGGCAGCTACCAATCATTATGCCTTGGCGTGAGGTCAAAATACATAGCTTGAATACTACCGAATATTTAACCGAAATGATGGAGGGCTACGAATGGTTTCTGGCAAAAACCTTTAACGTAATGAACTTGATATCGTTGAAGGAACCGGATAGCTTTTAAGAATATAGTGATGAAAACCTTTGCTAAAGAGGTCACTCCCAGTGAAGGGATCTCGGCTCTTACTCCGTAGAATGAGGTGCAGGATATTCCAACTGAATACCACGATGCAAAGCAAAATTAATCGGCTATAATGAAGTTATTGCCCTGACGCAAAATTTTGTCCAAGGGGTCACTCCTGTTGAAGGGATCTCGGCCCTTGCCTCGTCGACTGAGGTGCAGGATATTCCAACTGAATACCACGATGCAAAGCAAAAGTAATCGGCTATAATGAAGTTATTGCCCTGACGCAAACTTTTGTCCAAGGGGTCACTCCCGGTGAAGGAATCTCGGCTCTTGCCTCGTCAACTGAGGAGCAGGATATTCCAACTGAATTGTAAGTCTACGCTAGCGCCCCGGCCGTCTACAGACGCCAAATGCGGAACAAAAAACTTTTTATCTGGCGCTATCGTATACTTTAACCCGGATCTGCCATTATTGCTAAACTAACAAACTGTAAAGAGTGTAGAAAGGTTATACCAAACGATCCGAGTCCTTCGTTCTTTAACCATCATCCCACGCTCCGTTGCGGCTGCTCCGATCTCGTCGATCTCCGATCTGCTCGTCCAGGTGGCACCACATCACTGATTCTTTAAACGGGCTCCCGCCTCTGACTCAAGGCAACTCGGTCGTCAAGTTTTCCAGAAGAGACGACCAAGAATGATGTAGAGAATGAGTAGATGACTTTGTCTCGTTCCGTCCAAAACTGTGGACGGACGGTTAATGAAGTTGCCGAGGGAATTGGGTGATGGAATGAAATGAACTGTAAAATTCCATGCACCCCAAATACTATCATAATCTTTTTCTCCAAATGAAACATCAAGTGAGAGAGTGTGAGGAGAGAGAGGGGGCCGGCCACTTATAGGAGTGGGGGGGTGACCGTAGGAGAGGGGAGAGTAACCATAAGATAAATATCATAATGTGAACACAAAATAATATCTTTAGCTAAACAAGAAATGGTTAAAATCAAAGCATGAGTCACAAGACACCTCACCAAATTCTAGAACCTTCTAGAACCTTCTAGAAGCATGACTCACCCTCATCCAAGAAAAGATAAATCCGTCTTTAACCGAATGTTAAAAGACGGCTGATAGAAAACTGGAAACTGGCAACTTCCAAAAGTGATCCTGAAACGACTTTCAGGATAACCCCGAAACTGTATAAATATACCCGCACTTGTATTACGACCGAATACAAATGCAACTGAGACAAAGATACCTACTCAATATAATACTCGGATTCGGGTTAAACCAAAGCCGACCAGTATCATCTGCCCGAAAACTGACACGTGCGTAAACGCACGTGCATTTTCCAAACCCTGCCATAACACCATACGGCCTCTACAACGTTTCGCCCGAACTTGGGAAACTGTCTGTGGGGGACTCTAATGACTCGTCAGTACCCTGGCAGTAGGTTTAACCACAAACCGTCAGCGGCACTAGCTATGCGTAACGGCTGCCCATGGACTGACCTCAAGGGAGGCCGAGGAGCGAACTCAAGGGAGACCGATGAGCGAACTCCTCCGAAAACCCTACTGAGCCTAACAGTGACAATGTATATACAGTCCGGTCCGTTCGTCAATGAGTATCGCATATCCGCCTAGGGGGCTAGTAACGTCAGACCCCCAATAGCAGTATAAGTCGTGTCGGAGTGTAGCCCAATCACACCCTGAGATACTACTGGAGTACCTACCAGTAAATCTCCTGCCATGGCCATGGACTTTATGTAATGGCTCTCCTAGACACAGCACGACCTCGCCCCCAATACCGGGAGAGACGAATCCCCTGCCGATCCGCTCACGTACCTCCATATGGCTCGGGACTGTACCCAAAAGCTACCTGTTTGCACGACTCCTTTGAGCCGTGGTAGGGTAGAAATCAAAGCACAGTGGGAACTCACACGAGAAAAATGACGACCTCAGGTCGATGAACTAACCTATACACATGTCACCTGGGAACTTCTATCTGACGATAGGTATAGTACTAACTAGCAGATTCCCGGCGAGTCCTGTCCGGTGTACTCATAACCCAATGAGCACCTGTATACATCTTAGGTGATCCAACTGACACCAGTGGCTTGTGAGACCGGCCACCGCCCCTCGTCTGGGTCTCGACTGTACACACTAGTCTACTCCGGAGTATCGATGCCCTGTCTCGAAACTCCCACGACTAGGGACCACAATTAAGGATATGCATATAAACTACCCAACTCTCACTTATATGATCGCCATCATACTGTTGGTAGTAAAGCAAGATCCTAAGGGCTCTATCAAAGTGTAACATGCAATCAGTCACCTGAACATGTACACGACTGATATAGGCAAACCAGATAGCATACTATCATTTCGAGTAAGACTGTCCTACCGGGATAGGTCCTCCGCAATCATTGCAATCACGTACCTGCGATCCAATAATTGACTATGAGGGCACTATCTCCAACAATCTCCCACTTGCACTCAAGGCTAATATTGCGATGTCGACTACTCACAGCCCGTGTGAAACCGAACATCCAACTCCTCTACTAATCAGTTTCACAAAGCCCGTTTGTAAAACTATTGTGTTCGAGAAATAGCCTCAGTGAGTGGATCCGCCTAGAAGTATCTTTCTTTATCTCTCTTTGTCTCAAGTTCGCGGAGAAAGCCATCTCCCGAATCGAGTAATACCCGTCTTAGAATATGTCTGGATATCTGATGGGACCTAGTTCATAAATGAACTCCAAATCCAAACCTCTTAGACTGTATCGATCACTGAACCTAATCAATATCCGGCACCATGCCACCCACAGTATCCTCTTGAACCACCTGTCCATAATACTGTCCCTCTTGGTCAGAGGGAAAACTATAACTCTGACAATCACTCTGTCATCCATGTCACCTTTGAAGCCTGGAATGATGATCGTCTCCCGAAGGAGGCTGCCGTCATCAAATCCGTAGAACATGTACTTATGTTCTAAAACTGCTTCCTTATGTTTCTCCAGGATTGGATTAATACAAACTTATTGCATCTAGTGCAAAAACAACATCTGGTGTGGTACTTGACATCTCATGATTGACTCAATTGCCTAAGCAAGTGATCTGTCAATCATGCACATCCCTCTCCCCTTTAGTCTATACGACACCTTTAGAGAGGGTGACCCCATCACCTGCAGGTACACCACCATGCTAGGAGTCAACTATTCTAAAAACCATTAGAATATCTGTCAAAGTACCCACATTGGGAAACTACCCAAATCCAGATCTAAAACCATAGATCCAGAAACCAGAATGTCAAATATTATATCCATATCCTGTCTGGAGAAACAACCGTGTGACGATCACAGTACAACCGATCGTAGTATAGGAATTTTACTTCCTACTCTGTGTATGTCATCCAAATACCATGACATCACACCCTACTACCTTCTTAACAGATCCATTCCCTATTCTGATTGAAGTCAAACCCATGACTGTCACATCAAAATTAGATGATCTATCTCCGCTATAACTGCTCTAGTCTATAAATAGACATAAGCTACTTGCCCACTATGCTTCCGCTGCTCCCACTGAATACGACAACCCTCCTACCGGGTCTCATAACCTGGAACAACAGTAATGTCAAGTCTGGGTAGATAAGAACCTCCCTGTCACCGTCCTTGAGGCTACCGAAGTACCTCTCGGGTGTCTGAGGTTACCCACCATATCTGCGGAGTGGCTAATGGAATGTCAAACCTGATTGAATATATAGGTCCTATTAAATTTTCTGTAATCCTTTGCGGTTCTGGAATCACTTCCAGTTCTACCATACTCCCACTACTGTTTTCTGAAAAAGATCCATTTTACTAAAACTGTGGCGAGTCAAGAACAATATCACTATTGATCTTCCAAATGGTAGAATATCAACGCTCGCCATAGCCAGGGTCAACCCACAAACAGCCATTACAGAAACGTGCCATGAGTTATCCAGAGTCTGGTTTTAAGCAAAAGCTGGACAACTCCCCGTACCTTAACATCTTTTAAGGTACGAACTATTCTATATCCAATATAGAAACTTTGGCACTTATTTAATTGGAACCTGATTCAAATCATGCAGCTGTCTCCAGTGCATATCATCTTAATGGAAAGAGGCTAATCAGCATTACTCAACTTAGGAATCCATCCAATTATGAGTAACCTGAAAGAGAAACACGTTTCTCAAAACCATCACTATCATCTGAATATCAATCACAAGAATCTACATCTTCGATCTCTTTGAAGAATCCCGATACTTGTGATACCTGGTTCTCTACTTTATTCTTATACCCACAACTTCTCAAAACTTAGACCTTGTATTTCTACGAAACACTTGTCTAAATACTAGAGAAGTTATAAGTAAACAGAACATAGTACGAGGACCTACCCCTTTGTCCTAAAGGACACTGGACAACATACAATACTCTGTATAAGTCCGCTGAGTTAAATAACTCAAAACCTGTGCGTCGTAGGTTGAAAACTGTACCCTGGCGATTTCCTCAAATATCACCAATTACAACGAATTCCGATATAATGAGGATGATCACCCAATTCCCAATATCTTACTCCCACTCATTATCTGTAAAACCATACAGATATGATAATGAAACCTGGTAAATACATACCCTTGGAGTAAGTGTCTAATCGGGAAAACAGTTTTTCTTTAACAATGCACTGAAACATGAAAATGTTTCGTAGGGGTATCCTGGTATTCATAGCAATGCCTCTTCCATAATCCAATTCATGACTTCAACCGTATATTTTATTGCCATCTCTCCAAATCCCTTTATTTGTCTTTAGTCGTTACCTTCTGTACACCATCGTTAGGCTAAATGGTTTTCTTCCTTCCCTACCGTTCGGCACCAGCCTATGGTTCGGAAGAAGACTATCCAGTAAGCATAATAGGTGTACCCTCCTAAACCAAGGAGTACTCGTATCTTGAGAGAAGGTGACGATAAAATACAACTGAATAATACCTTATTCTTTTAAAGGTGAAATAGGAGTGGCGATGAAGTACGCGGTTTTGGTCGTGAATGATAACAGTCGCAATTTACTTTGCCCTCTTTCTAATCCCTTTATTTTGTCTTTAGTTATTGCCTTCTGCACACCCTACATAGGCTAATTGGTTTTCTTCATTCCCTACCTTTCGGCACCTGCCTATGGTTTGGAATAATACTATCCAATAAGCGTAATAGGTGTACTCTCCTAAACCAAGGAGCCCTCGCAACCTGAGAGAAGGTGATAATAAAAGACAACTGAATAAACCAATTCTATTTCTCCTGAACCTGGATCCATCCTCGAAGAAGTCCCTTCGAGTTCGTATATAACCATACGATGGATCTATCCAATGGAAGTGGATATCCGTAGTAATACGGGTGTTCTGAGAAATTCAAAGGGTAGAAGAAGGAGTGGCAATGACTTATGCAACATCGACAATCCAAAAGCCAGTATTTTAAGAAGGTTCGGTCAACCTGGTCACTGAGTCATAGTCTAGGGTCGGTCAAAGTCGCTGCCAAAGAGAGAGAGAGAAAAGAAACACTCTGCGTGCACTCTAACCTAGATCAGAATGGTTATCACTTTATCTAATCCGGAAACCTCCCACTGTCCTGTCAAATTCTCCCCCAAACCTGAAAGAAGAATCAATCGGGATCACCTGAAGAGTAAACCAACTCATCAGTGGGAATCGGGATCCAACTCTCATCGCATGATAACGTGATGGAATGCATCCACGTTACTCATACTCCAGAAGGTATGCGCATGCCTGGCAAGTTTCAGTTTCTTTAGAAACTCCCGATAAGATTTTTACCCCATGTTCTTATGACCTTGGCGAAAGTCAACAAATCATAAGTCACATGTCAAGTTCTGCCTGTCATTATCTTGTTAATTTGAACCCACCCGTACATACCCTTGACGAAAGCCAACAAGGTAATACGACTGTCCCAAACCAACACATCTATCTATTCAACAAATGAATACCCCAGCAACTACCAAACACTATGCCTTGACGAAAGCCAACAAACATAGCTTGAATATTACTGACCATCCATAAGAAACGACGGAGGGCTACGGCTGGTTTTTGGCGAAAAACTTTTAGCGTAATGAACTTGATCTCGTTGAAGGAACCTGATAGCTTTTTAAAATATAGTGGCGAAAACCTTTGCTAAAGAGGTCACTCCCGGTGAAGGGATCTCGGCTCTTTCCTCGTGGAATGAGGTGCAGGATATTCCACTGAATACCGCTATGCAAAGCAACATGTAATCGGCTATAGTGAAGTTATTACCCTGACGCAAACTTCTACCCAAGGGGTCAGTCCCGGTGAAGGGATATCGGCCCTTGCCCCGTCGAATGAGGTGCAGGATATTCCACTGAATACCGCTATGCAAAACAAAAGGAAACGTCTTTGCAATAACACTTTTTAAATTTGTTCCAACAACTATAAACAGGTTTGTATAACTTTTTGCATTGATTAGAATCAACGCAGTCCCATCAATCAATCAC
The DNA here is from genome assembly GCA_030015575.1 of Agapanthus africanus. NCBI lineage: Eukaryota > Viridiplantae > Streptophyta > Magnoliopsida > Asparagales > Amaryllidaceae > Agapanthus > Agapanthus africanus. The sequence continues at coordinate 504,263,677 of CM057342.1, read as the reverse complement.
AACAGAAAAGAACGAAAATAAAATGTACGTATATGCCATCCGCATTCGTCACTGGGTCCCGTCATCACCCGTTAGGTTACTTAACTAACGACAGAGCGGGGACTGGACTAGCGCGGGTGTAAAACATATACAACATCTAATAGTATATAAACCAATATACAATAATCGCTCCAGGCGTGATAATATGCAACATTACAGAAAAGTAATAAGCATCACATAACAATACAGATAATCTGGGATCCCCGAGTTTCACAGAGCCGCTGCTGAAACCCGACGTTCCCCTGTCGTGTGGATAGCCTGTGCAATGAAACCTAGACCCCTACGGGTGCGGCAAGTTACCCGCCAAAACCTGAAGCGAGGTAGTCCCCACAGCATAGTGAATGGAACACCCGGCACTTCACGGAATCCGGTAAATTGAGCACCCCTCCTTGGGTCAACCTGTACCCCCTACGAGTGCGGCGAATAGTCTGCCAATTCTAGAGTGGGACCCCTCTGCCTCTCAAAGCCATGAGATGCGGACCCGTTGCCCCTCCAGAACCCGGCTATCCGTGCACTCCGTCGCGGGGCAAAACCTAGTACAGTAATGAAAAATAGTACAACAGGTACATCGACCGCAACCTGGTCGTGCCCCAAAAGAATATTATACAACAGGCAGTGACGGCAGTCCACAAGTTGGACGCTCGCCCCGCAATATCAAATGTACAAATAAACTCAAACTGTACTACCATTGCACACTGCTATCCACCACGACAAATCCGCAACATCACAGCACAACACAGAACATCAACGCGAATGTCACGTTCGCAAACCCGTCTAAAAGAACTATAGCAATCGGACACGGTTTACCGATCAAATGACATTCCCGGTCGGAGATATAATGTAAGCACTGTAAACTAAAGTGTTTAAATTTCGATCGACCAAATATCAAAAATTGGGCCCCACGACTTACTGGTGAACAGTAACAAAATCTGGGCCAAAACGATATTTACCAAAAACCACAAAATCCAACAGAGAACCCACTGTGAAAATTTGGGGCCACGACCTCACTGTATGGCCGCGGAAGCGCGGTCAAACCATAGGTTTGACCGCGTTTCCGCGGCGATATCATCGAATTACGTGCCCAAATTTCTACGTGGTTCTTAGAAAAGCCTGCACAGATTTTTAAGACATGTAGAATTAATTTTTGAGACCATTTAAAATCAACAGAAACTATCGAGCTAGGATTTTGCAATTTTCGATTTCCGGTTCGATCGATATTTTAAACGCGTTAGCATAAGTTAGCATAGCAAAATGGTGAGTCTCTGATACCACTGTAAGTCTACGCTAGCGCCCCGGCCGTCTACAGACGCCAAATGCGGAACAAAAAACTTTTTATCTGGCGCTATCGTATACTTTAACCCGGATCTGCCATTATTGCTAAACTAACAAACTGTAAAGAGTGTAGAAAGGTTATACCGAACGATCCGAGTCCTTCGTTCTTTAACCATCATCCCACGCTCCGTTGCGGCTGCTCCGATCTCGTCGATCTCCGATCTGCTCGTCCAGGTAGCACCACATCACTGATTCTTTAAACGGGCTCCCGCCTCTGACTCAAGGCAACTCGGTCGTCAAGTTTGCCAGAAGAGACGACCAAGAATGATGTAGAGAATGAGTAGATGACTTTGTCTCGTTCCGTCCAAAACTGTGGACGGACGGTTAATGAAGTTGCCGAGGGAATTGGGTGATGGAATGAAATGAACTGTAAAATTCCATGCACCCCAAATACTATCATAATCTTTTTCTCCAAATGAAACATCAAGTGAGAGAGTGTGAGGAGAGAGAGGGGCCCGGCAACTTATAGGAGTGGGGGGGTGACCGTAGGAGAGGGGAGAGTAACCATAAGATAAATATCATAATGTGAACACAAAATAATATCTTTAGCTAAACAAGAAATGGTTAAAATCAAAGCATGAGTCACAAGACACCTCACCAAATTCTAGAACCTTTTAGAACCTTCTAGAAGCATGACTCACCCTCATCCAAGAAAAGATAAATCCGTCTTTAACCGAATGTTAAAAGACGGCTGATAGAAAACTGGAAACTGGCAACTTCCAAAAGTGATCCTGAAACGAATTTCAGGATAACCCCGAAACTGTATAAATATACCTGCACCTGTATTACGACCGAATAAAAATCCAACTGAGACAAAGATATTATACCTACTCAATATAATACTCGGATCCGGCTTAAACCAAAGCCGACCAGTATCATCTGCCCGAAAACTGACACGTGCGTAAACGCACGTGCATTTTCCGAACCCTGCCATAACACCATACGGCCTCTACAACGTTTCGCCCGAACTTGGGAAACTGTCTGTGGGGGACTCTAATGACTCGTCAGTACCCTGGCAGTGGGTTTAACCACAAACCGTCAGCGGCATTAGCTATGCGTAACGGCTGCCCATGGACTGACCTCAAGGGAGGCCGAGGAGCGAACTCAAGGGAGACCGATGAGCGAACTCCTCCGAAAACCCTACTGAGCCTAACAGTGACAATGTATATACAGTCCGGTCCGTTCGTCAATGAGTATCGCATATCCACCTAGGGGGCTAGTAACGTCAGACCCCCAATAGCAGTATAAGTCGTGTCGGAGTGTAGCCCAATCACACCCTGAGATACTACTGGAGTACCTACCAGTAAATCTCCTGCCATGGCCATGGACTTTGTGTAATGGCTCTCCTAGACACAGCACGACCTCGCCCCCAATAACGGGAGAGACGAATCCCCTGCCGATCCGCTCACGTGCCTCCATATGGCTCGGGACTGTACCCAAAAGCTACCTGTTTGCACGACTCCTTTGAGCCGTGGTAGGGTAGAAATCAAAGCACAGTGGGAACTCACACGAGACAAATGACGACCTCAGGTCGATGAACTAACCTGTACACATGTCACCTGGGAACTGCTATCTGACGATAGGTATAGTACTAACTAGCAGATTCCCGGCGAGTCCTGTCCGGTGTACTCATAACCCAATGAGCACCTGTATACATCTTAGATGATCCAACTGACACCAGTGGCTTATGAGACCGGCCACCGCCCCTCGTCGGGGTCTCGACTGTACACACTAGTCTACTCCGGAGTATCGATGCCCTGTCTCGAAACTCCCACGACTAGGGACCACAATTAAGGATATGCATATAAACTACCCAACTCTCACTTATATGATCGCCAGCATACTGTTGGTAGTAAAGCAAGATCCTAAGGGCTCTATCAAAGTGTAACATGCAATCAGTCACCTGAACATGTACACGACTGATAAAGGCAAACCAGATAGCATACTATCATTTCGAGTAAGACTGTCCTACCGGATAGGTCCTCCGCAATCATTGCAATCACGTACCTGCGATCCAATAATTGACTATGAGGGCACTATCTCAAACATGAATACCACGATGCAAAACAAAAGTGAACGTCCTTACAATAACAACTTTTTGAAAAATGTTCCAACAACATCAGATTAGGTTTGTTTTACTTGCATTGATTCGAATCAAGGCAGTCCCATCAATTGATCACACCATAAAAAACGAAAATAGATTGATGTACGTATATGCCATCCGCATTCGCCACTGGGTCCCGTCATTACCCGTTAGGTTAGCTAACTAACGACAGAGCGGGGACTGGACTAGCGCGGATGCAAAACATATACAACATCTACTAGTATATATATCAATATATAATATTTTGCTCAAGGCGTGATAAAATGCAACATCACAGAAATGTACAGCATCACAGAACAATACAGATATCTGGGATCCCCGGGTTTCACAGAGCCGCTACTGAAACCCGACGTTCCCCTGGTCGTGTAGATAGCCTGTGCAATGAAAATCCTAGACCCCTACGGGCGCGGCAAGTTACCCGCCAAAACCTGAAGCGAGGCAGCCCCCTTCAGCAACGTGAATGGACCACCCAGCACTTCACGGAATCCGGTAACTTGGGCACCCCTCCTTGGGCCAACCTGTACCCGCTATGAGTGTGGCGAACAGCCCGCCAATTCTAGAGTAAAACCCCCTCCGTCTCAATGCCATGAGATGTGGGCCCGTTGCCCTCTAGAACCTGGCTATCCGTGCACCCCACCTTGGGGTAATCCTAGTACAGAAAGTAAAATATACATACAACGGGTACATCGACCGCAACCTGGTCGTGCCCCAAAAGAATAATATACAAACAGGCAGTGACGGCAGTCCACATGTCGGACGCTCGCCCCGCAATATCAAATGTACATAATACAACAAAAACTGTACTAGCATTGCATCCAGGCTATCCCCCACGACCAATCCGCAACATCACAGCATAACACAAAACATCAACGTGAATGTCACGTTCGCAAATCCGTCTAACCGGGCTATAGAAGTTAGACAGGATTTACCGATCAAGTGACATTCACGGTCACATATATAATGTAAATACTGTGAACTAATGTGATTAAAATATCCGATCGATCAAATTTTACCAAGTGGGCCCCAAGCATTACTGTAGCAGATGAAGAAATTCTGGGCCCAAAAATAATATACCAAAACCCCTATTTTCATCCCAGAGACCTTCTGTAAAAAATTGGTCCAGTAAAGAGGCTAAATGGCGGCCGAACCGCGGCCCAAGCATGGGTTTGGCCGCGGTTCCGCGGTGGTTTAATGAGATCACGCGACCAAATTTTCACAGAGTGCTTAGAATTCCCTGCACAGTATTCTGCAACTACCTGAAAAATTTTTGGAGCCAAAAAAAAAATTCGACAGAAAACTGATGCTATTGAAAACGCGGATTTTGGAATTTTTGTTCGATCGGAAATGTAAACACATTAGACCAAGCTAGGCGAGGTTAATGGCGAGGCTCTGATACCACTGTAAGTGCACGGCGGCGCCCCGGCCGTCAATCCAACGCAGGAATGCGGAAGCGGTGATTTACTTTAACTTTTCAAACCGGCACCACTGCGCACTAAAAACCCGAATCGTGCCATTAATCTAGTCCTAGTTATCTAGAGAGGGGGTTGAGAGATATACCGAGTGATCCATGTCCTCCGGTCTTCTCGTCGTCGTCCCGATCTCCCGCGGAGTGTCCGGTCTCCACCTCGTCGCCGGAAGGGCACCACGTCGCCGGCTTCTTTTACGGGCTCCTACCTCTATACCGAGGCAACTCGGGCACGAAGTTGGCAAGTCAACGTGCCCAAGATTTGCTGTAGAATGTGTGTAGAACTCATGTCTCATTTTGGGGTAGTGGATGTTGCCTTTGATGGAGGAAAAGAACTAAGACTTTTTGGAGATGAAACTTTGGGAATTTTGTAGCATGAAAAGAGCAAAATTCCCACACCCAAAAATTGGGCAGCCCCATACTTGGCCGACCATGCATGGTGGTGAGGTGAATGAGAGGAGTGTGTAGTAATGAAAAAGAATAAGCCCCCCATAATCCAAGAGAGAGAGAGAAGGTTACAATGATAAACAATGATCACAAAAGGAGAACCTCACTCCATCAACCTTATCATTTCCAAAAGTCAAGTAATCATGAAGATAGAAGTCAAGCAATGATGGAGTGAACAAGTCAAATAATGGTGCAACCATCATGACACAAGAAAATGCAAAGAACACCCTCCACAAATGCTTATTTGCACAAATGCAAATAAGCCATCCTCCACCAAACTTCAGCCAATGAAAGATACAAATGAAAATGGCCAAAACGGAAAACAAACTGGCAACTCTAGAAAACTGGTCCCGTAATAAATTACAGGAAAACCCCGATACTTTGTATACACACCCGCATCTGTATTCCAACCGAATACAAATGCAATGAGACAAAATCTACACTGTACTATACTAGGATCTGGCTTAAACCAAAGCCGGCTAGTATTATCCGTCCGATCCTGATCTGTGCAATACCGCATGTATCTGATCGAACCCTGCCATATCTCCATACGGCCTCTACAGCGTTTCGCCCGAAAACTTGAGCAACTGTCTGTGGGGGACTCTAAAGACTCGTCAATACTATGGCTGTCGATTTAACCAGTAGCACGTCAGAGGTATTAGCCATACGTGACGGGCTACCAGCTATTGACAAAAAGGGACGTCAATGAGCGAACTCATCCTGACACCCTACTGAGCCTGTCAGTGACAATATCCGCACAGTCCGGTCCGTTCGTCTATGAGCATCGCATGGCGGGCCTAGGGGGTTGGTAAAAGTCAGACCCCCAAAAGCGGTACAAGTCGTGTCGGAGTGTAGCCCAGAACACCCTGAGATACTACTGGAATACCTACCAGTAAATCTCCTGTCTTGGCCAAGGACTTCGTGTAATGGCTCTCCTAGAAACAGCGCGACCTCACCCCCAATACCGGGAGAGACGAACCCCTGAAGATCCGCTCACTGCCTCCATGTGGCTCGGGACTGTACCCAACTAAAACCTGTTTGCACGTCTCCTTTGAGCGTGGTAGGGTAGTAATCAAAGTACAGTGGGAACTCACACGAGACAAATGACGATCCCCAGGTCGATGAACTAACCTGTACACATGTCACCAGGGAACTGCTATCTGACGTCAGGTATAAGACCAACTAGCATGTTCCCGGCGAGTCCTGTCTGGTGTACTCATAACCCAATGAGCACCTGTATACATCTTAGGTGAACCAACTAACACCAGTGGCTTGTGAGACCGGCCACCGCCCCCCTCGTCGGGGTCTCGACTGTATACACTAGTCTACTCTGGAGTATCGATGCCCTGTCTCGAAACTCCCAAGACTAGGGACCTTTTAAGGATGTGCTTATAGACTACCAGCTCCCACGTATATGATCGCCCTCATACTACTGGCAGTCAAGCATGAATCCTAGGGGCTCTATCAACGTGTAATAGCGACCTGTCTGGTCACCTAAAGCAGTACATGATGATAAAGATAAACCAGATAGCATACTATCATCTTGAGTAAGACTGTTCTACCGGGATAGGTCCTCCCTCAATCATTGCAATCACATGCCTGTGATCTAATAATTGACTCTGAGGGCACTATCTCCAACAGATCCCAGAGCTGGAGTTTTTGTGGAGTGAGAAGTGGGTCCGTTCAGAGCCGAAGAAGAAGAGCCTTTTGAAGAAGGGAGAATAGGCTCAGAAGACGAAGAAGAAGAAGAAGAAGAAACGGCCGGAGTGTCATCATCTGTCCGTGTCCCAATATTGTTGTGCAGCATCCTTCCAGATCTCAATGTAGTCACAACACTCACATTATGTTTCTGTTGTTCTAGAGCAACATGTACATTATGTAGGTGACTAGGATTTAGGAGTGGTTGAGATGGAAGCTTCCCCTTGGATTCAACCTTCGCATCTCACTCGACTTTCTTTTCGAAGGAAAGATGAAGCAAGCCAAGCGCGAAATCCCCATTTCATATTTCTTACAAAGAGCACAAGCAGAGGGGCAAAGCCCCCCGTCGCGCGTGCGTGCGATTTAAAGTACGCAATTCTGCCGTGAGCCATCAGTCCGTTCACTCCCTATCGTTCACTCCGTTCACTTGCCTTGGTCGTTCACTCCGTTCACTTGCTCCGGGTTAACTCAATCGTTCACTCCGTTCACTTGTGTGTCGCCCAGGGCATAAGGGGCATGATGAATTGACGTCATCCTCACCTTCCTCCGGCTTATCAATCGTCTTGCGTCCTTCTCTTTTCCAGTACAAGAGTGGTTATTTCCTGCCCAAGCGGGCTTTTTGGTCCAAAGGACACGTAGCCGACCGGATGAAGAAAGAAACGAGATTGCTTTCTCACCTATCCTTAAGTAGCCTTTGATTCAGCTTTATTATTAGCATTGAATCTCGTAATAATGAAGATGAACTATATACGAACCTTAGCGAGTGGGTAGCTCAACACGAGGTGGTCCTTAATTTCCGGAAGTTCTCCTCTAATTCTTAGGAAGTAAGGTCCCTATTTCCTACTTTCATAAAGAAAGGGATGCCTTAGCTTAAGCTTCTTCGCGACTCTTTGTTCTTAAGAATGCTGGTTTTATTTTAAGAACGTGTGATTGCCCTTCTCCGACCCTTACTGCCAAACCGGAGAGGGGACAGCTACTCCAGGCAGAGTTTGTGAGCCATGTAATAGGCGACCATTTCGCGCGGTTCGGGGGGCACTTGAGTAAGCCGCCGGCGCCCGGCTACAGAACGAGCCTATTATTCTGTTTTCAACAATATCCTGGGGTTCTTTCTTTTTGCCTTCGTCCAGTAGAAAGTGGAATTCACCTGAACCTGTCTTTGTATGCTAGTGAAGACCTTCCTGCTAATCAAGGTATCTCGATCCTTGCACCTTAGAGGGAGGATAAGATCATTTTCCAAATGCACACTCGTCAAATCAAATTGGATTAGGTTAGGCAAATCAAATTTCTTTTGTTGCATGCGGACTGAGGCAGGTTCTGCAAAAACCTGAGACCTCGGGACGATTGGTGAAGTGATCGGGAGAGTTTGATTTGACGTCACAGCAAATTCCCCTCTCCCTGATCTCGTAGCACCACCACGACGTTCTTATTCCGAGCCATTTTTCCCTTGTCCCGTAGGGGGGTAGGGACGCCATCCGACTTATACCTAGCAATGACCGCCTTCTGTCCCGCTGTCATCAAAGGTGCTCCTGCTGTATCAGGTTCCCTAGGCGACTGAATATAGCAGGCTCAATTCGTTTTCATGGCGCGTTAGACCAAGCAACGGAGTGAGCGCCTAGCGCGAAAGCCGTTGCGCGGTAGACCATGGAAACATAGATAGGGTCAATGACGGAATGAACAACGAAACTTTACGACAGCTTTTTCGTACACGTTCACTTGCATCACATACACAAGTAAGCAGTTAACAGTTTCAGTGAGGCTCGTGCTTCTCGCAAGTCATCACTGGCCGATCGCATTGCTCCTTTTCCACTATATTTTTTCGAATTTCATCATTGACGGGGAGTTTACTTGACTTCACTTTCAGTTTCGTCAAGTTGGCTCAGGGGACTCGGGAGGTGAAAGGTCTGCTTGGTCCAACTCTGATGGTCGACCGTGTGTGGCAGAGACAGCATCAGCTCGGCCTGGTGGTCGCCGACTCGGCAACCACTCTCTGTTCGAGCTCACCGGCCGGGTTCACCGGGCGCCTGAGCGTGTACGCGTGCGTACTTATTATCGCGCACGCGCGCGACGGGGGGCTTTGCCCCTCTGCCTCACCTCCCGATACTGTATGGAGTCCCTCGAACCGAAGAAAGAAGAGGTGATTAATAAAATAGCTGCTAGTCAGATTGGGCAGGTTCATCTCGTGGAAAAAGGCGACAGAATTGACTCTTCTTGTGGGGCCCGAAGATCTGCTTAAGATGTTCTAAATGATCATTTCTGTTCTTTGATTAGCGCTTAAACTTAAAGAAGAGTAGGATCAGAAGTCAAGTCTCATCCCATAGGCGCGAACTGATCGACCAGCATGTGTTAAGTATTTCTCGAACCCGTAAAGCGAAAGCGACAACGTGTCACCCCCACGAACGAATGCCCTCTGACTCTTTCTCGAATCAACCATAGAGCTAGGATTGGAAAGAGGGGGAATTAGGCTGAGGTGGTAAGATAGGCTCTTTGTTTGCGAGCAACTACAACTCGGTACTTTATATTAAATGAACTCTGGGTCTGCCGGGGATGACCCCTTGCCTGTCGTCCTCACTTCACTAAGGGGAGCGAGGAATGTATTCAACAACGTGTGCCCCAGTAGAGTTTCTTTTGAGCCAGCTTTTCACTCTAGCCCCCAGCGACTGACGTATGAGGGGTGTTGTTTGAGTCGGTTGCCCTTTCACACAGACTTTCTTAATTCAGAGTGACCCCTTCGCGAAGGAGAAATTGACCAGCGGTGAACACGGGCGCAGAGAAGTTGTTTCTTTTGGAAACAACTATGAACTTCTTTTGGTACACTCCCGTTCAATGCCTACAGAGACAGAAGAGGAGTAATTGAAGCTTGGTCTTGATTTCCTTTCATAGTAAAGAAAAATCACTCACCAAGTCTTTTTTGTACAGACGGAAGAACTTATTGATGATGAGAATGATCTTCGACAAGAGCCAATGTTCAAGTGATGTTCAATCTCTCGCTCGCTTAAGGCCGCATTCAGCTATGCAATCTAGGCTTCTATGGTCTTGATACTTAGCCCGTGTGCAGCAGTGTGTTGCACCAAAGACTGAATGGAAGAATGGATGTTGGCGGTGGATTGAGTCGATTGCTTTACAAACGCCTCCAGACTCCATTCTAGCGAGGAAACCTTATCGTTGTTTGACGGAACAAAGTTGTTTTGAGGAAAAGAATTCTTGGGTGCAAAATTGTTCGTCTGATTTTGAAAAGGTTGGGGTTGGAAGGGCTGCTGAAATTGATGTTGAGTTTTTTTTTTGAGCTTGTTGTTGCGGAGGAGGAGGCCTCTGAAAATTTTTGCCTTGGAATTGATGCTGGTTCTGATTTCAAGAGAAATTGGGATGGTTCCTCCAACCGGGATTGTAGGTAGAAGAGTATGGATCATTTCTTGGTCTTTTCTGAAAGGCAGTATTGACTTGATCCTATCCTTGAGAAGGTGGGTTGTAAGGATACTCTTTGTTCAAATGGGATGGATCAGAACAACAAGCGCAAATGGTACGAGGGGGAGGAGTAGGGGCAGGAGAAGGAGACGAGAATTTGCTCTCAACTGCTTCCAGTTTTCGTGTAATAGCTGCCATCTCGTCCTTCAATGCAATTGAGATATCTAGTTGATGAATGCCTGCCCTAGACTGACCAGGAGAAGTGGAGGAAGAAGAAGAAGAAGTACTCGGTCTGGTGCTCTCCTACTGAAGCGTCTGTTCCTCAAGATCGTCAAAGAATTGCCAAGCTTCTTCGTCAGATTTGGATAGGAAGTGGCCTTGACAAATGGTTTCATACAACTGCTTCGTTGCTGGGTTTAGGCCTTCGTATAAGGTCTGGCAAAGTTGCCATCTCTCAATACCGTGATGAGGGCACTGAACCAGAAGGTCCTTGTATCGGTAAAAGCACTTCCAAAAAGGTTCGGTAGGAAGCTGGGAGAATTGGTTGATTTCGTTTCGGATTCTCACGGTTTTGTGATTTGGGTAGAATTTTTTCAAAAACGCTTTTACAAACTCATCCCAACTGGTTATGGAATGCGATGCGGTGCTATACAACCACTTCTCAGCAAGGTCACACAGAGTGAAAGGAATGACTCGTAGCCATATAGCATCGTTGGACAGTTGGGTTGTCTTCATCATTGCACAGACGTTCTGGAACTTGTTGATGAAGATGTAGGCATCTTCAGATTCCAGCCCATGAAATTTGGGCAACATATTGATGAAGTGGGGATTAATTTCAAAATTATCCCCATTGGCCGGCGGAAGTGAAAGACGGGTAGGAAGTGCAGAGCGGGTCGGATAGAAACAATCCTAGAGCGCGATTCGCTGTGATGATACAACAGGAGGTGGTTGCAGGTTATTCACACCCAGATGAGGTGGAATCAATCCTGGGGGAGGTAAAGGGATGTTAGGAGGAAATCCTGACATCTCAGAAGAAAATTTTGGTGATAGTGAAGGTGAGGATGTATGAACAGAATCCCGGTCAACGTCGGAGTTGGCCGGCAAAGGTAGGGGTGAAAGATGCGTGGAAGGAGTTTTGACTGTGGTGTCGATCGCGTAGTCCGTAGGGACTAACGAAACGCGGACAAAACGGGCACTAGGGTCCTTAGTCCAAGCGGACATACACTAAACGTGTTTAGTGTAGTCAAAGCGTAAAATGTGAGGGTAAGAAAACGAAAGTGGAGAAAAATTGGGTGATGGTGGTAAAAATGGCAGATTTGTGTTTGTTTCAAAAGAATGGAAAATTGATAAGACAGTTCACAAACATAATCACAAATGCACAGTCACAAATGCACAATCAACACCTAGACTAGGGTCCTCTAAGTCTACTAGACCTGCTCCTAACTGTTCCAAAGCGACAAACTGTGAGATAACCCTCAAATCGCCTCTTCATAGCCAGTTGTGGCCAGGTAAGCACAAGTGAGGTAAGGAGGGTTCCGCTCACGAATCACCGTGAGACGGGCCTTTTAAAATTACTTCCTCACTTGTCTAGCCTAGGTACCACAAAAGTCATGTTTAAATAAACGACCGATTGCCTACAATCTTCCTTTGTCCTATTGAGCGCGACAAGTCCTTAATTGGCTGAGTCTAGATATTTTTTATTAAGTTTGAGGTGACACTTATGCAATTAGTGATTTCCAGGGTCTTAGGAAGGGTGATGAAAACCCCACCCAATCTGGATTGGTGTTAGAGCCCCTTAAGTCCGTATTAAACGATGCAATGCGCAAATCAACAAAGTTTTGTTTTCAAACAATCAATTAGTTTTTTACTTTAAATATGGCGCTGCAACAAATACGGTTAGTCTTTTTTTTGGCTTTTTGCGGCGATGTTGCTAAGAATCCTGCAAAGACAAGGATATTGGAGCATCGAGTTTGAGAAGAGGAAGTGTTTAGAGAAATACGTACCTAAAGTGTCGAGTTTAAGAAAACTCGTGTCGATATTGCCTCTGAGTAGTCGAATGGTTCACTTGCGCTGGTCAAACTACCCGGATCTTTGGCACAAGTGTTCACTCCTCTTGTTCTTGAAAATGCCCCCTTGTTCCGCACGATCGCTGCTCACAGTCCATCAAATCTGCAAATGTCGGAAAAATACGGATATTTGAGCCAAAAAGCGATATGGATAGCCAAAATTCTGAACACAAATAATTAAGAAAATCAAACAATAAAAATGGAATTATATTAGAACACTGGAGGCAACACAAAAATCCACAAGTGAAAAGGCCATACCAAGGCCGGCGAGCTCGGAAAAGAGGGTTATGTCGCCGTTTTTTGGGTGAGGGAATGGTCCAAAATATTGTGTGTTTCCTCAGTGAAGTAATATCATTCCACTTTTATAATTTGATTTATTCATTAAATCTCAGAGTGTTAGCGGAATACAAATCCAGACATGAAAAAAGAATACTATTGTGTTTGTGTTGGTTTTTGAAAAAAAAGAATGGTTTTATTCGTTTGAATGTGTTAGAAAGTTAATTTTTATACAAAGTATACACAAATTAACCCAAGACTACAAGCATAAAATCATTACCGTCTCCCTGGCAACGGCGCCATTTGATTGTTACGTTTTTACCGTGTCGTATTTAAAGAGAGTTTTAAAAGTACCGCAATCAAAACGGTGTCGCGAGTAGCGAGCCGCGATGAGTACGGGTCGTCCGCAGGGAGATGGTAAGTTTTTATGCTTGTTTTAACGAGTTAACAACGTATTTTGATTTGTTGATTAAACTAAGTGTCGCAACAAGGATATGTATAATAAAAGGACTTGTTAAGGGTAGTAATAGGTTAGCTTGTATGAAGGTGAAGTTTGCCGAATCCTTATAGACCCAACTTTGGTATTGACACTAAAGCAATAGGTAACAACGCGGATTAGGGAACTTGAAATACGGTATTTGCGGTATTTCGCTAAATCCGTCTTCCTTGTCCCTTGTCCTTCCGTTGTTATCTCTTGATTCTAGCCTCCGGCAAACCACTAGCAATCCGGTCATGATTAGGAATCATCGCTATCGGGGTAGGATAGGATGCATAGCGGTGCAGAATTGCGAGTGATTTGCACGGAGTTTCAATTGTAAAGTTTAGGGTTTTTAAGGTTTTTAGCAAATAACATCTTCAAATACAATCTAACCATATTCCACCCTTAACAAGTATAGCGACTACTCACAAATATTTACAAAGTAAAAATAAGAAAAAGGGAAAAGAGTAAGGAACATAATGAAAAATACGAGAAAAGAAAGAAAAAGAGAGAACCAATGAATCCAAGTGCGAATATCTCCAAGTGTTTGTAAGCCCGGTGAAGTGTAAAATCCAAACACAAAACTTTAAGGTTGCAAGCTCACTTAAGAGGTTGCAAGATCAAAGTAAAGCGAGAATTTCACAAGATCGAATATGTAAACATAGAACAAGACATGGTAATAAAAAAAATGATAACTTTGTATTGAATCACAAACAAGTTACACTAATCGTGAAGTCAAGAACCTAAACCTTAAGCTTGCAAGTTCAATGAAGAAGTTGCAAGGTCAAGGCAAAGGGGCAAGAGCTCAAGAATTACAAAAGAAAGCAAGCTTACAAATTACAAGAGTTTTGATACAAAACTAAACAAAAGGTATCCATTCCTCATGCCTCTGGTCTGTATTTATAGGCTCAAAAACTGAATAAATAAATAATAAAAATGAGCTGATGTGGCATCAATGGGGGCCCACATAAAGATGGACCCAATCAAAGGAGGTGGGGCCGGCGAGCTCAGCTAGGGGAGAGGTGGGGCGGGCCAATTTTTTGGGGAACTTCCTCGAACTTCGTGTGATGGTTAGTGTTGTTTCTAGCATATTTTGGTGCAGTTTATTTTCTCCGGTTTGATCTTGTTTGCAATTTGGATTTTGGAGGGAAACTTTAATCTTTAAAGTCAACACATATCTTGTAGCATTTAATGCATGTCACACTCATGCCCACTTGTGTCTTGGTGCAGCCTCCTAGGTCTTAGTGCACACTTGTATTGTGTTGGTCCATTTAGATAAAAAGTGAGTACACAAGCATGTTGAAAAAAGAAACTCTTGAAATATCGGTCAGTTTGCGGTTCTGGTTGCAGTGTTGGCTCGCAAATGATATATCCGTGATTTTGAATGTATTTCCAGTATTTTTTCACGGATACCTGTATTCTGTATTATTGAGCAAACATTGGTTAATAGTACCGATATATACAAAAAATAGATAATGAATGAGCGGTATTAAAATGCAAAATTCTGGTATGAACAACTCATCATGGAGCACACCATATCTAATAGGGTGTGATTCCTCCGCTCTAACACGCCGTTGTGCTGTGGTGTATACGGAGGAGTAAGCTGAGAGAGAATCCCATTCTCTTTTAAATAGTCACGGAATTCCGTGCTCAAGTATTCTCCTCCCGGATTAGATCGTAGGATTTTAATACTTTTACCCGTCTGGTTCTCAACTTCATGCTTATATTCATTGAATTTCTCAAAAGTTTCAGACTTGTGTTTCAATAGGAACACATGTCCGAATCTTGAGAGATCATTGTAAGTCAATGTCGCGCACTCCACGTGTTCGTGGGGAGGCGGAAATTGCAAAAAATGATTTTTACGGGCTTCGCAACACCGACTAGAACCAAGGATCGATCCTAAACCCTAGCTAACAAACTACCTTAGGTTTAACTACTCAGATGAATGTTATACCTCGTAGTATCGTGTCCTTTAGGTCTTCTCACTATCCTCCTCGTCATCGTAGGCTTTGAGGATCGAAACGGATTGAAGCTTCCTCGTCCGCTTCCTCGAGTCAAAAACGATCCACCCGAGAGTATATAATCCGAGCTCCAACCTCAAATCCGAGGTAACTAGGGCAACTAGCTTGCTAAACTAGATGGCCTAGGTGACGTAGAGAATGAAGATGAGTTAGTTTGTCTCTTAGAACCCTAGGTTTCTCAACTCATGAGACTTAAGGGTTGAAAGGAAGAAGAAGGAGATGGCTTGAGGAAAGAGAAAATGTTTTTGATAATGATAATTGAGATGGCTCCTTTGATATGACTACAAGCATGGCAAGAAAAATATCTCACCCAAAATACCTAGTGCCACAAAATATCTCACAAAATATCTAAGTCAAATAGTCAATCCAAGTAGCCATGGCACAATTATCATTTATAAAAGATAACAAATAATTTCCTCCACCTCATAATTATTTTAATCACGTCAATGGTCAAATCCCAAATGAGGTCACTCCTTCTAAAAACAATCTTGAGTGATTACAAGAAAGCCCCTCTCATCCGTATATACATACCCATATCCGTGTTTTGAGAAACACGAATACAATGCGACGAAACTGATCCATCAATATAATACTAGGATCCGGCTTAAACCAAAGCCCACTAGTATTATCCGCTCGATCATCATACGTGCACAAGTACACATAGGTGATCGAAATCCTGCCGTAAAACCATACGGCATCTACATCTTTTGCCCGATACAGGGAAACTCTCTGTGTGGGATCTAAAGACTCGACAGTACGCTGGCAGTGGGTTTAACCACAAGCCGCAAGCGGTACTAGCTGCACGTAACGGCTACCCAAGTATCTATCGATAAGAAGGCCGATGAGCAAACCCATCCGAACTCCTACTGAGCCTGAATGTGACAATCTCCATACAGTCTGGTCTATTCTTCTAAGAGTATTGCATATTGGGCCTAGGGGCGGTAATCGTCAGACCCATAATAGTGCAATAAGTCGTACCAGAGTGTAGCCCAAAACACCCTGAGAAACTAATGGAATACCTACCAATAAATCTCTCTTTCCCTGGCCAGGGACTTTGTGTAATGGCTCTCCAAACACAGCGCGATATCAACCCCAATACCGGGAGAGACGAATCCTCTCTAACCGCCACTGCCTCCAAGTGCTTCGGGACTACACCCAACTACTACCTGTTTGAACGACTCCTCTGGACCGTGCTAGGGTAGTAATCAAAGTACAATGGGGACACACTCGAGGCGAAGTAGCAGTGTCAAGTCAACGGACTAAGCTGCACTCATGTCACCTGCGAACTGCTACCCGACGATAGGTATAATACCCACCAGCAGTCCCCGACGAGTCCTGTCCAGTGTAATCATAACCTAATGAGCACCTGTATACTATCTCCAGTACGACGTACTAATGGCTGTGGGATAGACCATCTCCCCTGCTGGGATGAGAAGCATATACACTAGTCTACTCTGGAGTATCGATGCCCCGTCTCGATAATCCTACGACTAGAGACCTGTATAAGAATGTGCTTATAGACTATCCAGCCCCCACTAGTGTGACTGTCATCACAACACTGGTAATCAAGCAAAGATCCTAAGGGCTCTAACAATATGTATAAGCGATATGCTAAAAGAAACACATGCACATATTGAGGTAGAAACAAAGCAAGTAGCATACTACCAATTTGAGCAAGACTATCAATAAAACTATGAATATCCCAAGCTTCCATTAAGTAATATACAAACCAGTATTATACAATAATGGCCTTTACGACATATATCACTAACAATCTCCCACTTGCACTAAGGCCATGTATTGGCATATCGCAGACCTATCATCTCGATTAGCCTCTCGAACTGTGTCTGAGGGATGGCCTTCGTGAGTGGATCTGCTGTGTTATTCTCCGTATCTACTCTCCTTACCTCGATCTCCCGGCGATCAACGATCTCCCTGATCAGGTGGTAACTCCTCAAAATGTGTCTGGACTTTTGATGGGACCTGGGTTCCTTCGCTAAGGCTATAGCGCCGTTGTTGTCGCAATACAGAGGTATTGGATCTACAATGGACGGAACCAACTGAGTTCTGTTATGAACTTCTTCATCCATACTGCTTCCTTTGCAGCGTCACAAGCAGCTATATACTCCGCTTCCATCATTGAGTCAGCAACTGTCACGACCTGAAAGGTACGAAACATGACCGGCACTTAAATTATGAAACGTCTCGAGGCGTACGTAATCTAAGTAAGCCAAAACCCAGAAATCAAAACCAAACAGAGTAGAGTGAAGGAAAAACTAATTTAAAACAAGTAGTTTTAATCAACATAGGCCGAAGTATGAAGTTTTGAAAATCCCAAGTATTTTCTGAAAATTTCGGTAGAGTCTCCTTTGTAAATACTGGCCCCAAACGGGATACAACATGAATAGTATACGAAATGAGTAAAAAGGCATCCCCAAGCGGAAGCTAACTCTTCATCAATCGACGGTCATAACCACGCAAGCAATATAATATACAACGCCAAAGGGCGAGGATCAAAACTCAAAAGAAAACTCAAATCAGCATGAAAACCATAATAATACAAGGCGCGACTCTAAGTTCGAAAGAATAACAGGCCTGGTTTTCTATCTTTCTTAAATATACAATCTGGTTGATGGAGTTTCTAGATACAACTGAAATAATAAAAAACAATGGTGGTCCTGATGCAAAGAACCCACCTGCCAAAGTAATAGCCCGGAAAGAACAGTGTGCCAGCAAGCCGCAAAGAACCTGTACGGCAAAACCTGCAAGGAACTGTGGCACAACGGAGGTGAGTTTCCAACTCGTGAATAGAAAACATCTACGAGTAGAAATTGCATGCATAACGCTATCCTAGGTCATATCAGGTAATATCCTCCATAAAAATCCTAGTCCAGCTATGTATAGTATAACACTACATGCTCGTGTCAGTGCCTCAGATAGAAACATATCAGATATATGATGTATGAATGTATTACGAATGGAAACAGAGTATATCATGAGTGAGACAACTGTTTTCTTTAATCAATGAGATTTCTATATGTAAGTCAATCACGTATCATCAATGAATGCAACAGAGAACTTAGTGTCAAGCATCGACACAAAACATAAGTCTCAGTATCTCAATATCAAATCTCAATATCTCAAATCTCAAATCTAAATTATCAATATCTCAGGCATCCGTATCATCTGCGGGATCGGCCCACGGGCTCCGGCAGAACGGATCAGCCTATAACTTCAATCTCACGGCCACATACGGTATCCTCCGGATATCCTCCGTGCCAGGTAAAATCACCGGTAGGTAGTCTTCCCCTGCCAGGCTCATCGTCTACTACTCAAGCTTCTTGCCCCGGGGTACCATACCGGGTCCACCATGTACCAGCAGACGGTTCATCCAACTCCTCGAATCGGGTCTCGAAAACCATCTCAGAACCGAGAAAACATCATGGTGGACACTACTCATCATATCAAGGAAAAACCGTATTTTTCTCTTTAAAATACATCATCAGTTAAAAAACTTTAACATGCGGTTTTCCAAATCCAAAAAAAACTCAAGACGGAGCCGAAAACATCAAATCACCATGTCAATGAAAGTGAAAACCGACATAATGTCCATAATACTGTATAACCAATGAATATATGAATGCATCTAATATCATGCAATGAATGCAATAGTTTAACTAGCATATGAAAGTTATAACATATTGCGACATCAATTATCAAGCTATGTCAACGAAATAGTATTTCCTAAAGTGTACATGACATGGCAATTACCGATGAAGATGTGTGTGAGCCGACAAGCGAGTGTACGTGGAGCATCGGTAATGGTGCTGGTGTCCTAACAGCATAGTTTCATAATTACTACGTACACAATAACATGCAATGAGGCGATAACAACATAATAAGGAAAATGAATAGTAAATACAACAATAATATGCGGAACATGAATAATAACGTAACAACAAGGAATCTACCGTACTATACATGTGATATACTGTTTTGCCATTTGAAATAGTACGAATCGTGCTGTTTGAAAAATAAGGACTACAGTGTTTTTAAGAAAAGGTACGTCTTTTGAAATATCTGTATTATCCCTTGATATGTCTTTAAAATACTCACGATTCGTTAGTTTTGGAAATAGGTATGACTCGGGTCCAATCTGACATCTACTAGGTAAACTACAGGTCTAACTAACAACCAATCGAAAGGGGTATGGAAACCACCTAAATCTGAGTCGATATATATATACATGCATAATTGTCGGTGATCACGCCACAATAATATCATGTACGATACAACATATCATATGACATCCTTGAATCAAGAGTGCAGATCTATCGTCAATAAATAGCTCGTACGGTAAATCCGTCGTACGGCCTCCCAAATCTGGGTACGGGTCAAATGTCATATCTATCACATTAATCATCTGGTATCCTCTTTATCAAATATCATGATCGGGGTACTGATCTACGTCTAGTTCAATACTGATACCATCTATGAAATGCATGCGTGTGTGTGAAAACACCACGCCTAAAGAACCCGCTAAAATATCATGTCCAATCTCAAATACGGACCAAATCACATCACCGATCTCATGGCCTCAAGCCCAATCTCATCGACTCATCTCCAAATATCATACAATATTCTCAACATTCATGAATGTGTATGTGAATGTATATATGCATAGTCCCATACCCATGCGTATATACATATATACACATTCCCATATACGCACAAGAAGATGATATATGCAAGTGTATATGTGTGCGTGTATGCAAATCCTTAATCTAGGGTTTCGTAACTAAGAAATCCGCTAAAGTCCTTTCTTCAATTCTCGCTAACCCTAAACCCATAAGCTCCTAACGCTTCGCTTACTCGGTGTTCGTATCTCCTATTAACATATAAAAGTATATCGTTACCACATCACCTCATTCCTCATAATTTTGCAGGGTTGTTATACGCCATCCACCCGACTTCTCTCCGTAGATATAAATCTACTCACCTGATCTTCGCTCGCTGGTGCCGACGTCGCCATGCACTTGCTTGTCGTTTCGAAGTCCATATGGGGGTACCTACATATCATAACGCACCGTATCGTATTAAAATCCGACTCATGACCAAAACGACACATGAATCCCACATAGGTCAAAACCTATGGTTGCTTTCACAAATCAACCCAAAAACCCTCGACGTCGGCGTACAAACGCCGATTGATCGAGAAGAACACCAAACATACCAATCATGGTTTCAAAACTCACTAGCTATATAAGAAATAGGGATTAATTCCTCAAATCCATAAAATTAAACCAATCGTTTTATTTTCCAAAAACCTAGTTAGCGCAAATTCCCATTTCGGTTCAAAACTTGATTTTTTAACCAATCGACAAATTTTAACGATTCAAATTAACCAAATGCTCATTAAATAACATAATTAGGTCATACAAATCACTTTTAATCTCATCAATTTGTATAAATTCCAAATTCCTAGTTTGCAAAAATACAGATTTTAACTCTTTTTAAAGTAAAATTCACAATTTATCAATTAAGCTTGGTTTTGCATGATCTAAGTTGCTAAACAACAAATTAAAATGTTAATAAAGTCATCAAAACCTTAATTAGATTTTAAATCACCCATTTGCAACTAAAAGCTAAAACCTAGTTTGCAATTTATATACTTATTACAATTTAAATTAACAAAAATGCGAACTAGCAACCAGATTTGATTTAGCATGCCCACCACATGTTAACTATATCACACAACCACAATCCCACAACACAAAACCCCAATTTGAATTCAATCCCCTCTCTTGAATTTTAAATCATGCAATTAGAACCAATTAAAAACCTAATTAAACATTTAATTAAGCTAACCTAAAGCAATTAACAACAAATTAAGCAAAAAGGTTAGAATTATACCTCATGATCAAGAGATCAAATATGGAAATCAAGGCCTCTAAAATGCCAACTTGTTCCCTAGATCCATGCTAGATAGGATAAAGAGAAATGGGTAGGAGTCGGATTTGTGTTTTAGCTTGATTTTTGATGGAATTTTAAGCATTTTGTGGAATTTATTTGAGGTGAAATGAGAAGAAGAAGAGGGGGAGAGGGCTGCTGCAGTAGGAGGGAGGGCTCAGCTTGAAATGGGGAGGGGGAGAGAGAAAGAGAGTGGTGTGGGTGTAAGGAATGGTCAAAGTCAACAAAGTCAGGCTTCTTTCTTTATTAAACCCCTTTTTCTTTACTTTTCTTTCACTTTCCCTTGACTTGAAGTGTGAGGTGAGAGTGTGGGGGGGGGGGGCAGCATAGGGCTTGGCCAACGAAGGGTAGGGTTTTGTGGGTGTGTGTGTGGAGTGAGGGAAAAAGATAAATATTATACCCCAATTTCTATTTACACTAATTTCACTATTTAAGCATTTTTCTTCGATATTTTCTAAAACAGTTTGACAGCTTCATTTCATTTCAAAAACAACATGTTAAATTCTTTTTTAATGTGTTATGATGCACAAAATTTGTTTCAACCCATTCCAATTTGTAATTTTCCCTAATTAAATGTATTAATGACGGCTTAAAATAATATTAAAATAATTAATTTCAGAAATTTTTTCAGAAAATTAGAAATTTTACCAGTGGCTCAATAAACACCAAATACTATCAATTACATAGCTAGAATATGTATATTTAAATTTATAATAAAGATATTTATATTTTGGCTTTTTACGGAAAACCCCTTTATTTTACCGATTTTCCGAAATTTCGCCGAAACCATTTTCAAAACGTTACAATCTTCCCCTCTTAAAGAAATTCGGTCCCCGAATTTAATTTAAAACTCCTCCAAAATACTAAAACATTTCAGCAAAACCATCAAGTCGTCGGGGCTCCGAAATCATAAATACATAAAACATATATCGTAGCGCAATGCATGCGCGTGAAAAAGAGTATATAACTCAAAATCAAAACTCCGTCAAGCATCCCGCAATCATCGGAGTCATGGGGAAGACATCAATGTCCAAATCCAATACGAAAACTAATATGATATACATCATTAAAGCATCTGGAAGCAATGCATGCCAAACCTTTTTCAAATCGCTGTGCGATGTGTGTATCACTGCACCTTGGCTGACGTCCATTGTGAGAAAATAACTACATATATATATATATATATATATATATTTATATCCTTCGTTTAACATACACGTCCCGCCATTTTGAAAACAATTTAGGAGGGTTTCCCTTTTTAAACAGTTTCGTGTCATCATTGACACGTAGGTAAATACTGAGACTATAGCTCCTCCTTGGAAAAATCCCTTCGATAACTATCAATGCTTGCAAAATATACTCAGGTACTGTCCTCTGACTAGTACTGCTTAGTACTAAACCAAATAGCAAACATCATGAAATATACTGCTCCAAAAGAAATCAATCCCAAATATATATATGAATGGCATGTGCGTCTGGTGCGCACGGAAATCGAAATCCATGAATGTGCCATACATATGCACAGAAACAACATCTAAGTGCAACGGGTGTGCACGAAACACCAGTCAAAAGCAACGTGTGTGCCTGACAGCAAAACCAGGTGCATCTGATATGCACGAAGAATCTCGATTTAGTGCATCTGGTATGCACCTAAATCGCATTAAGGGCCTTAAGTATGCGCAAAATCCAAATCAAGTGCATAATGTACACGAAAACAAATATCGAATATCAAAATCGAAATCGACAGTATACAACATATCTCAATCCAAATCCAAATCAGGTATACCGTGGTATATAATCTCACAACTATGTGCACAAAAACGAATCAAAATACTATAAGTGCATGAAAACTATGCCGAAAGCATAAGTCAAATCATATGCTTGCCCTAGGCATGAAATCAAATATCATGTAACTCGGTCATAAAAACTCAATCATGAAATAAATCACCCAAAAAATACTGAAATCCAAAGTGACGGATATGTGATAGTCAATCACAAAATCACAACTCATAAATACTGTCGTCGATACATCCGTCCTTCAAAGTCGAGAAGGTATCGGTGCATCCAATGCTAGCAGAGCAAGATATCTACTTGCCTTCTGATCATTGCATGTCGACTAGTGCCCTTAGGCCCTCGTCTCTCACTGCAGATTGCTAAGTACATAGCTCCTCGGCTCAACGGTCCAATATAGAAACGATAACGGAAGCAGTCCGCTCTGATACATCCTCTAAAGATCTCTTGTCAACTATCATGGTTACTCATAACATGTCTCGTCGACGATGCCGAACTCTGGCCTACTGGGTGTGCGTCATATGACCGCTCCTGGGTCCAGGTCTTTTCGTTTAGTATTTCCAGAAAGATCTTATCGGGGCCTCTCCCAAATCTCGTTCCTGCCGAACTGCCCGGAAGTTATCATCTCTTACTAAATCTATGTCTTGTTCCGGAATGGCTGCATACTCATCACGACTCCTCCTGGAATATATATTCATAGTCAACGCTTCTGCTTGCGCATCACATCTCTGATGTCGGCGGAGTGGAACGTCATCTCATCAAGATCTCGTACGAACCACTTACTCCACTTTTCTCTAACGTCGACTGCTTCGGACTCGTCTCTTCGTGGCTGCATGGACTGCGCTCCAACGGCTATACTCGTATCTGGAGTCTTCCAAGCAATGCATCTCATCACATGATATCTGAATTAAGTCGAACCATCCGATCTATTTGTCAAAACCTCATAATCCCCTAAGAGCTCAACATCTGGGGTACAGTTTAATAGTATCGAATATATGCCACAGCACCTATGGACCAACCGTAGAAGGGCAGACCCAAGCCTCACTAATGGCACCGCTAAACTGCCGCAAACCATAAGGTTCACCGGCGTTCCATGGTCATTAAATCGAGTTAGGGTTTCATTCTTCTAGAGGGTCCGTAGAATTGCTTGCATTGTTTTTCGAATACTTTAAACTTGGAAAATGGGTTCCTGACATTCGATCGTCTCTATCGACTTTCAACGTATCAGCGTGAAGTCGCCTCTAGCTGGAATCAATCCATCTGATGACCTCGCATCGGGGTAGGCAATGAATCAGATGTTCTAGTCTTTCATCTCTGGTGACTAGCAATCTCCTATCATATCTCGAAGTATAACTCGTGCAGCATTAGCTTTAAACATCTGGGGCGATATCTTTTCATTCGCCGAAATCACTGGATCATTCGTCCGCATGCTGAACAGTGCCTCAATCATCAAAATAATCTGTGCTCTGACAGTAATCATAATCTGGCTAGCTTCTTGAAGTGGCCTAATCCCCTGGTGCTGATCTGCACGTCCGATAAATCTCATAAAAGCGATCCATCAAACGATCATGGCGCGAAAACACAATAAAACTATGCCTCTATGCAATCATATGCCCCTAGAATCACGCTCTGGCCAGTTCTCGTCCATGATGAGCTCATGCTGACCGCAACTCTAGCCGTAGCTCTCCACGCCCGTACCACCGTGATAACAAAACCATAAACTGGTACCGATGAGGCTAGATCACAGAAATGAATATAATGTTGTGCAAAGAAATATACATCTTAAGGCTTCTTAAGCTAAGTATCGTATCGTAAATATGCCGCGGAACATACGTATGGTACGTCACTCTACTCAAGCAACCTACTCCATCAAGCAAGGGTCATCCTACACTCCAAAGGTAAAACCTAACGCTCTGATACCAACTTTGTCACGACCCGAAAGGTACGGAACATGACCGGCACTTGAATTACGAAACGTCTCGAGGCGTACGTGATCTAAGTAAGCCAAAACCCAGAAATCAAAACCAAGCAGAGTAGAGTGAAGGAAAAACCAATTTAAAACAAGTAGTTTTAATCAACATAGGCCGAAGTATGAAGTTTTAAAAATCCCAAGTATTTTATGAAAATTTCGGCAGAGTCTCCTTTGTAAATACTGGCCCCAAACGGGATACAACATGAATAGTATACGAAATAAGTAAAAAGGCATCCCCAAGCAGGAGTTAGCTCTTCGTCAATCGACGGTCACAACCACGCAAGCAATATAATATACAACGCCGAAGGGCGAGGATAAAAACTCAAAAGAAAACTCAAATCAGCATGAAAACCATAATAATACAACGCGCGACTCTAAGGTCGAAAGAATAACAGGCCTGGTTTTTTATCTCTCTCAAATATACAGTCTGGTTGATGGAGTTTCTAGATACAACTGAAATAATAAAAAACAATGGTGGTCCTGATGCAAAGAAACCACCTGCCAAATCAATCACCCGGAAAGAACAGTGTGCCAGCAAGCCGCAAAGAACCTGTATGGCAAAACCTGCAAGGAACTGTGGCACAACGAGGGTGAGTTGCCAACTCGTGAATAGAAAACATCTACGAGTAGAAATCGCATGCATAACGCTATCCTAGGTCATATCAGGTAATATCCTCAATAAAAATCCTGGTCCATCTATGTAAAGTATAATACTACATGCTCGTGTCAGTGCCTCAAATAGAAACATATCAGATATATGATGTATGAATGTATTACGAATGGAAACATAGTATATCATGAGTGAGACAACTGTTTTCTTTAATCAATGAGATTTCTATATGTAAGTCAATCACGTATAATCAATGAATGCAACAGAGAACTCAGTGTCAAGCATCGACACAAAACATAAGTCTCAGTATCTCAATATCAAATCTCAATATCTCAAATCTCAAATCTAAATTATCAATATCTCAGGCATCCGTATCATCTGCGGGATCGGCCCTCGGGCTCCGGCAGAACGGATCAACCTATAACATCAATCTCACGGCCACATACGGTATCCTCTAGATATCCGCCGCGCCAGGTAAAATCACCGGTAAGTAGTCTTCCCATGCCAGGCTCATCGTCTACTCCTCGAACTTCTTGCCCCGGGGTACCATACCGGGTCCACCATGTACCCGCAGACGGTTCATCCAACTCCTCGAATCGGGTCTCGAAAACCATCTCAGAACCGAGAAAACATCATGGTGGACACTACTCATCATATCAAGGAAAAACCGCATTTTTTCTCTTTAAAATACATCATCAGTTATAAAACTTTCACATGCGGTTTTTCAAATCGAGAAAAAACTCAAGACGGAGCCGAAAATATCAAATCACCATGTCAATGAAAGTGAAAACCGACATAATGTCCATAATACTGTATAACCAATGAATATATGAATGCATCTAATATCATGCAATGAATGCAATAGGTTAACTAGCATATGAAAGCTATAACGTTTTGCGACATCAATTATCAAGCTATGTCAATGAAATAGTATTTCCTAAAGAGTACGTGACATGGCAATTACCGATGAAGATGTGTGTGAGCCGGCAAGCGAGTGTACGTGTCACGACCCGAAAGTATGGAACATGACCGACACTTAAACTTCGAAACGTCTCGAGGCGTACGTAATCTAAGTAAGCCGAAAAAACCCAGAAATCCAAACCAAGAAATGTAGTAGAATGAAGGAAAAACCATTTTTAAATCAAATAGTTTGCAACACACGCCGAAATGCGCATTTTAAAATCACAAGTCTTTTCTAAAAATTTCGGCAGAGTTTCCCTTGTAAAAACCGACCCCAAACGAGTACAAAACCTGATAAAGCATATATAATGAATAAAGGCATCCCCAAGCGGGAGCTAGCTCTTCGTCAATCGACGGTCACAACCACGCAAGCAATATAATATACAACGCCGAAAGGCGAGGATCACAACAGAAAAGGAAACTCAAAACTGCAATGAATCCATAGAAATACAACGCGCGACTCTAAGGTCGAAAGAATAAACATCACTGGTCTCTATCTGAAATAAATACATGTTTGGTTGATGGAGCTTCTAGATACAACAGAATAATAATATACAAAGTATAATGATGGTCACGATACAAGTGAACCCACCTACCAAGCAAATCACCTGAAAAATGAAGTAGTGCCAGCAAAGCCGTAACGAAACCTGTACGGCAAAACCTGCAAGAAACTGTGGCACAACGGGGGTGAGTTGCCAACTCTTGAGTAGAAAAATATCTACGAGCAGAAATCGCATGAATAACGCAATCTTAGGTCATACGATCACTATATATATAATCCTCAAAATGTGAGTCTGGGCATGAAAAGGGGGCAATGGTAAATATCTAACCCAAGTGTAATCCCATGTGCTCGTGTCAGTGCCTCACGTAGCAATATATCATATGGATGAGATATGAATGCATGAAAACAGAATACATGTAAATGAAGAAACTGCTTTCATAACTTAGTGAGATTTCTGTATTTTTAAAATGAGGTATCATAAATGAAATCAGCATGAACAGTGTCTAGGGTCGACACAAAACATAAATCCAAATATCTCAATATCTCAGTGTCTCAATCTCAATATCTAGGGTGCCGTCAGTCCAGACCGGCCCCTAACATCAATCTCAAGACCACGACGGTATCCTCTGGATATCCGACGCGTCAGTTAAAATCACCGGTAGGTAGTCTTCCCCTGCCAGGCTCAACGCCATCATCTGCGACCTTCTCGCCCTAGGGTTCCTTACCGGGTCCACCATGTACACGAGACGGTTCATCCAACTTCTCAAATCGGGTCTCGAAATCCATCAGCAATCATGAAAACTCATAGTGGACGACTCATTCATCATGGGAAAACCGCACTTTTCATTTTTAAAGAGAGAGAGAGAGAGAAGAAGTTTATATATGCTTTTGCGATTTTCCCCCAAATCCAGGAAATCTCATGAAAATCCGAATCCAAATCATCAATAGCCCGTAAAACAGTGAATGTAGGCATAAAAATCCATGAATGCGACATAACAGTGAATAACAATATGCATGAAGTAGCAAGTAATAACTGCAATGTCTAAACTAGCATATAAGGCAATTACACTAATATCATGTCGAAACTATTAGCTAACAAGCTATGTCAATGTAATAGTGTTTTCTAACGTGTACGTGACATGGCAATTACCGATGAGGATGTGTGTGAGCCGGCAAGTAAGTGTATGTGGAACATACGCATCATCGGTAATGGTGCTGGTGTCCTAACAGTATGATATCAATAACGGTATATGAATCACAAAATAAGTATGCGATGCGGAACGAACAGCAATAATGTGCGGGAGCTGAATACTAGACACAGCGATAACTAATCTGCACTTAATATAAGTATAGGTCATACAGTAGTGCCTTTTGAAATAACACGAATCGCGGTGTTTTGAAAATAAGGGCTACGGTGATTTTAAGAAAAGATACGTCCTTTGAAATATCCGTAGAATCCCTTGGCCTGTCTTTTAAAATACCCATGATTCGTTAGTTTTTGAAATAGGTAGGAATCGAATCTAGTCTGACAACTACACTAAACTATAGGGCTGAGCTCATAGGCTAAATGAAGGTAAGGAAACCTCTTAACATCTGAGTCGATACAGATATATATATATATTAGTCGGTGATCCCGCCTCAATAATATCACATCCGATACCATATCTATAATCAGACATTCCCAAGTAAAGAGTGCAGATCTATCATCAATATATAGCTCGTACGTAAATCCGTCGTACGGCATCCCAAATCTGAGTACGGGTCAATATCATATTCATTATATTATTCATCTGGTATCTTCTTTATCAAAGATCATAATCCGGGGTACTGATCTACGTCTAGTACAATACTGATATCATCAATATAATCATGATCTGACTGCTGATATACAGCCTCATACAAACCGATGTCATCACACATATAATCATAAAGAAGTATACATCGCCCAAAGCGACCTATTATAAATGTCTTAACATATCTTATCTCAATCTCGATCATAAGTCAACTATTCTATGCATATCACTATTCACATGGTATCGTCGTCCAAAGATCCGCTATAACATCATGACGTATATCAAATACGAACACTGCCATATAACCGATCTCACGGCCTCAAATCAAATCTCATCGACTCATTTCGAATCCCAAGTACTATCCTCAAATCCAGTATATGAACACATAGCCCCATACCCATGTGAACACATAAATATATATTCCCAGATACGCACATGTGAAAGAAAGAATGTATGCAAGTATGTGAGTCCGTGTGTGTATGGGTGCAACCCCTACTCTAGGGTTTCGCAACTACACTAAACCAATCCAAGAATACCAAAAGTCCATCTTTATCATCAATGAACTCAATCAAGATATAATAAATATATGTATGTATACGTATTCGTATATATCACCACGAACTGCGGGGGTGCTATACGCCATCCACCCGACTTCTCCCCGTAGATATAAATCTACTCACCTTGCTTCTTGTATGCCGATGCCGATGTCGCCATCTTCATCTTCAACGCCTCTATATCACGTAGGGTACCTACAAAGATGACAAAATCGCAAAAGCACATGAAAATCACATCGGAAAACAAAAATGGCACACGCTACTCTCATAGGTAAAAACCTATAGTCTCGCATGCAAACAAGACCAATAACCCTTTTCCGTTTACGTTCAAACGCCACCCGACAGAAACAAATCATCAAATACCAAAATCCATGCTAAAACAAGTCGTAAAACAACACACCAACATAAGAAAATTATCCCAGATTCTACCCTATGTGGAATCAGTCAAAGTTGCATATGCCAAGGGTCTAGTTTACTGGAGATGGACCTACAGAACAAGCACGAACCAAATTGGACCAGGTCTGGCCGCAAATTGCGGCCATAAGGGATTTATTTGTGGCCAAAAAGTGGAGTCAGGGGCTGGGGTCTTGGGTGATGGTTCCTAGTTGCCTGCACATCTCACTGTCAATCCAAAATAATTTTCAGGTGGCTCGTGTGTTAGCAGATTTCCAAAAACACTCACAGAATTACAGTTTTTCCCGATATCGTTTTCATAAATCCGTATTCTGGGTTCTAGTTTCTGGTTTGAGTCTCCAATCAATCACCACAGGGGTTGAAATCCCTAATTACACCTCAATTCACCTTTGATTTCATTTCAAACCCTAACTTGGAATTTCCAAAATCCACAAAACCACACCATATCGACATGAAACAAGTATAGATGTATAAGGAATCGAAATACTACTCTAAGGGTGCAGAAATTACCTCCTTTGGCAACTCAAGAATTTTCTTGAGTTGCTCAAAGTCCTCAAAATCCTCTCTTTCTAGGTCCAATGTGTAGCTAGTGAGCTTGGGAACAATTTTTGTGAAATGGGAATTGGGTTTTGGAGTTGTATTCATGGTGTTATGGGGGATTGAAGATGGAGGAGGAAGAGGGAAAAGCAGGAGCAGCAGCACCTCAAGGGAAGGGGGAGAGAGAAATAGGTTGAAGAAATGATGGGGAAAGGTCCACAAGTCAAAGGTAAACCCCATACCTACTCTTTCTCTCTCTTCATCATTCCTTACTTTTTCTTTTCTTTTCTTTTCCTTCTCCTCACAATAGTAAACCCAAAACAACCCATGCACCCAAAACAAGTAAGAAAATGTAGCAAGTGTGGAAAAATGATATGTGCATGTTTTGCGCAAAAATGCTAAAAATCCGATTAGCGATTTTTAATTGCGATTAGCTCTAAATTAGCATATAACTTACCATAAAAACTTAAAAATGGTATAATTCCATAAAATATCCTATTTTAGAATTTTCTATAATTTTTCCAAAATTTTCCCATTTATCGGTATTTAATTATACCGAAATAGTAAAATATTCATTAAAAATTAATATTAAATTATAAAAATACCCAAAAATAATATTTTATTTTTTTGAAATGTTACAATCTTCCCCCCTTAAAGAAATTCGGTTCCCGAATTTAAATTTAAACCGCCAAATTCTAAAACATTTCAAAGGAAAGTCCAAGTCGTTGGGGCTCCGGAATCATCAATACATAAAACGCAACATGGCGCAATGCATGCACATGAGTAATGAGCAGATAACTCAAAATCGAAACTCCGTCAAGCATCCCGCAATCATCGGAGTCATGGTAAAGACACGAATGCCAAAACCAAAGCAAAACCAATATGATATAAATCAGAGCTATACACGTAAATATCAAACCTATACATGTAAATATCGAAAGGAAATGCATGCCAAATCCATTAAAATCGCTGTGCAATGCGCATAACACTGCACAGTAGCGGACGTCTATCATAAGAAAATAACCATATACGTATACACCTTTTTGTTTAATATGTACGTTCCGCCGTTTTGGAAACAATTTAGAAGGGTTTCCTTATTTTAAACGTTTCGTGTCATATCAGACACGCAGGTAAATACTGAGACTATTGCTCGCTTTTTGGAAATCCCTCCGATAACTATCAATGCATGCAAAATATATTCAGGTACTGTCCTCTGACTAGTCCTGCTCAGTATGAAAACACATAGCAAATATCATAAAAACGTACTGCTCCATAAGAATCAATCCCAAAATGTGCATATGAATATTACGTGCATCTTTTGCGCACGGAAATCAAAATCCATATATGTGCCATACATGTGCACAGAAACAACATCAAGGTGCAA
Organism: Agapanthus africanus; assembly: GCA_030015575.1. Lineage (NCBI taxonomy): Eukaryota > Viridiplantae > Streptophyta > Magnoliopsida > Asparagales > Amaryllidaceae > Agapanthus > Agapanthus africanus. Next base: position 504,231,862 of record CM057342.1, on the reverse strand, counting down.
CGGGTGTGCATGAAACACCTTTCAAAGGCAACGTGTGTGCCTGACAGCAAAACCAGGTGCATTTGATATGCACGAAGAATCTCGATTTAGTGCATCTAGTGTGCACCTAAATCGCATCAAGCGCCTTAAGTATGCGCAAAATCCAAGTCAAGTGCACAAAGTGCACGAAAACAAATATCGAATATCAAAATTGAAATCGACGGTATACGATACATTTCAATCAAAATCCCAATCAGGTATACCGTGGTATAAAATCTCACCATCCTATGCATCGGCGTGCACAAAAGCAAATCGAATACTAGAAGTGCATGAAAACTATACCGAAGGTATAAGTCAAATCATATTCATGCCCTAACCATGAAATCAAATATCATGAAACTCGGTCATCAAAACTCAGTCATGAAATAAATCACCCAAAAATACTGAAATCCAAAGTGACGGATACGTGATAATCGAATAAAAAAATCACAAATCATAAATACTGTCGTCGATATTCCCTCCTTTGCAGTTGAGAAGGTGTCAGTGCATCCAATGCTAACAGCGCAAGATATCTACTTGCCTCTTGCTCATGTCTGGCGTCCTCTATCTCTGGGTCCTTATCTTCTCTATGGATTACCAATCTCGCAATCCATCGGCTCATCGGCCCTGTCAGGTGTGCTAACGGGGACGATTCCGTTCTGGCACTTCTCTGGTCATTTCTCCGTCGATCCTCACGACCACTCATAAAGCAGCACGTCACTGGCGCCGACCTCTGGTCCTCTGAATGCACATCACACTTATACTCCTGGTGCGAATCTTATTGCAGCAGTGTCCTGGAGGGAATCCTGCTCCAGGTCTCTTCCGATCTCGCCTAGGCCGAACTGTACGGAGGCTGGTACTCTTGCATAATCTTTCCTCGCTCTCTGGACATCTGCATTCTCAGTACAGCATTTACTCAGAAGCTGGTCGCATCCCAACGCCTCTGTAGACATATTGCATCTCTGATGTCAGCGGAGTGGAACATCATCTCGTCGAAATCTCGTGCGAACTCTTTTACTCCACTTTATTCCAATGTCGATTGATTCGGACTCGTCTCGTCGTGGCTGCATGGACTGAGCTCTAACGGCTATACTCATATCTGGAGTCTCCCAAGAAGTGCATCTCACCACCTAGCATCTGAATGAAGTTGAACCATCCGATCGATTCGTCAAAACCTCATAATCCCCCAAGAGCTCAACATCTTGGGTACAATTTAATAGTATCGAGTACATACCACAGCATCGGTGGTCCAGCCGTAGAAGGAAAAACCCAAGCCTCACTAATGGCGCCACGGAACTGCCACAAACCCTAAGGTTCAAAGGCTTTCACACGTTCATTATGTCGAGTTAGGGTTTCATTCTTCTAGAGGGTCCATAGAATTGCCTGCATGTCTTTCCGAATACTTTAAACTTGGAATAATAGGTTTCTGACATTCGATCGCCTCTATCGACTCTCAACGTATCCGCGTGAAGTCGTCTCTAGCTGGAATCAATCGATCTGATGACCTCGCATCGGGGTAGGCGAACGAACCATATGTCCTAGTCATTCATCCTCGATGACTAGCGACCTTCTATCATCTCTTAGTACAACTCATACTGCAATAGCTCCAACATCTGGGGCGATATCTCGTCGTTCGCAGTAACAACTGGCTCACTCGTATGCACGCTGAACAGTGGCTCAATCATCATGAATAAGCCATACGTCAACGGTCATCAAAATCTGGCTGGCCTCTATCAGAGGCTCAATCCTCTGGTGCTGATCTGCATGTCCGAGTAATCTTATACAGCGATCCATCAAACGCTCGTGGCGTGAAAACACCATAAAAAGACACATCTCTGCAATCGTGTGTCGCCGGAATTACGCCCTGGTCAGTCCTCGTTCGTGACGAGCTCGTGCTGACCGCAACTCTGGTCGTAGCTCTCCCTGACCGTAATCGTGGCAGCAAAACAATAACTGGTACCGATGAGCCTAGATCATGAATGAAAATAATACTGAGCAAAGAAATATACATCCTAAGGCTTCTTAAGTGGAGTAGCGTATCGTAAATATGCCGCGGAACATACGTATGGTACGTCACTCTACTCAAGCTACCTACTCCATCAACCAAGGGTCATCCTACGCTCCGAAGGTAAAACCTAACGCTCTAATACCACCTTTGTCATGACCCGAAAGTATGGAATATGACCGGCACTTAAACTACGAAACGTCTCGAGGCGTACGTAATCTAAGTAAGCCGAAAGAAAACCCAGAAATCCAAACCAAGAAAAGTAGTAGAGTGAAGGAAAAATCATTTTAAATCAAATAGTTTGCAACACACGCTGAAATGCGCATTTTAAAAACACAAGTCTTTTCTAAAAATTTTGGCAGAGTTTCCCTTGCAAAAACTGACCCCAAACGGGTATAAAACCTGATAAAGCATATATAACGAATAAAGGCATTCCCAAGCGGGAGCTAGCTCTTCATCAATCGACGATCACAACCACGCAAGCAATATAATATACAACGCTGAATGGCGAAGATCACAACAGAAAAAGAAACTCAAAACAGCAATGAATCTATAGAAATACAAAGCACGACTCTAAGGTCGAAAGAATAAACATCACTGGTCTCTATATGAAATAAATACATGTTTGGTTGATGGAGTTTCTAGATACAACAGAATAATAATATACAAAGTATAATGATGGTCACGATACAAGTGAACCCACCTACCAAGCAAATCACCCGAAAAAGGAAGTAGTGCCAACAAAGCCAAAACGAAACCTGTACGGCAAAACCTGCAAGAAACTGTGGCACAACGGGGGTGTGTTACCAACTCGTGAGTAGAAAAACATCTACGAGCAGAAATCACATGAATAACGCAATCCTAGGTCATACGAGCACTATATATATAATCCTCAAAATGTGAGTCTGGGCATGAAATGGGGGGCAAGGGTAAATATCTAACCCAAGTGTAATCCCATGTGCTCGTGTCAGTGCCTCAGGTAGCAATATATCATATGGATGAGGTATGAATGCATGAAAACAGAATACATGTAAATGAAGAAACTGCTTTCATAATTTAGTGAGATTTGTGTATTTTTAAAATGAGGTATCATAAATGAAATCAGCATGAACAGTGTCTAGCATCGACACAAAACATAAATCCAAATATCTCAATATCTCAGTGTCTCAATCTCACTATCTAAGGCGCCGTCAGTCCAGACCGGCCCCTAACATCAATCTTAAGACTACGACGGTATCCTCCGGATATCCGACGCGTCAGATAAAATCACCGGTAGGTAGTCTTCCCCTGCCAGGCTCAACGCCATCATCTGTGACCTTCTCGCCCCGGGGTTCCTTACCGGGTCCACCTTGTACCCGAACGGTTCATCCAACTCCTCGAATCGGGTCTCGAAATCCACCAGCAATCATGAAAACTCATGGTGGACGACTCATACATCATGGGAAAACCACACTTTTCATCTTTAAAAGAAAAAGAGAGAGAGAAGAAGTTTATATATGTTTTTGCGATTTTCCCCCAAATCCAGGAAATCTCATGAAAATCCGAATCCAAATCATCAATAGCCCGTAAAACAGTGAATATAGGTATAAAAATCCATGAATGTGACATAACAGTGAATAACAATATACATGAAGTAGCAAGTAATAACTGCAATGTCTAAACTGGCATATAAGGCAAGTACACTAATATCATGTCGAAACTATTAGCCAACAAGGTATGTCAATATAATAGTGTTTTCTAAAGTGTACGTGACATGGAAATTACCGATGATGATGTGTGTAAGCCGGCAAGTAAGTGTATGTGGAACATACGCATCATCGGTAATGGTGCTGGTGTCCTAACAGTATGATATCAATAACGGTATATGAATTACAAAATAAGTATGCGATGCGGAGCGAACAGCAATAATGTGCGGGAGCTGAGTACTAGACACAACGATAACTAATCTGCACTTAATATAAGTATAGGTCATACAGTAGTGCCTTTTGAAATAACACGAATCGCGGTGTTTTGAAAATAAGGGCTGCGGTGTTTTGAAAATAAGGGCTACGGTGTTTTTAAGAAAAGATACGTCGTTTGAAATATCCGTAGAATCACTTGGCCTGTCTTTTAAAATACCCACGATTCGTTAGTTTTTGAAATAGGTGGGATAGGTAGGAATCGAATCTAGTCTAACAACTACAGTAAACTATAGGGCTGAGCTTACAGGCTAAATGAAGGTAATATATATATATATATATTAGTCGGTGATCCCGCCTCAATAATATCACATCCGATACCATATCTATAATCAGACATTCCCAAGTCAAGAGTGCAGATCTATCATCAATATACAGCTCGTAGGTAAATCCGTCGTACGGCATCCCAAATCTGGGTACGGGTCAATATCATATTCATCATATAATTCATCTGGTATTCTCTTTATCAAAGATCATAATCCAGGGTACTGATCTACGTCTAGTATAATTCTGATATCATCAATATAATCATGATCTGACTACTGATCTACAGTCTCATACAAACCGATGTCATCATACATATCATCATAAAGAAGTATACATCGCCCAAAGTGACCTATTATAAATGTCTTAACATATCTTATCTCAATCTCGATCATAAGTCAACTATTCTATGTATATCACTATTCACATGGTATCGTCGTCCAAAGATCCGCTATAACATCATGATGTATCTAAAATACGAACCCTGCCATATCACCGATCTCACCGCCTCAAATCAAATCTCATCGACTCATCTGGAATCCCAAGTACTATCCTCAAATCCAATATATGAATACATACCCCATAGCCATGTGAACACATAAATATATATTCCCATATACGCACATGTGAAAGAAAGAATGTATGCAAGTATGTGCGTGCGTGTGTGTATGGGTGCAACCCCTACTCTAGGGTTTCACAACTACACTAAACCAATCCAGGAATACCAAAAGTCCATCTTTATCATCAATGAACTCAATCAACATATAATAAATATATGTGTGTATACGTATTCGTATACATCACCACGAACTGCGGGGGTGCTATACGCCATCCACCCGACTTCTCCCCGTAGATATAAATCTACTCACCTTGCTTCTTGTGTGCCGATGCCGATGTCCTCATCTTCATCTTCAACGCCTCGACATCACGTAGGGTACCTACAAAGATAACACAATCGCAAAAGCACATGAAAATCATATCGGAAAGCTAAAACGGCACACGCTACTCTCATAAGTAAAAACCTATAGTCTCGCATTGAAACACGACCAATAACCCTTTGCCGTTGGCGTTCAAACGCCACCCGACAGAAACGAATCATCAAATACCAAAATCCATGCTAAAACAAGTCGTAAAACAACGCACCTACACAAGAAAATTACCCCAGATTCTACCCTATGTGGAATCAGTCAAAGTTGCATATGCCAAGGGTCTAGTTTACTGGATGTGGACCTACAGAACAAGCACGAACCAAATTGGACAAGGTTTGGCCGCAAATTGCGGCCAGAAAGGATTTATTTGCGGCCAAAAAGTGGAGTCAGGGGCTGGGGTCTTGGGTGATGGTTCCTAGTTGCCTGCACATCTCACTGTCAATCCAAAATAATTTTCAGGTGGCTCGGGTGTTAGCAGATTTCCAAAAACACTCACAGAATTATAGTTTTTCCTGATATATTTTTCAAGAATCTGTATTCCGGGTTCTAGTTTCTGGTTTGAGTCTCCAATCAATCACCACAGGGGTTGAAATCCCTAATTACACCTCAATTCACCTTTAATTTCATTTCAAATCCTAAACCCTAACTTGGAATTTCCAAAATCCACAAAACCACACCATATCGACATGAAACAAGTATAGATGCATAAGAAATCGAAATACTAATCTAAGGGTGCAGAAATTATCTCCTTTGGCAACTCAAGAATTTTCTTGAGTTGCTCAAAGTCCTCAAAATCCTCTCTTTCTAGGTCCAATGTGTAGCTAGTGAGCTTGGGAACAATTTTTGTGAAATGGGAATTGGGTTTTGGAGTTGTATTCATGGAGTTATGGGGGATTGAAGATGGAGAAGGAAGAGGGAAGAGCAGGAGCAGCAGCAGCTCAAGGGAAGGGGGAGAGAGAAATGGGTTGAAGAAATGATGGGGAAAGGTCCACAAGTCAAAGGTAAACCCCATACCTACTCATTCTCTCTCTTCATCATTCCTTACTTTTTTCTTTTCTTTTCTTTTCTTTTCCTTCTCCTCACAATAGTAAACCCAAAACAACCCATGCACCCAAAACAAGTAAGAAAATGTAGCAAGTGTGGAAAAATGATATGTGCATGCTTTGCGCAAAAATGCTAAAAATCCGATTAGCGATTTTTAATTGCGATTAGCACTAAATTAGCATATAACTTACCATAAAAACTTAAAAATGGCATAATTCCATAAAATACCCTATTTTAGAATTTTCCAAAATTTTTCCAAAATTTTCCCATTTATCGGTATTTAATTATACCGAAATAGTAAAATATTCATTAAAAATTAATATTAAATTATAAAAATTCCCAAAAATAATATTTTTTTTAAATGTTACAGTACGTGGAGCATACACGTCATCGGTAATGGTGCTGGTGTCCTAACAGCATGGTTTCATAATTACTACGTACACAATAACATGCAATGAGGCGATAACAACATAATAAAGAAAATGAATAGTAAATACAACAATAATATGCGGAACATGAATAATAACGTAACAACAAGGAATCTACCTTATATACATGTGATATACTGTTTTGCCGTTTGAAATAGTACGAATCGTGCTGTTTGAAAAATAAGGACTACGGTGTTTTTAAGAAAAGGTACGTCTTTTGAAATATCCGTAGTATCCATTGATATGTCTTAAAAATCCTCACGATTCGTTAGTTTTGGAAATAGGTATGACTCGGGTACAGTCTGACATCTACTAGGTAAACTACAGGTCTAACTAACAACCAATCGAAAGGGGTATGGAAACCACCTAAATCTGAGCGATATATATATATATATATATACATGCATAATAGTCGGTGATCCCACCTTAATAATATCATGTACGATACAACATATCATATGACATTCTCGAATCAAGAATGCGGATCTATCGTCAATATATAGCTCGTACGGTAAATCTGTCGTACGGCCTCCCAAATCTGGGTACGGCTCAAATGTCACATCTATCACATTAATCATCTGGTATCCTCTTTATCAAATATCATGATCGGGGTACTGATCTACGTTTAGTACAATACTGATACCATCTATGAAATGCATGCGTGTGTGTAAAAACACCACGCCTAAAGAACCCGCTAAAATATCATGTCGTATCTCAAATACGGACCAAATCACATCACCGATCTCATGGCCTCAACCCCAATCTCATCGACTCATCTCCAAATATCATACAATATCCTCAACATTCATGCATGTGTATATGAATGTGTATATGCATAGTCCCATACCCATGCGTATATACATATATACACATTCCCATATACGCACAAGAAGATGATATATGCAAGTGTATATGTGTGCATGTATGCAAATCCTTACTCTAGGATTTCGTGACTAAGAAATCCGCTAAAGTCCTTTCTTCAATTCTCGCTAACCCTAAACCCATAAGCTCCTAACGCTTCTCTTACTCGGTGTTCATATCACCTATTAACATATAAAAGTATATCGTTACCACATCACCTCATTCCTCATAATTTTGCGAGGGTGCTTTACGCCATCCACCCGACTTCTCCCCGTAGATATAAATCTACTCACCTGATCTTCGCTCACCGGTGCCGACGTCGCCATGCACTTTCTTGTCGTCTCAAAGTCCACATGAGGGTACCTATATAACATAATGCACCGTATCGCATTAAAATCCGACTCATGACCAAAACGACATACGAATCCCACATAGGTCAAAACCTATGATTGCTTTCACAAATCAACCCAAAAACCCTCGACGTCGGCGTACAAACGCCGATTGATCGAGAAGAACACCAAACGTACAATTCATGGTTTCAAAACTCACTAACTATATAAGAAATAGGGATTAATTCATCAAATCCATAAAATTAAACCAATCGTTTTATTTTCCAAAAACCTAGATAGCACAAATTCCCATTTCAGTTCAAAACATGATGTTTTAACCAATCGACAAATTTTAACGATTCAAATGGCCCAAATGCTCATTAAATAACATAATTAGGTCATACAAATCACTTTCATAAATTAATCTCATCAATTTGTACAAATTCCAAATTCCTAGTTTGCAAAAATACCGATTTTAACTCTTTTTAAAGTAATATTCACAATTTATCAATTAAGCTTGGTTTTGCATGATCTAAGTTGTTAAACAACAAATTAAAATGTTAATAAAGTCATCATAATCTTAATTAGATTTTAAATCACCTATTTGCAACTAAAAGCTAAAACCTAGTTTGTAATTTATATACTTATTACAATTTAAATTAACAAAAATGCGAATTAGCAACTAGATTTGATTTAGCATGCCCACTACATGTTAACTATATCACACAATCACAATCTCACAACACAAAACCCCAATTTGAATTCAAACCCCTCTCTTGAATTTTAAATCATGCAATTAGAACCAATTAAAAACCTAATTAAATATTTAATTAAGCTAACCTAAAGCAATTAACAACAAATTAAGCAAAAAGGATAGAATTATTCCTCATGATCAAGAGATCAAATATGGAAATCAAAGCCTCTAAAATGCCAACTTGTTCCCTAGATCCATGCTAGATAGGAAAAAGAGAAATGGGCGGGAGTCGGATTTTAGTTTTATCTTGATTTTTTATGGAATTTTAAGCATTTTATGGAATTTTTTTGAGGTGAAATGAGAAGAAGAAGAGGGGGAGAGGGCTGCTGCAGTAGGAGGGAGGGCTCGGCTGGAAATAGGGAGGGGGAGAGATAGAGAGAGTGGTGTGGGTGTAAGGAATGGTCAAAATCAACAAAGTCAAGCTTCTTTCTTTATTAAACCCCTTTTTCTTTACTGTTCTTTCTCTTTCCCTTGACTTGAAGTGTGAGGTGAGAGTGTGGGGGGGGGGGGGGGGCGCAGCATAGGGCTCGGCTAGCCAAGGGTAGGGTTGTGTGGGTGTGTGTGTGGGGTGAGGGAAAAAGATAAATATTATACCCCAATTTCTATTTACACTAATTTCACTATTTAAGCCTTTTTCTTCGATATTTTCTAAAATCGTTTGATAGCTTCATTTCATTTCAAAAACAACATGTTAAAATTTTGTTTAATGTGTTATGATGCATAAAATTTGTTTCAACCCATTCCAATTTGTAATTTTCCCTAATTAAATGTATTAGTGACGGCTTAAAATAATATTAAAATAATTAATTTCGGAAATTTTTTCAGAAAATTAGAAATTTTACCAGTGGCTCAATAAACACCAAATATTAGCAATTACATAGCTAGAATATGTATATTTAATTTTATATTAAAGATATTTATATTTTGACTTTTTACCGAAAATCCCCTTATTTTACCGATTTTCCGAAATTTCACCGAAACGATTTTCAAAACATTACAGTAACGGTGTTATGCTTGGAGCTCTTCCAACAGACCGCCCCTCCATTGAGGGTAAAGACATAACCCGACATGGTCTAAGAGTCATCCTTGTCACTCTGGAAGCTGGAGTCAGCAAAGGGCTCGATCTGAAGGTCTTTTCCGCCATACACCAAGAATATCTCCTTAGTCCTTCTCAGGTACTTGAGAATATTCTTTACTGCTATCCAGTGCTTCTCCCCTGGGTTTGACTGATACAGTTTTACCACGTTTAGTGCGTAAGCAACATCTTGTCTGGTACACAACATCGCATACATTATAGAGTACATACTTTGTTGGTGTACATGGACTCCATCTCGATCCGCATTGCATATAACCATTTTACCGAGTCGCCGCTCTGAATGGCTTGCTGGAAGCTAGTAGGCTCATCATTGCCGATGATGCAATCTTCTCGATCCCCGTTTATGAGAAAACTGTAGTATCTCTCGGGCGGATGAGACTGCCTGCTAGTTCTGCGGAGTAGCGCGGGGATGTCCGGTTCTTTTGAAACCTCTGGTTCTACCATGATTTCAGTAATAGCTTGTGGTTCTAAAATCTCTTCCAGTTCTATTGCGCTCCCACTGGGTTTTTTTCTAAAAATTGATGTTCCAAAAAGTGAGCATGTCGAGAAACAAAACCTTTTGTTCCTCTACGAAATAGAAAAGATACCCCCTGGAGTTCTTTGGGTATCCCACAAACTTACACAGTACTGAGCGTTCCTCGAGCTTGTCCGCATGCTGCTTTTTAATAAAAGCTGGACATCCCCATATCTTCATATACTGAAGATAGGGTTTCATTCCACTCCACATCTGATATGGTGTGGTAGGCACAGTCTTGGTAGGAACCTTGTTCAAAAGATGTGCAGCTGATTCTAGTGCATAGTCCCAGAATGATCGCGGTAACTCAGCGTTACTCATCATGGAAAGTACCATATCCAATAAAGTTTGGTTCCGTCTCTCCGATACACCGTTGTGTTGTGGTGTGTATGGAGGAGTAAGCTGAGAGAGAATTCCATTCTCTTTTAGGTAATCCAGGGACTCGACACTCAACTATTCACCACCTTGATCAGATCTCAGTGTCTTGATACTTTTGCCGGTTTATTTTTCCACTTCATTCTTATATTCTCGGAATTTCTCAAAGGCTTCGGATTTATGTTTCATCAAGAAGACATGTCCATACCTAGAGAAATCATCCGTAAAAGTAATGAAATAGGAATAACCACTTCTTGCATGTGTATACATTGGACCACACACGTCGCTGTATATGAGTCCCAAGAGCTCGCTCGCTCTTACTTCGTGTCCTGTGAACAGAGTCTTTGTCATCTTTCCTTTGAGACAAGATTGAAAAGTTGCATAAGACTGATATTCGAACGGATCCAAATATCCCTCTCTATGTAACTTCGTCAACTGTGTTTTATTGATGTGACCCAGTCTACAATGCCAAAAAAGGCCAGATTTAATTCCGGAGACTTTCTTGTAAGTGTGTTCTGGACACTGAAAACCTGAGCTTGATTTAATACGTATATTCCGTTATCTAATGTACCTGACCCAATCAAAGCTTGATTTAGGTGGATGTGGACCACATCGCTTACAAATGTAAAATCATATCCTTCCTCAGAAAGTAAGGATACAGATATGATATTACAAGCTAGACTAGGTACATACAAACAGTTATGTAGAATCAATATCTTCCTACTTGTCAATCCGACATTACGGATTCAGCATCCACGCTCATTCCGTTCGCAACTCTGAGAGTCATATCACCTACCCTGATAACTCTACGGTTTCTCAAAGCCTGTAATGAATTACAGATATGAGATCCTTATCCGGTATCTAGTACCCAGGAAGTAGAGTTAATTGTCATGCAGTTTTCGATTACAAACACACCAGAAGTCGAAGCCACAACATGCTTCGGATTCTGGCTTTCAAAGACTTGTAATCCTTCTGCCAATGCCCTTTCCCGTGACAACAGGAACATCCCTCCTTCCCTACTGTTAGCCCCGAAACTTTTTCCTTTCCCTGTCCTTCTACCTTACTAACACCACATGTCGGCTTTATGGAGGTCTTCTTCTTCTCACCCTTTGCTTTCGCCTTGGATGTATAAGAGGATGATTCCCCATTAAGCAGAGCGGGTGTCTCCCTAGTTTCCTTCAGGGTGTAAATATAAGGTAGGGACTGTAGAATCAAGTCGGCATCTGACTGGTTCTCCAACGTGGTCTCCAGATCCGTGAGCTCATCAATATAGCTAGTCATTGTAAAGGCGTTGTCCCATATAGATGACCCGATAGCCAACCTTGCTTGAAGCAATTCCTTCGAGGTCTCATATCATGCGATACGAGATTGCTCTCCATATAAAACTTTATTATGGAGGAAGATGGAAGCTAAGTCCATCTTCTCATGCTGCCTCTAGTCCTCACCATCTACTGAGGCTAACACGAGGCACTTGACATTTGCACTATCCTTTTCCCTTGTCTTACGGATATCAGTATCCGTGACGGTGGAAACTGGACCGGGGACAGCGGGGGCTTGAGTAGTGATGAGGTGGTCCAGCTCGTCACAGGAAATAGACATCTGGACAAACCCATGCAAGTTAATATAATCTGGCCCAGTCAATTTATTAGCTAGTTGTAACCTATGTGTGGTCAAGTAGTTGCTACAATTAGGAGAAAGAGAAGAAACACTTTAGCATGATGCTCTTGCAAGTTTAGATTGGTTTTCTATTTATCTAAACAGGATGGCTCCAACTGTTTCTCGAATCCTTCCTCAAACCATAAAAGAAGAATTAGTCAGGATTAATCTCACCGTACAATACTTGCTTAACTGTTCAGCCAGGCTAATGTCGGTACTTCGAGGGAGGTTTTACGAAGCTTTCGCGAAGTTCTTCAATTAAATAACCTCTTTTCCCTGGAGGCGTAGCTCCGCTAACACTGTTCTAAACACCTACTTGGTTTATAGCATTGATCGTTAAGTGAAAAATCGTCCGAGAAGTAGCATATACTCATAGTAAGATCGGGATCCAAATATTATCGTGTGATAAAGTTGAAGGAATCCAACCAAAATTACCACACTCCAAATGGTATGCAACACTAGCAAGTTTCAGTTTCTTTAGAAACTCCCGATGTGGATTTTTGCCCCATGCTCTTATGACCTTGACGAAGGCCAACATATCATAAGTCACATGTCAAATTCTACCCGTCATTGTCCAGGTTAATTTGAACCCACCCGTACATACCCTTGACGAAGGCCAAAATAGCAGTACGACTGTCCCAAACCAATGCATCTATCTATGCTACAGATGAATATTCAGCAGCTACCAATCACTGTGCCTTAGCGAAGGTCAAAATACATAACTTGAATACTACTGAATATCCAACTGAACTGACGGAGGGCTACGAATGGTTTTGGCGAAACCGTGAACGTAGTGAACTTGATATAATCGAAGGAACCTGATAGCTTTTAAAAGGAGTGGTTTAAGCTCCGTATTTTTAACAGTCTGCTGTTTTGAAAGATTTTAAAATTTATTCCAACGATTCAGATTTGGTTTGTTTGCTTTACATTAATGTAATGCAGTCCCATCATTTACACCTATCATCACAGGAAGAAACGAAAATATGACGTACGCTTATGCCATCCGCATTCGCCACGAGGCCCTGTCATCACCCGTTAGGTTACTTAACTAACGACAAAGTGAGGGCAAGACTAGCACGGATGCAAAACATAAGCAACACCTACTAGATATCATATATAGGTATATACATTCGTCTCACGCAATAATAGGCATTCCAGATCACAAATGAACATATTGGATATACTAGGAATTCCGCGTTTCGTTTGAGCCTGAAACGAAAGACAGATTCCACGGTCGTGATGAATAGCCAAACCCCGCCCTAGACCCCTACGGGTGCGGAAAACTACCCTCCAAATACCCGAAGTGAAGCAACCCACCTCAGCAAAGTGAGTAGGCTACTCGACACTTCAAAGTACCCGGTAGTTTGTGCACCCCACCTTGGGTCTATCCTACGAGCAAAAACAGTAAAAAAAAATTATACAACGGTGGCTACAACCTCAACCCGGATGTGCCCCGCAAAATAATATTACATTAATTTACAAATTTACATCGAATGAAAGAATGAAAACCCTCATCTCACATCCCTGGCTATTCATCTACGATGATCCAAAAAGTTCATATACACAAACCAACATAACAGATCACAGATATGTGCAATCCCGACTAATCGACGTATAGCAATTAGTCGATGTTTCCAAACACATATACATATCATAAATCTTGTAAAGTAACTATGACATTAGAATTCCACACGCAATTAGCAAACTCAACCAATTTTTCCAAAACTTGAAAAATCCAGTGAGCTAAAGTTCCAAAAACGATCGTTTTAAGCTAATCCGGGAGTCGAAACGAACACGAAATGCGCCCGAACCTTCGCAGAGAGTTAGAGCACGAAATTAACTTCAAGTTGGGGGGCCTAGAGGGGGTACCCGACCCCCAAGGCCACCACGAGGTGTCCAGGGGGTGAGGCAGACCCAAAACTGCCTAAGGTAGGGCAGTTTCGGGTCCCCACCGTCAAGACCACCTTGTGGTGGTCTTGGGGAGTGGTCGCAGCCGTTCGGTCCCCCCCGGGGGGTTCTTCGGAGTTCTCATGCACCACTCCGCGGCTTCTCAGTTCAAACTGTGAGCCCGCAGGGTGTGCAAACATCTCAAACTATAATTTTGGAAACTGTTTTTATCGACAGTTTTTGCGCGAAAAAAACGGCGGATTTCTAACGTCGCTACAAGTTATCTAAGGTTTATGAGAGGCTATGATACCACTGTAAGTCGATGTCGCACACCCCACGTGTTCGCGGGGAGGTGGAAATTGCAAAAACTGATTTTTACGGGCTTCGCAACACCTGCTAGAACCAAGGATCGATCACAAACCCTAGCTAGCAAACTACTTGAGGTTTTACTATTCTGATGAATGTTATACCTCGTAGTATCGTGTCCTTCGGGTCTTATCATTGTCCTCCTCATCATCATAGGCTCTGAGGATCGAAACGGCTCGAAGCTTCCTCGAGTCAAAGACAATCCACCCGAGAGTCTATAATCCGAGCTCCAACCTCAAATCCGAGGTAACTAGGGAAACTAGCTTGCTAAACTAGATGGTTTAGGTGATGTAGAGAATGAAGATGAGTTAGTTTGTCTCTTGGAACCCTAGGTTTCTCAACTCATGAGACTTAAGGTTTGAGAGGAAGAAGAAGGAGAAGGCTTAAGGAAAGAGAAAATGTTTTTCATAATGATAATTGAGATGGCTCATTTGATATGAATACAATCATGGAAAGAAAAATATCTCACCCAAAATATCTAGTGCCACAAAATATATCATAAAATATCTAAGTCAAATAGTCAAACGAAGTAGCTATGGCACAATTATCATTTATAAAAAATAACAAATAATTTCCTCCACCTCATAATTGTTTTAATCAAGTCAATGGTCATAACCCTAATGAGGAGTCTCCTTCTAAAAACAATCTTGAGCAATTACAAGAATGCCCGTCTCATCCGTATAAATATACCCGTATCCGTGTTTTGAGAAACACGAATACAATGAGATGAAACTGTTCCATCAATATAATACTAGGATCCGGCTTAAACCAAAGCCCACTAGTATTATCCGCTCGATCATAATACGTGCACAAGTACACGTAAGTGATTGAAGCCCTTCCGTAAAACCATACGGCCTCTACATCTTTTGCCCGATGCAGGGAAACTCTCTGTGTGGGACTCTAAAGACTCGACAGTACGCTGGCAGTGGGTTTAACCACAAGCCGCAAGTGGTACTACCTGCACGTAACGGATACCCAGGTATCTATCGATAAGAAGGCCGATGAGCAAACCCATCCGAACTCCTACTGAGCATGAATGTGACTATCTCTGTATAGTCCGATCTGTTCATCTAAGAGTATCGCATATCAGGCCTAGGGGACGGTAATCGTCAGACCCCTAATAGCGCAATAAGTCGTGCCAGAGTATAGCCCAAAACACCCTGAGAAACTACTGGAATTCCTACCAATAAATCTCGCTTGCCCTGGCCAGGGACTTTGTGTAATGGCTCTCCAAACACTGCGCGATATCAACCCCCAATACCGGGAGAGAGGAATCCTATCTAACCGCCACTGCCTCCAAGTGCTTCGGGACTACAACCAACTACTACCTGTTTGCACGACTCCTTTGAGCCATGGTAGGGTAGTAATCAAAGTACAGTAGGAACACACTCGAGACGAAGTAGCAGTGTCAAGTCGACGGACTAAGCTGCACTCATGTCACCTTGGAACTGCTACCCGACGATAAGTATAATACCCACCAGCAGTCCCCGACGAGTCCTGTCCAGTGTACTCATAACCTAATGAGCACCTACATACTGTCTCCAGTACGACGTACTAATGGCTGTAGGACAAACCATCTCCCCTGCTGGGATGAGAAGCGTATACACTAGTCTACTCTGGAGTATCGATGCCCTGTCTCGATAATCCTACGACTAGGGACCTGTATAAGGATGTGCTTATAGACTACGCAGACCCCACTAGTGTGACTTCCATCACAACGCTGGTAATCAAGCAAAGATCATAAGGGCTCTACCAATATGTATAAGCGATATGCTAAAAGAAACACATGAACATATTGAGGTAGAAACAAAACAAGTATGTAACGTTTTGAAAATCGTTTCGGTGAAATTTCAGAAAATCGGAAAAATAAGGGGGTTTTCTGTAAAACGTCAAAATACAAATATCTTTATTATAAAATTAAATATACATATTCTAGCTATGTAATTGCTAGTATTTGGTGTTTATTGAGCCACTGGTAAAATTTCTAATTTTCTGAAAAATTTTCCGAAAATAATTATTTTAATATTATTTTAAGCCGTCACTAATACATTTAATTAGGGAAAATTACAAATTAGAATGGGTTGAAACAAATTTTGTGCACCATAACACATTAACCAAAATTTTAACATGTTGTTTTTGAAATGAAATGAAGCTGCCAAACGGTTTTAGAAAATATCGAAGAAAAAGGATTAAATGGTGAAAATAAGTTAATTAGATATTGGGGTATAAAATTTATCTTTTTTTCCCTCACCCACACTCACCCACACCCTCTCTTCTTTCCCCAAATCAGCAGCCCCAAGTTGCCCCCCCCCCCTCATTTCCCCACTTGTTTTTCAAAAAGAAAATAAAGGAATGAAAGAAAATAGGTAAGTGAGTATGGGCTTTGACTTTTGTGTTGACTTTCGACTTTCCTCACATGCTATTTCCTCACCTCACTCTCTCTCCTCCCCCTCTTAGATCTGGCCGAGCCTATCATGTGCAGCCCCCCAATTTCCCCTCTCATTTCCTCATCAAAAACCGATCAAAAATCTCCAAAATTCCACAAACATTCAAGCTAAAACTCAAATACAACACCTACCCATTTTTTCTTATCCTATCAAGTATGGATCTTGGTGAAAAGTTTGCATTTTGGAGGTCATGTTGCATGCTAAATCTCATGGTTTGTGAGGGTATAACTCTAACCCTTTTTCTTAATGTGATGTTAAATACTTTAAATCAAGACATGATTAGTTCGTAATATGGGTTTGATTGCAGGTTTAAGATTTCAACAGGGAATTTTGGAATTCAAGTGAGTGTTGTATCACTTGTTTTTTTTGTTGTAAGTTTAACATATTAAATTTTGGAGAATGTATGCTAGTAGTTAGTTCACTAATTGTTGCTTCAAAATTTGTCCAATTTCATAAATTTTGCTAATTAGGTTTTAATGAAATACATATATAATTGAGATTAAAATCTAATTAAGTTTTTCATGGCATTATTAACATTATAAATTGTGGTTTAATAGTTTAGTATATGCAAATCCAAGCTAGATTGTTGTATGTGCATTTTTGCTATAAAATGGTCGAAATTCGTTAAAACTGCAAACTAGGTTTTTTAAATTGAATTAAATTGTGGGTTTAAAAGATACGTAATGGTTTCTATGGCATAATTAAGATATTAAGTTATCATCTTGGTCACTAGAATTGTTAAAACATTATGTTTTGTACAAAAACGGTAAACCTTGCTTGCTAGGTTTTCGGAAAAATAGCTTTTAAAGTGAGTTTGGGGTTTTTGTGAATTTTAACCTATTCCATATATATGTTTAGTGTTTGTGAATGTAAAAATCGGTGTGTTTGGGTTTTTCTTGATGGTTTGGTCTTTGTACGTCGACGTCGAGGGTTTTTGGGTTGATTTGTGAAAGCAACCATAGGTTTTGACATATGTGGGATTCGTGTGTCGTTTTGGTCATGAGTCGGATTTTAATGCGATACGGTGCGTTATGATATGTAGGTACCCCATGTAGACTTAGAGACGATAAGCAAGCGCGTGGCGACGTCGGCTCCGGCAAGCGAGGACCAGGTGAGTAGATTTATATCTACGGGGAGAAGTCGGGTGGATGGCGTATAGCACCCCCGCAGTTCGTGGTGATGTATACGAATACGTATACACACATATATTGATTATATATTGTTTGATGTTTTGATGATAAAGATGTATATTTGGTGTGATTGGATTAGTGTAGTGTTGCGAAACCCTAGAGTAGTGGTTGCACCACACATACACACACACCTATACTTGCATACATTCTTCTTTCATATGTGCTTAGATGGGAATATATATATTTATGTGTTCACATGGGTATGGGACTATGTGTTCACATACTGGATTTGAGGATAGTATTTGGGATGTGAGGTGAGTCGATGAAATTTGATTTGAGACCGTGAGATCGGTGATTTGGCGGAATTCGTATTTGAGATACGTCATGATATTATAGCGGATCTTTGGACGATGATACCATGTGAATAGTGATATTAATAAAATGGTCGACATGTGATCGTGATATGAGATATGATATGCTAGGTTATTGATAATAGGCCGTATTGGGCGATGTATACTCCTTCATGATGATATGTGCTGATGATATCGGTTTGTACGAGACTGTCGATCAGAAGTCAGATCATGATTATATTGATGATATTAGTATTGTACTAGGCATAGATCAGTACCCGGATTATGATCTTTGATAAAGAGGATACCAGCTGAATAATGTGATGAATGAGATATTGACCGTACCCAGATTTGGGGATGCCTGACGATGGATTTACGTACGAGCTATATATTGCTGTTTGATCCACACTCTTGACTTGGGAATATCTGATTATAAATATGGTATCGGATGTGATATTATTGAGGCGTGATCACCGACTCTTATATATGTGTGTGTGTGTGTGTGTGTGTGTGTGTGTGTGTGTGTGTGTGTATCGACTCAGATGTTAGGCGGCTTCCTTACCTTCAGTTAGCCTGTTAGCTCAGCCCTATAGTTTAGTGTAGTTGTTAGACTAGATTTATATTAAATGCAGATTAGCTATCATTGTGTTTAGTATTCAGCTCCCGCACATTATTGCTGTTGCTCCGCATCGCATACTTATTGTAATTCATATTTCATTATTGATATCATGACACTAGCACCATTACCGATGATGCGTATGTACTACGTACACTTACTTGCCGGCTCACACACATCTTCATCGGTAATTGCCATGTCACGTACACTTAGAAAATACTATTGCTAGACTTAGCTTGTTAGTTAGTAGTTTGACATGATATTAGTGTACTTGCCTTATATGCCAGTTTAGACATTGTAGTTATTACTTGTCACTTCATGCATACTGTTATTCATTGTTATGCCGCATTCATGGATTCTCATGCCTATATTCACTAGTTTATGTGCTATTGAGGTTTTGGATTCGGATTTTCATGATATTTCTGGATTTGGGAACCGCGGGTATTTCAAAAGAGAATATGTAATTGTTTTAAAAACCCGGTTACCCTTGATATGATATTTCAGTGTGTCCACCATGTGTTTTCTCGGTGCTGAGAGCGACATGTGAGACCCGAGTTCGAGGAGTGGAGGAACCGTTTCGGGTACATGGAAGACCCGTTAAGGTACCCCGGGGCAAGAACCGTGTGGTGATGACGATGTGAGCCTGGTAGGGGGAGACTACCTACCGGTGATTTTACCCGACGCGTCGGATATCCGGAGGATACCGTCGTGGTCTTGAGATGGATGGTAGGGGCCGGTCTGGACTGACGGCGCCCTAGATATTGAGATTGAGACATTGAGATTTCGAGATATTGAGGTACTGAGATTTGATGATACAGGCCAGTCCGGATAGCCGGAGCCTGAGATTTTGAGATTTTGAGATTTATGTTTTGTGTCGATGCTAGCCACTGTTTATGCTGATTTCATTTAAGATACCTCATTTTAAAAATACAAAGGAAATCTCACTAAATTATGAAAGCAGATTCTTTAGTACACGTATTCTGTTTTCATGCATTCATACATCATCCATATGATATATTGCTACCTGAGGCACTGACACGGGCACATGGGATTACACTTGGATTAGACATTTACCCAAGCCATTGTTATAGGCTGCTGGTTATATATTTGAGGATATATTATGATCGTTGACCTAGGATTGCGTTGTTCATGCGATTTCTGTTCGTAAATGTTTTTCTACTCACGAGTTGGCAACTCACCCCCGTTGTGCCACAGTTTCTTGCAGGTTTTCCGTACAGGTTTCATTACGGCTTGCTGGCACTATTTTCATTCCGGGTGATTGCTAGTAGGTGGGTTTGTTTGTATCGTACCCATCATTATACCTTGTATATTATTATTCTGTTGTATCTAGAAGTTCCATCAAACAAACATGTATTTATTTCAGAGATAGAGACCAGTGATGTTTATTCATTCGACCTTAGAGTCGCGTGTTGTATTTTTATGGATTTCTTGCTGTTTTGAGTTTCCTTTTGAGTTTTGATCCTCGCCCTTGGCGCTGTATATTATATTTCTTGTGTGGTTGTGACCGTCGATTGACGAAGAGCTAGCTCCCGCTTGGGGATGCCCTTTTTATTGATTTCGTATACTATTCATATTGTATCCCGTTTGGAGACCAGTATTTACAAAGGAGACTCTGCCGTAATTTTCAGAAAATACTTGATATTTTTAAAACGCATAATTCGGCTTATGCTATTGAAACTACTTGTTTTAAGTTGGTTTTTCCTTTACTCTACTACTTTTCTCGGTTTGGATTTCTGGGTTTTCGGCTTACTTAGATTACGTACGCCTCGAGACGTTTCATAGTTTAAGTGCCGGTCATGTTCCGTACTTTCGGAACGTGACAAAGTTGGTATCAGAGCGTTAGGTTTTACCTTCGGAGCGTAGGATGACCCTTGGTTGATAGAATAGGTGACTAAAGTAGAGTGACGTATCGTGGGTATATTCCGCGGCATACTTACGATACGCTACCCCACTTAAGAAGCCTTAGGATGTACATTTCTTTGTTCAGTATTATATTCATTCCTGATTTAGCCTCATCGGTATCAGTTATGGTTTTTCTTCCATGATTACGGGCAGGGAGAGCTACGACTAGAGTTGCGGTCAGCACGAGCTCGTCACGAAACGAGGACTGATCAAGGCTTAATTCCGGCGACACACGATTGCAGAGATGTGTCTTTTTATTGTCTTTTGCGCCACGAGTGTTGGATGGATCGCTGTATGAAGTTACTCGGATGTGCTGATCGGCACCAGAGGATTGAGCTAAGGATAGAGGCCAGCCAAATTTTGATGACCGTTGGCGTATTGCTTATTCATGATGATTGAGGCACTGTTCAGCGTGCAGACGAGTGAGCCAGTTATTGCTGCGAACGATGAGATATCACCCTAGATGTTGGAGCTATTGCAGTATGAATTGTACTAAGAGATGATAGAAGGTCGCTAGTCACCCGAGGATGAATGACTAGGACATGTGGCTCGTTCGCCTACCCGATGCGAGGTCATCAGATAGATTGATTCCAGCTAGAGACGACTTCACGCGGAGACGTTGAGAGTCGACAGAGACGATCGAATGTCAGAAACCTATTATTCTAAGTTTAAAGTATTCAGAAAGACATGCAGGCAATTCTATGGACCCTCTAGAAGAATGAAACCCTAACTCGACTTAATGACCGTGTAAAAGCCTTTGAACCTTAGGGTTTGCGGCAGTTCCGCGGCGACATTAGTGAGCCTTGGGTTTGCCCTTCTACGGCTGGACCATCGATACTGTGGTACGTACTCGATACTATTAAACTGTACCCAAGATGTTGAGCTCTTGGGGGATTATGAGGTTTTGATGAATCGATCGGATGGTTCGACTTCATTCGGATGCTAAGCGGTGAGATGCACTTCTTGGGAGACTCTAGATACAAGGATAGCCGTTGGAGCTCAGTCCATGCAGCCATGATGAGACGAGTCCGAAGTAGTCGACATTAGATAAAAGTGGAGTAAGAGGTTCGTACAAGATCTGGATAAGATGACGTTCCACTCCGCCGACATCAGAGATGCGATACGCATGCCGAGGCATCGTACTTAGATATACCTTCCAGAAGGAATCGCGATGAGTATGCAGCCGTTCCGTAACGAGAACAGATCTAGTAAGGGACGATGACTTCCAGACAGTTCGGCAGAGATGAGATTTGGGAGAGATCTTGACAGGACCTTTCTGGGATGAATTACGAGAAGACTTGGACCCAGGAGTGGTCATGTTACGCATGCCGGCAGGCCAGAGTTCAGGATCGTCGACGAGACATGCTATGAGTGACCACGACAGTTGGCCAGAGATTTTTGGAGGATGTGCTTGAGCGGGACTATTCCGCCATATTTGATTTCGGTATTTTGGGCGGTCTATTTGCATGATTGATTTTGATGATTGGGTTTCATGACATTTGCTTTCATGCACCATGGTTGCACCTATTGAGTATTTATGATTTTTGCACAGTTGTTGCACTTGTTATCATTTTCGTGCCTTGGTTTCTCATGTTTATGATTTTAGGGGTTTCATACAGTTGAGTTGATTTTGGTGCATATGTATGCACACGATTTGGTTTTTGCACTCGGTATGGTTCACATATGCTTGCAGTGCAGTGATACGCATTTTGTGCACTTAGATGCACTGGACTTCGATTTCGATTGTGATGCTCGATATTGGTTTTTTGCACTTTGTGCACCTGATTGGATTTTGCGCATGTTCGACGCTAGATATTGGATTTCATGGTTTCGTGCATGATGGATGCACCTGATTTGGATTTTCGCGCATGTTGGGCGCATGTTATGAGGTACGATTTTGGTGCACACCAGATGCACTAAATCGAGATTCTTCGTGCATGTCAGATGCACCTGATTTTGCTGTCAGGCACACACGTTGCCTATGACAGATGTTGGGTGCACACCCGTTGCACCTAGATATTATTTCTGTGCACATGTATGGCACATTTATGGATTTCAATTTCCGTGCACACCAAACGCACATGGCATTCATATATATATTTGGGACTGATTTATGTTGGAGCAGTATATTTTATGATGTTTGCTATTTGGTTTAGTACTGAGTAGGACTAGTCACAGGACAGTACCTGAGTATATTTTTGCATGCATTGATAGTTACCGAAAGGATTTCCAAAGAAGAACTATAGTCTCAGTATTTACCTATGTGTTCGAGATGACACGAAACATTTTATAAAGGAAACCCTTCTAAAAGTGCTTTCAAAATGACGGGACATGCATATTAAACAAAGGATATATATATATATATTTAAATATATATATATGTAGTTATTTTCTTACAATAAACGTCCGCCACTGTGCAGTGTTGCGAACATCGAACGGCGATTTGGAAAAGGTTTGGCATGCATTGCTTCTAGTTGTTTTAATGATGTATATCATGTTGGTTTTCGTATTGGATCTTGACAATGATGTCTTCCCCATGATTCCGATGATTGCGGGATACTTGACGGAGTTTTGATTTTTAGTTATATGCTCATTTTCATGCGCATGCGCTGCGCTACGATTTGTTTTATGTATTTATGATTTCATAGCCCCAACGACTTGATGGTTTTGTTCAGATGTTTTAGTATTTGGGGGGGAGTTTTAATTTAAATTCGGGGACCGAATTTCTTTAAGGGGGGAAGATTGTAACGTTTTGAAAATCGTTTCGGTGAAATTTCGGAAAATCGGTAAAATAAGGGGGTTTTCTGTAAAAAGTCAAAATACAAATATCTTTTTTATAAAATTAAATATACATATTATAGCTATGTAATTGCTAGTATTTGGTGTTTATTGAGCCACTGGTAAAATTTCTAATTTTCCGAAAATTTTTCCGAAAATAATTATTTTAATATTATTTTAAGGTGCCACTAATACATTTAATTAGGGAAAATTACAAATTAGAATGGGTTGAAATAAATTTTGTGCATCATAACACATTAACCAAAATTTTAACATGTTGTTTTTGAAATGAAATGAAGCTGCCAAACGGTTTTAGAAAATATCGAAGAAAAAAGCTTAAATGGTGAAAATAAGTTAATTTGATATTGGGGTATAAAATTTATCTTTTTTTCCCTCACCCACACTCACCCACACCCTCTCTTCATTCCCCAAATCAGCAACCCCAAGTTGCCCCCCCCTCATTTCCCCACTTGTTTTTGCAAAACGAAAACAAAGAAACGAAAGAAAATAGGTAAGTGGGTATGGGCTTTGACTTTTGTGTTGACTTTGGACTTTCCTCACATGTTATTTCCTCACCTCACTCTCTCTCCTCCCCCTCTTAGATCTGGCCGAGCCTCTCATGTGCAGCCCCCCAATTTCCCCTCTCTTTTCCTCATCAAAAACACATCAAAAATCTCCAAAATTCCACAAAAATTCAAGCTAAAACTCAAATCCAACTCCTACCCATTTTCCCTTATCCTATCAAGTATGGATCTTGGTGAAAAGTTTGCATTTTGGAGGTCATGTTGCATGCTAAATCTCATGGTTTGTGAGGGTATAACTCTAACCCTTTTTCTTAATGTGATGTTAAATACTTTAAATCAAGACATGATTAGTTCGTAATATGGGTTTGATTGCAAGTTTAAGATTTCAAGAGGGAGTTTTGGAATTCAAGTGAGTGTTGTATCACTTGTTTTTTTTGTTGTAATGGGTAGTTTAACATATTAAGTTTTGGAGAATGTAAGCTAGTAGTTAGTTTACTAAATTTTGCTTCAAAATTTGTCCAATTTCATAAATTTTGCTAACTAGGTTTTAATGAATACATATATAATTGAGATTAAAATCTAATTAAGTTTTTCATGGCATTATTAACATTATAAATTGTGGTTTAATATTTTAGTATATGCAAATCCAAGCTAGATTGTTGTATGTGCATTTTTGCTATAAAATGGTCGAAATTGGTTAAAATTGCAAACTAGGTTTTTGAAATTGAATTAAATTGTGGGTTTAAAAGTTACGTAATGGTTTCTATGGAATAATTAAGATATTAAGTTATCATCTTGGTCACTAGAATTGTTAAAACATTATGTTTTGTACAAAAACGTTAAATCTTGCTTGCTAGGTTTTCGGAAAAATAGCTTTTAAAGTGAGTTTGGGGTTTCTGTGAATTTTAACCTATTCCATATATATGTTTAGTGTTTGTGAATGTGAAAATTGGTGTGTTTGGGTTTTTTTCAATGGTTTGGTGTTTGTACGCTGACGTCGAGGGTTTTTGGGTTGATTTATGAAAGCAACCATAGGTTTTGACCTATGTGGGATTCGTGTGTCGTTTTGGTCATGAGTCGGATTTTAATGCGATACGGTGCGTTATGATATGTAGGTACCCCATGTGGACTTAGAGACGACAAGCAAGCGCGTGGCGACGTCGGCACCGGTAAGCGAGGACCAGGTGAGTAGATTTATATCTACGGGGAGAAGTCGGGTGGATGGCGTATAGCACCCCCGCAGTTCGTGGTGATGTATACGAATATTTATACACACATATATTGATTATATATTGTTTGATGTTTTGATGATAAAGATGGATATTTGGTGTGATTGGATTAGTGTAGTGTTGTGAATCCCTAGAGTAGTGGTTGCTCCACACATACACACACACACACCCATACTTACATACATTCTTCTTTCATATGTGCTTAGATGGGATTATATATATTTATGTATACACATGGGTATGCAACTATGTGTTCACATACTGGATTTGAGGATAGTATTTGGGATGTGAGGTGAGTCGATGAGATTTGATTTGAAACCGTGAGATCGGTGATTTGGCGGAATTCGTATTTGAAATATGTCATGATCTTATAGTGGATCTTTGGACGATGATACCATGTGAATAGTGATATAAATAAAATGGTCGACATGTGATCGTGATATGAGATATGATATGCTAGGATGTTGATAATAGGCCGTATTGGGCGATGTATACTCCTTCATGATGATATGTGCTAATGATATCGGTTTGTACGAGACTGTCGATCAGTAGTCAGATCATGATTATATTAATGATATTAGTATTGTACTAGGCATAGATCAGTACCCGGATTATGATCTTTGATAAAGAGGATACCGGCTGAATAATGTGATGAATGGGATATTGACCGTACCCAGATTTGGGGATGCCGTACGACGGATTTATGTACGAGCTATATATTGATGTTTGATCCGCACTCTTGACTTGGGAATATCTGATTATAGATATGGTATCAAATGTGATATTATTGAGGCATGATCACTGACTCTTATATATATATATATATATGTGTATCGGCTCAGATGTTAGGCGGCTTCCTTACCTTCAGTTAGCCTGTTAGCTCAGCCCTATAGTTTAGTATAGTTATTAGACTAGATTTATATTAAACGCAGATTAGCTATCATTGTGTTCAGTAATAAGCTCCTGCACGTTATTGCTATTGCTCCGCATCGCATCCTTATTGTAATTCATATTTCATTATTGATATCATGCTGTTAGGACACCAGCACCATTACCGATGATGCGTATGTACCACGTACACTTACATGCCGGCTCACACACATCTTCATCGGTAATTTCCATGTCACGTACACTTAGAAAATACTATTGCTAGACTTAGCTTGTTAGTTAGTAGTTTGACCTGGTATTAGTGTACTTGCCTTATATGCCAGTTTAGACATTGTAGTTATTACTTGTCACTTCATGGATACTGTTATTCATTGTTATGCCACATTCATGGATTCTCATACCTATATTCACTAGTTTATGTGCTATTGAGGTTTTGGATTCGGATTTCCATGATATTTCTGGATTTGGGAACCGCGGGTATTTCAAAAGAGAATATGTAATTGTTTTAAAAACCCGGTTACCCTTGATATGATATTTCAGTGCGTCCACCATGTGTTTTTTCGGTGCTGAGAGCGACATGTGAGACCCGAGTTCGAGGAGTGGAGGAACCGTTTGGGTGCATGGTGGACCCGGTAAGGTACCTCGGGGCAAGAAGCGCATGGTGATGACGATGTGAGCCTGGCAGGAGGAGACTACCTACCGGTGATTTTACCCGACGCGTCGGATATCCGGAGGATACCGTCGTAGTCTTGAGATGGATGGTAGGGGCCGGTCTGGACTGACGACGCCCCAGATATTGAGATTGAGACATTGAGATTTCGAGATATTGAGGTACTGAGATTTGATGATACAGGCCTGTCCGGATAGCCGGAGCCTGAGATTTTGAGACATTGAGATTTATGTTTTGCGTTGATGCTAGACACTGTTTATGCTGATTTCATTTATGATACCTCATTTTAAAAATACAAAGGAAATCTCACTAAATTATGAAAGCAGTTTCTTTAGTACACGTATTTTGTTTTCATGCATTCATACATCATCCATATGATATATTGCTACCTGAGGCACTGACACGGGCACATGGGATTACACATGGGTTAGACATTTACCCTTGCCATTGTTATAGGCTGCTGGTTATATATTTGAGGATATATTATGATCGTTGACCTAGGATTGCGTTGTTCATGCGATTTCTGTTCGTAGATGTTTTTCTACTCACGAGTTGGCAACTCACCCCCGTTGCGCCACAGTTTCTAGCAGGTTTTGCCGTACAGGTTTCATTACGGCTTGCTGGCACTATTTTCATTCCGGGTGATTTGCTAGTAGGTGGGTTTATTTGTATCGTACCCATCATTATACCTTGTATATTATTATTCTGTTGTATCTAAAAGTTCCATCAACCAAACATGTATTTATTTCAGAAATAGAGACCAGTGATGTTTATTCTTTCGACCTTAGAGTCACGCGTTGTATTTCTATGGATTTCTTGCTGTTTTGAGTTTCCTTTTGATTTTTGATTCTCGCCCTTGGCGTTGTATATTATATTGCTTGTGTGGTTGTGACCGTCGATTGACGAAGAGCTAGCTCCCGCTTGGGGATGCCCTTTTTATTGATCTCGTATACTATTCATGTTGTATCCCGTTTGGGGGCCAGTATTTACAAAGGACACTGCCGATATTTTCAGAAGATACTTGATGTTTTTAAAACGCATAATTCGACTTATTCTATTGAAACTACTTATTTTAAGTTGGTTTTTCCTTCACTCTACTACTTTTCTCGGTTTGGATTTCTGGGTTTTCGGCTTACTTAGATTACGTACACCTCGAGACGTTTCGTAGTTTAAGTGCCGGTCATGTTCCGTACTTTCGGGATGTGACAAAGTAGCATACTACCATTTTGAGGAAGACTGTCTGTAAAGTTACGGCAGCGCCCTGGCCATCAATCCGTGGCCAAACGCGGAACAAAAACTTTTAAAACCCGTCGCTAACGGAACCCTAATCGACGGATCGTACCATTAACCCTATACTAGCTATATAAAAGGAGTTTAGAAAGGTTATATCAATCGATCCGTGTCCTTCGGTCTTCAACCTCTGTCCAAAGCTCCTCGCGGCTTCCTCGATCAAGTTCGATCTCCGGTCTCCCCCATCGAAGGCGATCCACGTCGAGGATTAGTAATACGGGCTCCCGCCTCAAAACCGAAGCAACTCGGGTATCTAGTTTGCTAACCTAGATAGCCAAGATAAAGTGGAGATTGTGTATGAATACTTTGTCTCTAAACACCCAAGGATTCTCAACTCATGAGAGGGAATGGGTGGAGGTTAAAGAACTTGCCATGAGATGAAGAAGTGTGAGCTCAAGTTTTGCAAAAGAAAAACCAAGTCAAGAATTGTGTCTGCTCTTTTTCTTGTGTGTGATAGTTGTGAGATATTAGTGAGCAACTAAAGAAAAATCCCACTCCAATAATGTATCTGCCTTTGCCACATTAATATCTCACGAAACCCTCATAAAATATCTAGCATGGCACAAGGAATCACACCATGACTCAACACCATGAGCATATGAAGCAATCAATGCACCATGCCAAGACTTGCAATCACACTTTCCATTACAACAATATTAAACATTTAACATAAATGTTTTAATCCAAGAAAAAGAAATGGCCACCTCAAAAGTAAACTCGTAATGAATTACAAGAGTACCCCTCAGCCGTATATACATACATGCATCCGTATTCCGACGGAATACAAATACAACCAGACGAAAATAATCCAACAATATAATACTAGGATCTGGCTTAAACAAAAGCCCACTAGTATTATCCGTCCGATCATGATCCGTGCACAAGTGCACGAATATCATCAAACCCTGCCATAAAACCATACGGACTCTACAACATTTCGCCCAAATCAGGGAAACCCTCTGTGTGGGACTCTAAAGACAAGTCAATACGCTGGCAGTGGGTTTAACCACAAACACGTCAGTGGCAATAGCTGTACGTAACGGCTACCCAGGTATTGAGCGAAAGGGAGGCCGACGAGCAAACTCATCCTGAAACCCTACTAAGCCTGACAGTGACAAAATCCGTACAGTCCGGTTCGTTCTTCTATGAGTATCGCATATCGAGTCTAGGGGGTGGATATAACGCTTTGAAAATTCATATAGGTTAATTTCGTGTTTATTAGCGAAAATACGTGTTTTTCGTAAAAACCTAGTTAATAAATATTTTCCATATAAACATGAATATATCTATTTGATGATGTGAATATGTATATAATTGTGTTTTATTAGTTAGCATTTAATTTATTTTTCACTTAATTATCTATTTTACTTATTTATTAATTACTAAACTATTTCCTTAAAACATGCATACACACATCTTGTGTAACCCGAGGTTAATACTTGTTTTAACAACCATGACAACTTAATTCTAAAAAAAATGTAACATGCACTTCTTTCTTTCCTCTCATATGTTCTAGACTTTTCTTTTCTGATAAATGGAAAAGAAATGGAAAATTAGGGTATGGGAGGCAATTAATGCCAGCATGGCTCTCTCCCTCTCTCTCACACTCTCTAGAATTCTCTTCCTCTCTCTTTGGGCTGCCTCTCTCCCCTCACATTCTCTCTTTCTTGCCAATGAAATCTTAAGCACTCTACCTCATCTCAAACTCCTTTAAACTTAACACAAATCCCTCCAAAAATCATCCTAAAAATCACATTTTTCTAAGTTAAGCAAGGGGTTTTGAAGCAAGTCTTCTTTTGGATGGCAAGCTTTCTCTTGTAGGATCTCTCTACACTAAATCTTGAGGTAAAGCCTAGCTTAAGTATTCTTTTGCTAAACTTTTGGTTTATTAAGCTTAATTTGGTGTTTAAGTGGTAATTAATGCAAGTTTGAGATTTAAGGTGAAGATTAGGTTAGGTTAGGGTTTTATGGCTTAATTAAGGTAATTAAGAGTACTTAGTGCCTAATCAACCTATTAATCCAGCAAGTTTGCACTAAAATACCTTAATGTCACTAATTTGTGTTTTAAAATGGTTTTTAATCAAGTTTTAGGATATTATGAATCTGCTATTACCGTGGTGGTTTTTAAAACAAACAAACATATACAGTAGACTATACATTGTGTTAGGAGTGTAGTGTAGAAACCTGGACCATTTTCACCCGATTTGACCCGGTGACAACCCCTCGTGGCCAACCCAATTTTCGAGATAAACGTTGAAATTTTGCAGGTAGTTGTCTGTAAGTATTGTATGTGGTTTGGTCTTGCTTGTTTTTCTTGTTTCTGCTCCAGATAAAATCTGGGACCTATTATTTATATTTTTAGTGTTGAGTCTGCGCGATACATGCGATTTGAACCATGGTCTGGTGTATTTGTGAGACAGACAGATCGTGTAGGAATTGAGCGATGTTAGGAGGGTCTTGTGCACCAAGTGTGCAAGTACTCTAACTCGTGGGGTTAATTCTTATGTATCGTTCTGCCTTCGTGGTTTATCGAATGTTTAGCTTTCTATTGATATTTGTACGATTCTAGGATCGGTTGGGGAGACATCGGATGCGGAACGGAAAGGAAAAGAGATGATCGGATCAGATTAGCCGAGGCGTCCCGGTGAGTAGATGTATATATCTATGGGTGAATCGTCTGGATGGAGCAAGGCGCCCGATAGTTAGAATTTCTTTTAGTACTTTCATTTATATGCGTAGTTCCTAATTATTCATCTCGTTGCATCGTATCATCTTTTTATATATATATATATATATATATATATCTCGTTGCATCGTATCATCTTTTATATATATATATATGTGTGTGTGTGTGTGATATTATCTCATAGGACACTTGCACCATTACCATTGGTTTATGCGGCGCGGGGACTATTCATGTGGACACACACACCTTGGTAATTGCTATGCCACGAACACTATATAACTTGTTTAAATCAGAATATAAAACCATTGCAACATATATGATTTGTAAACCTGTATTTGTATATTCAATTCATCAGGATGAATACATAGGATTGTTAGTCATATGCATACACCTCATTGCATCATCGTTCGTGCGTTGTTTTCTAGTCACGCATCGTATTGCATATTGTTGATACCATAGGCATTCATCATCACCGACATGTGTACATATGGTGATTTTTCATGAGGATTTCAGTATTATGAGATTTATGGATTTTTAGGAAAACCGCAAGAATTTTATAAACCGTTATCATTTTAATAATGCAAGTTGCGGTTTTCTCGTGATATGATGTATGTGTCGTCCACCATGAGATTTCTCAGTTCTTGAGCGGTATCATACACCCGATTCGATGAGGAGGAGGAGGAACCATCTTTGGGTGCATGGTGGACCCGCTGCGGTACCTCAGGGCAAGATGGTCGCAGGTGATGGCGTTGAGCCCGGCAGGGGAGCACTACCGACCGGTTATTTATGACGCGGCGGATATCCGGAGGATACCGACGTAGTCTTGAGATTGATGATTATGGGCTATTCCGGATTGCCGGAGCCCGAGATATTGAGATTATGGGCCAGTCCGGATTGCCGGAGCCCAAGATATTGAGATATTGATACATTGTGACATCAAGGTATTGAGACCTGAGATGTCGAGAAATTGAGATATTCATATTTGGTGTCGATGCTTGACACGGATTTCTATTGATTTCATTGATGATACTATAGTTAAATTATAGAAGTTTTACTAAGATAAGAATACAGATTTTCTCGTACTAAACATATTCAAATCTTGTGTTGTTTATGCATTCATGTTGCATACATACCAGTGCATCGCATCACATTAGTACATGTAGGCTGTGACGAAATTGCGTGCATGCTTACGATAGCATTATTAGATATTACTTACCACTCACGAGTTGGCAACTCACCCCCGTTGTGCCACATTGTCTTGCAGGTTTGACCCGTCAGCGCCTTAGCGGTGGGCGTTCTTCCTCTTTCGGCTTCATTTGCTTGATTTGCAGCTTGCTCGTAGGTAGGTTGTGAGGATATTTTTATCCCATAATGTATATTATATTGTATCTAGTATACTCCATCTACCCTTGTATGTTTGACTAGATAGTGAGACTCGTGAGACTTGTATTTGTGGTGTTTGGTGTCGATGCTCACTTGAGCCGCGTGGTATTTTCTTATTTCTTGCTTTATAATACTTATTGTGCACTTTTGATATACATGTGCATGTGGTTGTGTCTCCGCCATCGGCGAAGAGCTAGCTCCCGCTTGGGGATGTCTTTATTCATTATTCAATTGTATTTTCATGTGTTGTACCCGTTTGGGGGCCAGTATTTATAAAGGAGACTCTGCCGAAATTTTCGGGAAAATATGATGTTGCTTTAAATGTTTAATGCCACTCATTTTGATAAAACCACTTGCTTTAAAACAAGTTTTCCTTCACTCTATTTGTTAAATGGATTAGTTTTCTGAGCTTTTGGCTTACTTAGATTACGTTGCGCCTTGTGGCGTTTCATAGTTTAAGTGCCAGTCACGTTCCGTACCTTCGGATCGTGACAAAGTTGGTATCAGAGCGATATGTTTTACCTTTCTGAGTGTAGGATGGCCCTTGGTAGATGGAGTAGATGACTTAAGCAGAGTGACGTAGCGTGTGTATGTTCCGTGGCATACTTACGATATGTTACTCTGCCTAAGTGGCCTTAGGATATATATTTGTTCTGTTTCCTTCTTTGATTCCGGAAATCCGTTGATTTGATCGTAATGTTCCTATCATGTTGGAGATAGTGCCCTCAGAGTCAATTATTGGATCACAGGCACGTGATTGCAATGATTGAGGGAGGACCTATCCCGGTACGACAGTCTTACTCGAGATGATAGTATGCTATCAGGTTTACCTTTATCATCGTGTACTGCTTTAGGTGACCTGACAGGTCACTATTGCACGTTGATAGAGCCCCTAGGATTCTTGCTTGGCTGCCAGCAGTATGAGGGCGATCATATAAGTGAGAGCTGGAGTCTACAAGCATATCCTTAAAAGGTCCCTAGTCGTGGGAGTTTCGAGACAGGGCATCGATTCTCCAGAGTAGACTAGTGTATACAGTCGAGACCCCGACGAGGGGCGGTGGCCGGTCTCACAGGCCACTGGTGTCAGTTGGTTCACCTAAGATGTATACAGGTGCTCATTGGGTTATGAGTACACCGGACAGGACTCGCCGGGAACATGCTAGTTGGCCTTATACCTGACGTCAGATAGCAGTTCCCAGGTGACATGTGTACAGGTTAGTTCATCGACCTGGGGATCGTCATTTGTCTCGTGTGAGTTCCCACTGTGCTTTGATTACTACCCTACCACGGCTCAAAGGAGTCGTGCAAACAGGTTTTAGTTGGGTACAGTCCCTAGCCACATGGAGGCAGTGAGCGGATCTTCGGGGGTTCGTCTCTCCCGGTATTGGGGGTGAGGTCGCGCTGTGTCTAGGAGAGCCATTACACGAAGTCCTTGGCCAAGGCAGGAGATTTACTGGTAGGTATTCCAGTAGTATCTCAGGGTGTTCTGGGCTACACTCCGACACGACTTGTACCGCTTTTGGGGGTCTGACTTTTACCCACCCCCTAGGCCCGACATGCGATGCTCATAGACGAACGGACCGGACTGTACGGATATTGTCACTGACAGGCTCAGTAGGGTGTCAGGATGAGTTCGCTCATCGACGTCCCTTTTAGTCAATAGCTGGTGGCCCGTTACGTATTGGCTTATACCTCTGACGGGCTAGTGGTTAAATCCACAGCCATAGTATTGACGAGTCTTTAGAGTCTACCACACTTTCAGTTACTCAAGCTTTCGGGCGAAACGCTGTAGAGGCCGTATGGAGATATGGCAGGTCCGATCAGATACGTGCGGTATTGCACGGATCAGGATCGGACGGTTTGTACTAGTAGCCGTATAGGTATATGGCAGGGTTCGATCAGATACGTGCGGTATTGCACGGATCAGGATCGAACGGATATTACTAGCCGGCTTTGGTTTAAGCCGGTCCTAGTTTAGTACAGTGTAGATTTTATCTCTTTGCATTTGTATCCGGACGGAATACAGATGCGGGTGTGTATGCACAGTATCGGGGTTTTCCTGTGATTTATTACGGGACCAGTTTTCTGGAGTTGCCAGTTTGCTTTCCGTTCCGGCCGGTTTTCCTTTGTTCTTTCCCGGCCGGACTTTTCCGATGGAGGGGGTTATTTGCAAGTTTGCAAATAACACTTTGTGGAGGGTTTTATTGCAAAAGTATTTATTATGATAGCATCATTTCTTTTGCTCCATGCTTTTGCATTAATGTGATTTGAAAAGGGTATGGTTGGATTTAATGAAGCATGGTGTATGTTTGGTTGTGGTCACCTCTTGATTGATCCTACACTCACCTCCCTTAGTTGTTTTCCTCCACCACCATTTCCTACTTGTAATGGCCGGCCACATTAGATTAGGATGATGGTTCATTTCATTTTTGGTGAGGGTGTGGGAAAATTATTGATTCATATCATTTTTCATTGGCTCAAAAATCCCCAAGTTCATATCATCTTGATTCCTCCATCATGGCAACACCACCCCAAAAAGAGACTATGATTCTACACTACACTTCCTACAGCAAATCTTGGACGCGTCGATTCGCCAGCTTCGCGCCCGAGTTGCCTCGGTATTGAGGTGGGAGCCCGTAAAAGCTACAGGCGATGTGGTGCCCTTTCCGACGAGGAGGAGACGGACGGAGATCCCGCGAGGAGATCGGAGTGGAGATGAAGACCGGAGGACTCGGATCAATCGGTACATCTCTAACCCATCTTCTAGTTAGCTTAGACTTGTTAATGGTTACGATCCGGAGTTTAGTGCGCGGTGGTGCCGGTTTGCAAAGTCCACAAAAATTAAAGTTTATCACCGCTTCCGCATTCCGGCGTCGGATTGACGGCCGGGGCGCCGCCGTGCACTTACAGTGGTATCAGAGCCTCGCCATTAACTTCGTCTAGCTTCGTTTGGTGTGTTTGCATTTCCGATCGACCAAAATTTCCAAAAACCGTATTTTTGTTCACATCAGTTTCTGTTGAAATATTTTGGTCTCGAAAAATTTTTCAGGTTGTAAAATATTGATGTACTGGAAAATCTAAGAACTCTGTAAAATTTCGATGAAGTGAATCCACAGTTGGAGCGCGGAACCGCCGCACAAACCCCCATTCCGCTGCCCTTCCGCCGCGCACTGTGGAGATCACTGCACCAATTTTTTACAGAGGCTTTCTGGGCTTAAAATATGGGTTTTGGAATATTAAAATTGGGCCCAGGTTTTCTGTGAGTGCTATAGTTTTGATTGGGGGCCCACTTGTTAATTTTTGATCAATCGGAAAATTTTAAACACATTTTTCACAGTATTTACATTATATCTGCGACCGTGAATGTCATTCGATCGGTAAATCCAGTTTAACTGCTATAGCCCGGTTAGATAGATTTGCGAACGTGACTTTCACGTTGATGTTCTATGTTTATGCTGTGATGTTCCGGATCGGTCGGTGGGGATAGCCTGGATGCAATTCTAGTACTGTGTTGTATTATGTACATTTGATATTGCGGGGCGAGCGTCCGACATGTGGACTGCCGTCACTGCCTGTTTGTATTATTCTTTTGGGGCACGACCTGGTTGCGGTCGATGTACCCGGTGTATGTATATTTTACTTTCTGTACTAGGTTTACCCCGCGGTGGGGTGCACGGATAGCCGGGTTCTAGAGGGCAACGGGCCCGCATCTCAGGGCATTGAGACGGAGGGGCTTCACTCTGGGATTGGCGGGCTATTCGCCGCACTCGTAGGGGGTTCAGGTTGACCCAGGAGGGGTGCCCAAGTTGCCGGATTCCGTGAAGTGCTGGGTGGTCCTTTCACGGCGCTGAAGGGGGCTGCCTCGCCTCAGGTTTTGGCGGGTAACTTGCCGCGCCCGTAGGGGTCTAGGATTTCATTGCACAGGCTATCCACACGACCAGGGGAACGTCGGGTTTCAGTAGTGGCTCTGTGAAACCCGAGGATCCCAGATATCTGTTTTGTTCTGTGATGCTGTACATTTCTGTGATGTTGCATTTTTATTCACGCCTTGAGCGAAATACTATATATTGGTATATATATTAGTAGATGTTGTATACGTTTTTCATCCGCGCTAGTCCAGTCCTCGCTCTGCCGTTAGTTAGCTAACCTAACGGGTGATGACGGGACCCAGTGGCGAATGCGGATGGCATATACGTACGTCAGTATATTTTCGTTCTTTGTGGTGTGATCAATTGATGGGACTGCATTGATTCGGATCAATGCAAGTTAAACAAATCTATTCTGATGTTGTTGGAACACTTTTCAAAAAGCTGTTATTGCAAGGACGTTCACTTTTGTTTTGCATCGTGGTATTCATTGGAATATCCTGCTCCTCAG
Source organism: Agapanthus africanus (assembly GCA_030015575.1). NCBI lineage: Eukaryota > Viridiplantae > Streptophyta > Magnoliopsida > Asparagales > Amaryllidaceae > Agapanthus > Agapanthus africanus. The sequence continues at coordinate 504,195,087 of CM057342.1, read as the reverse complement.
TCGACGAGGCAAGGGCCGAGATCCCTTCACCGGGAGTGACCCCTTGGACAGAAGTTTGCGTCAGAGCATTAACTTCACTATAGCCGATTACTTTTGCTTTGCATCGTGGTATTCAGTTGGAATATCCTGCACCCCATTCTACGGGGAAAGAGCCGAGATCCCTTCACCGGGAGTGACCTCTTTAGTAAAGGTTTTCGTCACTATATTTTCTAAAAAGCTATCCGTTCCTTCAACGATATCAAGTTCATTACGTTAAAGGTTTTCGCCAGAAACCATTCGTATCCCTCCATCATTTCAGCTAAACATTCGGTAGTATTCAAGCTATGTATTTTGACCTCACGCCAAGGCATAGTGTTTGGTAGTTACCGGGTATTTATCTGTTGCATAGATAGATGCGTTGGTTTGGGACAGTCGTACTACTATTTTGGCCTACGTCAAGGGTATGTACGGGTGGGTTCAAATTAACCTGGACAATGATGGGTAGAACTTGACATGTGACTTATGATATTTTGACCTCACGCCAAGGTCATAAGAGCATGGGGCAGAAATCCACATCGGGAGTTTCAAAAGAACTAAAACTTGCCAGATATGCACATACCTTCTGGAGTGTGATACCGTGAGCGGATTCCGTCACGTTATCATGCGATGATAGTTGGATCCCGATTCCCACTGATGAGTTAGTTTACTCCTCGGGTGACCCCGACTAATTCTTCTTTCAGGTTTGGAGGAGAATTTGAGGTACAGTGGGAGGTTTCCAGATTAGATAAATTTGTAACCATTCTGATCTAGGTTAGAGTGCACGCTGAGTGTTTCTTTTCTCTCTCTCTCTGGCAGCGACCATTGACCCGACCCTAAGACTACGACTCAGAGACCAAGTTAACCGAACCTTCTTTACATCGGCTTTTGGATTGTCAGAGTTGCAGACCTCATTGCCACTCCTACTTTTACCCTTTTCTCCAGAACACCCCGTATTACTACGAACGTCCACTTCCATTAGACAAAACCATCGTATGGTTAGATACGAACGCGAAGGAATTTGAGGATGGTTTCCGGTTCTGGAGAAAACGGATAGGATTATTCAGTTGTCTTTTCCTTTTACCTTCTCTCAGGTTACGAGTACTCCTTGGTTTAGGAGATAGTACACCTATTACGCATATTGGATAGTCTTCTTCCAAACCTTAGGCTGGTGCCGACCGGTAGGGAATGAAGAAAACCAATTAGCCTAAACGGTGTGCAGAAGGTATTAAGATAAAGACATATAAAGGGATTAGTAAGAGGGCAAAGTAAATTGCGACTGATATTCACGACCAAACCAAATATTTCTTCGCCAATCCTAAATCACCTTTGTATTTCTCCAGGACACTCCGTATCACTACGAAGATCCACAGTTTATTGGATACTCCATCGTATGGTTATATACGAACTCGAAAGGAACTTGTTCCAGTTCGGGGATGGATTCTGGTTCAGGAGAAATAGGAATAAGGTTTATTCGGTTGTCTTTTATCTTCACCTTCTCTCGCATTGCGAGTGCTCCTAGGATTAGGACAGTACACCCATTATGCTTATTGGATAGTCTTCTTCCAAACCATAGGCTGGTGCCGAACGGTAGGGAAGGAAGAAAACCATTTGGCCTAAGGGGTGTGCAGAAGGTAATGACTAAAGACATATAAAGGGATTTGGAGAGGTGGCAAAGAATTATACGGTTATAGTTGTGAATCTGGAAAATGGAAGAAGCATTACTAAGAATACCGGGATACCCCACCGAAACATTTCAATGTTTCAGTTTCACTGTGTAAAGTTAAAAGAAAACTGATTTCCCGATTGAACACTTGCTCCAGGGTATGTATTTACCAGGTTTGATTCTCACATCTGTATAGTTTTACAGATGATGAGTGGGAGTAAGTTATTGGGAATTGGGTGATCATCCTCATTATATCGGGATTCGTTGTAATCGGTGATATTTGAGGAGATCACCTGAGCTGTTTGCCGGTCGGCAAATATTTGGTTTTGAATATCCGCTGTTGTGCACCAATTTCAAATTGATATATCTTTACGTCTATTTTCATAGAGTGAGATATACCTTTTGATATTATGTCGGTGACATTTACCTATATCAGTGGATGGTTAGGTAAGGAGCATTAAACAGCGGTGTAATTCTTCTTAACCATAAGTACAGTTTTTAACCTACGACACACAGTGAAAGAGTTGTTAGACTCAGCGGACTTATACAGAGTATTGTATGTTGTCCAGTGTCCATTAGGACAGAGGGGTTGGTCCTCATACTATATTCTGTTTACTTTTAACTTCTCTAGTTCTTAAACATGTGTTTTGTAGAAACACAGGGTCTAAGTTTTGAGGAGTTATGGGTATTTGAATAGAGTAGAGAACCAGGTGTATCAAGTATCGGGATTCTTCAAGGTGATCGAAGATGTAGATACTTGTGTATGGTATTCAGTTGATAGTAATGGTAAAGAGAAATTGCTTCTCTTTCAGGTTACTCATAATTGGAAGCATTCCTAAGTTGAGTAACGCTGATCGGCCTCTCTCCATTTAGTTGACATGCACTGGAGACAGTTGCATGATTTGAATCTGGTTCAATTAAATCAGTGCCTCTGGTTCTACATTGGATATAGAACAGTTCATATCTTAACGTTGTTAAGGTACGGGGAGTTGTCTGGCTTATGATTAAAACCAGACTCTGGATAACTCAAGGCACGTTTCTGTAATGGCTGTTTGTGGGTTGACCCAGGCTATGACGAGGGTTGATTTTCTACCATCCGGAAGATCAATAGTGATATTGTTCTTCACTCACCACAATTTTAAAAGAAATGCATTTTTCAGAAAACAGTAGTGGGAGTATGGTAGAACTGGAAGTGATTCCAGAACCGCAAACGATTACTGAAGATTTGATAAGGAACCTAAAGATTCAATCTGATTTGACATTCCATTGGCCACTCCGCAGATAAGGTGGGTAACTTCAGGCACCCGAGAGGTACTCCGGTAGCCTCAAGGACGGTGACAGGGAAGTTCTTGTTTACCCACACTTGCCATTGTTGTTGTTCCAGACTGCGAGACCCGGCAGGAGGATGAGTATAGCGTCGCTCTAAACTAGCTTTAGAAGTGCACATCTATATGACTCTGCCAGAGGGTTTTCGTAGTCAGTGGGAGCAGCGGAAGCATTGGTGGACATCAGGCTTATGTCTATTTATAGACTAAAGCAGGTATAGCGGAGTTAGATCATCTGTTTCTGATGTGACAGTCATAGGTTTGACGTCATCAGAATAGGGGATGGATCTGTTGAGAAGGTAATAGGAAGTGATATTCCTATACCACGATCGGTTATACTTTGGTCGTCACACAGTGGTTTCTCCACAAAGGACTTGGATATTATATCAGACATACTGGTTACTAGATCTATGGTTTTAGATCTAGATTTGGGTGGTTTCCCAATCAGGGTACTTTGACAGCATTCTAAGAGTATTTAGAATGGACGACTCCTGGCACGGTAGTGTGCCTGCAGGTGATGGAGTCACCCTCTCTAAAGGTGTCTTATAGACTAAAGTATAGAGGGATGTGCATGATTGGCAGATCACTTGCTTGGGCAATTGAGTCAATCATGAGATGTCAAGTACCACACCAGATGTTGTTCTTGCACTAGATGCAATAAGTTGACATTGATCCAATCCTAGAGAAACAGTCGGAAGCAGTTTTAGAACATAAGTGAATGTTCTAGGGATATGATAATGATAGCCTCATTTGGGAGACAGTTATCATTCCAGGCTTCCAAGGTGACATGGACGACGAGGAGGTTGTCAGAGCTATAGTTTTCCTTCTGATGAGGGGCAGTATTTTGGACAGGTGGTCCAAGGCAATACTGAGGGTGGCATGGCGCAGGATACTGATTAAGTTCAGTTGACGATACAGTCTAAGAAGTTTGGATTTGGAGTTCATTTATGAGCTCGGTCCCATCAGACATCCAGACATTCTAAGACAGGTATTGCTCATTTCGGGAGATGGTTTTCTCCGCGAACTTGAGATATACAGAGAGACATAGAAAGAAACTTCATGGCGGATCCACTCACTGAGGCTATTCCTCGATCGCAAGAGTTTCGCAAACAGGCTTTGTGAGACTGACTAGTAGAGGAGTTGGGTGTTCGGTATCACACAGGCTGTGAGTATGCGACATCGCAATAATTAGCCTTGAGTGCAAGTGGGAGATTGTTGGAGATAGTGCCCTCAGAGTCAATTATTGGATCACAGGCACGTGATTGCAATGATTGAGGGAGGACCTATCCCGGTACGACAGTCTTACTCGAGATGATAGTATGCTATCAGGTTTACCTTTATCATCGTGTACTGCTTTAGGTGACCTGACAGCTCACTATTGCACGTTGATAGAGCCCCTAGGATTCTTGCTTGGCTGCCAGCAGTATGAGGGCGATCATATAAGTGAGAGCTGGAGTCTACAAGCATATCCTTAAAAGGTCCCTAGTCGTGGGAGTTTCGAGACAGGGCATCGATTCTCCAGAGTAGACTAGTGTATACAGTCGAGACCCCGACGAGGGGCGGTGGCCGGTCTCACAGGCCACTGGTGTCAGTTGGTTCACCTAAGATGTATACAGGTGCTCATTGGGTTATGAGTACACCGGACAGGACTCGCCGGGAACATGCTAGTTGGTCTTATACCTGACGTCAGATAGCAGTTCCCAGGTGACATGTGTACAGGTTAGTTCATCGACTTGGGGATCGTCATTTGTCTCGTGTGAGTTCCCACTGTGCTTTGATTACTACCCTACCACGGCTCAAAGGAGTCATGCAAACAGGTTTTAGTTGGGTACAGTCCCGAGCCACATGGAGGCAGTGAGCGGATCTTCGGGGGTTCGTCTCTCCCGGTATTGGGGGTGAGGTCGCGCTGTGTCTAGGAGAGCCATTACACGAAGTCCTTGGCCAAGGCAGGAGATTTACTGGTAGGTATTCCAGTAGTATCTCAGGGTGTTCTGGGCTACACTCCGACACGACTTGTACCGCTTTTGGGGGTCTGACTTTTACCCACCCCCTAGGCCCGACATGCGATGCTCATAGACGAACGGACCGGACTGTACGGATATTGTCACTGACAGGCTCAGTAGGGTGTCAGGATGAGTTCGCTCATCGACGTCCCTTTTAGTCAATAGCTGGTGGCCCGTTACGTATTGGCTTATACCTCTGACGGGCTAGTGGTTAAATCCACAGCCATAGTATTGACGAGTCTTTAGAGTCTACCACACTTTCAGTTACTCAAGCTTTCGGGCGAAACGCTGTAGAGGCCATATGGAGATATGGCAGGTCCGATCAGATACGTGCGGTATTGCACGGATCAGGATCGGACGGTTTGTACTAGTAGCCGTATAGGTATATGGCAGGGTTCGATCAGATACGTGCGGTATTGCACGGATCAGGATCGAACGGATATTACTAGCCGGCTTTGGTTTAAGCCGGTCCTAGTTTAGTACAGTGTAGATTTTGTCTCTTTGCATTTGTATCCGGACGGAATACAGATGCGGGTGTGTATGCACAGTATCGGGGTTTTCCTGTGATTTATTACGGGACCAGTTTTCTGGAGTTGCCAGTTTGCTTTCCGTTCCGGCCGGTTTTCCTTTGTTCTTTCCCGGCCGGACTTTTCCGATGGAGGGGGTTATTTGCAAGTTTGCAAATAACACTTTGTGGAGGGTTTTATTGCAAAAGTATTTATTATGATAGCATCATTTCTTTTGCTCCATGCTTTTGCATTAATGTGATTTGAAAAGGGTATGGTTGGATTTAATGAAGCATGGTGTATGTTTGGTTGTGGTCACCTCTTGATTGATCCTACACTCACCTCCCTTAGTTGTTTTCCTCCACCACCATTTCCTACTTGTAATGGCCGGCCACATTAGATTAAGATGATGGTTCATTTCATTTTTGGTGAGGGTGTGGGAAAATTATTGATTCATATCATTTTTCATTGGCTCAAAAATCCCCAAGTTCATATCATCTTGATTCCTCCATCATGGCAACACCATCCCAAAAAGAGACTATGATTCTACACTACACTTCCTACAGCAAATCTTGGACGCGTCGATTCGCCAGCTTCGCGCCCGAGTTGCCTCGGTATTGAGGTGGGAGCCCGTAAAAGCTACAGGCGATGTGGTGCCCTTTCCGACGAGGAGGAGACGGACGGAGATCCCGCGAGGAGATCGGAGTGGAGATGAAGACCGGAGGACTCGGATCAGTCGGTACATCTCTAACCCATCTTCTAGTTAGCTTAGACTTGTTAATGGTTACGATCCGGAGTTTAGTGCGCGGTGGTGCCGGTTTGCAAAGTCCGCAAAAATTAAAGTTTATCACCGCTTCCGCATTCCGGCGTTGGATTGACGGCCGGGGCGCCGCCGTGCACTTACATATCAATCCTGTTCTTGCTCCAGACATTATGCCGCCGGAGATTATGAAGGCCAGAGGGCTGCCGCTGGGGATGAGATTAGAGTAGGCTCGTTTGAGACGAGGACAGACCAGGGCGGTACGCCTACCCCTCAGGGACAGAGTGATCTGCTTTCTCCAGGACGGATGGCTAGGCTGGAATCGAGTATTCAGGACTTGCGACAGATGGTTGGATTGTTAGTTGAGGCTAGCCGAGCTCCGAGAGCCGATGATGTCCTTCCTACTGCAGGGACTATGATTGTAACTGCTGCACAGGAAGCTGTTTCGGTTATAACCAAGTTTATTTCTGTATCCTTATAGGAGTTTTTGAGGCTGAGGCCTCCATTTTGTTTTTTTACCGGCACAGATGCAGCGGAGGATACGTAGATAATCCCCGACAGGATGGCTAGGATTTATCGTTCACAGAGATGTTCTGACGAGATATGGATTTAGCTTGCGAGTTTTCGTCTAGGGAGTTCTTGCTCAGACGCGGTGCGAGTTGGTTGAGAGAGGCCGAGCTGCAGATCTACTTCCTATGACTTGGGATGAGTTCATAGCTATATTTCTTGCTCGTTTCCTTCCGGAGAGCGTTCGAGATGCCCGAGCTCGTAGTTTCGAGCCTTTGCGTAAGATTTCAGGGATAACGGAGTCCGAGTACGGCATTTAGTTTACTCAGCGGTCTGATATGCTCCTTACCTGGTGGACACTGAAGAGAAACGGATAAAGAGGTTCGTGTGGAGATTGGACAAGCAGTTATTTCTTCTTGTTAGTGCCCAGCTTTTAGACACTTACGTCGCTGCTATGAACACAACCTTACTGTTGGAAGAGTGCATTTCTAAGACATCAGTCGTTTTTGGACCGAAGCGGATTCGTACCGGTATGCCAGCTCAGAGGCGGTTAGATAGACGCTGTTGTGACAGTTATTCTTTCAGTGTTTCTTCCAATGCGTACTTCTTTCTGGTGTTATTTCAGTGTTTTCTTTCGATGTGCGTATTTCTTTTGTTGTTTGAACTTGTATCTACGCACTTTGTACCGAGATTGGATTGAGAGTCGTCCTTGTTTGATCTGCCGCTGGTTGTTATTATTCCAGTAGGAGAGTCTTTTGTCGCTCGAAATGTTTTTCGTTCGTGTTTGTTTTGTTCGCATCGGAGATAGGGATTCTTCTGTCAATTTGATTTTTCTCGATATGTTTGACTTCGAAGTTCTTCTGAGCATGGATTGGTTAGCCACGTGTTATGCATTCATGGACTGCTGACAGGGCAGCAAAGTGAAGTGAGTCTCACGAGTTAAGTGTAAGTTGACGTTAGACACCCCACATGATGCGGGGAGGCGGAATAGGTAAAACAATCATTTTGTTTAAACTAACATCGACTAATTTTACGGATCTTTGCTAAACCCTAACTAACAACAACATAAAAGTGATTAGCTACTATGAAAGATGATTATACCTAATGAATCAAGTCCTTCTGGTTCTCGTTGATCACCTCCTCGTCGGCCACCTCGATGTGATAGAAGATCCACCCGAGACCTACTTCTCCAAGCTTTAACCTCTCACTTGAGGTAACTAGGTGGCTATGAGTGCTAATCAAAGTAACCTAGAGGATATAGAAAAGGATTAGGGATCTATTAGTCTTGCTAACCCTTGGATCTCAACACATGAGAGGTTAGGGTTAGTTCTTGAAGAGAGAGAGCTTGAGGAGAGAGAAGGTGAGAGTGAGAATGATAATGAATTATAACACATTTGTGAATATATGAAGCATAATAATTATTAAATGAATAACAAATAATAATATCAACAATGCTTCATTAACTCACTTTGTGTGATTCATCTCATGAGTCATTAAGCAATAAATGCATCATTAACTCCTTTGGATGAATCACACCATAAGTCATTAAACCATTTAATGCAAATTCCACCTAAGCCTCCAACTCATCAATCTTCTAAAAGCTTCTCAACTAATTACGAGAATGCCCCTCCTATCCGTGAAAACACGGAAATACTGAGACTATATAAATCCAATAATCCAATACTAGAATCTGGCTTAAACCAAAGCCTGCTAGTATAAACTGTCCGAACATCGTACGTGCGTAAAAATACGTATGTGTCCGAATCCTGTCGTAAAACCATATGACCTCTATATCGTTTCGCCTGAAGCAGAGAAACTCTCTTTGTGGGACTCTAAAGACTCAACACTTACGCTGGCAGTGGGTTTAACCACAGGCCGCAAGCGGTACTAGCTGTACGTAACGGTCCCCAGGTAGATGTCGATAAGAAGGCCAATGAAAAAACCCATCCGAACTCCTACTAAGCCTGATGTGACAATCTCCGTACAGTCCGGTCTGTTCGTCGAAGACTATCACATATCCGGCCTAGGGGGCGGCAAACGTCAGTCCCCTAAAAGCTGTATAAGTCGTGTCAGAGTGAAGTCCATTACACCTTGAGAAGCTACTGGAAATCCTACCAGTAAATCTCGTTTGCCTTGGCCAGGGACTTTGCATAATGTCTTTCCAAACACAGCGCAATATCAACTCCCAATACCGGGAGAGACGAATCCTATCTAACCGCCACTGCCTCCAAGTGCTTCGGGACTGCACCCAACTGCTACCTGTTTGCACGACTCCTTTGAGCCGTGGTAGGGTAGCAATCTAAGAACAGTGGGAACACACTCTAGACGAAGCAGCAGTGTCAAGTCTGCGGACTATGCTGTACTCATGTCACCTGGGAACTGTTAACTGATGACGGGTATAATACCAACCAACAGTTCCCTGTGAAATCGTAACATTCTTTTGATAACATCGATATTGATATGATATTACACGTTAAACTAGGTACACAAAAACAGTTGCGCAAAACCAAAATATATCCACTCGTCAATCCTATGTGATAATCCCCTATGGACACAGCACCCATGCTAGCTCCGTTAGCAACCTGGAGGGTCATATCACCAACCTTCAGCACTCTACGGTTTCTCAGTGCCTGCAATGAATTGTATATATGAGATCCTGATCCCGTATCCAATACCCAGGAAGTATTGACAAACAATTTTCAATTACAAACACACCTGAAGTCGAAGCCACAGCTTGCTTCGAGTCCTGGTTCTTAGCAATCCAAGCTTTGCAATTTTTCTTCCAATGGCCTTTCCTACGACAATGGAAGCACTCGTCCATTGTCACTACTGGCACCGTAACCTTTGTCTTTCCCTTAACTCCTACCTTACTAACACCACCTCTTGGTTTGGTAGCGGCCTTCTTCTTCCTTCCTTTGGCCCTAGCCTTGGACCCGAAAGAGGAAGCACCTCGAACAAACATAGCGGGTGTTTCCCCTGCTTTCTGCAAGGTGCCCTCTGCACTCCTTAACTTGTTAAGGAGTTCTGGAAGTTCAAATTCTTTTCCTTGAATGTTGAAATTCAGAATAAACTGGGCGCAGGTGGAAGGAAGGGACTGAAGAACCAAGTCTGTATATAGCTCGTTCTCTAATGTTGTCCCGAGGTCCGCGAGCTCTTATATATAGCCAATCATCTTAAGGGCATGTTATCCTACAGATGACCCGACGGCCAGGCTCGACTGAAATAAGTTCTTCGAGGTCTCGTATCTTGCTATACGAGATTGCTCTCCATATAGATCCTTTGCGTGGAGAAATATGGATTCAAGATCCATATTCTCGTGCCTCCTCTGATGTTCATTTTTCATAGAGGCAAGCACAATGCATTTGGCCTTCGCGCAATCAATCTCCCAGGTCTTGTGGATTTCGTTATCCGCGACACTGGATTCTGGACCAGGGACAGCAGGTGCCTTAGTGGTAAGGACATACCCCAATTTGTCATAAGTAATAGCCATCTTAACATTCTGGAGCAAATCTTTATAGTTTTGCCCTGTCAAAATATTTTTATCTAATAGTAACTTAAGGCCTGTCATGTACTGGGTCGCTGCAAAGAGAGAGGGGGAACACTTTAGCATGATGCTCTTGCATGTTTAGAGTGGTTTTTAGTTTATCTAAACAGGATGGCTCCCAGTGTTTTTCGAATCCCTCCTCAAACCAAAATGGAAGAACTAGTCAGGACTATTCTCACCGTATAATACTTGCTTAACCGTTCAGTTAGGCCGGTGTCGGTACTTCGAGGGAGGTTTTACGACGCATTCGTGAAGTTCCTTAATTAAATAACCTCTTTTCTCTGGGGGCGTAGCCCCGCTGACACCTTTCTCGACACCTACTTGGTTTATAGCATTGATCATTAAGTGACGAATCTACTGATGAGTAGCGGATACTCACAGTAGGATCGGGATCCAAATATCATCGTGTGATAAAGCTGAAGGAATCCTACTAGAATAACACTCCAAATGGTATGCAACTCTTAGCTAATTTCAGTTTCTTTAGAAATTCCCGATATAAATTTCTGCCCCATGCTCTTATGACCTTAGCGTTGGTCAAAACGTCATAAGTCACATGTCAAGTTCTACCCATCATTATCTTGTTAATTTTAACCCATCCGTACATAACCCTGACGTTGGCCAAATAATAATACGACTGTCCCAAACTAACTCATCTATCTATACAACAAATGAATACCCGGCAACTACCTAACACTATGCCTTGGCGTTGGTCAAAATACATTGCATGAATACTACTGAATACCCAAAAGAAATGACGGAGGGCTACGAATGGTTTTGGCGAAACAGTGAATGCAGTGAACTTGATATGTTCGAAGGAACCTGATAGCTTTTTAAAAGGAGTGGCTTAAGCTCCGCAATTTTAAAAAATATCTTCTGTTTTAAAATAACCGAGTGGTTTCTTTTAAACTGTTCCAACGATTCAACTTTGGTTTATTTTCTTTGCATTAATATAATGCATCCCATCAATTAACCTATCATTGCAGAAAACAACGAAAATACAACGTCCACTTATGCCATCCGCATTCTCCACTGGGTCCCGTCATTCACCCGATAGGTTACTTAACTAACGACAGAGCGGGGGCTGGGCTAGCACGGGTGCAAAACATAAGCGACGCCTAATAGATATCATATATAGATATTGTACATTCGTCAGACGCGATAATAAGCATTCCAGATCACAGATGAACATATTGGATTTTCTATGAATCCGCATTCCTTTTGAGCCTGCAAAGAAAGACGGATTACACAGTCGTGATGAATAGCCAAAACCCCACCCTAGACCCCTACGGGTACGGCAAACTACCCGCCAAGTACCCGAAGTGAAGCGGTCTCCCTCAACAACGTGAGTAGGCCACTAAACACTTCAAAGTACCCGGTAGTTTGTGCACCCCATCTTGGGTCTATCCTAGGAGCAGAAAACAGTAAATGAAATAATACAACGGTGGCTACAACCTCAACCCGGATGTGCCCCGCAAAAAAATATTACAACAATTTAAAATTACATTTGAATGAAAAAAACACTCATCTCACATCCCCGGCTATCCATTCACGACAATCCAACAAGTCCATAAACACAAAACAGTAAAAACCATTACAGAAATATGCAACCCCCTGCTAACCGACATACTAGAAGTTAGGGGAGGTTTACGAACACATTAAACACATCACAGATATAATCAAGTTAGCCAAACATCTTAGGATTTCGATCAAGCAAACACAAATGATTCTACTCCAAATAATTCTCTGTGCACCTGAAACCTGAGCAGAAACAAAACATCCCAGAAAATACAACATCAACACAGTTACTGGGCAAATTTGGCCTGACTCGGCTTCAACTCAGCCGCGGATCCACGGCGGATCGCCTGGATCGGCCGCGGTTCCACGAAGGTTTGGCCGAGTCATGATCCCAAATTTCTCCAGTAATCTTATAATTCCCTGCTTGTATTTTTAAGAGTCCCTGAAAAATTTTTAGAACCCGTTTTAAAAATGGCAGAAACTAGGTTAAAATGATGTTATTTCGGGTTCGTTTTGCGATCGAATTGCTAACGACTTTTCTAACAAGTTAGTTATGGTTTAGCGAGGCTCTGATACCACTGTAAGTCGACGTTAGACACCCCACACGATGCGGGGAGGCGGAATAGGTAAAACAATCATTTTGTTTAAACTAGCATCGACTAACTTTACGGATCTTTGCTAAACCCTAACTAACATCAACATAGAAATGATTAGCTACTGAATGATGATTATACCTAATGAATCAAGTCCTTCTTGTTCTCGTTGACCACCTCCTCATCGGCCTCCTCGATGTGATAGAAGATCCACCCGAGAGCTACTTCTCCAAGCTTTAACCTCTCACTTGAGGTAACTAGGTGGCTATGAGTGCTAATCAAAGTAATCTAGAGGATATAGAAGAGGAATAGGGATATATTAGTCTTGCTAACCCTTGGATCTCAACACTTGAGAGGTTAGGGTTAGTTCTTGAAGAGAGAGAGCTTGAGGAGAGAGAAGGTGAGAGTGAGAATGATAATGAATTATAACTCATTTGTGAATATATGAAGCATAATTATTATTAAATAAATAAAAAATAATAATATCAACCATGCTTCATTAACTCACTTTGTGTGATTCATCTCATGAGTCATTAAGCAATAAATGCTTCATTAACTCCTTTGGATGAATCACACCATGAGTCATTAAACCATTTAATGCAAATTCCACCTAAGCCTCCAACTCATCAATCATCTAGAAGCTTCTCGACTAATTACGACAATGCCCCTCCTATCCGTTATAACACGGAAATACTGAGACTGTATAAATCCAATAATCCAATACTAGAATCTGGCTTAAACAAAACCCTGCTAGTATAAACTGTCCGAACATCGTACGTGCGTAAAAACACGTATATGTTCGAACCCTGTCGTAAAACAATACGACCTCTATATCGTTTCGCCTGAAGTAGGGAAACTCTCTGTGTGGGACTCTAAAGACTCGACACTTACGCTGGCAGTGGGTTTAACCACAGGCCGCAAGCAGTACTAGCTGTACGTAACGGTCCCCAGGTAGATGTCGATAAGAAGGCCGATGAGGAAACCCATCCGAACTCCTACTGAGCCTGATGTGACAATCTCCGTACAGTCCGGTCTGTTTGTCTAAGACTATCGCATATCCGGCCTAGGGGGGCGGCAAGCGTCAGTCCCCTAAAAGCTGTATAAGTCATGATGGAGTGAAACCCATTTCACCTTGAGAAGCTACTGCAAATCCTACCAGTAAATCTCGTTTGCCCTGTCCAGGGACTTTGGGTAATGGCTTTCCAAACACAGCACGATATCAACTCCCAATACCGGGAGAGACGAATCTGTTAGTTGTATGTATGCCCGAGAGGCCAGTATTGTACAGATGATGTATATTATATTGGATGCTTGGACATATATAGAGATGACTTTCTTACTCGATATGATAGTATGCTATCTGGTTGCTCTTTATCTTAACATGTACACTTGTCTCTTTAAACTGTCTTATAGTTACATGTTGATAAAGCCCTTAGGATGTGTACTTGACTACCTGGACTATGATGCAGATCATACTAGTGGGGACATGGTAGTCTATAAGTACATCCTTCAAGGTCCCTAGTCGTGGGTATATCGAGATAGGGCATCGATAAACCAGAGTAGACTAGCGTATACGCTTCTCGACCCATGAGATGGGCGATGGATGATCCCATATCCATTGGTGTTTGACATCAGAGATGGTATACGGGTGCTCAGTGGAGACTGGGTACACTGGACGGACTCGCCGAGAACTCCCAGATGGTATTATACCTCACATCAGATGGCAGTTCTCAGGTGACACTTGTACAGGTTAGTCTGTAGACCCGAGATCGTCATAGAGTCTTGTGTGATTCCCACTGTGCTTTGATCTCCACCTTACCACGTCTATGAGGGCGTGCAAAACGGTGGTCTTTGGGTACAGTCCCAAGTCACATGGAGGCAATGAGCGATAGGAGGGGTTTCGTCTCTCCCGGTATTTGGGGTTGATGTTGCGCAGTGCTCGATTGGCCGTAACAGGGAAGTCCCTGGCCAGGGCTGATCAGAGATTTGCTGGTAAGTGTTACCAGTAGTTTCTCGACCCGTTATGAGCCTCACATCGGCACGACTTATCGGTTATTGGGGTCTGACATATACCATCCCTAGACTTGATATGCGACATATCAGACGAACAGACCGGACTGTACGGTAAGTGTTACTGGTTGGATTCACAGGAGTATGAGCGGACTAGCTCGTCGATCTTCTGATCGCTCAATACCCGGATGGCCGTTACGTTTAGCAGACCGCTTGCGGCTTGTGGGTGCTTGATATGATCATCATCTGCTACCGGCGTATTGACGAGTCCTTAGAGTCCTACAAAGAGGTTTCCTGGCTCAAGCGAATGAAATAGGAGCGCATATGAGATATGTGCGGGACCAAGAATAATGCGTGTATGTGATACCGCATTTCATTCTCGCGATGAATGTTTCGATTGGTTGTATGCGATATGACCTAGTTATCGAATCATTGATTCGATAAAACGATACATTGGATACTGGTCGGTTATATGCGATATGACCGGATCGTTAAATCAAGTGTTGATTTAATGATTTAATGTATAATTATATATTTGATATATTACTTTGCATTAACTGGTATTGGTTCACTTTAAATGGATTTTCTCACTTGATGTACATGTTGTATATGTGATATACTTTTGTGCACATCTTTGTATCATGTTTGATGATACTTGCTCATTTGGTTAAGTGTGAAGAATTAAACCATGGTTAAGAGATGATTAGGGTTTAGCCTTTTTTATTTATTTATTTGTTTATTTATTTAGAAAAGGTTTAGATGAGAGTGGTGGCTTTCTTTGTCTCTTATTGAAGCTTCATGAAGCTTTGACTTATGCAACCATTCTTGTCTTCATGCTTAACCCTAACTCATCCAAGTAATCATGGTATATTCTCTACACTTAACCTTAGTTAGGATATGATAAGTATGGATTTTCTTTTTCATTTTAAACGCTTTATCATATTCTTTCTTCTTCTTGACCTTCTTCTTCAAGATAGAAAGCTTGATGCCATCAATGGCAACTTGAGATCTAAAGTGAGAAATCCAATTCTAAAGTGAACCCACCTCCTATTTCTTCACCCTCTACCTCTTGCCAAGTTGTTTTGGGTGTTTTCTTCACAAGTTTCACAACTTTGTGAAGTCGGAGCTTGAACTTGTGATGCCTCGACGTAGATCATCTTCGGCACGAAGCCGACGACCTAGTCCGCCCATTTCTCCGATCAAGCCGACGCATGAGTTCGGGATTCGAGATGGACAGTGAGAGGACACCTACGTGGAGCTAAGGAAGTGGAGAACCGGATCTACAAAGGTTGTAGTCTTTCTCCTTTAGTTAAAGTGTTAACTAGTTTCGTATTTCGCCTAAATTTCTAGTTAACGATCCGTATTAGGGTTTCTCGGCACCCGTAAAATTTGAAATTGGCATGGTTGATGCCTTGTGAAACCTCTTGAGAGTGCCTAGGAACCCTACAGTGGTATCAGAGCCTAGCTAGAGCCTTAGGCGAAGTCCTGACGACGTTTGAAGTCCGATCGAACCAAAACCCTAACCCGAAAACGGCTCTCTGTACATTTTTAAAAAAAATAGGTTTTTTTCAAAATTAAAAATATGCAGAAAACTCAGCAGGGAATTCTAAGAATTACGGCGCAAAATTTATTTCATGATCCCTCAAATGAGCGGCGGAACCGCGGCATAAGTCTAGCTTATGCGGCGGTTCCGCGGCTAAAGTATGACGTCAGCCCTAACAATTTGCACAGTAATTCCTAATCAACAGTGCTGAGTTCTATGGTATTTTTAAATTTTATTCAAGAGTTGAATTTTCTGGGGCTGTTTTGGGGATTCGGTGTTTCGATCGGAGTATCAGATTTTGTCTTTGTGGCTTTCCGGATAATTTTTAGAATATGTTAAAAAGTTCGACCGGATATAAATACCCAATTTTTCCCCTGTCGGGAAATTTCCAAGAGTTGGATTTTTCAGTAGTTTAACGACGTTCTAAGTAGTGCAAGTAACGCGATGGACCCTCTAGAAGATAACAAACCTTAACTCGATTATATGACCTTCTTGAACTGCCCTTTGAACCTTCGGGTTTGGGGCAGTACGGCGTGCCACATTTGAGGCGTTGGCTTGACCCTTCTACGGCTGGACCGTTGGTACTGAGGCACGAACTGAATGTTGTTAGACTTATTTCATGTGTTGAGCTGTATCGGGAAAACTTGGGTATTCGACTGTTCGATCGGAAAGTTTAACATTTTCTGTTTATCTGGAATGTGATACAATAATTGGAATTCACAAACAGTTATGAGATAACTGAATGAATGTTATAAATCTAGCGGTTTAGTTTCACTTGATATTGAAAAGAGTTTTCGATAATGAGACTAAAATGCGGGGTTTATAACTGTTAGGCATGAGATGTCTAAGTATTTCATTTGATTAGGCATGTGATGTCTAAAGAGGTTGAGGATTCCAACTGTTGTAATTTTACATTTTCTTTTCTGTGACCGTAAGTGTAGTATGTTCATATCGCCGGTTTCGTTGCTATACGTCAACGACAATTGGGGTATGCATACTTACTTACGTTGATGACATGTGACGTTATGAGTTGCTGGATATGTTATATTGGATCGTCGTGTTTGAATAGCCGGGGTTTTTTATGTGAGATGAGTGTTTTTCATTTTCATTCATGTAAAAACTTGTATGTAATATTCTTTTATTTGGGGCACTTCCAGGTTGCGGAAGTTGTCACCTTTTGTATATTGTTTACATTTCCGCATTAGGATAGACCCAAGGAGGGGAGCATAAGTAACCGGGTTCTAGGGTCCAGTAGGAGACCATCTCGAGGAGTCGAGTCCGGGTCTCCTAACCCTAGAATTGGCAGGGTTGCTTGCCGCTCTCGTAGGGGTTTAGGGGTGTGGGATTGGCTATTCATCACGACCGTGGAATCCGTGTTTTATACTGGCTCGTATTGAAAACACGGACGTCCTAGTATATCCAATGTTTCATATGTTTCTTCTGCTGCGATATCTGTGATGTGATCATGTGATGTTCTCTGATAGATACAGTATATAGTATATATGATATATTATATAGACGTTACTTATGTTTTGCACCCGCACTAGCCCTGCCCTGCTCTGTCGTTAGTTACCTAACTTAACGGTGCACGAGGGGACATCGAGGCGAATGCGGATGGCATAAGTGTACGTCGTATTTATCTGTGATGTTTAGGTACTTAAATGATGGGACTTCATTAATGTGATTAATGAAATAAAAGAAACCAAAAGATGTTGTAGAATCAAATTTTAAATAAAACAGGTAGCTACAGTTCTTGTTTTGCATAGCGGTATATATGATATGCCCTGGACCTTATTCGATGAGGAAAGGACCGAGATCCCTTCACCGGGAGTGACTCCTTTAGCAATAACTGGCAGATCCTACACACTCGGTTTGTTTTTGATTGCTTCTATAGTTTCTGCTTTGCACAGCGATATATATGATATATCCCGCACCTCATTCGACGAGGAAAGGGCCGACGATCCCTTCACCGGGAGTGACCCCTTTAGCAAAACTGGAAAAGCCTTAAAATCACTCCATTTCAAAACTTCATTTAATTCTACAACGATATCAAGTTCATTACGCAATAGGTTTTCAGAAAAACCTGTCGTAGCCCTCCGTCATTTCAGATAAGTCCTGTTTAGTATTCGTGCTGCGTTTGTTTACCTTGTCAAGGCGCAGTGTGCGGTAGCTAACCAGTATTTATCTGCTTATGCATATGATGCAGATTGAGTTAGGGTAGTCGTACGGCCTTGTTGACCTTGTCAAGGGTCGTGCGGGTGGGTTTGATTCAATCAAGAAATGACGGGTTGAACTTGACTTACGGTCTAAGGTTTGTTGACCTTGTCAAGGTCATAGATCGTTTGGGGCAAAAGCATTATCGGGAATTTCAAGTGTTGAAATTTGCAATGAGATTGCATACCTTCTATGAGATAGTTGGATCCCGATACCCACTGCGAGTAAGAGTTACTCCTGGGAGAGTTTTACATATTACAATTAGCCGATCAAGTAGGTGTCTAGAAAGGTGTTAACGAGGTTACGCCTCTGGGAAAACGAGGTTTACATTAATTAGATTCGTGCGAAAGCACGGGGGACCTCCCTCAAAGTACCGACACTGGCCTGGCTGAAAGATTGGCGAACTTGTAGTGTGTAATTAATCCCGGCTAGTCTTTCCTTTTAGGGTTTGAAGGAAGATTTGATAAAAAGCAGTGGGAGCCATCCTGATTAGATAAGATAATAACCAATCTGATCTTGCACGAGCATACGCTAAAGTGTTTTCTTCTCTCTCTCTCCAGGTAGCGACCATTTCATGCCTTAATAAAGATAATAATATGGATGTATTGACCGAACCCGCATGTTATACTGTGCTGGGGAACGTTGGTTCCTTTCTTTCCTATAAGAGTTATAGGACTGAACAGGATATAGGGGAATACCAGGATTCCCATGCCACCCGAATGAAGAAAGTACATGATGATGCATTTTCTTCGGGTGTGTTCGTTACAGAGAACTGTTTCTCCATTTGCCCTACGTCCTGGGTATTAGATACCGGGTCAGGATCCCATATATGTAATCAGTTACATGGGCTTAGAAAAGGTAGAGAACTTGGAGAAGGTGATAAAGACATTAGAGTTGGAAATGGTGCAATTGTTGCAGCTAAGACTGTCGGGGAATATCACCTTGTATTACCAACTGGTAATACATTGGTTCTGAACGAATGCTATTACATGCCGAACCTGATATGCAACATTATATCGGTTTCTTTGCTAAGTAAAGAAGGATATAATTTTGTATTACAGGACAATGTTATGAAAATTTTCCGTAACCAAAAGTTAGTTGGATCAGGCACGTTGTGCAATGGCATTTATGTTCTAAATCAATCAACAGTTCTGAGCATAACAAACACACACAAGAGGAAGAGTTCAGAACTGAACGAATCCTTCTTGTGGCATTGTAGACTGGGTCACATCAATGCGACACGACTGGCTAAGTTGCATAAGGATGGATATTTGAAAACATTCGAATTTTCATCTTATGACACTTTCCAGTCATGTCTCAAAGGCAAGATGACCAAAACTCCGTTTACGGGACACGGAGAAAGAGTTACCGAACTCTTGGGACTGATACATAGTGATGTATGCGGTCCCATGTCTACACATGCCTGGGATGGTTCTTCGTACTTCATTACATTCACTGACGATCTCTCTAGATTCGGATATGTGTTCCTGATGAAACACAAATCAGAAGCTTTTGAGAAATTTAGAGAATATAAACAAGAAGTCGAGAACCAAACCGGAAAAAGTATTAAAATCCTTCGATCTGATCGAGGAGGTGAATACTTAAGCAATGAATTCCTGGACTTCCTAAAAGAGAATGGGATTCTCTCTCAGCTGACTCCTCCATATACACCACAGCACAACGGTGTATCTGAACGGAGGAACCGCACCCTATTGGATATGGTGCGCTCTATGATGAGCACAGCTGAGTTACCTATTTCCTTCTGGGGATATGCACTGGAGACAGCAGCATACCTATTGAATCAAGTTCCATCTAAATCTGTACCTACCACACCATATGGGATATGGAGTGGGAAGAGGCCATATCTTAAACGAGTTAAGATATGGGGTTGTCCAGCCTATGTCAAAAGACAAAATCCGGACAAGCTCGAGGCACGGTCAGTTCTTTGCAAGTTTGTGGGATATCCAAAGAACTCATATGGGTATTTTTTCTACCACAGTGAGGAACAAAAAGTGTTTGTTGCTAAACATGCCACCTTTTTAGAAAAGGAATTCCTTGAAAAAGAAATTAGTGGCGAAGTGGTAGAGCTGGAAGAGGTTCCAGATACACAAACCGTAACTGAAGATTTAGTGGAACCAGAAGATTCAGTAGCTCCCAATGAACCACAGCCTCTCCGCCAATCTAGTAGGGTTCCTCGCCAACCTGAGAGATACTACGGTTTTCTCATGGAAGGTGGAAGCGAGGATTGCATCATGGAGGATGATGACCCAACTAGCTTCGAGCAGGCCATCACGAGTAGGGACTCAGTGAAATGGCTGGATGCTATGCGGTCCGAGATGGAATCCATGTACACCAACAAAGTATGGACTTTGGAAGATGCTCCTGAAGGGGTAAAACCCATTGGGAGCAAGTGGATCTTCAAGAAAAAACTTGGTGTATATGGGAAAGTGGAGACTTTCAAAGCTAGACTTGTAGCAAAACGTTTTCGTCAAAGACCTGGTGTGGACTATGACGAGACCTTTTCTCCAGTGGCTATGCTTAAATCCATCCGGATCATGCTTGCCATCGCTGCATATCATGATTACGAAATCTGGCAAATGGATGTCAAGACCGCCTTTCCAAATGGTGATTTAGAAGAGTGCGTGTACATGACTCAGCCATAGGGCTTCGTAGACAGTGGGAGCAGCGGGAAGGTGTGTAAGCTACTTAAATCCATTTATGGATTAAAGCAAGCATCGCGGAGTTGGAACATCTGCTTTGACGTCGTTATCAAAGAGTTTGATTTCGTCAAAAACCCAGATGAACATTGTATTTACAAGAAGGTGGCAGAGAGTAAGATTGTCTTCCTCGTATTGTACGTGGACGACATACTCTTGATAGGAAATGATATTCCTGTTAGTTGTATGTATGCCTTAGAGGCCAGTATTGTACAGATTATGTATATTATATTGGATGCTTGGACATATATAGAGATGACTTTCTTGCTCGACATGATAGTATGCTATCTGGTTGCTCTTTATCTTAACATGTACACTAGTCTCTTTATACTGTCTTATAGTTACATGTTGGTAAAGCCCTTAGGATTTGTACTTGACTACCTGGACTATGATGCAGATCACACTAGTGGGGACATGGTAGTCCATAAGTACATCCTTCAAGGTCCCTAGTCGTGGGTGTATCGAGACGGGGCATCGATATACCAGTGTAGACTAGCGTATACGCTTCTCGACCCATGAGATGGGCGATGGATGATCCCATATCCATTGGTGTTTGACATCAGAGATGGTGTACGGGTGCTCAGTGGAGACTGGGTACACTGGACGGACTCGCCGAAAACTCCCAGATGGTATTATACCTCACGTCAGATGGCAGTTCTCAGGTGACACTTGTACAGGTTAGTCTGTAGACCCGAGATCGTCATAAAGTCTTGTGTGATTCCCACTGTGCTTTGATCTCCACCTTACCACGTCCATGAGGGCGTGCAAAACGGTGGTCTTTGGGCACAGTCCCGAGTCACATGGAGGCAATGAGCGATAAGAGGGGTTTCGTCTCTCCCGGTATTGGGGGTTGATGTTGCGCAGTGCTCGATTGGCTGTAGCAGGGAAGTCCCTGGCCAGGGCTGATCAGAGATTTGCTGGTAAGTGTTACCAGTAGTTTCTCAACCCATTATGAGCCTCACATCGGCACGACTTATCGGGTTATTGGGGTCTGACGTTTACCACCCCTAGACTTGATATGCGACATATCAGACGAAGAGACCGGACTGTATGGTAAGTGTTACTGGTCGGATTCGCAGGAGTGTGAGCGGGCTAGCTCGTCGATCTTCTGATCGCTCAATACCCGGGTGGCCGTTACGTTTAGCAGATCGCTTGCGGCTTGTGGATGCTTGATATGATCATTATCTGCTACCGGCGTATTGACGAGTCTTTAGAGTCCTACACAGAGGTTTCCTGGCTCAAGCGAAACGAAATAGGAGCGCATATGAGATATGTGCAGGACCGAGAATAATGCGTGTATGTGATACCGCATTTCATTCTCGCGATAAATGTTTCTATTGGTTATATTCGATATGACCTAGTTATCGAATCATTGATTCGATAAATCGATACATTGAATACTAGTCGGTTATGTGCGACATGACCGGATCATTGAATCAAATGTTGATTTAATGATTTAATGTATAATTATATATTTGATATATTACTTTGCATTAACTAGTATTGGTTCACTTTATATGGATTTTCTCACTTGATGTGCAAGTTGTATATGTGATATATTTTCATGCACATACTTGTATCATGTTTGATGATACTTGATTATTTAGTTAAGTGTAAAGAATTAAAACCATGGTTAAGTTTTGATTAGGGTTTTGCATATTCTTTTATTTATTTGTTTATTTATTTAATTGGAAATGATTTAATTTAGTATGGTGGCTTTCTTTGTCTTTTAGTTGAAGCTTCATGAAGTTTTGACTTCTTGACCTTTCATGTCATCATGCTTAACCCTAACCCATCTATTAACCATGGTCTATTCTCTACACTTAACCATTGTTAGAATTATGACAAGTATTGCCTTTTCTTTTATTTTACAAAAACACTTATCATATTTCTAGCTCATCTTCTTCTTCATCTTCAAGTTAGAAACCTTGAGGCCATTAATGGCAACTTGAGCTTGAGAGTGAGAAATCCAATTCTAAAGAGAACCCACCTCCTGTTTCTTCACCCTCTACCTCTAGCCAAGTTGTAGAGTGTGTTTTCTTCATAAATTTCATCACTTTGTGAAGTCGGAGCTTGAACTTGCGATGCCTCGACGTAGATCGTCTTTGACACGAAGCCGGCGACCTAGCTCACCCGTTTCTCCGACGAAGCCGACGCTTGAGCCCGGAGTTCGACTTGGACAGCGAGGAGACATCGTTGCGGAGCCGTGGAGGTAGACATCCGGATCTACAAAGGTTGTATTTCCGTTTAAACTATAGTTAAGTGTTAACTAGCTTTTCTTTTCGCCTAGAATTCTAGCAAAGATCCGTTAACTAGGGTTTCTCGGCACCATATTTTTGTAAAATGGCATGGTTGATGCCTTGTGAGACCTCTATAGGGTGCCTAGGAACCTTTCACAGGTATCAAAGCCTAGCTAGAGCCTTAGGCGAAGTCTAGACGGCGTTTGCAATCCGAACGAACCGAAAACCTAACTAACAAAGTGCTCTCTGTCCATTTTTTAAAATTCTGGATTTTTGTCAATTAAAAATATGCAGAAAATCATGCAGGGTCTTATATGAAATACTATGAAATTCGAGGGCCTAAATCAAATTTACCAGCGCTGAACCGCGGCACGTGCTATGCATGGTGCGGCGGTTCCGCGGCCTTACTGTTCAATTGTTTAATATTTTCTGCACAGTAACTCATATAATATAATGCTGTGTTTTCTGGGATATTTTTTATTGTGATTCTATAGAAGAGTATTCTGGGGTTGTATAGGGATTCGGTATTTCGATCGGATTATCAAATTTCGTCTTTTGTAAATTTCCGGATAATTTCCAGAATATGTTAAAAAGTTCGACCGGATATAAATACCCAATTTTTCCCCTGTCGGGAAATTTCCAAGTGTTGGATTTTTCCGAAGTTTAACGACGTTCTAAGTAGTGCAAGTAACGCGATGGACCCTCTAGAAGACAACAAACCTTAACTCGATTATGTGACCGTCTTGAACTGCCCTTTGAACCTTCGGGTTTGGGGCAGTACGGCGTGCCACATGTGAGGCGTTGGCTTGACCCTTCTACGGCTGGACTGTCGGTACTGAGGCACGAACTGAATGTTGTTAGACTTATTTCATGTATTGAGCTGTATCGGGAAAACTTGGGTATTCGACTGTTCGATCGGAAAGTTTAACAATTTCTATTTATCTGGAATGTGATACAATAATTGGAATTCACAAACAGTTATGTGATAACTGAATGAATGTTATAAATCTAGCGGTTTAGTTTCATTTTATATTGAAAAGTGTTTTCGATAATGAGACTAAAATGCGGGGTTTATATCTGTTAGGCATGTGATGTCTAAGTATTTCATTTGATTAGGCATGTGATGTCTAAAGAAGTTACGGATTCCAATTGTTGTAGTTTTACACTTTCTTTTCTGTGACCGTAAGTGTAGTATGTTCATATCGCCGGTTTCGTTGCTATACGTCAACGACAATTGGGGTATGCATACTTACTTACGTTGATGGCATGTGATGTTGTGTGTTGCTGGATATGTTATATTGGATCGTCGTATTTGAATAGCCGGGGTTTTTTTTATGTGAGATGAGTGTTTTTCATTTTCATTCATGTAAAAACTTGTATGTAATATTCTTTTATTTGGGGCACTTCCAGGTAGCGGAAGATGTCACCTTTTGTATATTATTTACTTTTCCGCATTAGGATAGACCCAAGGAGGGGAGCACAAGTAACCGGGTTCTGGGGTCCAGTGGGAGACCAACTCGAGGAGTCGAGTCCGGGTCTCCTAACCCTAGAATTGGCAGGGTTGCTTGCCGCTCTCGTAGGGGTCTATGGGTGTGGGATTGGCTATTCGTTACGACCGTGGAATCCGTGTTTTATACTGGCTCGTATTGAAAACACGGACGTCCTAGTATATCCAATATTTCATATGATTATTCTGCTGCGATATCTGTGTTGTGATTCTGTGATGGATATAGTATATAGTATATATGATATATTATATAGACGTTACTTATGTTTTACACCCGCGCTAGCCCTGCCCTGCTCTGTCGTTAGTTACCTAACCTAACGGTGCACGAGGGGACATCGAGGCGAATGCGGATGGCATAAGTGTACGTCATATCTATCTGTGATGTTTAGGTATTTAAATGATGGGACTTCATTAATGTGATTAATGAAAGATAAGAAACCTAAGATGTTGTGGAATCCGATTTTAAAATAAAACAGGTAGCTACAGTTCTTGCTTTGCACATCGGTATATATGATATACCCTGCACCTTATTCGATGAGGAAAGGACCGAGATCCCTTCACCGGGAGTGACTCCTTTAGCAGTAACTGGCAGATGCTACACACTCGGTTTGGTTTTGATTGCTTTTAAGAGTTTTTGCTTTGCACAGTGATATATATGATATATCCTGCACCTCATTCGACGAGGAAAGGACCGAGATCCCTTCACCGGGAGTGACTCCTTTAGCAAAACTGGAAAAGCCTCAAAATCGCTCCATTTCAAAACTTCATTTGATTCTACAACGATATCAAGTTCATTACGCAATAGGTTTTCAGAAAAACCTGTCGTAGCCCTTCGTCATTTCAGATAGAGACTAGTTAGTATTCGTGCTGCGTTTGTTGACCTTAGCCAAGGCATGGTGTACGGTAGCTAATTAGTATTTATCTGCCAAAACGTGAGATGTGATTGAGTTAGGGTAGTCATGCGATTTTGTTGACCTTAGCCAAGGGTCGTACGGGTGGGTTTAATTCAATCAGGAAATGACGGGTTGAACTTGACTAGCGCTTATGATTTGTTGACCTTAGCCAAGGTCATAAGTTGCTAGGGGTAAAAACATTATCGGGAATTTCAAGTGTTGAAATTTGCAATGAGATTGCATACCTTCTATGAGATAGTTGGATCCCGATACCCACTGCGAGTAAGAGTTACTCCTGGGAGAGTTTTACACATTACAATTAGCCGATCAAGTAGGTGTCTAGAAATGTGTTGACGAGGTTACGCCTCTGGGAAAACGAGGTTTACATTAATTAGGTTCGTGCGAAAGCACGGGGGACCTCCCTCAAAGTACCGACACTGGCCTGGCTGAAAGATTGGCGAACTTGTAGTGTGTAATTAATCCCGGCTAGTCTTTCCTTTTAGGGTTTGAAGGAAGATTTGATAAAAAGCAGTGGGAGCTATCCTGATTAGATAAGATAATAACCAATCTGATCTTGCACGAGCATACGCTAAAGTGTTTTCTTCTCTCTCTCTCCAGGTAGCGACCATTTCATGCCCTAATGAAGATAATAATATGGATGTATTGACCGAACCCGCATGTTATACTGTGCTGGGGAACGTTGGTTCCGTTCTTTCCTATAAGAGTTATAGGAATGAACAGGATATAGGGGAATACCAGGATTCCCATGCCACCCGAATGAAGAAAGTACATGTTGATGCATTTTCTTCGGGTGTGTTCGTTACTGAGAACTGTTTCTCCATTTGCTCTACGTCCTGGGTATTAGATACCGGGTCAGGATCCCATATATGTAATCAGTTACATGGGCTTAGGAAAGGTAGAGAACTTGGAGAAGGTGATAAAGACATTAGAGTTGGAAATGGTGCAATTGTTGCAGCTAAGACTGTCGGGGAATATCACCTTGTATTACCAACTGGTAATACATTGGTTCTGAACGAATGCTATTACATGCCGAACCTGATATGCAACATTATATCAGTTTCTTTGTTGACTAAAGAGGGATATAATTTTGTATTGCAGGACAATGTTATGAACATTTTCCATAACCAAAAGTTGGTTGGATCAGGCACGTTATGCAATGGCATTTATGTTCTAAATCAATCAACAGTTCTGAGCATAACAAACACACACAAGAGGAAGAGTTCTGAACTCAACGAATCCTTCTTGTGGCATTGTAGACTGGGTCACATCAATGCGACACGACTAGCTAAGTTGCATAAAGATGGGTATTTAAATCCGTTTGAATTTTCATCTTATGACACTTGCCAGTCATGTCTCAAAGGCAAGATGACCAAAACTCCGTTTACGGGACACGGAGAAAGAGTTACCGAACTCTTGGGACTGATACATAGTGATGTATGCGGTCCCATGTCTACACATGCCAGGGATGGTTCTTCGTACTTCATTACATTCACTGACGATCTCTCAAGATACGGACATGTGTACTTGATAAGACACAAGTCTGAAGCTTTTGAGAAATTTAGAGAATATAAACAAGAAGTCGAAAACCAAACCGGAAAAAGTATTAAAATCCTTCGATCTGATCGAGGAGGTGAATACTTAAGCAATGAATTCCTGGACTTCCTAAAAGAGAATGGGATTCTCTCTCAGCTGACTCCACCATATACACCACAGCACAACGGTGTATCAGAACGGAGGAACCGCACCCTATTAGATATGGTGCGCTCTATGATGAGCACAGCTGAGCTACCTATTTCCTTCTGGGGATATGCACTGGAGACAGCCATATACCTATTGAATAGAGTTCCAACTAAATCTGTGCCTGCCACTCCATATGAGATATGGAATGGAAAGAGACCATCTCTTAAAAGAGTTAAGATATGGGGTTGTCCGGCTTATGTTAAAAAACAAAACCCGGACAAACTCGAGGCACGATCAGTTTTATGTAAGTTTGTAGGATATCCAAGCAATTCGTATGGATATCTATTCTACCACAGTGAACAACAAAAGGTGTTTGTTGCTCAACATGCCACCTTTTTAGAAAAGGAATTTCTTGCAAAAGAGATTAGTGGCTCTGAGATAGAACTGGAAGAAGTACCAGAAACACAAACTATAACTGAAGATTTAGTGGAACCAGAAGATTCGGTAGTACCCGACCAACCCCAGCCTCTCCGCCGATCTAGTAGGGTTCCTCGTCCACCTGAGAGATACTACGGTTTTCTCATTGATGGTGGTAGTGAGGATTGCATCATGGAGGATGATGACCCAACTAGCTTCGAGCAGGCCATCACGAGTGGGGACTCAGTGAAATGGCTGGATGCTATGCGGTCCGAGATGGAATCCATGTACACCAACAAAGTATGGACTTTGGACGTTGCTCCTGAAGGGGTAAAACCCATTGGGAGCAAGTGGATCTTCAAGAAGAAACTTGGTGTAGATGGGAAAGTGGAGACTTTCAAAGATAGACTTGTAGCAAAGGGTTTTCGTCAAAGACCAGGTGTGGACTATGACGAAACCTTTTCTCCAGTGGCTATGCTTAAATCCATTCGGATCATGATTGCCATCGCTGCTTATCATGATTACGAAATCTGGCAAATGGATGTTAAGACCGCCTTTCTAAATGGTGATTTAGAAGAGTGCGTGTACATGACTCAGCCAGAGGGCTTCGTAGACAGTGGGAGCAGCGGAAAGGTGTGCAAGCTGCTTAAATCCATTTATGGATTAAAGCAAGCATCGCGGAGTTGGAACATCTGCTTTGACGTCGTTATCAAAAAGTTTGATTTCGTCAAAAATCCAGATGAACCTTGTATCTACAAGAAGGTGGCAGAGAGTAAGGTTGTCTTCCTCGTATTGTACGTGGACGACATACTCTTGATAGGAAATGATATTCCTATGCTGCAATCGGTCAAGCTCTTCTTATCACAAAGATTCTCAATGAAAGATCTTGGTGATGCCTCCTGCATATTGGGAATTAGGATCTATAGAGATAGATCCAAACGGATTTTGGGATTGTCCCAATCCAGGTACATTGACACCATACTAAAGAGGTTTAGTATGGAAGAGTCCAAGCGTGGGAACTTACCCATGATCTCTGGAGTCACTCTCTCCAAAGAGATGTCTCCCAAGACTGATTTGGAGAGAGCTCGCATGCAAGGGATACCCTATGCTTCGGCAGTAGGCTCTATCATGTATGCGATGCTATGTACCAGACCCGATATAGCATACTCACTAAGTATGGTGAGCAGGTATCAAGCTGATCCTGGAGAGAGTCATTGGACAGCTGTGAAGAGCATTCTCAAGTACTTGCGAAGGACTAGAGATATGTTCTTGGTGTATGGTAACGGAGAGCTCCAAGTGGAGTCCTTTACCGATTCGAGCTTCCAGAGTGATAAGGACGGCTCTAAGTCGCAGTCGGGCTTTGTCTTTACCCTTTACGGAGGGGCGATTAGCTGGAAGAGTTCCAAGCAGGAAACCGTGGCAGACTCGACAATGGAGGCTGAATACATCGCTGCCAACGATGCTGCCAAAGAGGCTGTCTGGATCAAGAAGTTCATTACTGAACTTGGAGTGGTTCCATCCATTGAGCGTCCAATACCTTTGTATTGCGATAACAATAGAGCGGTGGCTTTGGCCAAGGAACCCAGGTCCCATCAGCGATCCAGGCATATTCTGAGGCGGTATCACCTGATCCGGGAGATAGTTGATCGCCGGGAGATCGAGGTTAGGAGGGTTGACACGAAGAACAACACGGTGGATCCACTCACGAAGGCCATTCCCCAGATACAGTTTGAGAGACTCTTCGGGATGCTCGGTATGAGATACTACAGCAGCTGGCCCTAGTGCAAGTGGGAGATTGTTAGTTGTTTGTATACCCTAGAGGCCAGTATTGTGCAGATTATGTATATTATATTGGATGCTTGGACATATATAGAGATGACTTTCTTGCTCGACATGATAGTATGCTATCTGGTTGCTCTTTATCTTAACATGTACACTAGTCTCTTTATACTGTCTTATAGTTACATGTTGGTAAAGCCATTAGGATTTGTACTTGACTACCTGGACTATGATGCAGATCACACTAGTGGGGACATGGTAGTCCATAAGTACATCCTTCAAGGTCCCTAGTCATGGGTGTATCGAGACGGGGCATCGATATACCAGCGTAGACTAGCGTATACGCTTCTCGACCCATGAGATGGGCGATGGATGATCCCATATCCATTGGTGTTTGACATCCGAGATGGTGTACGGGTGCTCAGTGGAGACTGGGTACACTGGACGGACTCGCCGAGAACTCCCAGATGGTATTATACCTCACATCAGATGTCAGTTCTCAGGTGACACTTGTACATGTTAGTCTGTAGACCCGAGATCGTCATAGAGTCTTGTGTGATTCCCACTGTGCTTTGATCTCCACCTTACCACGTCCATGAGGGCGTGCAAAACGGTGGTCTTTGGGCACAGTCCCGAGTCACATGGAGGCAATGAGCGATAGGAGGGGTTTCGTCTCTCCCGGTTTTGGGGGTTGATGTTGCGCAGTGCTCGATTGGCCGTAGCAGGGAAGTCCCTGGCCAGGGCTGATCAGAGATTTGCTGGTAAGTGTTACCAGTAGTTTCTCGACCCGTTATGAGCCTCACATCGGCACGACTTATCGGGTTATTAGGGTCTGACGTTTACCACCCCTAGACTTGATATGCGACATATCAGACGAAGAGACCGGACTGTATGGTAAGTGTTACTGGTCGGATTCGCAGGAGTGTGAGCGGGCTAGCTCGTCGATCTTCTGATCGCTCAATACCCGGGTGGCCGTTACGTTTAGCAGACCGCTTGCGGCTTGTGGATGCTTGATATGATCATCATCTGCTACCGGCGTATTGACGAGTCTTTAGAGTCCTACACAGAGGTTTCCTGGCTCAAGCGAAACGAAATAGGAGCGCATATGAGATATGTGCAGGACCGAGAATAATGCGTGTATGTGATACCGCATTTCATTCTCGCGATAAATGTTTCGATTGATTATATTCGATATGACCTAGTTATCGAATCATTGATTCGATAAATCGATACATTGAATACTAGTCGGTTATGTGCGACATGACCGGATCATTGAATCAAATGTTGATTTAATGATTTAATGTATAATTATATATTTGATATATTACTTTGCATTAACTAGTATTGGTTCACTTTATATGGATTTTCTCACTTGATGTGCAAGTTGTATATGTGATATATTTTCATGCACATACTTGTATCATGTTTGATGATACTTGATTATTTAGTTAAGTGTAAAGAATTAAAACCATGGTTAAGTTTTGATTAGGGTTTTGCATATTCTTTTATTTATTTGTTTATTTATTTAATTGGAAATGATTTAATTTAGTATGATGGCTTTCTTTGTCTTTTAGTTGAAGCTTCATGAAGTTTTGACTTCTTGACCTTTCATGTCATCATGCTTAACCCTAACCCATCTATTAACCATGGTCTATTCTCTACACTTAACCATTGTTAGAATTATGATAAGTATTGCTGTTTCTTTTATTTTACAAAAACACTTATCATATTTCTAGCTCATCTTCTTCTTCATCTTCAAGTTAGAAACCTTGAGGCCATTAATGGCAACTTGAGCTTGAGAGTGAGAAATCCAATTCTAAAGAGAACCCACCTCCTATTTCTTCACCTTCTACCTCTAGCCAAGTTGTAGAGTGTGTTTTCTTCACAAATTTCATCACTTTGTGAAGTCGGAGCTTGAACTTGCGATGCCTCGACGTAGATCGTCTTTGACACGAAGCCGGCGACCTAGCTCACCCGTTTCTCCGACGAAGCCGACGCTTGAGCCCGGAGTTCGACTTGGACAGCGAGGAGACATCGTTGTGGAGCCGTGGAGGTGGACATCCGGATCTACAAAGGTTGTATTTCCGTTTAAACTATAGTTAAGTGTTAACTAGCTTTTCTTTTCGCCTAGAATTCTAGCAAAGATCCGTTAACTAGGGTTTCTCGGCACCATATTTTTGTAAAATGGCATGGTTGATGCCTTGTGAGACCTCTATAGGGTGCCTAGGAACCTTTCAATTCCTATGCTGCAATCGGTCAAGCTCGTCTTATCACAAAGATTCTCAATGAAAGATCTTGGTGATGCCTCCTGCATATTGGGAATTAGGATCTATAGAGATAGATCCAAACGGATTTTTGGATTGTCCCAATCCAGGTACATTGACACCATACTAAAGAGGTTTAGTATGGAAGAATCCAAGCGTGGGAACTTGCCCACGATCTCTGGAGTCACTCTCTCCAAAGAGATTTCTCCCAAGACTGATTTGGAGAGAGCTCGCATGCAAGGGATACCCTATGCTTCGGCTATAAGCTCTATCATGTATGCGATGCTATGTACCAGACCCGATGTAGCATACTCACTAAGTGTAGTGAGTAGGTATCAAGCTGATCCTGGGGAGAGTCACTGGACAGCTGTGAAGAGTATTCTCAAGTACTTGCGAAGGACTAAAGAGATGCTCTTGGTGTATGGTAACGGAGAACTCCAAGTGGAGTCCTTTACCGATTCGAGCTTCCAGAGTGATAAGGACGACTCTAAGTCGCAGTCGGGCTTTGTCTTTACCCTTTACGGAGGGGCGGTTAGCTGGAAGAGTTCCAAGCAGGAAACCGTGGCAGACTCGACGATGGAGGCTGAATACATCGCTGCCAACGATGCTGCCAAAGAGGCTGTCTGGATTAAGAAGTTCATTACTGAACTTGGAGTGGTTCCATCCATTGAGCATCCAATAGCTTTGTATTGCGATAACAATGGAGCGGTGGCTTTGGCCAAGGAACCCAGTGTAAGTGCACGGCGGCGCCCCGGCCGTCAATCCGACGGCCGGAATGCGGAAGCGGTGATAAACTTTAATTTTCTTGAACGGGCAAACCGCCGCGCACTATAACCCGGATCGTAACCATTAACTAGTCCTAGCTATCTACAAGAAAGGGAATAGAGATATACCGACGATCCTAGTCCTCCGGTCTTCTCGTCATGGTCCCGATCTCCTGCGGAAAGGTCCCGTCTCCTCCTCGTCGCCGGAAGTGCACCACATCGCCTACTTCTTTTACGGGCTCCCACCTCAATGCCGAGGCAACTCGGGCACGAAGCCGGCTACTCGACGTGCCCAAGGTTCGCTGTAGAATATGTAGTCGAACTTGTGTCTCAATTTTTGGGGTAGTGGAGGTGCCATTTTTGGTGGAGGAAAGAAAGGATTTTGGAGATCAACTAGAGAGCTCTTTTCTTAGCACAATATGAACCAAAAATGCCACACACAATGAATCAATCAACCCCCCTCCCCAAAGTGGCCGGCCCATGTAGGAAAAAGGAGAGAGGAAAAAGTCAAGGGGGGGTGACCATATCAATCATGCAAGAAAAAGAGAGAGGAATGGTTAACATAATCAACCATGATCATAAAGCAATGCCAACACTCCACACAACCATCATCAACAACCATGATGCCAACAAAGTCATGCCATCATGAAGTATGAAGTCAAGCAAGTCAATGGATGGTGCACCATCATGAAGACTATCATGATGCTACAAAAAGCAAAGACCCCCTCCACAAATGCCTATTTGCAACAATGCAAATAAACCCTCCTCCACCAATCTTCGGCCAATGAACGGAACAATGGAAATTGGCCGAAACGGAAAGCAAAGTGGCAACTCCAGAAAACTGGTCCCGCAATAAATTACAGGAAAAAAAACCCCGATACTGTGCATACACACCCGTATTTGTATTCCGACCGAAATACAAATGCAATGAGACAAAATCTACACTGTACTATACTAGGATCCGGCTTATACCAAAACCGGCTAGTAATATCTGTTCGATCCTGATCCGTTCAATACCGCACGTATCTGATCGAACCCTGCCATATACCCATACGGCCTATAGTACAAACTGTCCGATCCTGATCCGTGCAATACCGCACGTATCTGATCGGACCCTGCCATATCTCCATACGGCCTCTACAGCCTTTCGCCCGAAAGCTGAGTAACTGAATGTGGGGGACTCTAAAGACTCGTCAACACCTCGGTTGTGGATTTAACCACTAGCACGTCAGAGGTATAAGCCAATACGTGACGGGCTACCAGGTACTGACCAAATGGGACGTCGATGAGGAAGCTCACCCCGACACCCAACTGAGCCTATCAGTGACAATATCCGTGCAGTCCGGTCCGTTCGTCTATGAGTATCGCATGGCGGGCCTAGGGGGTTGGTAAAAGTCAGACCCCCAAAAGCGGTACAAGTCGTGTCGGAGTGTAGCCCAGAACACCCTGAGATACTACTGGAATACCTACCAGTAAATCTCCTTGCCTTGGCCAAGGACTTTGTGTAATGGCTCTCCTAGACACAGCACGACCTCACCCCCAATACCGGGAGAGACGAACCCCTGAAGATACGCTCACTGCCTCCATGTGGCTCGGGACTGTACCCAACTAAAACCTGTTTGCACGACTCCTTTGAGCCGTGGTAGGGTAGTAATCAAAGTACAGTGGGAACTCACACGAGACAAATGACGATCCCCAGGTCGATGAACTAACCTGCACACATGTCACCAGGGAATTGCCATCTGACGTCTGGTATATGACCAACTAGCATGTTCCCGGCGAGTCCTGTCCGGTGTACTCATAACCCAATGAGCACCTGTATACATCTTAGGTGATCCAACTGACACCAGTGGCTTGTGAGACCGGCCACCGCCCCTCGTCGGGGTCTCGACTGTATACACTAGTCTACTAATGGAGTATCGATGCCCTGTCTCGAAACTCCAACGACTAGGGACCTTTTAAGGATATGCTTGTAGACCCCCAGCTCCCACTTATATGATCGCCCTCATACTGCTGGTGGTCAAGCAAGAATCCTAGGGGCTCTATCAACGTGTAATAGCAACTTGTCAGGTCACCTAAAGCAGTACACGATGATAAAGGTAAAGCAGATAGCATACTATCATCTCGAGCAAGACTGTCCTACCGGGATAGGTCCTCCCTCAATCATTACAATCACGTACCTGTGACCTAATAATTGACTCTGAGGGCACTATCTCCAACAATCTCCCACTTGCACTCAAGGCTAATTATTGCGATGTCGCATACTCACAGCCCGTGTGATACCGAACATCCAACTCCTCTACTAGTCAGTCTCACAAAGCTCGTTTGCGGAACTATTGCGTTCGAGGAATAGCCTCAGTGAGTGGATCCGCTTAGATGTTTCTTTCTATGTCTCTCTATATCTCAAGTTCGCGGAGAAAGCCATCTCCCGAAAAGAGCAATACCTGTCTCAGAATATGTCTGGATGTCTGATGGGACCTAGCTCATAAATGAACTCCAAATCCAAACTTCTTAAACTGTATCGTCAACTGAACTTAATCAGTATCCTGCGTGCCATGCCTCCCTCAGTATTGCCTTGGACCACCTGTCCAAAATACTGCCCCTCATCAGAAGGAAAACTATAACTCTGACAACCTCCTTGTCGTCCATGTCACCTTGGAAGCCTGGAATGATAACTGTCTCCTGAATGAGGCTGTCGTTATCATATCCCTAGAACATCCACTTATGTTCTAAAACTGCTTCCGACTGTTTCTACAGGATTGGATTAATGTTAACTTATTGCATCTAGTGCAAGAACAACATCTGGTGTGGTACTTGACATCTTACGATTGACTCAATTGCCTGAGCAAGTGATCTGCCAATCATGCCCGTCCCTCTCCCCTTTAGTCTGTAAGACACCTTTGGAGAGGGTGACTCCATTACCTGCAGGTACACTACCGTGCCAGGAGTCGTCCATCCTAAATACTCTTAGAATGCTGTCAAGTACCCTGATTGGGAAACCATCCAAATCTAGATCTAAGACCATAGATCTAGTAACCAGTATGTCTGATATAAAATCCATTTCCTTTGTGGAGAAACAACTGTGTGACGACCAAAGTATAACCGATCGTAGTGTAGGAGTTTCCTTTCCTACTTTGTGTATATCATCCAAATACCAGGATATCACACCCTACTACCTTCTTAACAGATCCATCCCCTATTCTGATGAAGTCAAACCTATGACTGTCACGTCAGAAATAGATGATCTATCTCCGCTACATCTGCTCTAGTCTATAAATAGACATAAGCTGCCTGTCCACCAATGCTTCCGCTGCTCCCACTGACTACGACAACCCTCTGGCAGAGTCATATAGACGTACACTTCTAAAACTTGTTTAGAACAACGCTATACTCATCCTTCCGCCGGGTCTCGCAACCTGGAACAACAGCAATAGTAATTGTGGGTAAACAAGAACTTCCCTGTCACCGTCCTTGAGGCTACCGTAGTGCCTCTCGGGTGCCTGAAGTTTCCCACCTTATCTGCGGAGTGGCCAATGGAATGTCAATCCAGATTGAATCTTTAGGTTCCTTATCAAATCTTCAATAATCGTTTGTGGTTCTGGAATCACTTCCAGTTCTACCATACTCCCACTACTGTTTTCTGAAAAATCCATCTTTAATAAAACTGTGGCGAGTCTAGAACAATATCGCTATTGTTCATCCAGATGGTAGAAAGTCAACCCTCGTCATAGCCTGGGTCAACCCACAAACAGCCATTACAGAAACGTGCCTTGAGTTGTCCAGTGTCTGGTTTTAATCATAAACCGGACAACTCCCCGTACCTTAACATCGTTAAGATATGAACTGTTCTATATCCAATATAGAAACAGAGGCACTGATTTAATTGAACCAGATCCAAATCATGCAACTGTCTCCAGTGCATGTCAACTAAATGGAAGGAGGCGGATCAGCGTTACTCAACTTAGGAATGCTTCCAATTATGAGTAACCTGAAAGAGAAGCAAGATCTCTTAATCATTACTATCAACTGAATACCAAATACAAGTATCTACATCTTCGATCACTTTGAAGAATCCCGATACTTGCTACACCTGGTTCTCTACTCCATTCAAATACCTATAACTTCTCAAAATTCGGACCCTGTGTTTCCTACGAAACACCTGTCTAAAAACTAGAGAAGTCATAAGTAAACCGAATATAGTACGAGGACCAACCCCTCTGTCCTGATGGACCCTGGACAACATACAATACTCTGCATAAGTCCCTTGAGTCTGATAACTCATTCACTGTGTGTTGTAGGTTGAAATCTGTACTTATGGTTAAGAAGAATTACACCGCTGTTTAATGCTCCTTACCTAACCATCCACTGATATAGGTAAATGTCGTAGACATAATTTCAAAAAGGTATATCTCACTCTACGAAAATAGACGTACAGATATCTCAATTTGAAATTGGTGCATAACATCGGATATTCAAAACCAAATATTTGCCGACCGGCAAACAGCCCAGGTGATTTCCTCAAATATCACCGATTACAACGAATCCTGATATAATGAGGATGATCACCCAATTCCCAATAACCTACTCCCACTCATCATCTGTAAAACCATACAGATGTGAGAATCATACCTGGTAAATACATACCCTGGAGCAAGTGTCTAATCGGGAAATCAGTTTTCTTTTAACATTACACAGTGAAACTGAAACATTGAAATGTTCCGATGGGGTATTCTGGTATTCCTAGTAATGCCTCTTCCAGATTCACGACTGTAACCGTATAATTCTTTGCCACCTCTCCAAATCCCTTCATATGTCTTTAGTCTTTACCTTCTGCACACCCCTTTAGGCCAAATGGTTTTCTTCCTTCCCTACCGTTCGGCACCAGCCTATGGTTTGGAAGAAGACTATCCAATAAGCATAATGGGTGTAATGTCCCAATCCTAGGAACACTCGCAATGCGAGAGAAGGTGAAGATAAAAGACACCTGAATAAATCTTATTCCTATTTCTCCTGAACCAGAATCCATCCCCGAACTGGAACAAGTTCCTTTCGAGTTCGTATATAACCATACGATGGAGTATCCAAATAAACTGTGGATCTTCGTAGTGACACGGAGTGTCCTGGAGAAATACAAAGGTGATGTGGGAGTGGTAACGAAATATTTGGTTTGGTCGTGAATATCTGTTGCAATTTACTTTGCCCTCTTACTAATCCCTTGCTTTGTCTGAACTTAATACCTTCTGCACACCATCGTTATGCTAATTGGTTTTCTTCATTCCCTACCGGTCGGCACCAGCCTAAGGTTTGGAAGAAGACAATCCAATTTGCGTAATAGGTGTACTACCCCTAAACCAAGGAGTACTCGTAACCTGAGAGAGGGTAAAAGGAAAAGACAACTGAATAATCCTATCCGTTTTCTCCAGAACCGGAAACCATCCTCGAATAAATTCTTTCGAGTTCGTATCTAACCATACGATGGTTTTGTCCAATGGAAGTGGATGTTCGTAGTAATACGGGGTGTCCTGGAGAAAAGGGTAAAAGTAGGTGTGGCAATGAGGTCTGCAACTCTAACAATCCAAAAACCGGTGTTTAAGAAGGTTCGGTCAACTTGGTCACTGAGTCAAAGTCTTAGGGTCGGGTCAATGGTCGCTGCCAAAGAGAGAGAGAAAAGAAACACTCAGCGTGCACTCTAACCTAGATCAGAATGGTTACCAATTTATCTAATCTGGAAAACTCCCACTGTACCTCAAATTCTCCTCCAAACCCGAAAGAAGAATTAGTCGGGGTCACCCGAGGAGTAAACTAACTCATCAGTGGGAATCGGGATCCAACTCTCATCGCATGATAACGTGACGGAATCCGCTCACGTCATCACACTCCAGAAGGTATGCGCATATCTGGCAAGTTTCAGTTCTTTTGAAACTCCCGATGTGATTTCTGCCCCATGCTCTTATGACCTTGACTTTAGCCAACAAATCATAAGTCACATGTCAAGTTCCACCCGTCATTCTCCAGGTTGTTTTGAATCCACCCGTACATACCCTTGACTTTGGCCAACAAGGCAGTACGACTGTTCCAAACCAACGCATCTATCTATGCTGCATATGAATAACCAACAGCTACCAAACACTGTGCCTTGACTTTGGCCAACAAACACAGCTTGAATACTATTGACTACCCATATGAAACGACGGAGGGCTACGAATGGTTTCTGGCGAAAACCTTTAACGTAAAGAACTTGATATCGTTGAAGGAACTGATAGCTTTTTGAAAATATAGTGACGAAAACCGTTGCTAAAGAGGTCACTCCCGGTGAAGGGATCTCGGCTCTTTCCCCGTAGAATGGGGTGCAGGATATTCCAAATGAATACCGCGATGCAAAGCAAAAGTAATCGGCTATAGTGAAGTTAATGCCCTGACGCAAACTTCTGTCCAAGGGGTCACTCCCGGTGAAGGGATCTCGGCCCTTGCCTCGTCGACTGAGGAGCAGGATATTCCAAATGAATATCACGATGCAAAACAAAAGTGAACGTCCTTGCAATAACAGCTTTTTGAAAAGTGTTCCAACAACATCAGATTAGGTTTGTTTTAACTTGCATTGATCCGAATCAATGCAATCCCATCAATTGATCACACCAAAAAGAACGAAAATATACTGATGTACGTATATGCCATCCGCATTCGCCACTGGGTCCCGTCATTACCCGTTAGGTTAGCTTACTAACGACAGAGCGGGGACTGGACTAGCGCGGATGCAAAACATATACAACATCTACTAATATATATACCAATATATTATATTCGCTCAAGGCGTGAATAAAATGCAACATCACAGAGAATGAACAGCATCACAGAAACAATACAGATATCTGGGATCCCCGGGTTTCACAGAGCCACTGCTGAAACCCGACGTTCCCCTGGTCATGTGGATAGCCTGTGCAATGAAATCCTAGACCCCTACGGGCGCGGCAAGTCACCCGCCAAAACCTGAAGCGAGGCAGCCCCCTTCAGCTCCGTGAATGGACCACCCAGCACTCCACGGAATCCGGCAACTTGGGCACCCCTCCTGGGTCAACCTGTACCCCCTACGAGTGCGGCGAATAGCCCGCCAATCCTAGAGTGAAGCCCCCTCCGTCCCAATGCCATGAGATGCGGGCTTGCTGCCCTCTAGAACCCGGCTATCCGTGCACCCCTCCGCGGGGCAATCCTAGTACAGAAAGTAAAATATACATACACCGGGTACATCGACCGCAACCAGGTCGTGCCCTAAAATAATAATACAAACAGGCAGTGACGGCAGTCCACATGTCGGACGCTCGCCCCGCAATATCAAATGTACATAATACAACAGAAATGTACTAGCATTGCATCCAGGCTATCCCCCACGACCGATCCGCAACATCACAGCAAAAACAAAACATCAACGTGAAAGTCACGTTCGCAAATCCATCTAACCGGGCTATAGCAGTTAGACCGGATTTACCGATCAAGTGACATTCACGGTCGCAGATATAATGTAAATACTGTGAAATATGTGTTTAAAATATCCGATCGATCAAAAATTAACAAGTGGGCCCCCAATCAAAACTTTAGCACTCACAGAAAACCTGGGCCCAATTTTAATATTCCAAAACCCATATTTTAAGCCCAGAAGGCCTCTGTAAAAAATTGGTGAAGTGATCTCCACAGTGCGCGGCGGAAGGGTGGCGGGAAGGGGGTTTTCGCGGCGGTTCCGCGCTCCCACTGTGGAGTTACTTCGTCGAATTTTTACAGAGCTCTTAGATTTTCCAGTACATCAATATTTTACAACCTGAAAAATTTTTCGACACCAAAAATTTCAACAGAAAACTGATGCTAACAAAAATGTAGTTTTGGAACATTCGATCGATCGAAACAGAAAAACACACTACACCAAGCTAGACTAAGTTAATGGCGAGGCTCTGATACCACTGTAAGTGCACGGCGGCGCCCCGGCCGTCAATCCGACGGCCGGAATGCGGAAGCGGTGATAAACTTTAATTTTCTTGAACGGGCAAACTGCCGCGCACTATAACCCGGATCGTAACCATTAACTAGTCCTAGCTATCTACAAGAAAGGGAATAGAGATATACCGACGATCCTAGTCCTCCGGTCTTCTCGTCATGGTCCCGATCTCCTGCGGAAAGGTCCCGTCTCCTCCTCGTCGCCGGAAGTGCACCACATCGCCTACTTCTTTTACGGGCTCCCACCTCAATGCCGAGGCAACTCGGGCACGAAGCCGGCTACTCGACGTGCCCAAGGTTCGCTGTAGAATATGTAGTCGAACTTGTGTCTCAATTTTTGGGGTAGTGGAGGTGCCATTTTTGGTGGAGGAAAGAAAGGATTTTGGAGATCAACTAGAGAGCTCTTTTCTTAGCACAATATGAACCAAAAATGCCACACACAATGAATCAATCAACCCCCCCCCAAAGTGGCCGGCCCATGTAGGAAAAAGGAGAGAGGAAAAAGTCAAGGGGGGGTGACCATATCAATCATGCAAGAAAAAGAGAGAGGAATGGTTAACATAATCAACCATGATCATAAAGCAATGCCAACACTCCACACAACCATCATCAACAACCATGATGCCAACAAAGTCATGCCATCATGAAGTATGAAGTCAAGCAAGTCAATGGATGGTGCACCATCATGAAGACTATCATGATGCTACAAAAAGCAAAGACCCCCTCCACAAATGCCTATTTGCAACAATGCAAATAAACCCTCCTCCACCAATCTTCGGCCAATGAACGGAACAATGGAAATTGGCCGAAACGGAAAGCAAAGTGGCAACTCCAGAAAACTGGTCCCGCAATAAATTACAGGAAAAAAACCCCGATACTGTGCATACACACCCGCATTTGTATTCCGACCGAAATACAAATGCAATGAGACAAAATCTACACTGTACTATACTAGGATCCGGCTTATACCAAAACCGGCTAGTAATATCTGTTCGATCCTGATCCGTGCAATACCGCACGTATCTGATCGAACCCTGCCATATACCCATACGGCCTATAGTACAAACTGTCCGATCCTGATCCGTGCAATACCGCACGTATCTGATCGGACCCTGCCATATCTCCATACGGCCTCTACAGCCTTTCGCCCGAAAGCTGAGTAACTGAATGTGGGGGACTCTAAAGACTCGTCAACACCTCGGTTGTGGATTTAACCACTAGCACGTCAGAGGTATAAGCCAATACGTGACGGGCTACCAGGTACTGACCAAATGGGACGTCGATGAGGAAGCTCACCCCGACACCCAACTGAGCCTATCAGTGACAATATCCGTGCAGTCCGGTCCGTTCGTCTATGAGTATCGCATGGCGGGCCTAGGGGGTTGGTAAAAGTCAGACCCCCAAAAGCGGTACAAGTCGTGTCGGAGTGTAGCCCAGAACACCCTGAGATACTACTGGAATACCTACCAGTAAATCTCCTTGCCTTGGCCAAGGACTTTGTGTAATGGCTCTCCTAGACACAGCACGACCTCACCCCCAATACCGGGAGAGACGAACCCCTGAAGATACGCTCACTGCCTCCATGTGGCTCGGGACTGTACCCAACTAAAACCTGTTTGCACGACTCCTTTGAGCCGTGGTAGGGTAGTAATCAAAGTACAGTGGGAACTCAGACGAGACAAATGACGATCCCCAGGTCGATGAACTAACCTGCACACATGTCACCAGGGAATTGCCATCTGACGTCTGGTATATGACCAACTAGCATGTTCCCGGCGAGTCCTGTCCGGTGTACTCATAACCCAATGAGCACCTGTATACATCTTAGGTGATCCAACTGACACCAGTGGCTTGTGAGACCGGCCACCGCCCCTCGTCGGGGTCTCGACTGTATACACTAGTCTACTAATAGAGTATCGATGCCCGGTCTCGAAACTCCAACGACTAGGGACCTTTTAAGGATATGCTTGTAGACCCCCAGCTCCCACTTATATGATCGCCCTCATACTGCTGGTGGTCAAGCAAGAATCCTAGGGGCTCTATCAACGTGTAATAGCAACTTGTCAGGTCACCTAAAGCAGTACACGATGATAAAGGTAAACCAGATAGCATACTATCATCTCGAGCAAGACTGTCCTATCGGGATAGGTCCTCCCTCAATCATTACAATCACGTACCTGTGACCTAATAATTGACTCTGAGGGCACTATCTCCAACACCCAGGTCCCATCAGCGATCCAGGCATATTCTGAGGCGGTATCACCTGATCCGGGAGATAGTTGATCGCCGGGAGATCGAGGTCAGGAGGGTTGACACGAAGAACAACACGGCGGATCCACTCACGAAGGCCATTCCCCAGATACAGTTTGATAGACTCTTCGGGATGCTCGGTATGCGATACTACAGCAGCTGGCCCTAGTGCAAGTGGGAGATTGTTAGTTGTAGGTATGCCCTAGAGGCCAGTATTGTACAGATGATGTATATTATATTGGATGCTTGGACATATATAGAGATGACTTTCTTGCTCGATATGATAGTATGCTATCTGGTTGCTCTTTATCTTAACATGTACACTTGTCTCTTTACACTGTCTTATAGTTACATGTTGATAAAGCCCTTAGGATGTGTACTTGACTACCTGGACTATGATGCAGATCATACTAGTGGGGACATGGTAGTCTATAAGTACATCCTTCAAGGTCCCTAGTCGTGAGTATATCGAGACAGGGCATCGATATACCAGAGTAGACTAGCGTATACGCTTCTCGACCCATGAGATGGGCGATGGATGATCCCATATCCATTGGTGTTTGACATCAGAGATGGTATACGGGTGCTCAGTGGAGACTGGGTACACTGGACGGACTCGCCGAGAACTCCCAGATGGTATTATACCTCATGTCAGATGGCAGTTCTCAGGTGACACTTGTACAGGTTAGTCTGTAGACCCGAGATCGTCATAGAGTCTTGTGTGATTCCCACTGTGCTTTGATCTCCACCTTACCACGTCCATGAGGGCGTGCAAAACGGTGGTCTTTGGGTACAGTCCCGAGTCACATGGAGGCAATGAGCGATAGGAGGGGTTTCGTCTCTCCCGGTATTGGGGGTTGATGTTGCGCAGTGCTTGATTGGCCGTAACAGGGAAGTCCCTGACCAGGGCTGATCAGAGATTTGCTGGTAAGTGTTACCAGTAGTTTCTAGACCCGTTATGAGCCTCACATCGGCACGACTTATCGGTTATTGGGGTCTGACGTATACCACCCCTAGACTTGATATGCGACATATCAGACGAACAGA
Organism: Agapanthus africanus; assembly: GCA_030015575.1. NCBI lineage: Eukaryota > Viridiplantae > Streptophyta > Magnoliopsida > Asparagales > Amaryllidaceae > Agapanthus > Agapanthus africanus. Next base: position 504,151,324 of record CM057342.1, on the reverse strand, counting down.
CCGGACTGTACGGTAAGTGTTACTGGTTGGATTCACAGGAGTATGAGAGGACTAGCTCGTCGATCTTCTGATCGCTCAATACCCGGATGGCCGTTACGTTTAGCAGACCGCTTGCGGCTGTGGGTGCTTGATATGATCATCATCTACTACCGGCGTATTGACGAGTCTTTAGAGTCCTACAAAGAGGTTTCCTGGCTCAAGCGAAACGAAATAGGAGCGCATATGAGATATGTGCGGGACCAAGAATAATGCGTGTATGTGATACCGCATTTCATTCTCGCGATGAATGTTTCGATTGGTTGTATGCAATATGACCTAGTTATCGAATCATTGATTCGATAAAACGATACATTGGATACTGGTCGGTTATATGCGATATGACCGGATCGTTAAATCAAGTGTTGATTTAATGATTTAATATATAATTATATATTTGATATATTACTTTGCATTAACTGGTATTGGTTCACTTTAAATGGATTTTCTCACTTGATGTACATGTTGTATATGTGATATACTTTTGTGCACATCTTTGTATCATGTTTGATGATACTTGCTCATTTGGTTAAGTGTGAAGAATTAAACCATGGTTAAGAGATGATTAGGGTTTAGCCTTTTTTATTTATTTATTTGTTTATTTATTTAGAAAAGGTTTAGATGAGAATGGTGGCTTTCTTTGTCTCTTATTGAAGCTTCATGAAGCTTTGACTTATGCACCCATTCTTGTCTTCATGCTTAACCTTAACTCATCCAAGTAACCATGGTATATTCTCTACACTTAACCTTAGTTAGGATATGATAAGTATGGTTTTTCTTTTTCATTTTAAACGACTTATCATATTCTTTCTTCTTCTTGACCTTCTTCTTCAAGATAGAAAGCTTGATGCCATCAATGGCAACTTGAGATCTAAAGTGAGAAATCCAATTCTACAGTGAACCCACCTCCTATTTCTTCACCCTCTACCTCTTGCCAAGTTGTTTTGGGTGTTTTCTTCACAAGTTTCACAACTTTGTGAAGTCGGAGCTTGAACTTGTGATGCCTCGACGTAGATCATCTTCGGCACGAAACCGACGACCTAGTCCGCCCATTTCTCCGATCAAGCCGACGCATGAGTTCGGGATTCGAGATGGACAGTGAGAGGACACCTACGTGGAGCTAAGGAAGTGGAGAACCGGATCTACAAAGGTTGTAGTCTTTCTCCTTTAGTTAAAGTGTTAACTAGTTTCGTATTTCGCCTAAATTTCTAGTTAACGATCCGTATTAGGGTTTCTCGGCACCCGTAAAATTTGAAATTGGCATGGTTGATGTCTTGTGAAACCTCTTGAGAGTGCCTAGGAACCCTACAGAATCCTATCTAACCGCCACTGCCTCCAATTGCTTCGGGACTGCACCCAACTGCTACCTGTTTGCATGACTCCTTCGAGCCGTGGTAGGGTAGCAATCTAAGAACAGTAGGAACACACTCGAGACGAAGCAACAGTGTCAAGTCTGCGGACTATGCTGTACTCATGTCACCTGGGAACTGTTAACTGACGACGGGTATAATACCAACCAATAGTTCCCTGCGAGTCCTGTCCGGTGTACCCGTAACCCAACGAGCACCTGTATACTATCTCCAGTACAATGTGCTGATGGCTGTGGGACAGACCATCTCCCCAACTGCGATGAGAAGCGTACACACTAGTCTACTCTGGAGTATCGATGCCCTGTCTCGATAATCCTATGACTAGGGACCTGAAAAAGGATGTGCTAGTAGACTACCCAGCCCTTTCTAGTGTGACTGCCATCACAACGCTGGTAGTCAAGCAAGATCCTAAGGGCTCTATCAATATGTATTCTCGATATGCTAACATATACACATATTAAGATAGATATAAACCAAGTAGCGTACTACCATGTTTAGCAAGACTGTTAATATAACTGTGAATATCCCAAGCTTCCATTAAGTAATATACAAGCTAGTATGATACAATAATGGCCCCTAGGTCATATACACTAACAATCTCCTACTTGCACTAGGGCCATGTACCGGCGTATCGAAGACCTATCATCACGAGTAGCCTCTCGAACTAAATCTGAGGTAAGGCCTTAGTGAATGGATCTGCAGTGTTCTCCTCTGTAGCAACTCTCCGGACCTTGATCTCCTGGCGATCTATGATCTCCCTGATCAGGTAATACTGCCTCAAGATGTGTCTGGACTTCTGATGGGACCTGGGTTCCTTCGCTAAAGCTATAGCTCCGTTGTTGTCATAATACAGCGGTATTGGATTAGCAATGGTAGGAACTACCTGCAGTTCTGTTAGTAACTTCTTCATCCAGACTGCTTCTTTTGCAGCATCGCAAGCAGCGATATACTCCGCTTCCATCGTCGAGTCAGCAACGGTGTCCTGTTTGGAACTCTTCCAGCACACCGCCCCTCCATTGAGGGTAAAGACATAACCTGACATGGACTTGGAGTCATCCTTGTCACTCTAGAAGCTGGAGTCGGCAAAAGCCTCGATCTGGAGGTCTTTTCTTCCGTAAACCAAGAACATATCCTTAGTCCTTCTCAGGTACTTGAGAATGTTCTTTACTGCTATCTAGTGCTTCTCCCCTGGGTCTGACTGATACCTACTTACCACGCTCAGTGCGTAAGCTACATCTGGTCTGGTGCACAACATCGCATACATTATAGAGCATACTGCAGAAGCGTAGGGTATAACTGACATGCGATCCCTTTCTAAATCAGTCTTGGGAGACATCTCTATGGATATGGTGATTCCGTGACAAGTCGGTAAATTACCGTGCTTAGAATCTTCCATACTGAATCTTTTCAGTATAGTGTTGGTATACCTGGACTGCGAAAGTCTCAACATCCTCTTAGATCTATCACGATATATCTGGATCCCCAGAATGTAAGAGGCATCACCCAGGTCTTTCATGGAGAACCTGTGTGAGAAGAATCCTTTGACAGATTGTAGCATAGGAATGTCATTTCCAATTAATAGAATGCCATCCACGTACAAGATGAGGAATACGACAGTTTGTGCTACAATTTTACTATATATGCATGGTTCATACCGGATTTTTGATAAAGTCATATTCCTTGACTATTTCATCAAAACAGATATTCCAACTCCGCGATGCCTGCTTCAGTCCATAAATGAACTTAAGCAACTTGCACACTTTCCCGCTGCTCCCACTCTGATTGAAACCTTCTGGCTGATCCATATAAACGCACTCTTCTAAATTACCATTTAGAAAAGTCGTCTTTACGTCCATCAGCCAGATCTCATAATCATGGAAGGCGGCAATGGCAAGAAGGATCCGAATGGATTTGAGCATAGCCACTGGAGAAAAAGTTTCGTCATAGTCCAAACCAGGTCTTTAACGAAAACCCTTTGCCACAAGTATAGCCTTATAGGTTTCCACCTGTCCATCTACACCAATCCTTTTCTTGAAGATCCATTTGCATCCTGTGGGTTTTACCCCATCTGTAGCAAAGTCCAAAGTCCATACTTTGTTGGTGTACATGGACTCCATCTCGGTCCGCATTGTATCCAGCCATCTTACCGAATCGCCGCTTTAGATGGCCTCCTGGAAGCTAGTAGGTTCATCATTATCAATAACGCAATCCTCTCTATCCCCATCTATGAGAAAACCATAGTATCTCTCAGGAGGATGAGACGGCCTACTACTCCTGCGGAGGGGTGCGGGAATGTCCTGTTCTTCTTGAACTACTGGTTCTATCAAACTTTCAGTAGTAGTTTTTGGTTCTGGAATTTCTTCCAGTTCTATTGCACTCCCACTTGTTTCCTTTTCTAAATACTGCTGTTCTAGAAAATGGGCATTACGAGAAACAAAAACCTTTTGTTCCTCTGCGTAATAGAAAAAATACCCCTTGGAGTTCTTTGGAAATCCCACAAACTTACACTGTACTGATCGTGTCTCGAGTTTGTCCGCATGCTGCTTTTTAACAAAAGCTGGACATCCCCATATCTTCAGATACTGAAGATAGGGTTTCTTCCCACTCCACATCTGATATGGTATGGTAGGAACAGTTTTGGTAGGATCCCTGTTCAAAATATATGCAGCTGATTCTAATGCATAACCCCAGAAAGATTGCGGTAACTCAGCATTACTCATCATGGAACATACCATATCTAGTAGGGTTCTGTTCCGTCTTTCCGATACACCGTTTTGCTGTGGAGTGTATGGAGGAGTAAGCTGAGAGAGAATTCCATACTCTTTTAGGTAACCTAGGAACTCGGCACTTAAGTATTCATCACCTCGATCTGATCTCAGTGTCTTGATACTTTTGCCGGTTTGGTTTTCTACTTCATTCTTATATTCTTGGAATTTCTGAAAGGCCTCGGATTTATGTTTCATTAAGAAAATGAATCCATACCTTGAGTAATCGTCCGTAAAAATAATGAAATATGAAAAACCACCTCTTGCATGTGTAGACATTAGACCACATACATCGCTGTGTATGAGTCCTAAGAGCTCGCTCGCTCTTACTCCATGTCTAGAGAATGGAGTCTTTGTCATCTTTCCTTTGAGACATGATTGACAAGTTGCATAAGATTGATATTCGAACGGATCCAAATATCCTTCTCTATGTAACTTTGTTAACCTTGTCTCATTGATGTGACCCAGTCTACAATACCATAAGAAAGCCTGATTTATATCTGGAGACTTTCTTTTTAGTGTGTTCTGGACATTGAAAATCTGTAATTGGTTTAATACGTATATACCGTTATCTGGTGTACCGGACCCAATCAAACCATGATTAAGGTGGATGTTAACAACATCACTTACAAACATGAAATCAAAACCTTCTTTTGATAACAACGATACTGATATGATATTACACGTTAAACTAGGTACACAAAAACAGTTGCGCAAAACCAAAATATGTCCACTCGTCAATCCTAGGTGATAATCCCCTACGGACACAGCACCCACGCTAGCTCCGTTAGCAACCTGGAGAGTCATACCACAAACCTTCAGCACTCTACGGTTTCTCAGTGCCTGCAATGAATTGCATATATGAGATCCTGATCCGGTATCCAATACCCAGGAAGTAGAGTCGATTGACAAACAATTTTCAATTACAAACAAACCTGAAGTCGAAGCCGCAGCTTGCTTCGGGTCCTGGTTCTTGGAAATCCAAGCTTTGCAATCTTTCTTCCAATGGCCTTTCCTACGACAGTGAAAGCACTCGTCCTTTGCCACTACTGGCACCGTAACCTTTGTCTTTCCCTTAACTCCCACGTTACTAACACCACTTCTTGGTTTGGTAGCGGCCTTCTTCTTCCTTCCTTTGGCCCTAGCCTTGGACCCGGAAGAGGAAGCACCTCGAACAAACATAGCGGGTGTTTCCCTTGCTTTCTGCAAGATGCCCTCTGCACTCCTCAACATGTTAAGGAGTTCTGGAAGTTCAACTTCTTTTCCTTGAATGTTGAAATTCAGAATAAACTGGGCGTAGGTGGAAGGAAGGGACTGAAGAACCAAGTCTGTATATAGCTCGTTTTCTAATGTTGTCCCGAGGTCCGTAAGCTCTTCTATATAGCCAATCATCTTAAGGACATGTTCTCCTACAGATGACTCGACGGCCAGCCTCGACTGAAACAAGTTCTTTGAGGTCTCGTATCTTGCTATACGAGATTGCTTTCCATACAGATCCTTTGGGTGGAGAAATATGGGTTCAAGATCCATATTCTCGTGCCTCCTCTGATGTTCATTATTCATAGAGGCAAGCAAGATGCATTTGGCCTTCGCGCAATCAATCTCCCAGGTCTTGTGGATTTCCTTATCCGCGACACTGGATTCTGGACCAGGGACAGCAGGTGCCTTAGTGGTAAGGACATACCCCAATTTGTCATAAGTAATAGCCATCTTAACATTCCGGAATTAATCTTTATAGTTGGGCCCTGTCAAAATATTTTTATCTAATAGTAACTTAAGGCCTGTCATGTTCTGGGTCGCTGCAAAGAGAGAGAGGGAACACTTTAGCATGATGCTCTTGCAAGTTTAGAGTGGTTTTTAGTTTATCTAAACAGGATGGCTCCCACTGTTTTTCGAATCCCTCCTCAAACCAAAAAGGAAGAACTAGTCAGGACTATTCTCACCGTACAATACTTGCTTAACCTGTAGGGTTACTAGGCACACTCACAAGGGTCTACAAGGCATCAACCATGCCCGATTTAAAATTTAGACGTGCCGAACAACCCTAACCAAGATCTTTAAACTAGAGATTAGGCGAAACAAAGCATGTAAACATCTTTACATCTAAGAGTTAGGGATTACAACCTTTGTAGTCCGTTCCTTCACTTCTAAAGCTCCGTGTTGAGGTCCTTTCGCTGCGATCATCGAGTTCCCGAACTCTAGAGAGGCTCCACGAAGAGAATGATGCAAACTTGCTTTCGATCTTCGATAACAAAGATGATCTACCTTGATGTTTGATTAACACAAGCTCCCACTTATAAATGAAGTGAACACCCTAATCTAAAAGGCTAGGATAGATTAGGATGATGAAGTAGGATTTTAGCTCTCATTTATTTTCATTAACTCACTCATTTTCATCACTTCATAAAAAATTAGAAAGCTTTTCATGAAAGAAGAAGGAAGAAGAAGAAGAACCATTTCCTTTTGTGATGAACAATGAAAGTAGTGAGGTTAGAAATGCAACCATGGGTTATGTATGAAGACTTAACCCATGTAGAGATTTAACTATGGTTAAAGGGTTGGATTGGGTTAAAAAAATATCACAAAATATCAAGGTCAAAGTCAAAGCTTCAAGAAGCTTCCTGAAAGCTTCATGAATGTTTAACCCTAATCCAAACCCTAACCACAATTAAACTCCACAAAACATGTTGCATTTATAACCCTAATATGTTACAATATTATGTATCACATATACAATATTTATTGTAACAAAATAAAATAATACAATTAACATATATCGCATATATATCAATATATTACCCGAGTGAGAAAAAGAATCTTTTAGTGAGATTATATTAGTTAATATAATTTAATATATCAAATATATAATTATACATTAAATTTTCGAATCAACACTTGATCCGATAATCCATCTATTTCATAAATAACTGACTAATATAATCTGTATCTGTTCATCGAATCAACACTTGATCCGATGACCCGGCTATATCATATATACCCGGCCGATATCTCATATCGCGATAATCTAATACTGTATCACATACACGTATTGTTCTCGGTCCCACACATATCACATTTGTGCCCCTACTCCATTTTTCCTGAGTCAAGAAACCTCTGTGTAGGACTCTAAAGAATCATCAATACGCCGGCAGTAGGTGATGTGTAAGTGCACGGCAGTGCCCCGGCCGTCTGTACGAGGCCAAAATGCGGAATACAAAAACTTTTCTTTGAACTAGGAACCGGCGCTACCGCGTACTAAAAACCCGGATCGGGTCATTAACGTAATGCTAGCTAACTAGAGAATGGGTAGAATGCTATACCGAGCGATCCGTGTCCTTCGGTCTTCGGCCTCCATCCCGATCTCCTCGCGGAATCTTCGGTCTTCATCTCCTCGTCGGAAAGGGCACCAAATCGCCGGGTTCTTTTACGGGCTCCCACCTCTGGACCGAGGCAACTCGGGCACGAAGTTGGCGAGTCGACGTGTCCAAGAATGCTGTAGGCTAAGTGTAGAATGGTTTTGTCTCATGGGGTTATTCTTAGTTGCCATTTGGAAGTGGGAAGGAGATATGAACTTTTTGGATGAGCAATGGGATTTTTGTGCAAGCCAAAAGAGAACCAAAACCCACACAAAAATTTGGACAGCCCCTACAAGTGTGGCCGGCCATGCTTGGTGAAGGGAGAAAATGAGAATGATAGAGTGAGCCAATAATAATGCATGAAAGAGAAAAAGTGATGATTATGAACAATTATCACCACACAAGTCAAAACCAAAACCCATCACTCATCATATCTCAAAAGTCAAGCCATGATGAAGAAATAGAAGTCAATGGATGGTAAAACCATCATGATACTACTACTTGCAAATAACACCCTCCACTAATCAAATTTGCATGCTTTCAAATAACCCCCTCCACACCAATTTTCAGCCAAGGAAAGAAACGAAGGAAAATGGCCGAAACGGAATGCAAACTGGCAACTTCAAAAAATCGATCCCGTAATAAATTACAGGAAAACCCCGCGACTGTATATACATACCCGCATTTGTATTCCGACCGAATACAAATGCAATGAGAAAAAATCTACAATATACAATACTAGGATCCGGCTTAAACCAAAGTCCGCTCGTATTATCCATCCGATCATGATCCGTGCAATACCGCAGGTATATGATTGAACCCTGCCATATCTTCATACGGCCTTTACAGCGTTTCGCCCGAAACTTGAGAAACTGTCTGTGGGGGACTCTAAAAACTCGTCAATACTTTGGTTATGGATTTAACCACTAGCACATCAGAGATATTAGACATACGTAACGGGCTACCAAGTATTGACCAAAAGGGACGTCGATGAGCGAACTCATCCTGACACCCTATTGAGCCTGTCAGTGACAATATCCGTACAGTCCGGTCCGTTTGTCTATGAGCATCGCATGGCGGGCCTAGGGGGTTGGTAAAAGTCAGACCCTCAAAAGCGGTACAAGTCGTGTCGGAGTGTAGCCCAGAACACCCTGAGATACTACTGGAATACCTACCAGTAAATCTCCTGCCTTGGCCAAGGAATTCGTGTAATGGCTCTCCTAGATACAGTGTGACCTCCCCCCAATACCGGGAGAGATGAACCCCTGCAGATCCGCTCACTGCCTCCATGTGGCTCGGGACTGTACCCAACTAAAACCTGTTTGCACGACTCCTTTGAACCGTGGTAGGGTAGTAATCCAAGTACAGTGGGAACTCACACGAGACAAATGACGATCTCAGGTCTATGAACTAACCTGTACAAATGTCACCAGGGAACTGCCATCTGACGTCAGGTATAAGACCAACTAGCATGTTCCCGGGGAGTTCTGTCCGGTGTACTCATAACCCAACGGGCACCTGTATACATCTTAGGTGAACCAACTGACACTAGTGGCTTGTGAGACCGGCCACCGCCCCTCGTCGGGGTCTCGACTGTATACACTAGTCTACTCTGGAGTATCGATGCCCTGTCTCGAAAACTCCTATGACTAAGGACCTTTTGAGGATATGCTTATATACCCCAGCTCCCACGTATATGATCGCCATCATACTGTTGGTCGTCAAGCAAGAATCCTAAGGGCTCTATCAACGTGCAATAATGATCAGTAATGTCACCTAAAGCAGTACACGATGATAAAGATAAACCAGATAGCATACTATCATCTTGAGTAAGATTGTCCTACCGGTATAGGTCCTCCCTCAATCATTGCAATCACGTGCCTGTGATCCAATAATTGACTCTGAGGGCACTATCTCCAACAATCTCCCACCAGCACTCAAGGCTAATTATTGCGATGTCGCGTACTCACAGCCCGTGTGATACCGAACACCCAACTCCTCTACTAGTCAGTCTCACAAAGCTCGTTTGCGAAACTATTGCGTTCGTGGAATAGCCTCAGCTAGTGGATCCGCCCTGATGTTTCTTTCTATGTTTCTCTTTATCTTAAGTTCGCGGAGAAAACCATCTTCCAAAATGAGCAATACCTGTCTTAGAATATGTCTAGATGTCTGATGGGACCTAGTTCATAAATGAACTCCAAATCCAAACTTCTTAGACTGTATCGTCAACTGAACTTAATCAGTATCCTGCGCCATGCCTACCTCAGTATCCGCCTAGACCACCTGTCCAAATATTGCCCCTCGTCAGAGGGAAAACTATAACTCTGACAACCACTCTGTCATCCAGGTCTCCTTGGAAGCCTGGAATGATAACCGTCTCCCAAAAGAGGCGGTCGTTATTATATCCCTAGAACATCCACTTATGTTCTAAAACTGCTTCCTAATGTTTCTCCGGGATTGGATCAATATCTTATTGCATCCCGTGCAAAACAACATCTGATGTGGTACTTGACATCTCATGATTGACTCAATTGCCTAAGCAAGTGATCTGCCAATCATGCACATCCCTCTCCCCTTTAGTCTGTAAGGCTCCTTTAGAGAGGGTGACTCCATCACCTGCAGGTATACTACCGTGCCAGGAGTCGTCCATTCTAAAACACTTTTAGAATGCTGTCTAAGTACCCAGATTGGGATACTACCCAAATCTAGATCTAAAACTATAGATTTAGTAACCAGAGTGTCTAATATAATATCCAAGCCCTATGTGGAGAAACCACTGTGTGACAACCAAAGTATAACCGATCGTAGTATTGGAACATCACTTCCTACTCTGTGTATGTCATCCAAATACCAGGACATTACACCCTACTACCTTCTTAACAGATCCATCCTCTATTCTGATGAAGTTAAACCTATGACTGTCACATCAGAAATAGATGATCTATCTCCGCTATATCTGCTTTAGTCTGTAAATAGACATAAGCCACTTGTCCACTATACTTCCGCTGCCCCCACTGACTACGACAACCCTCTGGTAGAATAATATACACGTATACTTCTAAAGCTAGTTTAGAACGACGCTATACTCATCCTCCTGCCGGGTCTCATAGCCTGGAACAACAGTTGTGTCAGGTCCCCACTTAGCTTCCGTTGCTCCCATTGACCATGACAACCCTCTGACGGAGTCATATAGACATACACTTCTAAAGCTAGTTTAGAACGACGCTATACTCATCCTCCTGCCGGGTCTCACAGTCTGGAACAACAGCAATGGAAAGTCTGGGTAAGCAAGAACCTCCCTGCCACCGTCCTTGAGGCTACCGGAGTACCTCTCGGGTGCCTGAGGTTACCCACCTTATCTGCGGAGTGGCCAATGGAATGCAAAACCAGATTGAATCTTTAGGTTCTTATCAAATTTTCAGTAATCGTTTGCGGTTCTGGAATCACTTCCAGTTCTACCATACTCCCACTACTGTTTTCTGAAAAAATCCATTTTTGTTAAAACTGTGGCGAGTCTAGAACAATATCACTATTGATCTTCCAGATTGTAGAAAGTCAACCCACGTCATAGCCCGGGTCAACCCATAAACAGCCATTACGGAAACGTGCCTTGAGTTATCCAGAGTCTGGTTTTAAGCATAAGCTGGACAACTCCCTGTACCTTAACATCGTTAAGATATGAACTGTTCTATATACAATACAGAAACATAGGCACTGATTTAATTGGAACCAGATTCAAATCATGCACCTGTCTCCAGTGCATCTCAACTAAATGGAAAGAGGCCGATCAGCATTACTCAACTTAGGAATACTTCCAATTATGAGTAACCTGAAAGAGAAGCAAGTTCACTTAATCATTACTATCAACTGAATACCATACACAAGTATCTACATCTTCGATCACCTTGAAGAATCCTGATACTTGCAACACCTGGTTCTCTACTTTATTCTTATACCTATAACTTCTCAAAATTCGGACCTTGCGTTTCTACGAAACACTTGTGTAAAAACTAAAGAAGTCATAAGTAAACCGAATATAGTACGAGGACCAACCCCTCTGTCCTTATGGACACTGGACAATATACAATCCTCTGTATAATTCCTTTTAGTCTAATAACTCAAACCCTGTGCGTCGTAGGTTGAAAACTGTACTTATGGTTAAGAAGAATTACACCGCTGTTTAATGCTCCTTACCTAACCATCCACTGATATAGGTAAATGTCATGGACATAATTTCAAAAAGGCATATCTCACTCTATAAAAATAGACGTACAGATATATCAATTTGAAATTGGTGCATAACAACGGATATTCAAAACCAAATATTTGCCGTCTGGCAAACTACCCAGGCGATTTCCTCAATTATCACCAATTACAACGAATTCTGATATAATGAGGATGATCACCTAATTCCCAATAACTTACTCCCACTCATCATCTATAAAACCATACAGATGTGAGAATCATACCTGGTAAATACATACCCTGGAGCAAGGGCTAATTGGGAAATCAGTTTTCTTTTAACAGTACACAGTGAAACTGAAACATTGAAATGTTTCGTAGGGGTATCCTGGTATTCCTAGTAATGCCTCTTCCATTATCCAGATTCACAACTGTAACCGTATCTCTCTTTGCCATCTCTCTACATCCCTTCATATGTCTTTAGTCATTACCTTCTGCACACCCCTTTAGGCCAAATGGTTTTATTCCATCCCTACCATTCGACACCAGCCTATGGTTTGGAAGAAGACAATCTAATAAGCATAATGGGTATACTGTCCTAATCCTAGGAGCACTCGCAATGCGAGAGAAGGTGAAGATAAAAGACAACCGAATAAACTTTATTCCTATTTCTCCTAAACCAGAATCCATCCCCGAACTGGAACAAGTTCCTTTCAAGTTCGTATATAACCATACGATGGAGTATCCAAATAACTGTGGATCTTCGTAGTCATACGGAGTGTCCTGGAGAAATACAAAGGTGAAGTGGGAGTGGTAATGAAATACTTGGTTTGGTCGTGAATAGCAGTTGCAATTTACTTTGCCCTCCTTCTAATCCCTTTATTTGTCTTAACTTAATACCTTCTGTACACCACACTTAGGCTAATCGGCTTTCTTCATTCCCTACCGTTCGGCACCAGCCTAAGGTTTGGAAGAAGACTATCCAATAGGCGTAACGGGTGTACTATCCCCTAATCCAAGGAGCACTCGCAACCTGAGAGAAGGTAAAAGGAAAAGACAACTGAATAGTCCTATTCGTTTTCTCCAGAACCAGAAACTATCCTCGAATAAATTTCTTTGAGTTCGTATATAACCATACGATGGTTTTATCCAATGGAAGTGGACGTTCATACTAATACGGGTTGTTCTAGAGAAAAGGGTAAAAGTAGGAGTGGCAATGAGGTATGCAACTCTAATAATCCAAATGCCAGTGTTTAAGAAGGTTCGGTTAATCTTGGTCACTAAGTCATAGTCTAGGGTTGGGTCATGGTCGCTGCCAAAGAGAGAGAGAAAAGAAACACTCGGCGTGCACTCTAACCTAGATCAGAATGGTTATCACTTTATTTAATCAGGAAACCTCCCACTGTAACGTCAAATTCACCAACAAACCTGAAGGAAGAATTAGTCGGGATCACCCGAGGAGTAAACCAACTCATCAGTGGGAATTGGGATCCAACTATCATCGCATGATAACGTAATAGAATCCACTCACGTTATCACACTCCAGAAGGTATGCGCATATCTGGCAAGTTTCAGTTTCTTTAGAAACTCCCGATGTGATTTTTACCCCATGCTCTTATGACCTTGACGAATGTCAACAAATCATAAGTCACATGTCAAGTTCTACCCGTCATTGTCCAGGTTAATTTGAACCTACCCACACAAGCCCTTGACGAAGGTCAACAAGGCTATACGACTGTCCTAAACCAACGCATCTATCTATGCAGCAAAAAAGTAACAAGCAGCTACCATTCACTATGCCTTGACGAAGGTCAACAAACATAGCACGAATACTACGTGCTACCCGTCTGAAATGACGGAAGGCTACGAATGGTTTTTGGAAAAAACCTTTAACGTAATGAACTTGATATCGTTGAAGGAACCAGATAGCTTTTTATAAAAATATAGTTACGAAAACCTTTGCTAAAGAGGTCACTCCCGGTGAAGGGATCTCGGCTCTTTCCCCATAGAATGAGGTGCAGGATATTCCAACTGAATACCACGATGCAAAGCAAAAGCAATCGACTATAGTGAAGTTATTACCCTGACGCAAACTTCTGTCCAAGGGGTCACTCCCGGTGAAGGGATCTCGGCCCTTGCCTCGTCGACTGAGGTGCTGGATATTCATAACCGAATACCACTGTGGAAAACAAAAGAGAACGTCCTTGTAATAACAGCTTTTTGAAAAATGTTCCAACAACATCAGAATAAGTTTGTTTAGCTTGCATTGATCCGAATCAACGCAGTCCCATCAATTGATCACACCACAAAGAACGAAAATAATGATGTACGTATATGCCATCTGCATTCGCCACTGGGTCCCGTCATCACCCGTTAGGTTACTTAACTAACGACAGAGCGGGGACTGGACTAGCGCGGATGCAAAACATATACAACATCTACTAGTATATATATTAATATATAATATTCGCTCAAGGCGTGATAAAATGCAACATCACAGAAATGTAATAAGCATCACAGAACAATACAGATATCTGGGATCCCCGGGTTTCATAGAGCCGCTACTGAAACCCGACGTTCCCCTGGTCATATGGATAGCCTGTGCAATGAAATCCTAGACTCCTACGGGCGCGGCAAGTTACCCGCCAAAACCTGAAGCGAGACAGCCCCCTTCAGCAACGTGAATGGGCCACCCAGCACTTCACGGAATCCGGTAACTTGTGCACCCCTCCTTGGGTCAACCTATACCCCCTACAAGTGCAGCGAATAGCCCACAATTCTAGAGTGAGGCCCCCTCCGTCTCAAAACCATGAGATGCGGGCCCGTTGCCCACTAGAACCCGGCTACCCGTGCACCCCACCGTGGGGTAATCCTAGTACAGAAAGTAAAAATATACATACAACGGGTACATCGACCTCATCCCAGTCGTGCCCCAAAAGAATAATATACAAACAGGCAGTAATGGCAGTCCACATGTCGGACGCTCGCCCCGCAATATGAAATGTACATATACAACCAAACTGTACTACCATTGCATCCAGGCTATCCCCACGACAAATCCGCAACATCACAGCACAACACAGAACATCAACGTGAATGTTACGTTCGCAAATCCGTCTAAAAGGGCTATAGCAGTTAGACAGGATTTACCGATCAAATGACATTCACGATCGCAGATATAATGTAAATACTGTGAACTAACATGTTTAAAATTTTCGATCGACTAAATTTCCCGAAGTGGGCCCCAAGAACAACAGTAGCACTCAAAATAAATCTGGGCCCAAACAGAATATACCAAAAACCCCATTTCCAAGTCAGAAGCCCACTGAAAAAATTTGGTGCTGTGATCACATTAACCCGCCACGGAACCGCGGCCAGAACAGGGGTTTGGCCACGGTTCCGCGGCCCAACTGAGGAATCACTGCATCGAATTTTTCCAGAATGCTTAAAAACGCCTGCATGAATTTCTGCAACACTAAAAAAAAAATTTCGAGCACAAATAAAATCGACAGAAACTGATGCTCCTGAAATTGCGGTTTTGGAATAATTGTTCGATCGAAGTTTTAAACACACTAGAGCAAGCTAGACTAGGTTAATGGCGTGGCTCTGATACCAGTGTAAGTGCACGGCAGCGCCCCGGCCGTCTGTATGAGGCCAAAATGCGGAATACATAAACTTTTCTTTAAACTAGAACAGGCGCTACCGCGTACTAAAAACCCGGATCAGGCCATTAACGTAATGCTAGCTAACTAGAGAATGGGTAGAATGCTATACCGAGCGATCCGTGTCCTTCGGTCTTCGGCCTCCATCCCGATCTCCTCGCGGAATCTCCGATCTTCATCTCCTCATCGGAAAGGGCACCACATCGCCGGGTTCTTTTACAGGCTCCCACCTCTGGACCGAGGCAACTCGGGCATGAAGTTGGCGAGTCGATGTGTCCAAGAATGCTGTAGGCTATGTGTAGAATGGTTTTGTCTCGGGGGGTTATTCTTAGTTGCCATTTGGAAGTGGGAAGGAGATATGAACTTTTTGGATGAGCAATGGGATTTTTGTGCAAGCCAAAGGAGAACCAAAACCCACATAAAAATTTGGACAGACCCTACAAGTGTGGCCGACCATGCTTGGTGAAGGGAGAAAATGAGAATGAATGAGTGAGCCAATAATAAGGCATGAAAGAGAAAAAGTGATGATTATGAACAATGATCACCACGCAAGTCAAAACCAAAACCCATTACTCATCATATCTCAAAAGTCAAGCCATGATGAAGAAATAGAAGTCAAGGGATGGTAGAACCATCATGATACTACTACTTGCAAATAACACCCTCCATTAATCAAATTTGCATGCTTGCAAATAAACCCCTCCACACCAATTTTCAGCCAAGAAAAGAAACAAAGGAAAATGGCCGAAACGGAATGCAAACTGGCAACTTCAAAAAATCGATCCCGTAATAAATTACAGGAAAACCCCGCGACTGTATATACTGTTAGTTATATGTATGCCCTAGAGGCCATTACTATACATAGGATGTATATTGTAGTGGATGCTTGGACATATATAGGGAGGACTTTCTTGCTCGACATGATAGTATGCTATCTGGTTGCTCTTTACCTTAACGTGACACTGTTTGTCTCTCTGTTACATGTTGGTAAAGCCCTTAGGATGTGTACTTGACTACCTGGACTATGATACGGATCATACTAGTGGGGACATGGTAGTCCATAAGTACATCCTTCAAAGTCCCTAGTCGTGGGTGTATCGAGACAGGGCATCGATATACCAGAGTAGACTAGCGTATACCTTCTCGACCCATACAGATAGGCGATGGATGATCCCATATCCATTGGTGTTTGACATCAGAGATGATATACGGGTGCTCATTAGAGACTGGGTACACTGGACGGACTCGCCGAGAACTCCCAGATGGTATTATACCTTACGTCAGATGGCAGTTCTCTGGTGACACTGGTACAGAGTAGTCTGTTGACCTGAGATCGTCATAGAGTCTTGTGTGGTTCCCACTGTGCTTTGATTTCCATCTTACCACGTCCAAGAGGGCGTGCAAAACGGTGGTTTTTGGGTACAATCCCGAGTCACATGGAGGCAATGAGCGATAGGAGGGGATTCGTCCCTCCCGGTATAGGGAGTTGATGTTGCGCTGTGTCCGATTGGCTATAACCGGAAATCCCTGGCCAGGGTTGCTGAGATTTACTGGTAAGTGTTACCAGTAGTTTCTCGAATTGCTATAGACCTCATATCGACACGACTTATCGAGCTATTGGGGTCTGACGTTTACCACCCCTAGGCGAGATATGCGACATATCAGACGATCACACCGGACTGTACGGTAGTGTTACTGGTTGGATTCACTGGAGTGTGAGCGGGCTTGCTCGTCGATCTTCTGATCGCTCAATACCCGGGTGGCCGTTACGTTTAGCAGACCTCTTGCGGCTTGTGGGTGTTTGATATGATCATCACCTGCTGTCGGCGTATTGACGAGTCTTTAGAGTCCTACACAGAGGTTTCCTGGCTCAAGCAAAACGAAATAGGAGCGCATATGAGATATGTGCGGGACCGAGAATAATGCGTGTATGTGATACCGTATTCTATTCTCGCGATGAATGTGTCGAATGGTTGTATGCGATATAACCTAGTTATCGAATCGAGGATTGATTCGATAAGTCGATACATTGGATACTAGTCGGTTATATGCGATATGACCGGATCGCTAAATCAAGTGTTGATTTAATGATTTAATGTATAATTATATATTTGATATATTACTTTGCATTAACTAGTATCGGTTCACTTTAAATGGATTTTCTCGCTCGGATGTGCGCATTATATATGTGATATGATTTTGTGCACATGCTTGTATCATGTTTGATGGTGCATGTAAAATTGGTTAAGTATAAAGAATTAAACCTTGGTTAATGAAATGGTTAGGGTTTATTATTTGCTTATTTATTTATTCATTCATTTATCTATTTCTTTTTGGATGAAAAGAATGAGAAAAGAAAACAATTGGTTGCTTTCTTAGAAGCTTCTTCAAGCTTCATGCAACTTTGACCAAAGCAACCATTCTTGTCTTCTTCTCTAACCCTAACCATTCCACCTAACTAAAGTTAATTCTCTACACTTTACCATGGTGAAAGTTATGATAAGTATTATATTTCTTTTCTCATTTTATTAACTTATCATAAGAATTATCATCTTCCTCTTCTTCTTCTTCTTGAAGAAAACCTTTCTTCATCAATGGTGATTGATGAAAATGAGTGAGAAATCCAATTCTAAAGTCTACGCACTTCCTATTTCTTCATCCTCTACCTCTTGCCAAGTAGTAGAGTGTGTTTCCTTCACAAGTTTTCTTGACTTGGTGAAGTTGGAGCTTGATCTAGCGATGCCTCGACGTAGATCATCTTCGGCACGTCGTCGATGACCTAGCCCGCTTCTTCTCCGATGAAGCCGACGCTAGAGCCCGGGATTGCATGAGGACAGCGAGGAGACCTCATCACGGAGCCGTGGAGGTGGAGGACCGGATCTACAAAGGTTGTATTTCCGTATTCTTATAGTTAAGTGTTAACTAGTTTGCTTTGTCGCCTAAACATCTAGCCAACGATCCGTATTAGGGTTTCTCGGCACCGTTAAATTTTGAAATTGGCATGGTTGATGCCTTGTGAGACCTCTTGAGAGTGCCTAAGAACCCTACATATACATACCCCCATTTGTATTCCGACCGAATACAAATGCAATGAGACAAAATCTACACTGTACAATACTAGGATCCGGCTTAAACCAAAGCCCGCTAGTATTATCCGTCCGATCATGATCTGTGCAATACCGCATGTATATGATTGAACCCTGCCATATCTCCATACGGCCTCTACAGCGTTTCGCCCGAAACTTGAGAAACTGTCTGTGGGGGACTCTAAAGACTCGTCAATACTTTGGTTGTGGATTTAAGCACTAGCACGTCAAAGGTATTAGCCATACGTAATGGGCTACCAGGTATTGACCAAAAGGAACGTCGATGAGAGAACTCATCCTGACACACTACTGAGCCTGTCAGTGACAATATCCGTACATTCCGGTTCGTTCGTCTATGAGCATCGCATGGCGGGCCTTGGGGGTTGGTAAAAGTCAGACCCCCAAAAGCGGTACAAGTCGTGTCGGAGTGTAGCCCAGAACACCCTGAGATACTACTGGAATACCTACCAGTAAATCTCTTTCCTTGGCTAAGGACTTCGTGTAATGGCTCTCCTAGACACAGCGCGACCTCACCCTTAATACCGGGAGAGACGAACCCCTGCAGATCTGCTCACTGCCTCCATGTGGCTCGGGACTGTACCCAATTAAAACCTGTTTACACGACTCCTTTGAGCCGTGGTAGGGTAGTAATCAAAGTATAGTGGGAACTCACATGAGACAAATGATGATCTCAGGTCGATGAACTAACCTATACACATGTCACCAGGGAACTGCCATCTGACGTCAGGTATAAGACCAACTAGCATGTTCCCGACGAGTCCTGTCTGCTGTACTCATACCCAACGAGCACCTGTATACATCTTAGGTGAACCAACTGACACCAGTGGCTTGTGAGACCGGCCAACGCCCCTCGTCGGGGTCTCGACTGTATACACTAGTCTACTCTGGAGTATCGATGCCCTGTCTCGAAAACTCCTACGACTAGGGACCTTTTAAGGATATGCTTATAGACCCCTGCTCCAACGTATATGATCGCCATCATACTGCTGGTCATCAAGCAAGAATCCTAAGGGCTCTATCAACGTGCAATAGTGATCAGCAATGTCACCTAAAGCAGTACACGATGATAAAGATAAACCAGATAGCATACTATCATCTTGAGTAAGATTGTCCTACCGGTATAGCTCCTCCCTCAATCATTGCAATCAGGTGCCTGTGATCCAATAATTGACTCTGAGGGCACTATCTCCAACATGATGATCATATCAAACACCCACAAGCTGCAAGCGGTCAGCTAAACGTAACAGCCACCCAGGTATTGAGCGATCAGAAGATCAACAAGCAAGCCTGTACTTTCTCCTGCGAATCCAGTCAGTAACATTCCCATACAGTCCGGTCTCTTCGTCTGATATGTCGCATATCTTGCCTAGGGGTAGTAAACGTCAGACCCAGTAGCTTGATAAGTCGTGTCGATATGAGGTCTATAACAGTTCGAGAAACTACTGATAACACTTACCAGTAAATCTCAGTAACCCTGGACAGGAATTTCCAGTTATAGCCAATCGAACATAGCACAACATCAACTCCCTATACCAGGATAGACGAATCCCCTCCTATCGCTCATTTCCTCCATGTGATTCGGGACTGTACCCAAAAGCCACCTTTTTGCACGCCCTCTTGGACGTGGTATGATGGAAATCAAAGCACAGTGGGAATCACACAAGACTCTATGACGAACTCGGGTTTACAGACTAACCTGTACCAGGGTCACCAGAGAACTTCCATCTGACGTGAGGTATAATACCATCTCGGAGTTCTCGGCGAGTCCGTCCAGTGTACCCAGTCTCTACTGAGCACCCGTACACCATCCTTGATGTCAAACATCGATGGATATAGATCATCCGTCGCCCATCATATGGGTCAAGATGCGTATACGCTAGTCTACTCTGCTGCATCGATGCCCTGTCTCGATACACCCTCGACTAAGAAAAGTTATAGGATGTACTCGTCGACTACCGTGGCCCTACTAGTATGATCTCATCTTAGTCCTAGTAGTCGAGTACATATCCTAAGGTCTTTATCAACATGTAACATAAAGACAATCAAAGTACAGGTTAAGATAAAGAGCAACCAGATAGCGTACTATCATGTCGAGCAAGAAAGTCCTCCCTATATGTGTCCAAGCATCCACTACAATATACATCGTATGTAAAGTAATGGCCTCTAGGGCATACATATAACTAACAATCTCCCACTTGCACTAGGGCTATCTTTTGTGGTATCACATACCCAACAATTAGCCGTGGTTGAAGTATCTCATACTCAACCATCCCATAAAAG
Organism: Agapanthus africanus; assembly: GCA_030015575.1. Taxonomy (NCBI): domain Eukaryota; kingdom Viridiplantae; phylum Streptophyta; class Magnoliopsida; order Asparagales; family Amaryllidaceae; genus Agapanthus; species Agapanthus africanus. Next base: position 504,130,566 of record CM057342.1, on the reverse strand, counting down.
TCTCTACTGGGAAAAAGGCCTTTGTGAGTGGATCCGCGCTGTTGTCCTCTGTGTCTACTCTCCTAACCTCGATCTCCCTGGAGATCAACCATCTCTATGATCAGGTGATACTGCCTAAGAATTATATCTGGATTTCTGATGGGATGGGGGTTCCTCGGCAAAAAGCCACAACTCCATTGTCCACAATGGTAGGAACGACGTTCATCTCATGAACTTGTATATCCAGACTGCCTCTTTAGTAGCATACTTGGTAACGATGTATCTTTCCTTTAATCGTCTAGTATGTCACAGTATATACGCTGGAACTCTTCCAACATACCGTCCCTCCACTAAGGGTAAAAACAATGCCTGCGACTGACATTCAGTCGTCCTTATCACCCTGGAACCTTTCCAGTGATTCTCCCTACGATCGATTGATACTATCTCACTACAACTAGTAAGAATCCTAACATCCATTTAAATCTATCTCATAGGTCCATAACTCAGGATTTAGAAGGTATCACCTTCATCCTATATGGAGAATCTTTGTGATAAGAGGAGATTGACCGAGCGTAGCATAGGAAACTCCTTCCCTATCAAGAGTATGTCATCCATGTACTCTACGAGGATCATCACCATACTCTCTACTACCTTTTTGTATATACAAGGTTCATCTACCATTTTGATGAAGTCAAACTCTTTGACTACCTCATCAAAACAGACGTTCCAACTCCGCGATGCCTGATTTATCACATAAAACATCTTGCTCACGTTTCTGCTGCTCCCACTGTATACGAAGCCCTCTGGTTGTGTATTTATAGACGCTCTCATCCAAATTATCATTTAGAAAAGCAGTCATGACACCCAACCGCCAGATATCGTAGTCATGGTATGTAGCCATGGCAAGTAGGATCTGGATGGACTTAAGCATAGCTTTGAAAGTCTTAACTTTTCCATGTACACCAAGTAATCTTCTCAAGATATACTTGCTCCTGATGGGGATTTAACCCTTCAGATAAAGCAACAAAAGTCCATACTTTGTTGGTGTATAAGGATTCCATCTCAGATCGATAAGCATCTAGCCATTCTCACAGAGTCCCCACTCCTGATGGCCAGCTCGAAACTAGTTGGGTCATCATCTCATGATGCAATCCTCGCTCCCACTGTCATAGAGAAAATCGAAGTATCTCTCAAGTGGGTGAGAAACCATACTAGATCGGCGAAGAGGCCGAGGTTCGTTGGAAACTATTGAATCCTTTGGTTCTACCAAATCATCAGCTGCAGTTTCTATAGCTGGAACTCTTTCCAGTTCTACCTCATGTCCAATAATTTCTTCATAAGAAATTCCCTTTCACAAAGGTGACATGCTGAGAAACAAAACATCTTTTGTTCATCAGTTAGGTAGAAGATATTCCCTTGCTAATGCTTAGGATATCCAACAAACTTCCACAGAACTGACTTTTCCTCGAGCTTGTCCAGATTTTGCTTTTTAGACATAGGCCGGACAATCCCAAATCTTAACAAACTTAAGATATGGGCTCTTCCCATTCCATATGACATATGAAGTGGTAGGTCACAGATTTAATTTGAACCCTATTCAATAGGTATGCAGCTTCTCAAGTGCATAACTACCAAAAGGAAATAGGAATATGAGTAGTACTCATCATAGAGCGCACCATATCTAATAGGGTGAAATTGCTCCGTCCCGATACTCCGACGTGTTGTGGTGTATACGGAGGAGTAATGCTGAGAGAGAATCTCATTCTCTTTTAGAATAGTCCAGGAATCCCGTGCTCAAGTATTCTCCTCCTTGATCTCATCAAAGGACATAATACTTATACCCGGTTTTTGGTTCTCTACTTCTAACTTATATTTTGTGATTATCTCAAAATTTTCGGACTTGTGTTTCAACAGGAACATACGTCTGAATCTTAAGAGATTATCAGTGAATGTAATGAAATAAAAAGAACCGGTCTTAGCATGTGTAGACAGGGGACCTTCATACATCGGCATGTATCAATCCCAAGAGTTCACTAACTCTTTCTCTATTTCCAATAAACGGAGCTGTGGTCATCTTATCTGTGACATGACCGGCAAGTTTCACAAGATGTAAATTCAAACTAATTTAAATATGCATCTATATGTAACTTCAGCTAGTCGTGTCGCATTGATATGACCTAGTCTACAATGCCTCAAGAAGGATTCGTTCATTTCTGAACTCTTCCTCTTGTGTGTGTTCTGTACGTTAAGAACTGTAGTTTGATTTAGAACGTCTATGCTTTTAGATAACGTGCCTGAACCGAACAACTCTTGATATAGGAAATGTTCAAAACATTATCCAACAATACAAAATCATATCCTTCTTTACTAATAAAGAGACTAATATGATGTTGTATATCAGGTTCGGTCTCTAATAACATTCGTTCAGAATCAATGTATTCTGGTAATACAGGGTGATAACTACCAACAGACTTGGCTGCAGCACTTGCACCGTTTCTATCTCATGAAATTTATCACCCATTCTTGGTTCTCTACCTATCTGTACCATGTAACAAATTACATTTGCGGGATCCTGATCCGGTATCTCATTCCCAGGACGTAAAAGATACTAAGAAACAGTTCTCGGTAATGAACATACCCGAAGAAGGTGCATCGGCTTGTACTTTCTTCGTTTGGGCGGCTCGGGAATTCTGGTAATCCCCTATTTCCTGCTCTGTCTTATAACAATTATAAGTTGGAGTGGGACCAACATTCCTTAGCGTAGTATAACAAGCGGGTTCGGTCAATACATCCGTATTAATATCTTTATTAAGGCGTGACATAGTTGCAACCAGGAGAGAGAGAGAAGAAAACACTCAGCGTGCGCTTTTACAAGATTAGATTGGTTATCAATATATCTAATCAGGATGTCTCTCACTGTTTTAGTCAAATCTTCCTTCAAACCCTAAAAGGAAAGACTAGCCGGGATTAATTACACGCTACAAGTTTGCCAATCTTTCAGCCAGGCCAGTGCCAGTACTTTGAGGGAGGTTTCCCGTGCTTTCGCACGAACCTGATTAAAGTAAACCTTGTTTTCCCAGGGGCGTAACCCCATTGACACCTTTCTAGACACCTACTTGATCGGCTAATTGTAATGTGTAAAACTCTACCAGGAGTAACTCTTACTCGCAGCGGGTATCGGGATCCAACTATCTCATAGAACGTATGCAATCTCATTGCAAATTCAACTCTTGAAATTCCCAATAATATTTTACCCCTAGCATCCTATGACCTTGACGAAAGCCAACAAACCATAGGCTACTAGTCAAGTCCAACCTGTCATTTCCCGATTGAATTAAACCCACCCGCACGGCTCTTGATGAAAGCCAACAAAGTCGCACGACTACCCTAACTCAATCTGCATCATATACATAAGTAGATAAGCATAAATAGCTACCGCACACTACGCCTTAACGAAAGCCAACAAACGTAGTACGAATACTATGAAGTACTTATCTGAAATGACGGAGGGCTACGACAGGTTTTTAAGAAAACCTTTTGCATAATAAACTTGATATCGTTGTAGAATCAAGTGATTTTAAATGGAGTGTTTTTAGGCTTTTCTAGTATTGCTAAAGAGGTCACTCCCGGTGAAGGGATCGTCGGCTCTTTCCTCATCGAATAAGGTGCATGATATTTCACAAATATCACTATGCAAAGCAAAAACTATAGAAACAATCAAAAGACAAACCGAGTTTGCAGTATCTGCTAGTTTCACTAAAGAGGTCACTCCCGGTGAAGGGATCTCGGCTCTTTTCTTATCGAATAAGGTGCTGGATGTTCTACAAGGAACACCACCATGCAAAGCAAGAACTAGAGCTACCAGTTTTTAAACAAGTTTCTACAACATTTTTAGGTTTCTTTTAGTTTCATTAATCTCATTAATGAAGTCCCATTTTAATTATGCTTCACAAGCATCACATTTGAAACGAAATCTGCAATATAACTTATATCTCATATATATAATATAAACATTCATCTCAGGCAGTAATATGATCTCATCACAGAACATTGCTGCAGAAGAACATATATGAAATATTGGATATACTAGGATGTCCGTATTTTTAATACGAGCCTGTATAAAACACGGATTCCATGGTCATGATGAATAGCCAAACCCACATCCCTAGACCCCTACGAGAGCGGCAAGCAACACTGCCAATTCTAGGGTTAGGAGACCCGGTCTCGACTCCTCGAGATGGTCACCCACTGGACCCTAGAACCCGGTTACTTATGCTTCCCGCCTTGGGTCTAGGTATTGCGAAAAAGTAAATAATATACAATGGTGACATCATCCTCAGCCCGGAAGTGCCCCAATAAAAGAATATTATATACAAATGAATTTTACATGAATGAAAATGAAAAAACTCTCATTTCACATAAAAAAAACCCGGCTATTCAGAAAACGACGATCCAATACAACATATCACAGCAACACATAATATCTCATATCATCAACGTAAGTAAGTAAGCGTATCCCGATTGTCGTTGATGTATAGCAACGAAGCCGGCGATACACCACATACTACGCTTACGATCGCAGAAAAGAAAGTGTAAAACTACAACAGTTGGAATCAGCAACCTCCTTAGACATCTCATGCCTAACCAAATGAATTCCTTAGACATCGCATGCCTAACAATTATAAACCCCGCATTTTAGTCTCATTATTGAATACTCTTTTCAATATCAAGTCGGGCAATTCAACAAGATTCCCGACATCCTAATCGAATGCTCGTCGCAAACTTTAGTAGACAGCCGCACCCCCGATGCCATCGACGAAGTGCACTAAGGCAGAACACCACTTCCGCGAGCACCCGAACGGATGTTTTGGCGACGGGGTTCTCCTACAGTCACTTGGTCGGGGCTATGGGGCGTGGCTATCTATTACGTTTACCCGGCGAGTATCCGTTTACGTTACGTGGTTGCGACAGACTTTTGATCACATCAAAATCCCGTGGCAACCGATCATTTGAGACTGAACTGCTAGATTTACAACATTCAAATTAGTTAACTCATAACTACTTTGGGATTCCAAATATTTTATCACATTCCAGATAAATAGATAATGTTAAACTTTCCGATCACATAAACAAACACCCAAGTTTTCCCAAATAGCGCAACACTTGAGCGGAGTTCAAAAAGTATCCATCACATGCCACAGTACCAGCGGTCCAGCCGTAGACGGGTCAAGCCAACGCCTCACATGTGGCTAAGCCGTACTGCCCCAAACCCTAAGGTTCAGAGGCGGTTCAGACGGTCACATAATCGAGTTAAGGTTTGTGTTCTTCTAGAGGGTCTACCGCGTTACTTGCATGATTTTCCGGAAGTTTTAAACTTGAGAAAAAATCCAACTTTTGAAAACATTTCCGACAGGGGAAAAAGTGAGTTATTGATATCCGTTCGAACTTTTTAACACGTTCTAAAAATTACTCGGGAAAAATTAAACGAAGTTAAACTTTCCGATCGAATCAACGAGCTTCAAATACAACCCAGAAAACTCAACACTTGAGTAATATCAAAGATACCCAGAAGTATCAGGAATTAGCTACGGATGTTACTGTGCAAAACTCAAACCATTATATTACTGTTTGGCCGCGGAACCGCCGCGCAAGCCATGGTACGGCCGCGGTTCCGCGGCGCTTTAATGAGATCAAAGGCACGTGTTGCACAGTAATACTTGTATTTCCCTGCTGATTTTTTTGAGTATTTTTAATGTGAAAAAATCAACATTTTTGAAAAATTTCCAGAGAAGGGTATAAATCGGGGTTTCCGGGTTCGATCGGACTTTAAACTTCATCTAAACTTCGCCTAAAGCTCTAGCTTGTCTCTGATACCACTGTAGGGTTACTAGGCACACTCAAAAGGGTCTACAAGGCATCAACCATGCCCGATTTAAAATTTAGACGTGCCGAACAACCCTGACTAAGATCTTTAAACTAGAGATTAGGCGAAACAAAGCATGTAAACATCTTTACATCTAAGAGTTAGGGATTACAACCTTTGTAGTCCGTTCCTTCACTTCTAAAGCTCCGTGTTGAGGTCCTTTCACTGCGATCATCGAGTTCCCGAACTCTAGAAAGGCTCCACGAAGAGAATGATGCAAACTTGCTTTCGATCTTCGATAACAAAGATGATCTACCTTGATGTTTGATTAACATAAGCTCCCACTTATAAATAAAGTGAACACCCTAATCTAAAAGGCTAGGATAGATTAGGATGATGAAGTAGGATTTTAGCTCTCATTTATTTTCATTAACTCACTCATTTTCATCACTTCATAAAAAGCTAGAAAGCTTTTCATGAAAGAAGAAGGAAGAAGAAGAAGAACTATTTCCTTTTGTGATGAACAATGAAAGTAGTGAGGTTAGAAATGCAACCATGGGTTAAGTATGAAGACTTAACCCATGTAGAGATTTAACTATGGTTAAAGGGTTGGGTTGGGTTAAAGAAATATCACAAAATATCACAAAATATCACGGTCAAAGTCAAAGCTTCAAGAAGCTTCTTGAAAGCTTGTTGAATGTTTAACCCTAATCCAAACCCTAACCATAATTAAACTCTACAAAACATGTTGCATTTATAACCCTAATATGTTACAATATTATGTAAGTCTACGGTAGCGCCCCGGCCGTCTACAGACGCTAAATGCGGAACACAAACTTTTTAACTGGCGCTATCGTATACTATAACCCAGATCTGCCATTATTGCTAAACTAACAAACTGTAAAGAGAGTAGAAAGGTTATACCGAACGATCCGAGTCCTTCGTTCTTTAACCATCATCCCACGCTCCGTTGCGGCTGCTCCGATCTGCTCGTCCAGGTGGCACCACGTCAACGATTCTTTAAACGGGCTCCCGCCTCTGACTCGAGGCAACTCGGTCGTCAAGTTTGCTAAAAGAGACGACCAAGAATGATGTAGAGAATGAGTAGAAGACTTTGTCTCACTTCGTCCAAAGCCGTGGACGATCGGTTAATGAAGTTGCCACTCGAATCGGGTGATGGAATGAAATGATATATGAAATTTCCATACACCCCAAAACTATCATATCTTTTAAACAAATGAATCAATCAAGTAAGTGAGAGAGAGGGGAGGGGCCGTCCACTATGTAGGAGTGGAGGGGTGAGTGTAGGAGGAGGGAGGCGACCACAAGAACAAATATCATGTGTGAACACAAAGTGTGAACACATAGTGTGAACACAAAGTGTGAACACAAAGTATGAATACATTAAATGCAACCAATGAAACATCAACACCATTCTAACCTAGTCACCTCTTCTAGAAACTTCTAGAAACTTCCACACTCATCTCAAGAAAAGATAAATCCGTCTTTAACCGAATGTTAAAAGACGGCTGATAGAAAACTGGAAACTGGAAACTTCCAAAAGTGATCCCGAAACGAATTTCAGGATAACCCCGTAACTGTATAAATATACCCGCATTTGTATTACAACCGAATACAAATGCATATGAGACAAAGATATTATATCTACTCAATATAATACTCGGATCTGGCTTAAACCAAAGCCGACCAGTATCATCTGTCCGAAATATGACACGTGCGTAAATGCACGAGCATTTTCCGAACCCTGCTATAAAACTATACGGCCTCTGCAACGTTTCGCCTGAACTTGGGAAACTGTCTGTGGGGGACTTTAATGACTCGTCAGTACCCTGGCAGTGGGTTTAGCCACAAACCGTCAGCGGCACTAGCTATGCGTAACGGCTGCCCATGGACTGACCTCAAGGGAGGCCGATGAGCGAACTCATCTGGAAACCCCACTGAGCCTAACAGTGACAATGTATATACAGTCCGGTCCGTTCGTCTATGAGTATCGCATATCTGCCTAAGGGGCTAGTAACGTCAGACCCCCAATAGCAGTATAAGTCATGTCGGAGTGTAGCCCAATAACACCCTGAGATACTACTGGAGTACCTACCAGTAAATCTCCTGCCACGGCCGTGGGCTTTATGTAATGGCTCTCCTAGACACAGCACGATCTCACCCCCAATACTGGGAGAGACGAATCCCCTGCTGATCCGCTCACGTGCCTCCATGTGGCTCGGGACTGTACCCAAAATATACCTGTTTGCACGACTCCTTTGAGCCGTGGTAGGGTAGAAATCAAAGCACAGTGGGAACTCACACGGGACAAATGACGACCTCAGGTCGATGAACTAACCTGTACACATGTCACCAGGGAACTGCCATATGACGATATGTATAATACCAACTAGCAGGTTCCCGGCGAGTCCTTCCGGTGCACTCATAACCTAATGAGCACATGTATACATCTTAGGTAATCCAACTGACACCAGTGGCTTGTGAGACCGGCCACCGCCCCTCGTCGGGGTCTCGACTGTATACACTAGTCTACTCCGGAGTATCGATGCCCTGTCTCGAAACTCCCACGACTAGGGACCACAATTAAGGATATGCATATAAACTACCCAACTCTCACGTATATGATCGCCATCATACTGTTGGTAGTAAAGCAAGATCCTAAGGGCTCTATCAAAGTGTAACATGTAATCAGTCACCTGAACATGTACACGACTGATAAAGGCAAACCAGATAGCATACTTTCATCTCGAGTAAGACTGTCCTACCGGTATAGGTCCTCCGCAATCATTGCAATCACATACCTGCGATCCAATAATTGACTCTGAGGGCACTATCTCCAACAATCTCCCACTTGCACTTAAGGCTAATTATTGCGATGTCGACTACTCACAGCCCGTATGAAACCGAACATCCAACTCCTCTACTAATCAGTTTCACAAAGCCCGTTTGTATAACTATTGTGTTCGAGAAATAGCCTCAGTGAGTGGATCCGCCTAGATGTTTCTTTCTATATCTGTCTTAATCTCAAGTTCGCGGAGAAAGCTATCTCCCGAATCGAGTAATACATGTCTTAGAATATAGCTGGATATCTGATGGGACCTAGTTCATAAATGAACTCCAAATCCAAACTTCTTAGACTGTATCGATCACTGAACCTAATCAATATCCTGTACCAAGCCTCCCACAGCATCCTCTTGGACCACCTGTCCATAATACTGTCCCTCGTCAGAGGGAAAAACTATAACTCTGACAATCACTCTGTCAACTATGTCACTTTTGAAGCCTGGAATGATAATCGTCTCCCGAAGGAGGCTGCCATCATCAAATCCGTAGAACATGCACTTATGTTCTAAAACTGCTTCCTTATGTTTCTCCAGGATTGGATTAATACAACCTTATTGCATCTAGTGCAAAAACAACATCTGGTGTGGTACTTGACATCTCATGATTGACTCAGTTGCCTAAGCAAGTGATCTGCCAATCATGCCCATCCTTCTCCCCTTTAGTCTGTAAGACACCTTTAGAGATGGTGACTCCATCACCTGCAGGAACACCACCATGCCAGGAGTCATCTATTCTAAAAACCATTAGAATACTGTCAAAGTACCCACATTGGGAAACTACCCAAATCCAGATCTAAAACCATAGATCTACAAACCAGAATGTCAAATATTATATCCATATCCTGTATGGAGAAACAACTGTGTGACGACCACAGTACAACCGATCGTAGTATAGGAAATTTACCTCCTACTCTGTGTATGTCATCCAGATAGCATGACATCACACCCTACTACCTTCTTAACAGATCCATCCCCTATTCTGATTGAAGTCAAACCCATGACTGTCACATAAAAACTAGATGATCTATCTCCGCTATATCTGCTCTAGTCTATAAATAGACATAAGCTACTTGCCCACTATGCATCCGCTGCTCCCACTGACCACAACAACCCTCTGACAGAATAATATACACGTGCACTTCTAAAGCTAGTTTAGAACGACGCTATACTGCTGGGTCTCATAGTCTGGAACAACAGTAGTGTCAAGTCTGGGTAAGCAAGAACCTCCCTGTCACCGTCCTTGAGGCTACCAGAGTATTTCTCGGGTGTCTGAGGTTACCCACCATATCTGTTGAGTGGCTAATGGAATGTCAAACCTGATTGAATATATAGGTCCTATTAAATTTTCCGTAATCGTTCGCGGTTCTAGAATCACTTCCAGTTCTACCATACTCCCACTACTGTTTTCTGAAAAAATCCATTTTACTAAAACTATTGCGAGTCAAGAACAATATCACTATTGATCTTCCAAATGGTAGAATATCAACCCTCGTCATAGCCAGGGTCGACCCACAAACAGCCATTACAGAAACGTGCCCTGAGTTGTCCAGAGTCTGGTTTTAAGCATAAGCTGGACAACTCCCCATACCTTAACATCTTTTTAAGGTACGAACTATTCTATATCCAATATAGAAACTTTGGCACTTATTTAATTGGAACCAGATTCAAATCATGTAACTGTCTCCAGTGCATATCAACTTAATGAAAAGAGGCTAATCAGCATTACTCAACTTAGGAATCCATCCAATTATGAGTAACCTGAAAGAGAAACAAGTTTCTCAAAAACCATTACTATCATCTGAATACCAATCACAAGAATCTACATCTTCGATCTCTTTGAAGAATCCCGATACTTGTGACACCTGGTTCTCTACTTTATTCTTATACCCACAACTTCTCAAAACTTAGACCTTGTATTTCTACGAAACACTTGTCTAAAAACTAGAGAAGTCATAAGTAAACAGAACATAGTACGAGGACCTACCCCTTTGTCCTGAGGGATACTTGGACAACATACAATACTCTGTATAAGTCCGCTGAGTTGAACAACTCAAAACCTGTGCGTCGTAGGTTGAAAACTGTACCCTGGCAATTTCCTCAAATATCACCAATTACAACGAATTCCGATATAATGAGGATAATTACCTAATTCCCAATAACTTACTCCCACTCATCATCTGTAAAACCATACAGATATGAGAATGAAACCTGGTAATTACATACTCTTGGAGTAAGTATCTAATCGGGAAAACAGTTTTCCTTTAACAATGCACTGAAACATGAAAATGTTTCGTAGGGGTATCCTGGTATTCCTAGCAATGCCTCTTCCATAATCCAATTCATGACTTTAACCGTATATTTCTTTGCCATCTCTCCAAATCCCTTTATTTGTCTTTAGTCGTTACCTTCTGCACACCATCGTTAGGCTAAATGGTTTTCTTCCTTCCCTACCGTTCGGCACCAGCCTTTGGTTTGGAAGAAGACTATCCAGTAAGCATAATAGGTGTACCCTCCTAAACCAAGGAGTACTCGCATCTTGAGAGAAGGTGATGATAAAAGACAACTGAATAATACCTTATTCTTTTAAAGGTGAAATAGGAGTGGCGATGAAGTACGCGGTTTGGTCGTGAATGATATCAGTCGCAATTTATTTTGCCCTCTTTCTAATCCCTTTATTTTTCTTTAGTTATTGCCTTCTGCACACCCTACTTAGGCTAATTGGTTTTCTTCATTCCCTACCTTTCGGCACCTGCCTATAGTTTGGAATAAGACTATCCAATAAGCGTAATAGGTGTACTCTCCTAAACCAAGGAGCTCTCGCAACTTGAGAGAAGGTGATAGTAAAAGACAACTGAATAAACCAATTCTATTTCTCCTAAACCTGGATCCATCCTCGAAGAAGTCCCTTCGAGTTCGTATATAACCATACGATGGATCTATCCAATGGAAGTGGATGTCCGTAGTAATACGGGGTGTTCTGAGAAATGCAAAGGGTAAAAGAAGGAGTGGCAATGACTTATGCAACTCGGACAATCCAAAAGCCAGTATTTTAAGAAGGTTCGGTCAACTTGGTCACTAAGTCATAGTATAGGTTCGGTAGTCTAGGGTCGGTCAAAGGTCGCTGCCAAAGAGAGAGAGAAAAGAAACACTCTGCGTGCACTCTAACCTAGATCAGAATGGTTATCACTTTATCTAATCCGGAAACCTCCCACTGTACTGTCAAATTCTCCTCCAAACCTAAAAGAAGAATCAATCGGGATCACCCGAAGAGTAAACCAACTCATCAGTGGGAATCGGGATCCAACTCTCATCGCATGATAGCATGATGGAATGCATCCTCGTTACTCATACTCCAGAAGGTATGCGCATACTTGGCAAGTTTCAGTTTCTTTAGAAACTCCCGATATGATTTTTGCCCCATGCTCTTATAACCTTGGCTTTGTTTGAAATGTCATAAGTCACATGCCAAGTTCTACCCGTCACTATCTTGTCAATTTGAACCCACCCGCACATGCCCCTGACTTTGGCCAATCGGCAGAACGACTGTCCCAAACCAACTCATCTATCTATGCAACAAATGAATACCCAGCAGCTACCAAACACTATGCCTTAACTTTGGCTAAAATGCATAGCTTGAATACTACTGAATACCCAAAAGAAGTGACGGAGGGCTACGGCTGGTTTTCGGCGAAAAACCTTTAACGTAGTGAACTTGATATCGCTGAAGGAACCTGATAGCTTTTTTAAAAGTATAGTGGCGAAAACCTTTGCTAAAGAGGTCACTCCCGGTGAAGGGATCTCGGCTCTTTCCTCGTGGAATGAGGTGTAGGATATTCCACCGAATACCATGATGCAAAGCAACTTGTAATCGACTATAGTGAAGTTATTACCCTGACACAAACTTCTGCCCAAGGGGTCAGTCCCGGTGAAGGGATATCGGCCCTTGCCCCGTCGAATGAGGTGCAGGATATTCCACTGAATACCGCTATGCAAAACAAAAGGAAACATCTTTGCAATAACACTTTTTAAATTTTTTCCAACAACCACAAACAGGTTTGCTTTCCTTTGCATTGATCAGAATCAACGCAGTCCCATCAATCAATCACACCAAAAAAGAACGAAAATAAAATGTACGTATATGCCATCCGTATTCGTCACTGGGTCCCGTCATCACCCGTTAGGTTACTTAACTAACGACAGAGCGGGGACTGGGCTAGTGCGGGTGTAAAACATATACAACATCTAATAGTATATAAACCAATATACAATAATCGCTCCAGGCATGATAATATGAAACATTACAGAAAAGTAATAAGCATCACAGAACAATACAGATAATCTGGGATCCCCGAGTTTCACAGAGCCGCTGCTGAAACCCGACGTTCCCCTGGTCATGTGGATAGCCTGTGCAATGAAACCTAGACCCCTACGGGTGCGGCAAGTTACCCGCCAAAACCTGAAGCGAGGTAGTCCCCACAGCATAGTGAATGGAACACCCGGCACTTCACGGAATCCGGTAAATTGAGCACCCCTCCTTGGGTCAACCTGAACCCCCTACGAGTGCGGCGAATAGTCTGCCAATTCCAGAGTAAGGCCCTTCTGCCTCTCAAAGCCATGAGATGCGGACCTGTTGCCCTCCAGAACCCGGCTATCCGTGCACTCCGTCGCGGGATAAAACCTAGTACAGAAATGGAAAAATAGTACAACAGGTACATCGACCGCAACCTGGTCGTGCCCCAAAAGAATATTATACAACAGGCAGTGACGGCAGTCCACATGTTAGACGCTCGCCCCGCAATATCAAATGTACAAATAAATCCAAACTGCACTATCATTGCACACTGCTATCCACCACGACAAATCCGCAACATCACAGCACAACACAGAATATTAACGCGAATGTCACGTTCGCAAACCCGTCTAAAAGAACTATAGTAATCAGACGCGGTTTACCGATCAAATGACATTCTCGGTCGGAGATATAATGTAAGTACTGTAAACTAACATGCTTAAATTTCGATCGACTAAATATCACGAAGTGGGCCCCACGAACATTTGTTGTACAGTAACAAAATCTGGGCCCAAAAGATATATACCAAAAACCCCAATTTCCAAAGATAAAGCTACTGTGAAAATTTGGGCTCATGAACTCACATAATGGCCGCGGATGCACGGTCAAACCATGGGTTTGACCGCGATTTTGCGGCTGTTTTGTTGAATCACGTGCTCAAATTTTCACCACTTGCTTAAAACACCCTGCACAGCTTTCTGTGATATATAAAATAATTTTTTGACTTGATTTAAAATCGACAGAAACTGTGAATTAGAAAAATTGTGGTTTTCGATATCCAGTTTGATCGATGTTTTAAACGTGTTAGCACAAGTTAGTATAGCATAATGGTGAGGCTCTGATACCATTGTAAGCCTACGGTAGCGCCCCGGCGCTCTACAGACGCCAAATGCGGAAGAAAAACTTTTTAACTGGCGCTATCGTATACTATAACCCGGATCTGCCATTATTGCTAAACTAACAAACTGTAAAGAGAGTAGAAAGGTTATACCGAACGATCCGAGTCCTTCGTTCTTTAACCATCATCCCACGCTCCGTTGCGGCTGCTCCGATCTCCTCGATCTTCGATCTGCTCGTCCAGGTGGCACCATGTCAACGATTCTTCAAACGGGCTCCCGCCTCTGACTCGAGGCAACTCGGTCGTCAATTTTGCTAAAAGAGACGACCAAGAATGATGTAGAGAATGAGTAGAAGACTTTTTCTCACTTCGTCCAAAGCCGTGGACGATCGGTTAATGAAGTTGCCACTCAAATCGGGTGATGGAATGAAATGATATATGAAATTTCCATACACCCCAAAACTATCATATCTTTTAAACAAATGAATCAATCAAGTAAGTGAGAGAGGGGGGAGGGGCCGGCAACTATATAGGAGTGGGGGGGTGAGTGTAGGAGGAGGGAGGTGACCACAAGAATAAATATCATGTGTGAACACAAAGTGTGAACACAAAGTGTGAACACAAAGTATGAATACATTAAATGCAACCAATGAAACATCAACACCATTCTAACCTAGTCACATCTTCTAGAAACTTCTAGAAACTTCCACACTCATCTCAAGAAAAGATAAATCCGTCTTTAACCGAATGTTAAAAGACGGCTGATAGAAAACTGGAAACTGGCAACTTCTAAAAGTGATCCCGAAACGAATTTCAGGATAACCCCGTAACTGTATAAATATACCCGCATTTGTTTTACAACCGAATACAAATACAACTGAGACAAAGATATTTATATCTACTCAATATAATACTCGGATCCGGCTTAAACCAAAGCCGACCAGTATCATCTGTCCGAAATATGACACGTGCGTAAACGCACGTGCATTTTCCGAACCCTGCCATAAAACCATACGGCCTCTACAACGATTCACCTGAACTTGGGAAACTGTCTGTGGGGGACTCTAATGACTCGTCAGTACCCTGGCAGTGGGTTTAACCATAAACCATCAGCGGCACAAGCTATGCGTAACGGCTGCCCATGGACTGACCTCAAGAGAGGCCGTTGAGCGAACTCATCCGGAAACCCTACTGAGCCTAACAGTGACAATGTATATACAGTCCGGTCCGTTCGTCTATGAGTATCGCATATCTGCCTAGGGGGCTAGTAACGTCAGACCCCCAATAGCAGTATAAGTCGTGTCGGAGTGTAGCCCAATAACACCCTGAGATACTACTGGAGTACCTACTAGTAAATCTCCTGCCATGGCCGTGGGCTTTGTGTAATGGCTCTCCTAGACACAGCACGATCTCACCCCCAATACCGGGAGAGACGAATCCCCTGCCGATCCGCTCACGTGCCTCCATGTGGCTCGGGACTGTACCCAAAAACTACCTGTTTGCACGACTCCTTTGAGCCGTGGTAGGGTAGAAATCAAAGCACAGTGGGAACTCACACGAGACAAATGACGACCTCAGGTCGATGAACTAACCTGTACACATGTCACCAGGGAATTGCCATATGACGATATGTATAATACCAACTAGCAGGTTCCCGGCTAGTCCTGTCCGGTGCACTCATAACCTAATGAGCACCTGTATACATCTTAGGTGATCCAACTGACACCAGTGGCTTATGAGACCGGCCACCACCCCTCGTCGGGGTCTCGACTGTATACACTAGTCTACTCCGGAGTATCGATTGTTGGATATAGTGCCCTCAAAATCAATTATTGGATCGCCGGTACATGATTGCAATGATTGCGGATGACCTATACCGGTAGGACAGTCTTACTCGAGATGATAGTATGCTATCTGGTTTGCCTTTATCAGTCGTGTATAGGTTCAGGTGACTGATCACGATTACACTTTGATAGAGCCCTTAGGATCTTGCTTGACTACCAACAGTATAAGGGGGATCATATACGTGAGAGTTGGGTGGTCTATAAGCATATCCTTAATTGTGGTCCCTAGTCGTGGGAGTTTCGAGACAGGGCATCGATACTCCGGAGTAGACTAGTGTATACAGTTGAGACCCCGACGAGGGGCGGTGGCCGTTCTCACAAGCCACTGGTGTCAGTTGGATCACCTAAGATGTATACAGGTGCTCATTGGGTTATGAGTACACAGGACGGGACTCGCCGGGAATCTGCTAGTTGGTATTATACATATCGTCAGATAGCAGTTCCCTGGTGACATGTGTACAGGTTAGTTCATCGACCTGAGGTCGTCATTTGTCTCGTGTGAGTTCCCACGGTGCTTTGATTTCTACCCTACCACGGCTCAAAGGAGTCGTGCAAACAGGTAGTTTTTTGGGTACAGTCCCGAGCCACATGGAGGCACGTGAGCGGATCGGCAGGGGATTCGTCTCTCCCGGTATTGGGGGTGGAGGTCGTGCTGTGTCTAGGAAAGCCATTACACCAAGTCCTTGGCCAAGGCAGGTAAGATTTACTGGTAGGTACTCCAGTAGTATCTTAGGGTGTTCAGGGCTTGTCTCCGACACGACTTATACAGCTATTGGGGTCTGACGTTACTAGCCCCCTAGGCCGGATATGCGATACTTATAGACGAACGGACCAGACTGTATATACATTGTCACTGTTAGGCTCAGTAGGGTTTCCGGATGAGTTCTCTCATCGGCCTCCCTTGAGGTCAGTCCATGGGCAGCCGTTACGCATAGCTAGTGCCGCTGACGGTTTGTGGTTAAATCCACAGCTAGGGTACTGACGAGTCATTAGAGTCCCCCACAGACAGTTTCCTAAGTTCGGGCGAAACGTTGTAGAGGCCGTATGGTTTTATGGCAGGGTTCGGAAAATGCATGTGCGTTTACGCACGTCATTTTTCGGGCAGATAATACTGGTGGGTTTTGGTTTAAGCCGGATCCATGTATTATATAGAGTAGATATAATATCTTTGTCTCAGTTGCATTTGTATTCGATCGTAATACAAATGCGGGTATATTTATACAGTTACGGGGTTATCCTGAAATTCGTTTCGGGATCACTTTTGGAAGTTGCCAGTTTCCAGTTTTCTATCAGCCGTCTTTTAACATTCGGTTAAAGATGGATTTATCTTTTCTTGAGATGAGTGTCGAAGGTTCTAGAAGTTTCTAAAAGAGGTGACTAGGTTAGAATGATGTTGAGTTTTCATTGGTTGCTTTCTTTGTGTTCACACTTTGTGTTCACACTATGTGTTCACACTTTGTGTTCACACTTGAGATATTTTCTTATTGTCACCTCCCCCTCTCCTACACTCACCCCCCACCTCTATATATGTTGCCGGCCCCTTCCCCCTCTCTCACACTCTCACACTTGATGTTTTATCTGGTAAAAAGATTATGATAGATTTTGGGGTGTATGGAATTTCACAGCTCATTTCATTCCATCACCCGATTCCCACGGCAACTTCATTAACCGTTCGTCCATGGTTTTGGATGAAGCGAGACAAAGTATTTCACTCATTCTCTACATCAATCTTGGTCGTCTCTTTTAGCAAACTTGACGACCGAGTTGCCTCGAGTCAGAGGCGGGAGCCCGTTTAAAGATCCGACGATGTGGTGCCACCTGGACGAGGAGATCAGAGATCGAGGAGATCGGAGATCGACGAGATCGGAGCAGCCGCAACGGAGCGTGGGATGATGGTTAAAGAACGAAGGACTCGGATCATTCGGTATAACCTCTCTTCCCTCTTTGTAGATTGTTAGTTTAGCGTTAATGGCAGATCCGGGTTATAGTTTGCGATAGCGCCAGTTATAAAAGTTTTTGTTCCGCATTTTGGCGTCTGAAAGACGGCCGGGGCGCTACCGTAGAATTACATGGTATCAGAGCCACGCCACTAAGCTTTACTAACTTGTGCTAACGCGTTTAAAAGATCGATCGAATGGATTTTTCGAAAATCGCGATTTCTAGAATTAAAGTTTCTGTTAATTTTCAAACTGGTCCAAATGTCATTTTGACCATACCAGAAAATCAAGCAGGGTTTTTGAGGAATACTGGAGAAATTCGACCAAGTGATTCGACTGTTCCGCCGCGGATCCGCGGCCCAAGCATGGGTTTGGCCGCGGATCCGCCGCAAGAAAGTGACATCACTTAGCCAATTTTCTACAGTGGATTCTATGTTGGAAATTGTGGTTTCTGGAACTGTTTATTTGGGCCCCGTGTTTTTTACTGTGCAACAGATTTGCGTGGGGCCCACTTCGGGAAATTTAGTCGATCGAAATTTTAATGTGTTAGTTTAAAGTACTTACATTATATCTCCGACCGGGAATGTCATTTGATCGGTAAACCGCGTCTGATTGCTATAGTTCTTTTAGACGGGTTTGCGAACGTGACATTCGCGTTGATGTTCTGTGTTGTGCTGTGATGTTGCGGATTTGTCGTGGTGGATAGCAGTGTGCAATGGTAGTGCAGTTTGGATTTATTTGTACATTTGATATTACGGGGCGAGCGTCCAACTTGTGGACTGCCGTCACTGCCTGTTGTATAATATTCTTTTGGGGCACGACCAGGTTGCTGTCGATGTACATGTTGCACTATTTTTCATTACTGTACTAGGTTTTACCCCGCGACGGAGTGCACGGATAACCAGGTTATGGGGGGCAACGGGTCCGCATCTCATGGTTTTGAGAGGCAGAGGGGCCTCACTCTAGAATTGGCAGACTATTCGCCGCACCCTTAGGGGGTACTGGTTGACCCAAAGAGGGGTGCCCAAGATTACCGGATTCCCTGGAGTGATGGGTGGTCCATTCACTATGCTGTAGGGGGCTGCCTCGCTTCAGGTTTTGGCGGGTAACATGCCGCACCCGTAGGGGTCTAGGTTTCATTGCACAGGCTATCCACACGACAGGGGAACGTCGGGTTTCAGCAGCGGCTCTGTGAAACACGGGGATCCCAGATTATCTGTATTGTTCTGTGATGCTTATTACTTTTCTGTAATGTTGCATATTATCACGCCTGGAGCGATTATTGTATATTGGTTTATATACTATTAGATGTTGTATATGTTTTACACCCGCGCTAGTACTGTCCCCGCTCTGTCGTTAGTTAAGTAACCTAACGGGTGATGACGGGACCCAGTGACGAATGCGGATGGCATATACGTACATTTTATTTTCGTTCTTTTCTGGTGTGATTATTGATGGGACTGCGTTGATTCTGATCAATGCATAGTAAAACAAACCTGTTTGGATGTTGTTAGAACAATTTAAAAGATGTTATTACAAAGATGTTTCCTTTTGTTTTGCACAGTGATATTCGGTTGGAATATCCTCCACCTCATTCGACGGGGCAAGGGCCGATATCCCTTCACCGGGACTGACCCCTTGGGCAGAAGTTTGCATCAGGGTAATAACTTCACTATAGTCGATTACATGTTGCTTTGCATCGCGGTATTCAGTGGAATATCCTGCACCTCATTCCACGAGGAAAGAGCCGAGATCCCTTTACCGTGAGTGACCTCTTTAGCAAAGGTTTTCGCCACTATATTTTATAAAAAGCTATCAGGTTCCTTCAACGAGATCAAGTTCATTACGTTAAAGGTTTTTCGCCAAAAACCAGCCGTAGCCCTCCGTCATTTCATATGAATGGTCAGTAGTATTCGAGCTATGTTGGTCTGGCCCTTAGCTACGACATAGTGATTGGTAGCTGCTGGGGTGTTCATTTGTAGCATAGATAGATGCGTTGGTTTGGGACAGTCGTACAGCCTTGTTGGCCCTTAGTCAAGGACGAGTATGGGTGTGTTCAAATTAACAAGATAATGATGGAAAGAACTTGACATGTGACTTATGATGGGCTGGCCCTTAGTCACGATCATAAGAGCATGGGGTAAAAATCATATCGGGAGTTTCTAAAGAAACTGAAACTTGCCAGGCATGCGCATACCTTCTGGAGTGTGATAACGCGAGTGGATTCCGTCATGTTATCATGCGATGAGAGTTGGATCCCGATTCCCACTGATGAGTTGGTTTACTCTTCGGGTGATACCGATTGATTCTTCTTTCAGGTTTGGGGGAGAATTTGACAGTACAGTGGGAGGTTTCCAGATTAGATAAAGTGATAACCATTCTGATCTAGGTTAGAGTGCACGCAGAGTGTTTCTTTTCTTTCTCTCTTTGGCAGCGACCTTTGACCGACCCTAGACTATGACTCAGGGACCAAGTTGACCGAACCTTCTTAAAATACTGGCTTTTGGATTGTCTGAGTTGCATAAGTCATTGCCACTCCTTCTTTTACCCTTTGCATTTCTCAGAACATATGTATTACTACGGACATCCACTTCCATTGGATAGATCCATCGTATGGTTATATACGAACTCGAAGGGACTCCTTCGAGGATGGATCAAGGTTCAGGACAAAAAGAATTGGTTTATTCAGTTGTCTTTTATTATCACATTCTCTCAGGATGCGAGGGCTCCTTGGTTTAGGAGAGTACACCTATTACGCTTATTGGATAGTCTTCTTCCAAACCATAGGCAGGTGCCGAAAGGTAGGGAATGAAGAAAACCAATTAGCCTAAGTAGGGTGTACAGAAGGTAATATGTAAAGACAAAATAAAGGGATTAGAAAGAGGGCAAAGTAAGTTGCGACTGTTATCATTCACGACCAAACCGCGTACTTCATCGCCACTCCTCTTTCACCTTTAAAAGAATAAGGTATTATTCAGTTGTCTTTTATCATCACCTTCTCTCAGTTGCGAGTACTCCTTGGTTTAGGAAGGTACACCTATTATGCTTACTGGATAGTCTTCTTCCAAACCATAGGCTGGTGCCGAACAGTAGGGAAGGAAGAAAACCATTTAGCCTAACAATGGTGTACAGAAGGTAACGACTGAAGACAAATAAAGGGATTTGGAGAGATGGCAAAGAAATATACGGTTAAAGTCATGAATTGGATTATTGAAGAGGCATTACTATGACTACCAGGATACCCCTACGAAACATTTTCATGTTTCAGTGCATTGTTAATGGAAAACTGTTTTCCCGATTAGATACTTACTCCAGGGTGTGTATTCACCAGGTTTCATTCTCATATTTGTATGGTTTTACAGATGATGAGTGGGAGGAAGTTATTGGGAATTTGGTGATCATCCTCATTATATCGGAATTCGTTGTAATTGGTGATATTTGAGGAAATCGCCAGGGTACAGTTTTCAACCTACGACGCACAGGTTTTGAGTTATTCAACTCAGCGGACTTATACAGAGTATTGTATGTTCTCCAGTGTCCATCAGGACAAAGGGGTAGGTCCTCGTACTATTTTCTGTTTACTTATGACTTCTCTATTTTTTAGACAAGTGTTTCATAGAAATACAAGGTCTAAGTTTTGAGAAGTTATGGGTATAAGAATAAAGTAGAGAACCAGATGTCGCAAGTATCGAGATTCTTCAAAGAGATCGAAGATGTAGATACTTGTGATTGGTATTCAGATGATAGTAAAAGTTTTGAGAAACTTGTTTCTCTTTCGGGTTACTCATAATTGGATGGATTCCTAAGTTGAGTAATGCTGATTAGCCTCTCTCCATTAAAAGTTGATATGCACTGGAGACAGCTGCATGATTAGAATCTGGTTCCAATTAAATAAGTGCCAAAGTTTCTATATTGGATATAGGTGAGTTGTCCAGCTTATGCTTAAAATCAGACTCTGGATAACTCAGGGCACGTTTCTGTAATGGCAATTTATGGGTTGGCCCAGGCTATGACGAGGGTTGACTTTCTACCATCTGGAAGATCAATAGTGATATTGTTCTTGGCTCGCCACAGTTTTAGTAAAATGGATTTTTTCAGAAAACAGCAGTGGGAGTATGGTAGAACTGGAAGTGATTCCAGAACCACAAACGATTACGGAAAATTTAATAGGACCTACAGATTCAATCAGGTTTGACATTCCATTAGCCACTCCGCAGATCTGGTGGGTAACCTCAGACACCCGAGAGGTACTCCGGTAGCCTCAAGGACCGTGACAGGAAGGTTCTTATCTACCCAGACTTGACACTACTGTTGTTCCAGGCTATGAGACCGGTAGGAGGGTTGTTGTGGTCAGTGGGAGCAGCGGAAGCAATGTGGGCAAGTAGCTTATGTCTATTTATAGACTAGAGCAGTTATAGTGGAGATTGATCATCTAATTTTGATGTGACAGTCATGGGTTTGACTTCATCAGAATAGGGGATGGATCTGTTAAGAAGGTAGTAGGGTGTGATGTCCTGGTATTTGGATGACATACACAGAGTAGGAAGTAAAATTCCTATACTACGATCGGTTGTACTGTGGTCGTCACACAGTTGTTTCTCCAAACAGGATATGGATATAATATTTGACATTCTGGTTTCTAGATCTATGGTTTTAGATCTGGATTTGGGTAGTTTCCCAATGTGGGTACTTTGGCAGTATTCTAATGGTTTCTAGAATAGATGACTCCTGGTATGGTGGTGTACCTGCAGGTGATGGAGTCACCCTCTCTAAAGGTGTTTTACAGACTAAAGGGGAGAGGGATGTACATGATTGGCAGATCACTTGCTTAGGCAATTGAGTCAATCGTGAGATGTCAAGTGCCACACCAGATGCTGTTTTTGCAGTAGATGCGATAAGTTTGTATTAATCCAATCCTGGAGAAACATAAGGAAGTAGTTTTAGAACATAAGTGAATCTTCTACGGAGTTGATGATGGCAGCCTCCTTTGGGAGACGGTTATCATTCCAGGCTTCAAAGGTGACATGGATGACAGAGTGATTGTCAGAGTTATAGTTTTTCCCTCTGATAAAGAGGGACAGTATTTTGGACAGGTGGTCCAAGAGGATACTGTGGGAGGCCTGGTGCCGGATACTGATTAGGTTCAGTTTTCGATACAGTCTAAGAAATTTGGATTTGGACTTCATTTATGAACTAAGGTCCCATCAGATATACAGACATATTCTAAGACAGGTATTACTCAATTCGGGAGATGGCTTTCTCCGCGAACTTGAGATTAAGAGAGACATAGAAAGAAACATCATGGCGGATCCACTCACTGAGGCTATTTCTCGAACACAATAGTTTTACAAACGGGCTTTGTGAACTGATTAGTAGAGGAGTTGGGTGTTGGTTTCACACGGGCTGTGAGTATGCAACATCGCAATAATTAACCTTAAGTGCAAGTGGGAGATTGTTGGATATAGTGCCCTCAAAGTCAATTATTGGATCGCGGGTATGTGATTGCAATGATTGCGGAGGACCTATACCTGTAGGACAGTCTTACTCGAGATGATAGTAACTATCTGGTTTGCCTTTATCAGTCGTGTATAGCTTCAGGTGACTGATCACGATTACACTTTGATAGAGCCCTTAGGATCTTGCTTGACTACCAACAGTATGAGGGCGATCATATACGTGAGAGTTGGGTGGTCTATAAGCATATCCTTAATTGTGGTCCCTAGTCGTGGGAGTTTCGAGACAGGGCATCGATACTCCGGAGTAGACTAGTGTATACAGTCGAGACCCCGACGAGGTGCGGTTGCCGGTCTCAAAAGCCACTGGTGTCAGTTGGATCACCTAAGATGTATATAGGTGCTTATTGGGTTATGAGTACACCGGACAGGACTCGCCGGGAATCTGCTAGTTGGTATTATACATATCGTCAGATAGTAGTTCCTTGGTGACATGTGTACAGGTTAGTTCATCGACCTGAGGTCGTCATTTGTCTCGTGTGAGTTCCCACTGTGCTTTGATTTCTACCCTACCATGGCTCAAAGGAGTCGTGCAAACAGGTAGTTTTTTGGGTACAGTCCCGAGCCACATGGAGGCACGTGAGCGGATCGGCAGGGGATTCGTCTCTCCCTGTATTGGGGGTGGAGGTCGTGCTGTGTCTAGGAAAGCCATTACACCAAGTCCTTGGCCAAGGCAGGTGAGATTTACTGGTAGGTACTCCAGTAGTATCTCAGGGTGTTCAGGGCTTGTCTCCGACACGACTTATACAGCTATTGGGGGTCTGACGTTACTAGCCCCCTAGGCCGGATATGCGATACTCATGGACGAACAGACCAGACTGTATATATATTGTCACTGTTAGGCTCAGTAGGGTTTTCGGATGAGTTCGCTCATCGGCCTCCCTTGAGGTCAGTCCATGAGCAGCCGTTACGCACAGCTAGTGCCGCTGACGGTTTGTTGTTAAACCCACTGCCATGGTACTGACGAGTCATTAGAGTCCCCCACAGACAGTTTCCCAAGTTCGGGCGAAACGTTGTACAAGCCGTATGGTTTTATGGCAGGGTTCGGAAAATGCACATGCGTTTACGCACGTGTCATTTTTCGGGCAGATAATACTGGTGGGCTTTGGTTTAAGCCGGATCCATGTATTATATAGATTATATATAATATCTTTATCTCAGTTACATTTGTATTCGGTCGTAATACAAATGCGGGTATATTTATACAGTTACGGGGTTATCCTGAAATTCGTTTCGGGATCACTTTTGGAAGTTGCCAGTTTCCAGTTTTCTATCAGCCGTCTTTTAACATTCGGTTAAAGACGGATTTATCTTTTCTTGAGATGAGTGTGGAAGGTTCTAGAAGTTTCTAGAAGAGGTGACTAGGTTAGAATGATGTTGAGTTTTCATTGGTTGCTTTCATTGTGTTCACACTTTGTGTTCACACTATGTGTTCACACTTGAGATATTTTCTTATTGTCACCTCCCCCTCTCCTACACTCACCCCCCACCTCTATATATGTGGCCGGCCCCTTCCCCCTCTCTCACACTCTCACACTTGATGTTTTATCTGGTAAAAAGACTATGATAGATTTTGGGGTGTATGGAATTTCACAGCTCATTTCATTCCATCACCCGATTCCCACGGCAACTTCATTAACCGTTCATCCATGGTTTTGGACGAAGCGAGACAAAGTATTCCACTCATTCTCTACATCAATCTTGGTCGTCTCTTTTAGCAAACTTGACGACCGAGTTGCCTCGAGTCAGAGGCGGGAGCCCGTTTAAAGATCCGACGATGTGGTGCCACCTGGACAAGAAGATCGGAGATCGACGAGATCGGAGCAGCCGCAACGGAGCATGGGATGATGGTTAAAGAACGAAGGACTCGGATCGTTCGGTATAGCCTCTCTTCCCTCTTTGTAGATTGTTAGTTTATCGTTAATGGTAGATCCGGGTTATAGTTTGCGATAGCGCCTGTTATAAAAGTTTTTGTTCCGCATTTTGGCGTCTGAAAGACGGCCGGGGCGCTACCGTAGACTTACATCGATGCCCTGTCTCGAAACTCCCACGACTAGGGACCACAATTAAGGATATGCATATAAACTGCCCAACTCTCACGTATATGATCGTCATCATACTGTTGGTAGTAAAGCAAGATCCTAAGGGCTCTATCAAAGTGTAACATGTAATTAGTCACCTGAACATGTACACGACTGATAAAGGCAAACCAGATAGCATACTATCATCTCGAGTAAGACTGTCCTACCGGTATAGGTCTTCCGCAATCATTACAATCACATACCTGCGATCCAATAATTGACTCTGAGGGCACTATCTCCAACATATTATATATCACATATACAATATTTATTGTAACTAAATAAAAAAATACAATTAACATATATCGCATATATATCAATGTATTACCCGAGTGAGAAAAAGAATCTTTTAGTGAGCTTATATTAGTTAATGTAATTTAATATATCAAATATATAATTATAAATTAAATTATCGAATCAACAATTGATCCGATAATCTGGCTATTTCATAAATAACCGACTAATATAATCTGTATCAGTTCATCGAATCAACATTTGATCCGATGACCCGGCTATATCACATATACCCGGCCGATATCTCCTATCGTGAGAATCTAATACGGTATCACATACACGTATTATTCTCGGTCCCGCATATATCACATATGTGCCCCTACTCCGTTTTGCCCGAGTCAAGAAACCTCTGTGTAGGACTCTAAAGAATCGTCAATACACCGGCAGTAGGTGATGATCATATCAAACACTCACAAGCTGCAAGCGGTTAGCTAAACGTAACAGCCACCCAGGTATTGAGCGATCAGAAGATCAACAAGCAAGCCTGTACTTTCTCCAGCGAATCCAGTCAGTAACACTCCCGTACAGTCCGGTCTCTTCGTCTGATATGTCGCATATCTCGCCTAGGGGTGGTAAACGTCAGACCCCAGTAGCTTGATAAGTCGTGTCGATATGAGGTCTATAACAGTTCGAGAAATTACTGATAACACTTACCAGTAAATCTCAGCAACCCTGGCTAGGGATTTCCTGTTATAGCCAATCGAACACAGCACAACATCAACTCCCTATACCGAGAGAGACGAATCCCCTCCTATCGCTCATTACCTCCATATGATTCGGGACTGTACCCAAAAGACACCTTTTTGCACACCCTCTTGGATATGGTATGATGGAAATCAAAGCACAGTGGGAATCATACAAGACACTATGACGATCTCGGGTCTACAGACTAACCTATACCAGTGTCACCAGAGAACTGCCATCTAATGTGAGGTATAATACCATCTGGGAGTTCTCGGCGAGTCCGTCCAGTGTACCCGGTCTCTACTGAGCAGCCATACAACATCCTCGATGTCAAACACCGATGGATATGGGATCATCCATCGCCCATCATATGGGTCAAGATGCGTATACGCTAGTCTACTCTGGTGCATCGATGCCCTGTCTCGATACACCCTCGACTAGGAACAGTTATAGGATGTACTCGTCGACTACCGTGGCCCCACTAGTATGATCTCATCATAGTCCCAGTAGTCGAGTACATATCCTAAGGGCTTTATCAACATGTAACATAGAGACAATCAAAGTACATGTTAAGATAAAGAGCAACCAGATAGCGTATTATCATGTCAAGCAAGAAAGTCCTTCCTATATATGTCCAAGCATCCACTACAATATACATCGTATGTACAGTAATGGCCTCTAGGGCATACATATACCTAACATAACCATTCAGCCAGGCCGGTATCGGTACCTCGAGGGAGGTTTTACGTCGCTTTCGCGAAGTTCCTTAATTAAATAACCTCTTTTATCTGGGGGTGTAGCCCCGCTAACACCTTTCTCGACACCTACTTGGTTTATAGCATTGATCGTTAAGTGAAAAATCTCCTGATGAGTAGCGGATACTCACAGTAGGATCGGGATCCAAATATCATTGTGTGATAAACCTGAAGGAATCCTACCAGAATTATCACACTCCAAATGGTATGCAACTCTTAGCAAATTTCAGTTTCTTTAGAAATTCCTGCTATAAATTTCTGCCCCATGCTCTTATGACCTTGGCGTTGGTCAAAATGTCATGAGTCACATGTCAAGTTCTTCCCATCATTATCTTGTTAATTTGAACCCATCCGTACATACCCCTGACATTGGCCAAATAATAATACGACTGTCCCAAACTAACTCATCTATCTATGCAACAAACGAATACCCAGCAGCTACCAAACACTCTGGCTTGGCGTTGGTAAAAATATATAGCTTGAATACTACTGAATAACCAAATGAAATGACGGAGGACTATAATGGTTTTGGCAAAACCGTGAACGTAGTGAACTTGATATGATCGAAGGAACCTGATAGCTTTTTAAAAGGAGTGACTTAAGCTCCGCAATTTTAAAAAATATCATCTGTTTTAAAATAACCGAGTAGTTTCGTTTAAAATGTTCAACTTTGGTTTATTTTCTTTGCATTAATATAATGCGTCCCATCAATTAACCTATCATTGCAGAAAATAACGAAAATACAACGTCCACTTATGCCATCCGCATTCGCCACTGGGACCCGTCATTCACCCGTTAGGTTACTTAACTAACGACAGAGCGGGGGTTAGGCTAGTGCGGGTGCAAAACATAAGCGACGCCTAATAGATATCAAATATAGATATTGTACATTCGTCATACGCAATAATAAGCATTCCAGATCACAGATGAACATATTGGATTTTCTATGAATCAGCATTCCTTTTGAGCCTGCAAAGAAAGACGGATTACAAAGTCGAGATAATATCCAAAACCCCACCCTAGACCCCTACGGGTACGACAAACTACCCGCCAAGTACCCGAAGTGAAGCGGTCTCCCTCAACAACGTGAGTAGGCCACTAAACACTTCAAAGTACCCGGTAGTTTGTTCACCCCATCTTGGGTCTATCCTTGGAGCAGAAAACAGTAAATGAAATAATACAACGGTGGCTACAACCTCAACCCGGATGTGCCCCGCAAAAGAATATCACAACAATTTACAAATTACATTTGAATGAAAGAAACACTCGTCTCACATCCCCGGCTATCCATTCACGACAATTCAACAAGTCCACAAACACAAAACAGTAAAAATCATTACAGAAATGTGCAACCCCCTGCTAACCGACATACTAGCAGTTAAGGGAGGTTTACGAACACATTTAACACATCACAGATATAATCAAGTTAGCCAAACATCTTAGAATTTCGATCAAACAAAGACAAATGATTCTACTCCAAATAATTCTCTATGCACCTGAAACCTGAGCAGAAACAAAATATCCCAGAAAATACAACATCAACACAGAAGAGTTACTGGGCAAATTTGGGCTGACTCGGCTTCAACTCGGCCGCGGATCCGCGGCGGATCGCCTGGATCGGCCGCAGTTCCACGGCGGTTTGGCCGAGTCATGATCCCAAATTTCTCCAGTAATCTTATAATTCCCTGCTTGTATTTTTAAGGGTCCCCGAAAAATTTTTAGACCCCGTTTTAAAAACGGCAGAAACTAGGTTAAAATGATGTTTTTTCGGGTTTGTTTTGCAATCGAATTTCTAACGACTTTGCTAACAAGTTAGTTATGGTTTAGCGAGGCTCTGATACCACTGTAAGTCGAGGTTAAACACCCTACATTATGCGTGGAGGCGGATTAGGTAAAACAATCATTTTGTTTAAACTAACATCGACTAACCTTACGGATCTTTGCTAAACCCTAACTAACAACAACATAGAAGTGATTAGCTACTATGAAAGATTATTATACCTAATGAATCAAGTCCTTCTTGTTCTCGTTGATCACCTCCTCGTCGGCCTCCTCGATGTGATAGAAGATCCACCCAAGAGCTACTTCTCCAAGCTTTAACCTCTCACTTGAGGTAACTAGGTGGCTATGAGTGCTAATCAAAGTAACCTAGAGGATATAGAAGAGGATTAGGGATCTATTAGTCTTTCTAACCCTTGGATCCCAACACATGAGAGGTTAAGGTTAGTTGTTAAAGAGAGAGAGCTTGAGGAGAGAGAAGGTGAGAGTGAGAATGATAATGAATTATAACTCATTTGTGAATATATGAAGCATAATAATTATTAAATGAATAAAAAATAATAATATCAATCATGCTTCATTTACTCACTTTGTGTGATTCATCTCATGAGTCACTAAGCAATAAATGCATCATTCACTCCTTCGGATGAATCACCCCATGAGTCATTAAACCATTTAATGCAAATTCCACCTAAGCCTCCAACTCATCAATCTTCTAGAAGCTTCTCGACTGATTACGAGAATGCCCCTCCTATCCGTGAAAATACGGAAATACTGAGACTGTATAAATCCAATAATCAAATACTAGAATCTGGTTTAAACCAAAGCCTGCTAGTATAAACTGTCCGAACATCGTATGTGCGTAAAAACACGTATGTGTCCGAACCCTGTCGTAAAACCATACGATCTCTATATCGTTTCGCCTAAAGCAGGAAAACTCTCTGTGTGGGACTCTAAAGACTCGACCCTTACGCTGGCAGTGGGTTTAACCACAGGCCGCAAGCTGTACTAGCTGTACGTAACGGTCCCCAAGTAGATGTCGATAAGAAGGCCGATGAGGAAACCCATCCGAACTCCTACTGAGCCTGATGTGACAATCTCCGTACAGTACGGTCTGTTCGTCTAAGACTATCGCATATCCGGCCTAGGGGGCGGCAAGCGTCAGTCCCTTAAAAGCTGTATAAGTCGTGTCGGAGTGAAGCCTATTACACCTTGAGAAGCTACAGGAAATCCTACCAGTAAATCTCGTTTGCCCTAACCAGGGACTTTGCGTAATGGCTTTCCAAACACAGCGTGATATCAACTCCTAATACCGGGAGAGATGAATCCTATCTAACCGCCACTACCTCTAAGTACTTCGGGACTGCAACCAACTGCTACCTGTTTGCACGACTCCTTCGAGCCATGCTAGGGTAGCAATCTAAGAACAGTGGGAACACACTCAAGACGAAGCAGCAGTGTCAAATCTGCGGACTATGCTGTACTCATGTCACCTGGGAACTGTTAACTGACGATGGGTATAATACCAACCAACAGTTCTCTGCGAGTCCTGTCCGGTGTACCCGTAACCCAATGAGCACCTGTATACTATCTCCAGTACAACGTACTGATGGCTGTGGGATAGACCATCTCCCCAACTGGGATGAGAAGCGTACACACTAGTCTACTTCGGAGTATCGATGCCCTGTCTCGATAATCCTACGACTAGGGATTTGAAAAAGGATGTGCTTGTTGACTACCCAGCCCCCACTAGTGTGACTGCCATCACAACGCCGGTAGTTAAGCAAGATCCTAAGGGCTCTATTAATATGTATTCTCGATATGCTAACATATACACATATTAAGATAGATATAAACCAAGTAGCGTACTACCATGTTTAGCAAGACTGTTAATATAACTGTGAATATCCCAAGCTTCCATTAAGTAATATACAAGCTAGTATGATACAATAATGGCCCCTAGGGCATATACACTAACATTAAGATGAGTACGGCACATTCGAGACGTCCCGTCTGTAAGTCAAGAAGACTCGTTATTGGTAGATTTCCCCCAACGCAATTCAAAAACGGAAATTCCACGAATCCCTGAGGTGGTAAGCCAGTTCTTGTTTGTTTTTATGGAGACCGTAGCGTCGCCTTTCCAAGTTTGATTTCTTCTTGTCACGCTAGTCAGCTTTTGAGAAAAGGACGTCAAGAATTCTTAGCGTATGTTTGTGATGTTAGAGCCGCAGAGGTCCCGTAGGACCAGGTCCCAATTGGAAAAGAGTTTCAAGATATGTTCCTGACAAGTTGCTTGGTGTTTCCTGATTTAAAATCAAGAAAGCCTACAGAAGAGGCATCACGTGCTAACACGTGACCAGCAGACACGGGTTGGCACGTGACATTTAAAAGCATCGGCAAAGGTATATCAGTTCCCCTATCGAATCAAGAAAAAGGCTTTAGAAAGTGTCACGTGCTCACACGTGACCAGCAGTCACGTGTTGGCACGTGACATTTAAAAGCGGCGGCAAAGGCACAGAAAAGGTCACGTGCTCACACGTGATCAGGGGTCATGTGCTGGCACGTGACAGCTGAACAGCGGCTAGGAGACAAAGCGCAGAAAGCAGAGGAAAGCTCGTTCCAAGGGGGTCACGTGCCTACACGTGACCACGGGTCACGTGGCCACACGTGACCGGCTTTCAAAGCCTATTTATTTAACAGAATCAAATTCTGAAGAGATCAGTCAAATCTTTCCAAAGGAAAATGATTATTTGGAACCGATTGGACTAAAAATTAAAAGGTGATTAAATATCACCTATCTAGGGAAAAATCTTGAACTTGGAAAGATTTCCCCTTAAAATCTGTTAGTTATGTATATGCCCTAGAGGCCATTGTTGTACATATGATGTATATTATAATGGATGCTTGGATATATATAGAGATGAATTTCTTGCTCGTCATGATAGTATGCTATTTGGTTTCACTTTATCTTAACATGTTGACTTGTATTGGTTTACTGTTTTACTCTCACATGTTGATAAAGCCCTTAGGATCTGTACTCGACTACTGGGACTATGATGAGATCATACTAGTGGGGCCGCGGTAGTCGATGAGTACATCCTATAACTGTTCCTAGTCGAGGGTATATCGAGACAGGGCATCGATACACCAGAGTAGACTAGCGTATACGCATCTTGACCCATATGATGGGCGATGGATGATCCCATATCCATCGGTGTTAGACATCGAGGATGGTATACGGGTGCTCAGTGGAGACTGGGTACACTGGACGGACTCGCCGAGAACTCCCAGATGGTGATATACCACACGTCAGATGGCAGTTCTCCGGTGACACTGGTACAGGGTAGTCTGTAGACCCGAGATCGTCATAGAGTCTTGTGTGATTCCCACTGTGCTTTGATTTCCACCTTACCACGTCCAAGAGGGCGTGCAAAACGGTGGCTTTTGGGTACAGTCCCGAATCACATGGAGGCAATGAGCGATAGGAGGGGATTCGTCTCTCCCGGTATAGGGAGTTGATGTTGTGCTGTGTTCGATTGGCTATAACTGGAAGTCCCTGGCCAGGGCTGATATGGAGATTTACTGGTAAGTGTTACTAGTAGTTTCTCGACCCGTTATGAGCCATACATCGACACGACTTATCGGTTACTGGGGTCTGACGTATACCACCCCTAGACTTGATATGCGACATATCAGACGAACAGACCGGACTGTACGGGAGTGTTACTGATCGAATTCACAGGAGAACGCACAGGCTAGCTTGTTGATCTTCTGATCGCTCAATACCTGGGTGGCTATTACGTTTAGCTGACCGCTTGCAGCTTGTGGGTGTTTGATATGATCATCACCTGCTACCGGCGTATTGACGATTCTTTAGAGTCCTACACAGAGGTTTCTTGGCTCAGGCGAAACGGAGTAGTGGCGCATATGTGATATGCGCAGGAGCGTGAATAATGCGATATGGGATACCGTATTATATTCTCGCGATATATGGATATCAACCGGGTCATCGGATCAAGTGTTGATTCGATGAATCGGTACATGATATATTAGTCGGTTATATTTGATATAGCCGGATCGTCGGATCAAGTGTTGATTCGATGATTTAATATATAATAATATATATGATATATTATTATATTAACTAATATTGGCTTGCTTTATTATTTCATTTTCTCAGTGGATGATACATTGATATATATGCGATATATGTTAATTGTATTATTTTCTTTTGTTGCAAATATATAATATATATGTGATATATATTATTGTGACATGATATGATTTATTATTAAACATGTTTAAGGATGATTAAATGAGATTAGGGTTTGATTAGGGTTAGTAGCTTCATGCACATTCTAGAAGCTTTATTCTTTTGTCTTGGTTAAGATATTTATGATGACACATTCTTAACCTAACCAAACCCTAACCCTAGTTGTTTCTCTACTCATTCTCATCCATTCATCCTTGACCATGGTTAAATATCAATCATATGTTTTATTTCTATTCATCACAAAAGGATTTGAGAATATGATTATTCTTTTTCCATTATCATCTTCTTCTTCTTCTCTCTTGAAGAAGCTCTCTTGAAAATCCTTAAGTGATGATAAAATGTGAGAAAATGATATTAAAAGAAAGCAAAATTACTACTCCCTCATCCTCATCTCATCTAACCCATGGAATTAGTGTGTTCTACTCTTTTGAGTGAGAAAGCTTGAGTCGAAGCAACTTCAAGGTAGATCATCGGAGATTTGGAATACTTCGAGCTAGCATGGATCGTTCGAGTCGTGGAGCCTCTCATGAGTCCGGGAGATCGTGGATCGCGGCAAAGGGACTTCTACTCAGAGCTTGTGAAGTGAAGGAGCGGACTGCAAAGGTTGTAATCCCTCACACTTAGATAAAAGTTATCTTATTGCATGTTAAACCCTAATAATCTAGCAAAGATCCCGGCTTTGGGTTGTTCGGCACGTCTAAAATTTTATCCGGGCATGTTTGATGCCTTTAGAATCTTCACAAGAGTGCCTAGGAACCCTACAGTGGTATCAGAGCCTAGCTAGAGCATTAGGCGATGTGTTTACGAAGTTAAAACTCCGATCGAACCCGAAACGACGAAATTTGACCCCTCTCTGGAAATTTTTTAAATTTTGGGATTTTTCAGAATTAAAAATATGTAAAAAAATTAGCAGGGAATTCTAAGAGTTACCATGAAACCCGAGCCCCTAATTCCACTAAACGGCCGCGGAAGCGCCGCGCAAGCCATGCTTGCGCCGCGCTTCCGCCGCGGATTGATGAGATCATGACACGTGGCTTCATGGTATAGTCCGTAGGTACTTACTGACTATTCTGGATATTTTTAATCTGTTCCAGGTGTTTAAAATTCTGGGGTTTGTTTTGTAATAGTAGACTCGATCGGAAATTTTAAATTCGTATTTCTTTCCGGATATTTAGAAACTGTTAAACTATTTGAACGGATATCATTAACTTACTGTTTCCCGGTACGGCAAATTTTCAAGTGTTGAAATTTATTCGGGTTTAAATCTTTCGGAAAAATTGTACAAGTTAAGCGGTGGACCCTCTAGAAGACACAAACCTTAACTCGATTATGTGACCGTCTTGAACTGCCTTTTGAACCTTCGGGTTTGGGGCAGTACGACGTGCCACATGTGAGGCGTTGGCTTGACCCTTCTACGGCTGGATCACCGGTACTGTGACATATTCTGGGATCATTTGAACCCCGCTCAAGTGTTGAGCAGTTTGGTAAATTTTGGGTGTTTGATTATCTGTTCGAAAAGTTTAATACTGTCTATTTATCTGGATTGTGATACAATATGTGGAATTCATAGAGTTAGGCATGAAATACGGAGTATGTGATATTTCGGATTTACGATGTCTAAAGTGATTGTGGATTCCAAATATTGTAGTTTTACACTTTCTTTTCTGTGACCGTAAGTGTAATATGTGATATCGCCGGTTTCGTTGCTATATGATTCAACGACAATTGGGATGCGCATATTTACTTACGTTGATGATATGTGATATTATGTGTTGCTGTGATATGTTATATTGGATCGTCGCGTTCTGAATAGCCGGGGGTTTTATGTGAGATGAGGGTTTTTATTTTCATTCATGTAAAATTCATTTGTAATGTAATATTCTTTTATTTGGGGCACTTCCTGGTTGCGGTTGCTGTCACCAGTGTATATTATTTACTTTTCCGCATTAGGTAGACCCAAGGAGGAGAGCACAAGTAACCGGGTTCTAGGGTCCAGTGGGAGGCCATCTCGAGGAGTCGAGACCGGGTCTCCTAACCCTAGAATTGGCAGTGTTACTTGCCGCTCTCGTAGGGGTCTTGGGATGTGGGTTTGGCTATTCGTCGCGACCGTGGAATCCGTGTTTTATACAGGCTCGTATTGAAAACACGGACGTCCTAGTATATCCAATATTTCATATATGTTTTTCTGCTGCAATGTTCTGTGATGAGATCATATTACTGCCTGAGAGGAATGCTTATACTATATATATATGCTGATATATAAATATTACTGCTTTCGTTTCTTCTGTGATGCTTAGGAAGCATAAGCTGATGGGATTTTTATTAATGAGATTAATAAAAGAAAAGAAACCTAAAGATGTTGTAGAATCAAAACTTTATAAAAAGGGTAGCTACAGTTTTGCTTTGCACAGTGATATATACGATATATCCAGCACCTTATTCGATGAGGAAAGGACCGAGATCCCTTCACCGGGAGTGACTCCTTTAGCAAAACTGGCAGATGCTACAAAACGCGGTTTGTCTTTTGATTGCTTTTAGTGTTTTGCTTTGCACAGCGGTATATATGATATATCCTGCACCTTATTCGATGAGGAAAGGGCCGACGATCCTTTCACTGGGAGTGACCCCTTTAGCAAAACTAAGAAAAGCCTCAAAAACACTCCTTTTCAAAACTTCACTCGATTCTACGACGATATCAAGTTCATTACGCTCAGGGTTTTCTGAAAAACCTGCGTAGCCCTTCGTCATTTCAGATAAGTGCTACTTAGTATTCGTGCTACGGTAGTTTGGCATTCGTCAAGGCGTAGTGTACGGTAGCTAACTAGTATTTATCTGCTTATGCATATGATGTAGATTGGATTAGGGTATTCGTACGGCGTTGTTTGGCATTCGTCAAGGGTCGTGCGGGTGGGTTTAATTCAATCAAGAAATGTACGGGTTGAACTTGACTAGTGGACTATGGGTTGTTTGGCATTCGTCAAGGTCATAGAACACTAGGGGTAAAAATATTATCGGGAATTTCAAGTGTTGAAATTTGCAATGAGATTGCATACCTCCTATGAGATAGTTGGATCCCGATACCCACTGCGAGTAAGTGTTACTCCTGGGAGAGTTTTACACAGGACAATTAGTCATTCAAGTAGGTGACTAGAAAGGTGTTAACGGGGTTACGCCTCTGGGAAAATGAGGTTTACTTTAATTAGGTCCGTGCGAGAGCACGGGGAACCTCCCTCAAAGTACCGACACTGATCTGGCTGAAAGATTGACGAAATTGTAAGGTGTAATTAATCCCGGCTAATCTTACCTTTTAGGGTTTTAAGGTAGATTTGATAAAACCAGTGGGAGACATCCTGATTAGATAAGATAATAACCAATCTAATCTTGCAAGAGCATACGCTAAAGTGTTTTCTTCTCTCTCTCTCCAGGTAGCGACCATTTCAGGCCATAATCAAGATAATAATATGGATGTATTGACTAAACCTAATTATTGTACTGAGCAAGGGAACGTTAGACCCGTTCTTTCTTATAAGAGTTATAAGACTGAACAGGAAACAGTAGAATATCTGGATTCTCACGCCGCCCAAAAGAACATACATGTTGATGCATCTTCTTCGGGTGTGTTAGTTATTGAGAACTGTTTCTCAGTTCACCCTACGCCCTGGGTATTAGATACCGGATCAGGATCCCACATATGTAAATTGTTACATGGGCTACGTAAAGGTAGAGAACTGGGAAAAGGTGATCATTCCGTTCAAATAGGGAACGGTGCAAGTATTGTAGCCAAAGCAGTTGGCGAATATCACCTTGTATTGCCAAGTCGTAATACACTGATTCTAAATGAGTGCTATTATATACCGAACATGATGTGCAACATTATATCAGTTTCTTTATTGAGTAAAGAGGGATATAATTTTGTAGTACAGGATAATGTTATGAACATATTCCTAGATCAAAAGTTGATTGCATCAGGCTCGTTACATAATGGCATATTCATTCTAAATCAGAATACAGTCCTGAATATACAAAACACACACAAGAGGAAAAGTTCGGATATGAACGAATCCTACTTGTGGCATTGTAGACTTGGTCATATCAATGCGACACGACTGGCTAAGTTACATAAAGATGGTTATTTGAATCCGTTCGAATTATCATCTTATGATACTTGCCATTCATGTCTCAAAGGAAAAATGACCAAAGCTCCGTTTAGTGGACACGGAGAAAGAGTTATCGAACTCTTAGGACTGGTACATAGTGATGTATGCGGTCCCATGTCTACGCATGCCAGGAACGGTTCTTCCTACTTCATTACATTCACTGACGATCTCTCTAGATACGGACATGTGTTCCTGTTGAAACACAAGTCTGAAGCTTTTGAGAAATTCAGAGAATATAAGCACGAAGTAGAGAACCAAACGGGCAAAAGTATTAAGATCCTTCGATCTGATCGAGGAGGAGAATACTTGAGCAATGAGTTCCTAGATTATCTAAATGAGAATGGGATTCTCTCTCAGCTTACTCCTCCTTATACACCACAGCACAACGGTGTATCGGAACGGAGGAATCGCACCCTATTAGATATGGTGCACTCTATGATGAGCGAGGCTGAGTTACCTATTTCCTTCTGGGGGTATGCGCTTGAGACAGCCATACACCTATTGAATATGGTTCCTACCAAATCAGTGCCTACCACTCCGTATGAGATATGGAAAGGGAAGAGACCATCTCTTAAATATGTTAAGATATGGGGTTGTCCAGCCTATGTCAGAAGACAAAATCCGGACAAACTCGAGGCAAGATCAGTCTTATGTAAGTTTGTAGGATATCCCAGAAATTCACAAGGGTATATCTTCTACCACCCCGAGGAACAAAAGGTGTTTGTTTCTCGACATGCTACTTTCTTAGAAAAGGGTTTTCTTATGAAACAGAATAGTAGTATCGAGGTAGAACTGGAAGAGGTTCCAGCGGAACAAACTACGACAGATGATTTAGTGGAACCAGAGGATTCAGTAGTAGACGACGAACCCCAGCCTCTCCGCCGATCTAGTAGGGTTTCTCGTCCACCTGAGAGATACTACGGTTTTCTCATTGATGGTGGAAGCGAGGATTGCATCATGGATGATGATGACCCGACTAGTTTCGAGCAGGCCATCACGAGTAGTGACTCTGTGAAATGGCTGGATGCAATGCGATCTGAGATGGAATCCATGTACACCAACAAAGTATGGACTTTGGAAAATGCTCCTGAAGGGGTAAAACCCATTGGGAGCAAGTGGATCTTTAAAAAGAAATTTGGTGTAGATAGAAAAGTTGAGACTTTCAAAGCTAGACTTGTAGCAAAGGGATTTCGTCAAAGACCAGGTGTGGACTATGACGAAACCTTTTCTCCAGTAGCTATGCTTAAGTCCATCCGGATCTTACTTTCCATTGCTGCATACCATGACTACGAAATCTGGCAAATGGATGTTAAGACCGCCTTTCTAAACGGTGATTTTGAAGAGAGCGTGTACATGACTCAGCCAGAGGACTTCGTAGATAGTGGGAGCAGCGGAAAGGTGTGCAAGCTGCTTAAATCCATTTATGGGTTAAAGCAAGCATCGCGGAGTTGGAACATCTGTTTTGATGTTGTAGTCAAAGAGTTTGACTTCATCAAAAATATAGATGAACCTTGTATCTATAAGAAGGTGGCAGAGGGTAAGGTTGTCTTCCTCGTATTGTACGTGGATGACATACTTTTGATAGGAAATGATATTCCTATGCTGCAATCAGTCAAGCTCTTCTTATCACAAAGATTCTCAATGAAAGATCTAGGTGAGGCCTCCTGCATATTGGGAATCATGATCTATAGAGATAGATCTAAACGGATACTGGGATTGTCCCAATCCAGGTATATTGACACCATACTAAAGAGGTTTAGTATGGAAGAATCCAAACGTGGGAATCAGCCCACGATCTCTGGACTCACTCTCTCCAAAGAGATGTCTCCGAAGACTGATTTGGAGAGAGCTCGCATGCAAGGGATACCCTATGCTTCGGCAGTAGGCTCTATCATGTATGCGATGCTATGTACCAGACCCGATGTAGCATACTCACTAAGTGTAGTGAGTCGGTATCAAGCAGATCCTGGAGAGAGTCACTGGACAGCTGTAAAGAACATTCTCAAGTACTTGCGAAGGACTAAGGAGATGTTCTTGGTGTATGGTAACGGAGAACTCCAGGTGGAGTCCTTTACCGATTCCAGCTTCCAAAGTGATAAGGACGACTCTAAGTCGCATTCGGGTTTTGTCTTTACCCTCAATGGAGGGGCGGTATGTTGGAAGAGTTCCAAACAGGATACCGTTGCAGACTCAACGATGGAGGCTGAATACATCGCTGCCAACGATGCTGCCAAAGAGGCTGTCTGGATCAAGAAGTTCATTAGTGAACTTGGTGTGGTTCCATCCATTGAGCATTCAATACCTCTGTATTGCGATAACAATGGAGCTGTGGCGTTAGCCAAGGAACCCAGGTCCCATCAGAAGTCCAGACATATTCTGAGGCGGTATCACCTGATCAGGGAGATAGTTGATTGCCGGGAGATCGAGGTCAGGAGAGTAGATATGAAGGACAACACTGCGGATCCATTCACGAAGGCTATTCCCCAGATACAGTTTGAGAGATTATTCGGGATGCTAGGTATGAGATACTACAGCAGCTGGCCTTAGTGCAAGTGGGAGATTGTTAGTTATGTATATGCCCTAGAGGCCATTGTTGTACATATGATGTATATTATAATGGATGCTTGGATATATATAGAGATGACTTTCTTGCTCGTCATGATAGTATGCTATTTGGTTTCACTTTATCTTAACATGTTGACTTGTATTGGTTTACTGTTTTACTCTCACATGTTGATAAAGCCCTTAGGATCTGTACTCGACTACTGGGACTATGATGAGATCATACTAGTGGGGCCGCGGTAGTCGATGAGTACATCCTATAACTGTTCCTAGTCGAGGGTATATCGAGACAGGGCATCG
Source organism: Agapanthus africanus (assembly GCA_030015575.1). Classification (NCBI taxonomy): domain Eukaryota; kingdom Viridiplantae; phylum Streptophyta; class Magnoliopsida; order Asparagales; family Amaryllidaceae; genus Agapanthus; species Agapanthus africanus. Next base: position 504,090,273 of record CM057342.1, on the reverse strand, counting down.
ATACACCAGAGTAGACTAGCGTATATGCATCTTGACCCATATGATGGGCGATGGATGATCCCATATCCATCGGTGTTAGACATCGAGGATGGTATACGGGTGCTCAGTGGAGACTGGGTACACTGGACGGACTCGCCGAGAACTCCCAGATGGTGATATACCACACGTCAGATGGCAGTTCTCCGGTGACACTGGTACAGGGTAGTCTGTAGACCCGAGATCGTCATAGAGTCTTGTGTGATTCCCACTGTGCTTTGATTTCTACCTTACCACGTCCAAGAGGGCGTGCAAAACGGTGGCTTTTGGGTACAGTCCCGAATCACATGGAGGCAATGAGCGATAGGAGGGGATTCGTCTCTCCCGGTATAGGGAGTTGATGTTGTGCTGTGTTCGATTGGCTATAACTGGAAGTCCCTGGCCAGGGCTGATATGGAGATTTACTGGTAAGTGTTACTAGTAGTTTCTTGACCCGTTATGAGCTATACATCGACACGACTTATCGGTTACTGGGGTCTGACGTATACCACCCCTAGACTTGATATGCGACATATCAGACGAACAGACCGGACTGTACGGGAGTGTTACTGATCGGATTCACAGGAGAACGCACAGGCTAGCTTGTTGATCTTCTGATCGCTCAATACCTGGGTGGCTGTTACGTTTAGCTGACCGCTTGCAGCTTGTGGGTGTTTGATATGATCATCACCTGCTACCGGCGTATTGACAATTCTTTAGAGTCCTACACAGAGGTTTCTTGGCTCAGGCGAAACGGAGTAGTGGCGCATATGTGATATGCGCAGGAGCATGAATAATGCGATATGGGATACCGTATTATATTCTCGCGATATATGGATATCAACCGGGTCATCGGATCAAGTGTTGATTCGATGAATCGGTACATGATATATTAGTCGGTTATATTTGATATAGCCGGATCGTCGGATCAAGTGTTGATTCGATGATTTAATATATAATAATATATATGATATATTATTATATTAACTAATATTGGCTTGCTTTATTATTTCATTTTCTCAGTGGATGATACATTGATATATATGCGATATATGTTAATTGTATTATTTTCTTTTGTTGCAAATATATAATATATATGTGATATATATTATTGTGACATGATATGATTTATTATTAAACATGTTTAAGGATGATTAAATGAGATTAGGGTTTGATTAGGGTTTGATTAGGGTTAGTAGCTTCATGCACATTCTAGAAGCTTTATTCTTTTGTCTTGGTTAAGATATTTATGATGACACATTCTTAACCTAACCAAACCCTAACCCTAGTTGTTTCTCTACTCATTCTCATCCATTCATCCTTGACCATGGTTAAATATCAATCATATGTTTTATTTCTATTCATCACAAAAGGATTTGAGAATATGATTATTCTTTTTCCATTATCATCTTCTTCTTCTTCTCTCTTGAAGAAGCTCTCTTGAAAATCCTTAAGTGATGATAAAATGTGAGAAAATGATATTAAAAGAAAGCAAAATTACTACTCCCTCATCCTCATCTCATCTAGCCCATGGGATTAGTGTGTTCTACTCTTTTGAGTGAGAAAGCTTGAGTCGAAGCAACTTCAAGGTAGATCATCGGAGATTTGGAATACTTCGAGCTAGCATGGATCGTTCGAGTCGTGGAGCCTCTCATGAGTCCGGGAGATCGTGGATCGCGGCAAAGGGACTTCTACTCGGAGCTTGTGAACTGAAGGAGCGGACTGCAAAGGTTGTAATCCCTCACACTTAGATAAAAGTTATCTTATTGCATGTTAAACCCTAATAATCTAGCAAAGATCCCGGCTTTGGGTTGTTCGGCACGTCTAAAATTTTATCCGGGCATGTTTGATGCCTTTAGAATCTTCACAAGAGTGCCTAGGAACCCTACAAAATCTAACCGGAATAACAAAGGAATATCTTTGGATTTGAAATCCAATGGTGAATAAAATTCACCTAATAATCCAAAGGTCTAAATGACTGATGAATGCAAATCAAATCTCTAACGAATACAAATCAGATCCCTAAATGAATGATTCATCGAAACTAATTGATTCTGCTCCTTCTCCTATAAATAGGAGCCAAGGGACATACAGAGATAAAAAGCACATAGAGAGAGAGAAATAGACCCTTGAGACTTTGGAGGAATTTGATCTTCTGCAAAAGAAAACCTTAGGTAAGAAAGGAGAGGCTTTTAAAAAGAGAATTTAATTCTCAAAAGAGTTTAACTCTTATATTAAAAAGAAGAACTTAGTTCTCTCTTTAGTAGAGGATCTGCAAAGTGCATATCTCCCCATGAATTGAGAATTTAATTCTCATTGGGTTGAGATCCTGCCATGCAGATCCAAAGCATAGAGAGGGAATGGATGTTTGAGAATTTAATTCTCACAGAATTATAGGAATTTAATTCCTTAGGGTTTAGCCCTATGTTGTAGGAATATAATTCCTTCAGAATGAACAGAATCGGGGTTTAACCCTAGTTAAGAACTTCATTCTGTCAAAATAACAGGAATTTAATTCCTTTAAGAAAGAAGAAATTAGGGTTTAACCCTATGATAGAATTCAGTTCTTCACATACATCAGGAATTTAATTCCTACAGAAGAAAAGCTGGGGTTTAACTCTATCTAAGAATATAATTCTTCAAAAAGAAAAGTGGGAATTTAATTCCTCTAAAGTTATAGCTAGGGTTTAACCCTATGAAGAATTTAATTCTTAAAAGATAAACAAACATGCAAAGAAGCAGGGTCACGTGTTACCACGTGACCCCTGAAAAGTTCCACAGGGAAGGGCTTTGAGGCAATGCCTCATGTGACCCACGTGACCCTTGGCAGAAGCTTTAACACACAAACAATTAAATGCCCATCACGTGACAGCACGTGAGGCACCAAAGTACTCAATACTCTCGGCAGAACAAATAAAGGGGAGGGCGCCCTCACGTGCTACCACGTGACCCCTCTTACCTTAGTGCTTAACGCTAAATTGGACCCTCTGAATCCAGTGTTTTACACTGTTTTGCCTTAGTGTTCAACACTAATCGAAGAGCCTTTCTTGCAGTGTTTAACACTGAATTTCTTAGTGTTTAACACTAAATTAAATCTCTGTTAACAGAGTTTAACATTAATTTTCTTAGTGTTCGACACCAAATTAAAATCTCTGTCACCAGTGTTTAACACTGATTATCTTAGTGTTTAACACTAATTTGAGATCTCTGTTGCCAGTGTCTAACACTGATTTGTTTTAGTGTTTAACACTAATTTGAACCCCCTGTTGCTAGTGTTTAACACCAACTTCAGCCCACTTGGCTAAGTATCCAGAGGCAAAGCCTCTCCTCTAATGGACCAACAGAGGGCCAATATCCTAAACATGATTGGACTTAGCCCAAGCTGGCCATAAGCCCTCAATTCAAATTCAACTGAGTCAATGGGCTCATAATATAATTAATTGGCCTTAGTTCCAAATTGGGCCAAAGATTATTTAATCTACCTCGGTTTATGGGTACATCTCTTCACTCCTTTGATACGTGGCGTTGTAATTCCTCAACGTCTTCAAAGAGGTGACGGGTCCCGATGACCACATATTGATACGGACTGTGGGGTCCTTAAACTCATGGACTATGAGGTCTTTAACCTTGACCGGGATGTCTTAAAACTAACATCGAACTGTGGAGTCCCTAAATCCACGGACTATGAGGTCCTTAACCTTGACCGGGATGTCTTAAAACTAACAACGGACTGTGGAGTCTTTAAATCCACGGACTATGAGGTACTTAACCTTGACCGCAACGTCTTAAAACTAACATTGGACCGCAATGTCCTTAAACTACCCATGGACCGCAATGTCCTTAAACTAACTATTGACCGCAATGTCACTAAACTAAACAACAGAGCTCCCCCTTTATTGCTCTCTTGTTGGATCTAAACGATCCCGTTAAGTTGATCTTAGTCTAATAACTAGACTAACGTATCCTTAAAAAACGTTTAAGTCGATCTTAGTCTCAAATGAGGCTAACGTATCCTTAAACACAACCCCCAAACCCAAATCTAAGATAATATGGATTTGGACTAGTCCACGCCCTACGGGCGACGACATAACTCAGTCTCCGTATACAATCCACGGGCAACCAAACACAAAATAAACACACACGACACGAAGTGATCATCTGGAGAAGGAGAAAGTTGTTACCGCAATGCGGTAGCGTAATTAACTGCAGGGGCTTGCGCCTGCATGGAAGAGCGTCCCCACAATCAAAAACCCCTCAAGCGAGGGGGAATCTGATGAAGTCTGCTACATCGGACGCATCCGTTTAAATCTTCGATACATGGTGCCATAAATCGACTTGGCATCTTTGGAGAGGTAGACGGATAGCACCAATTAGCATCTGCCCCGAATCTCAGGCGAGACAGTCCATGTCTTGCCCGCCACTCGGAGGGGAACAGATTCTGGCAAGCCCGGTGGGACCTTTTTCTCTTTCCACTCCATACTTCGTGTGTCGTGATTCGCGAACCAATCGCGGTTCGCTAATGGTTGCCCTAGGGTTTCAAGGTACTAAGACTTGGCGTCTTGCTTATTGCAGAAAGCAAAGAATCGATGGCTTCTGCTTGTGCGAAATGCTCCAACTGCAACTGCAACCGGCGCCCTGCCTCGCCAGGAGGTGTAGCCTATGGACACCAAGCTGCTTCGCTATTCACCATACCCGTGGAACAGGTCGCTCGAGCCACCACAGGGTTGTTTTTTGGGACCATGCTCCCGCCAACGAGCTTCACCGCCCCTACGCTGACAATGGAAGCTCCCAAGAAGTCGGTCTTTGATCGGCTTATACCTACCGCGGCCCCTCTCAACGGATCGCCCAACACCAGCGCCTCGGTCTTCTCTAGATTAGGCCAGAACTCCTGTGGACCCGCAATGGGGCCTACAATCCCAGAGAAGGTTGCTCCTAAGAAATTAACCAGTCCTGCTCCTGAAGTCGTCAAGGCGGCTTCCCCTGCCAAAAAGTCGGTCTTTTCAAGATTGACGGCTCCAGCTCCCGCTCCGGCTACCCAAAGGATATCGGTCTTTGACAGGCTGACACCAGCAGCGACCCCCCACCTACACAGGGGGCAAAACGAGACTATCACCCTCACCAAGCCGGTTCCATCAGCACGACGCGCTCGACGTCGTTACTGGCGCCGAATGAGGAAGGCCGGAGGCAACTCCCCTTCTGGGCTAACTCCTCCAGCCCCGATGGCAGAAGTTAATGCTGCTGTTCTAACTGGGAACAGCTTTGAGATGCTAAATAAGGTGCGTAGGAATTCTCCTACCGCGGCGCTAAAGAAGTCTCCCCATCCACTGAAAAGAGCTATAGAAGTAAAAACAGAACAGCCCCAATCTCCTCAACGTCTGTCCTCCCGAATCTATAAAGTCTGGCGGCAGGCCCGAGACTCGATGATCGATCCAAACTTCTCCCGCCAGCACAAGAAGCTGAAAATCCAACAGGAAGCCAGTCACCAGGCTAAGCCACGAAAAGCTGTCTGGGTGCCCACCTTAACGGCCCCCTCAACTCCCACTGCTCATAAAAAGAGGAGGCCGGAGAAGATCCCCGGGCCTGCAACGAAAGCTAAAAGCGCTGAACCTAGACGCCCTAAGGCTGGGGGAAGGATGGTCCATACTGTATACATGGCATCGGGGAAGGAAGACAGCCGTGTGTCTACAGGTCATAGACCGCTTACACGGTCAGTAACCAAAGCTCAGGAGCAACAGCAAAAGCTCCAAGAAATGATGAACGCAATGGCCGCGCTTACTGGGCCGAAAGAAAGCCCCGAGGCGTCCTCGGATCAGCAACAAGAACAGGAAACCGACGCCGAGTTCCTCCGGAGGATGTTGGAAAAGAAGGATAAAAAGGCTACGGAACAAGTGGCCAATATAAAGTAGATAGCCCACTTATTCTAAGACATGGTAGGAATGATGATCCAACAAGACCCACCTGCTGAGGATCCTCCGATCGTCCTTGAAGACGACAGGGGAGAAACGTCAAATCCACCGCCGGCTCTCTCAACGGCCAAGGAGGAAACAATCACTAAGGCTGACTTGGATGACTATATAGCCCAGCAAATCCGGGTTCATCATGCGACTGAGGCAGCTGGTCAAGTCGTAAAAACGGGGCGACCATATCCGAGCTGGTACGACCAAATCAAATATCCGCCAGGTAATACAATACCAAAATTCCACGTGTATAAGGGGACCGGCAATCCCCATCAACATGTTGCCCAGTTCAGGGCCCTTTGCGGTAACACCGGTGGTGATGATAAACTATTGCTTCACCAGTTCGTGGGCAGCTTATCAGAAACAGCGTTCGAATGGTATTCAGAACTCCCGAACAATTCTATCAAGACGTTCGCTGAAATGGAGTTGCTATTCACTCAGCAGTTCGCGAGCGCCAGCGAACGCACTCCAATAACGACATTGATTAATGCCAGGGTAAAATCAGGCGAAATGTCGGTCCAGTACGCTATACGCTGGCGAAATTTGTGGTCGAAATGTGAGCAGCGCATTGAGGAAGCGCCCGCGGTGGGCATGTTCGTAGGAACCCTAGACCCTCACGCAACTATCTCCCAGTTTATGATGTTCTTTAAGCTAACCACATTCCAGGCTCTAATCGACAAGTTGGCCCAGATGGACCAGATGGGTCATAGACCGTCTCCCCCGAAGCCCGAGCCTCGGAGTGACAAGGGTAAAGGAAAGGAAACCTTCATCGCGAATGCTCAGCAGTAACCTAGTGCCCCAAAGCTGGCGGATCAACTGGAAGAAAGACGCCGGTATTATAATGAGAAGATGAAGCGCCCATACTCGTTCCCACGGGACAAGACAAAACGGTTATTCGAGCTGGCAGTACGCAAAAGACTTATAAACTTGCCAAATCCAAGGCGACCGCCACAACCCACTGAGGTGAATAACCCCAACTATTGCCCTTACCATCAAACGGTAAGCCATCCGATTGAGGATTGCTTCGTTTTCAAAGGATGGATTGAAGATCAATACCTCCAGGGGAAGTTTGCACTATCCGAAAAGTGGAAGGTGAACCCACCATAGGCCGCATACTCCTAAGAAGACGGACGCACCAGGAGTAACTTGTTCCTTTATTGAAGATGCTCCATGGGTGGTCGCGCTATCAGCTAAAACCAAAAGAATGATGAGGGACCTTCATGCGTGCCCGGCGGTCGAATGGAAGAACCCGCTTGAACCTCAAATCATCGAAGGGATGTTGAAGCCGCGCCCAATTACAAAGATTCGTGGTGATGGCCCAAATACTCACACCCGACCTTCAAAATATTCGAAGAAAAAGAAGAAGAAATCCAAAGATCCCGTGAAGCCTAGAGACAAGTGCACGGATTTATAGAAACAGATTGACGCGCTGGAAGAGTATAATCAAAAAGCGCGGACGCTCGTCACGCTACAAGAGTTCCTCAACCACGTCTTTCAGGAGGAAGGAGATGGAGAGAGCTCATCGGACGAATCCGAGGGATATGTGGCGAGTTGTAATGTGATTTCCCACTCGGAAGATGAGAAAACTCCTGGCACTGAGAAAATGGGGGCACATCCTGAGCCAGAACTTGTATGGCCAACAGATGAAATGATCGACGCCTTTCTAGACGAGATTCGTTTGAAGAGTAAATCCGATCAGGAGCGTGAGATGGCTGCATCGGAAGGAGCCAAACGCAGGCGAATAAACGAAAGAGTCGAAGCACTCCCGCCAGATCAAAAGACATCCGATGCGGATAAAAATATATTCAAGACGAGGAAAAGGTTTGCCAAAGCCATGTCAATGGGAATGAAGCTACCACCCTCGGAAGAAAACACGCTCGATGGGGCGGAGAGGCACCCTAATTATTGCTCATATCATCAGAAAATTTCACACCCTACGGAGGAGTGCGACGCCTTTAGGAGATGGTGGCAGGGATATGTTGCTCACCGGCAACATTTTAAGCGCATGAAACGCAGAACTCGTCGGGAGCAAAGAAGTACAACCGATAGGCACAAAAGAACTACCGGCAGCTGTTACGTGGTCGACGCCGGAGGATCACAAGTTCTCACCTTTGGGAGCGACTCTGATGAGGAAATGGTTCTGGGCCCTCTCTTTAAAGAATCCGTTTTAGGGTAAGAGGAAGAACCAGAGGCCGGCGAAAACATTCAGCTGCGCAATCGCACGCTCCCGGAAAAGAATCTCGGGCCTGCAAATAGAAAAGATAAGGGAAAGGAGAAGGTCACTGGGGATATCGCCTTAGATGACCAAGTCATGAAAGAGCTGACAGCCAAGGACACTCCCAGGAAGGGTAAGGTGGACTACAACATCCTAGCGCACCTAAGAAAGCTACCTTCTCAGCTCAGCATTCTCGACGCCCTCCTATTATCAAAAGAAGCGCGAGATTCATTAATCAAGGCGTTACAAGAACCCGAGCAATTCCAAGCCTTCCTTGCCGAAGAAAGGATGAAGAATGAACTGGAAGAAGTGCATACAGCCTACATCACTTTCGGTGACGAAGACCTCCTCCTCGGGACGTGCGACCACAACCGTCCCCTATATGTCTCTGGATACTGCCATGATATCAAGATAGGCAAGATCCTGGTGGATAATGGATCCTCAGTCAATCTCCTTAATGTTCGGGTGTTGAAGGAAATCTGTATGAGCGTACAGCACCTCGCTCGTGACAAAATTACCATCTCCGGTTTCGACTCCCAGTCGTCACGGACTCTCGGATTCGTAATACTAACATTACGCTTTGGACTACTCGTCACGGACATCAAATTTCACGTCATTGATGCCAAGACCTGCTACAACGCCTTGCTCGGTCGTCCTTGATTACATGAGTACAACATCATCCCTTCTACACAGCATCAGTGTATGAAATACTTTAAGGATGGCTTCGAATATACCGTAACAGGTGAGCTGAACCCATTTTCCGTGAACGAAGTCCGCAAGTACGAAAATGTGAAGTACTTTTTGCCAGATTTCGAGGATACAGAAAGGTGTCGCAAGCCGGAGAACAAAGCCGCCGCCACCATCCCTGTTTTCGGGAGCGATACCGAAGAAGGAGAAGAGATAGTTTACGCGGGTCCGTCCCGACGCAACAACCCGGGACCGTCCGCCCCCATGTTGGTCTTCGGAAGTGACTCGGAAGATGAAGTTAATGCCGTGTTCTCCAATCGGACGTTAATACAAGCATCCCCCAGCGATGATCAGAGTTTACAGGTCACCATGGTGCCGCAGAAACACTACAAGGATCTCGACGCACTTCAAGCTCACAATGTGCAGGACCTGCAGACGTTTTACGTCCCTCCCAGGCGAAGGAGTGAAAAGGTGATCCTATTCTACCAATCCACAGAGACAAGAGTGGAGAAAAAGATATGGAATGGCGTGGATGCTACACTCGACAGACTCCAACCCATCCGTTTGCCCAGATATTACATAAATGGACTAAAGAGGCTATTGAAGCGCCAAGGAGTATCCTTAAAATAGACTGTTCGACAAGCTCGGTTCTACAACAGGATTTGGAATGTCCTTGGGACTCAGCGCAAATTGCCCAACGGGAGAATGGAAACGCTTGGGCTCGGATATGTGAGATCTAGGAAACGGGAGCGAGTCCACGGCAGCTACGCCATATATAACTTCGATGAGGAGGAGGACACCCTGTCGGGGAATGCTAACCCCTCGTCAAAACTGGATCCCGCGAGTGAAGTGTCGAGTCCGTCATTTGAAGAACAAGTGGACAAGCTTATCAGGAAAGCAGGTCAAAAGGCCCGGGAAGACCACAACCGCGAGATGGCCATCTACGAGAAGGCCAGGACACAACGTCTGTTTCAACAGGCTGCAAAAGACAAAGATGCTCCTCCCTGTCAACCCGTTGTACAAAAGGCCCGACGTAGAGGCAGAAGTATATCAAGAAGCGGAAAGAGGAGCCGACAACAACGACGCAGGATTAGAGAGTTATGTGATCGGGTATTGCGCGGCCCAGATTTTTCCCTCATGAAGAAGATGAGTCGAGCGTATTCCTTCCCCTGAGACAAGACGAAGAAGTTACTCAAGCTCGCTATAAAACATCAAATGATCGCACTTCCAGAGTCTAAGCACCCTGAGCAAGCTAACAAAGTTTCTTATCCGGGCTATTGCTCTTATCACCGAGCCATAGGACACCCTATCGAAGACTGCTTCACCTTCAAGAACTGGGTCGAAGACCAGTACCAGTAAGGCAGATTTTCTTTATCCAGCAGCTGGAGGGTAACGCCGCCACAAAAGCACGAACCCAAAGCCGCAAGAACAGAACCAGATCCACATCAATCTTGGAAGCGGATTCGCACCTGTTACATGATTACAATATTAAAAGAAGAGCCCGAAGACATAGACGAGCTCCCTTGGTGCTTCGAAAACAATGACAATGAGGTAATCTCAGAATTTCCACCGGCTCCGAAAGAACTAGAAGATGGCATACATACTACTGCAGATAACCTCTAGAAGATTGAGTTGGGATCAGCAGACGATCCGCGACCGACATTTGTCAGCGAGCTGCTATCTGAAGAAAGGGTGGCTGCGTTAAAGGACGTGCTTCTACAGCATAAAGATTGCTTCGCGTGGAACTATTCCGAGATGCCGGGATTAGACCCAGAGATTGCTGTGCATAAATTAGCAATATCCCCGGATATCAAGCCAGTCAAGCAGGCGCCGAGAAGGATGCTGCTCGAGTTTGAGATGAGCATCAACGCCGAAGTCAAGAAGCTGATCGATTCTGGATTTATCCAAGAAGTCCAATATCCTGACTGGATTGCCAACATCATCCCGGTAATGAAGAAAAATGGGACGGTGCGCATATGCGTGGATTTCAGGGATCTCAATAAAGCCTGCCCGAAGGACGATTTCCCAGTACCGGTAACCGAGCTAATGATAGATAACACGTCCACTCACGAGGTTTTCTCCTTTATGGACGGTTCATCAGGGTACAATCAGATAAAGATGCATCCCGAAGACCAGAAGCACACCGCCTTCAGGACTCCTTTGGGTATATTCTGCTACAAGATGATGCCCTTCGGTTTAAAGAACGCCGGTGCCACCTATCAAAGGGCCATGACAAAGATCTTCGATGATCTCATACATGAAATCGTCGAGTGCTATATCGATGACCTCGTAGTGAAGAGCATGTCATACGAAGAGCATTTAGAGCATCTGAAGACCGTATTTCAGCGCCTTCGGCAATATAATTTGAAGATGAATCCCCTCAAATGCGCGTTCGGAGTCTCCTCGGGTAAATTCCTGGGATTCATCATCCGACACCGAGGTATCGAAATAGATCCATCTAAGATTAAGGCGATCATGGAAATGCCACCTCCGAAGACTCTCAAACAGCTGCGGTCTCTCCAGGGGAAGCTCGCCTACATCCGGTGGTTTATCGCCAACCTGTCAGGCAAGTGCCGTCCTTACAGTCACCTGATGAAGAAGGGAATTCCATTCGTTTGGGATCACAAATGTCAAGGCGCACTGGACGAGATCATGCAGTACCTGCAGAACCCCCCAGTGTTGGCTGCCCCGGTTAAGGGAAAACCTATCATTCTTTATACAACCGCCCTCGAAGGTTCTTTAGGCGCCTTATGGGTGCAAGAGAATAACCAGGGGAAAGAAAAGGCACTCTACTACCTAAGTCGAGTTCTTCTGGGGGCAGAAAGCAATGACTCCCCGATCGAAAAACATTGCCTGGCGTTAATCTTTGCGATAACAAAACTCCGGCACTATGCATTGGCACATGAAGTCCGTCTTATATCAAAGGTGGACCCCCTAAAATATCTAATGTTGAAGGCCATATTGACGGGGAGACTCGCTAAATGGGCCTTACTCCTGATGGAGTTTTCAATAACCTATCAGCCTCTTAAGGCAGCGAAAGGCCAAGCCATTGCCGACTTCCTTGCTGAGCATCCAATACCTGCCGGCCTTCCTCTAAATTGCGATTTGCCGGACGAACATGCATTTGGCGCAGTCGACGGTGGTGATACACAATAAGAACTTTATTTCGATGGAGCATCTTCCACGAAAAAGCGCAAACAAAGTACCCCTATAGTCAAGTCGGGAGTGGGCCTTATCTTCGTGACCCCACAAGGAGGGATAATGCGCTTTGCTTTCTCCTTAACGGAATCAAGGACGAACAATGAAGCCAAATACGAAGCTTTGATAGCGGGCCTTGAGATCGCCATTGACATGGGAATTAAAGACCACCTTATATACGGGGATTCTCAACTGGTCGTTAGTCAAGTAAATGGTGACTACCAAACGTGCAAACCGGAGTTGGTGAAGTACGGCGAAAAGGTGCAACAACTGTTGACCCAAATTCCCTCCTATACTTTGGAAAGCATACCACGCACGGAAAATAGCAAAGCGGACGCGTTAGCTAAGCTCGCTAAAGAATTGGCTGACGAGAACCTCGATGACGTTAAAATCTTTGTATAAAGCCGTCGAGTGCTCGCCCCAGCAGAAATATCCCCGGAATGATACGAAGAAAAAGGAGCGACTGAGCAGACGACCCTACAAATGAAAGACCGTGAGAAGGCCGAGGACTGGAGGGAAGTCTTCATAGACTACTTTAAGTCCCACCGAATGCCTGAAGAAGCGTCCTCAAGACATCAGCTCATGAAACGAGCTCTATCTTTCGCTTTCGTCAATGATACTCTATATAAAAGGACGTTTGATTCTCTGTGGCTGAGATGTTTAGGACCTGATGAAGCAGAAAGAGTCGTTCAGGAAGTTCATGACGGAATCTGTAGTTCTTATCAAGCAGGCCCAAAGATGAAGTTAAAAATTAAACGGATGGGTTACTATTGGCCCACGATGATCCAGGACTGCCTCAAGTATGCGAAGCAATGCCACTCATGCCAAATCCATGGGGATTTCATCCACCAGCATCCGAATCCACTGCATCCGACGGTGGCTAGCTGGCCATTCGAAATGTGGGGGACTGACATAGTCGGCCCCATCGAACCAGCATCGTCCCGGGGACATCGTTTCATCCTGGCGACGACTGATTACTTCTCCAAATGGGCGGAAGCAGTACCGCTAAGGGAAGTGAGGACAGAGAATATCCTCCACTTTTTCAAAACGCACGTCATTTATCGGTTTGGAACTCCACGGCGGATTATCTCCGATAACGGGCCAGCCTACAGAAGCCATAAAATTAGCCGCTTCGCGCAACAGCATAATATAGACTGGAGATACTCCTCAGTTTATAATCCACGAGCTAACGGTCTGGCCGAGGCCTTCAATAAGACCTTGACAAAGATCATAAAAGAGACGATGTCCCGAAATAAGAAGGACTGGCATGAGAGACTGCAAGAGGCTCTTTGGGCATATCGAACTACGTTCAAGACGGCCACGAACACGACGCCATACGCACTGGTATTCGGTATCGAAGCGGTACTCCCCCTCGAGATAGAGCTGCCTTCTCTACGAGTGGCAGTCCACCACGAATTGACAAACGAAGAAAATACTCACCTTCGGTTTGAAGAGCTTGATGCCCTCGATGAAACCCGGCTCATAGCGCAACAAAATCTGGAGGCCTACAAAGCAAAGATGACGCGCTCGTACGAAAAATTGACCAGGCCGAGGACATTCCGCCAAGGCGAACTCGTACTAGTGGTCAAAAGACCTATGATCCCTAATCGCACCAAGCGGGGAAAATTCGAGCCAAACTATGAAGGCCCGTACATCATAGATAAGGTCTACCAGGGTGGGGCCTATCTACTCATGGACATGCATGGTGAAAGGCCTTTCAGGCCAATAAACAGCCGCTTCCTAAAGAAATACTACGCTTAATGAGCCACATCCTAGGTCAATGATAGATGACGACGACTATGTCCGCTCGCTATCTTCCTAAAGCTCAAAGCTCTATAAGTAGTAGCCGGCCCTCTCCTCAACGGACCGAAATATCCTTAAACTAACGATGGACCGAAACGTCCTAAAACTAACGACGGACCGAAACGTCCTTAAAACTACTACCGCAGCATCCTTAGGCTGACAAAAAATAAATAAATAAATAAATAATAAATAAAAACGGTACGTCCGTAAGCAAAAAGGGCACGGATGAAAACCCGAAAGGGCTCCGTGAGTAAGAACAGCAGGGCTACCGGCGGGTGTTCGTGAAAACCCGAAAGGGCGCGACCTCGTAAAAAAAAAAGAAGAAAAAAATAAAAACGGTATGTCCGTAAGCAAAAAGGGCATGGATGAAAACCCGAAAGGGCTCCGTGAATAAAAACAGCAGGACTACCGGCGAGTGTTTGTGAAAACCTGAAAGGGCGCAACCTCGTTAAAGGGCACTTGCAGAGTCCTCACGACCTTGTAAGGAGAAACCACCCGCGTGAGATCCTTACGACTCACAAGGGAGTAACACACTTAGGGATCCCCATGATTGCTAAGCAGAAAATACACTTACGAGATCCTCACGACTCGTAAGGAGAACTCTCTTATGGGACCCTCACGGCCCATAAGATTTGAAAGTCTTAAGTTACAGAAACCTAAACCAGTTCTTAAGCAAATCCCCCACAACCTTCAATATTTCCCTACAAGAGGCTCAATACTAACCCTTGTATACAATCCACGTGCGCGAATAAACATTTCCCCAGCAAAGTCCCACCCGTGACTAGGTATATGTCCATATGGTGAGCAACCCTTGTAAGCCCTCTCGACTTGTGAGGAGAAGACCCTTTTGTAAGATCCTTACGACTTGCAAGAGGACATGCACTTAGGGATCCTCATAATTCCCAAGGAGAAACACATCTACAAGATCCTTACGACTTGTAGGGAGAAATACCTTTGTGAGACCCCTACGGCTCATGAAGTCAAAAGCCTTGGTCGACAGGACCCTTAACCCTGTTTACTAAGCCACCTTTGTTCAACATCGACAGAGGCAAATGATGATTCGCTCCTGGCAACATCCCAGTTGTAGCGGTGCTGATGCCGAAATCGGTGTTTAAAATCCAAGCTTGCAGCAAAAAAGCTAGCGAGCCACACATGCATACGAAATAGCCGAAATGATGGGGCAACTTGCAATAAAAAGCAGCAAGTAAAAATGTATGCATGACAGATAGCTGAAATGATCGGGCAACTCGCAATAAAAAGCAGTGAGTAAAAATAAAATAAATAGCCGAAATGATTGGGCACCGCGAAAAATGGCCGAAATGATGGGGCAATCGCGACCTCCGCGATATAAAAGCTGAAATGATAGAGCATCGCGGAAAAAGAAATAAAATAAAAAAAAGTTTCAATTTATGCCCTACAAGTGATGTTCCATCACACCTTGTATACAATCCAAGGGCGTAAACAGAAAAGGGATCATGCTTCTCCCCCAGGTTTCACCATAAGAAAGAAGCTAAATCTCGACGGGCCACAAGCGACCTAGAGATCATCCAAACACTCGTCTCGTAACGACGGACACGACTTCAAGCGAAACGGAACAGCGGCAACTCCCAGTTCTATGGCTCGGCGATATCCTGATCACCGAAAAGTCAAATCCCAATTCCGTTAAATACGAATACAATCAACGAAATTCCTGGTTACGTGGAACGTGGATAACGTCACTCTTTGACCCCGCGGAAAACATCCAGAGCGGATCCTGGTCTTCGCAGAGCACGGCAGTGAACCCGTGTGAAGCATCCAGAGTGGAGCCTAGCCCTCGCCGAGCACGGCAGTGAACCCGTGTGAAGCATCTAGTGCAAAATTCCTGGTTACGCGGAACGCGGATAACGTCACTCTTTGACCCCATGGAAAACGTCCAGAGCGGATCCTGGTCCTCGCAAAGCACGGCAGTGAACCCGTGTGAAGCATCCAGAGCGGAGCCTAGTCCTCGCCGAGCACGACAGTGAACCCGTGTGAAGCATCTAGTGCAAAATTCCTGGTCACGTGGAACGTGGATAATGTCACTCTTTGACCTCGTAGAAAACGCCCAGAGCGGAGCCTGGTCCTCGCCAAGCACGGCAGTGAACCCGTGTGAAGCATCCAGAGCAAACACCGGACTGTGGAGTACTTAAAATCCACGGACTATGATGTCCTTAACCTCGACCGTAATGTCTTAAAACTAACAATCAACAACCCTGATTCCGTACTGATTCTACCTTGGTGTAAGGGTACATCTCTTCACTCCTTTGATGCCTGACGTTGTAATTCCTCGACGTCTTCAAAGAGGTGACGGGTCCCTGCAGCCAAACATCGGACTGTGGAGTCCTTAAATCCACGGACTATGAGGTCCTTAACCTTGACCGTGATGTCTTAAAACTAACATCGGACTGTGGAGTCCCTAAATCTACGGACTATGAGGTCCTTAACCTTGACCGTGATGTTTTAAAACTAACATCGGACTGTGGAGTCCCTAAATCCATGGACTATGAGGTCCTTAACCTTGACCGTGATATCTTAAAACTAACATCGGACTGTGGAGTCCCTAAATCCACGGACTATGAGGTCCTTAACCTTGACCGTGATGTCTTAAAACTAACATCAGATTGTGGAGTCCCTAAATCCACGGACTATGAGGTCCTTAACCTTGACCGTGATGTCTTAAAACTAACATCGGACTGTAGAGTCCTTAAATCCACGGACTATGATGTCCTTAATCTTGACCGCGACGTCTTTAAACTACGATGCCTTGAGAAACCCCTGACCCCGTGAAACACGAATAAGGGTGACCACATCCAGCACTTGCAGGTCCTCATGACCTGTAAGGAAGAAAAACTCTCTTGTGAAATCCTTACTACTCTAAAGGGACAACCCGCTTAAGAATCCTCACGATTCGTAAGAAGAACTTACACCTATGGGATCCTCTTGACCCATGGGGAGAAAAACTCTTTATGTGACCCTCGTGGCTCATAAAGTGCAAAAGTTTTAGGAAGCAGATCTTAACCATGAATCCTAAGCCATCGCTCCCCTGCAAGGAGATCAAGATAAATTGTCCGCAAAACACATTCAACAAAAAGGAGACGCATCATTGAAGAAAAATGTATCTTTTATTCATAAACCAAAATGGATACAAAGTACAATTCATGAAAGAACAAAAGAAAATACTCTCATCTATGAGTATATACAAGAAGGCAGGAAAAGAAACAAATGTTTCAAGCCGGCGGGCGATTTAGCAGCTTGGTCAGCTCATCCTGCTTTTGTTGGGCCACGGCCTCATGATTTAAGATCGCCAAAAGACGGGCCTCCGCCTGAGCTTGCTGGGCCTGATATGAAGCAAGCTGAGCTTCAAGATCTTTCTCGGTGGCTTTATGGGCCTCGATCCTTTCACGAGTGAACGTGGCAGCTTTATCGAGAGCCACCACCTCTTTTATGGACTCCTGAAGCACCCGCCATAGTTCGTATGCTTTATTGGCTTTAGCTGTGAGGCTGGCCTGAAGCTCGCTCAGCGCCTTAGAAGCCAACTCCTTCTCCGAGAATTTACGGCCGAGCCTCTTCTCGCACGACGTCATGTTTGCAGCGCACCGTGCTATCAACACCCGTAACTCCGCCTTTGCAGCCACAGCTTCCGAGGAAAGGTGGGAACGTTCAAGGGCGTGCAAACAATCCTCCACCTTCCTACAGAACTCCACCCAGACCCGCACCACCTCCTCACTATGATAGGTGCCAAGAAAAAGGAGAGAGCCGTTACCCTCGGCGGCAAACGCTTCGGCTGTAGTCGCGCTACCAGCACGGAGCTCCTCAATAAAATATGAGAGGGAGACAAGGCTTAGTTGGGCCAAGCGCTCTGAAGCCCGCAAAGCATAAGGGCCGGGCGGCATCACGATGCGCGATTCCAACGCCATGGAGACTGGCAGGGCTGTTCAAATTTGAAAGATGTCAATAAAATCCTTAAGCACAGAACGAATGGGATTATAATAAAATGTCGCTTACCGACAGTCATACAAGTAGGAGCTGAAGGTTCCCCTGGCCCTTCAACGACCTCGACCTCGTCGTCAGCGTCCAAAACTATAAAAGACGTCAACGTCATTTCGTAAAATAGTAACAATGCCATGGTAAAAAAAATGATGACGAATAACGCTAACCTTTCCCAAAGGAAAGGACAATACGCTGAGGGGAGATCGCCTGTGGAGCCGCCATCTCCAACAAACGCTGAAATGACTGTTGAGGCAACAGATCAGCGATAGTAGCCGCCAAACCGCGCAGTTCTGGGAAAGATAAAAGAGTTCAGACCATGGAAGGGTTGCTAATCTAAAATGCAGAGGGTTACCTTCAACACTTCTCCCGCTTTGAGTCGGGGGGATAGCGGCTTCGACAGCCTCTGCCAAAACCGCGGGCCCTAACAAAGGAAGGGTAGTCTAGACTACCCCCATCTCAGCCTCTGGGCCACCTTCGGGAAGAGCCGTTGGAGCGGTAACCTCCAAAGGAGCCTTCCCCAAAGGGGCAAGCATTTCCTGATCAAGAACAGCCGCTGGAGGCTCTACCGTAAGAGGAGCAGCCTCATCAGCCCCCTCCACATCGAGCAATGCTTCATCGGGGATTTCGGCAGGCATTAGCTTCAATGAGCCCATAGGGAGCTCCCCCAGCGTCGAAGATTCTGCGCAATTCAAATAAGAATAAGGATACACATATACAGGCGTGAATAATCTGAAAAGCTGCAAAAAAAAAAGAGAACAACAACGTTCCGATGCGCAAAGAAGCCTTCAATATGGCTTCTTCAAGCCGCTGCTCCTTCTCAAGGAGGCGTGCTCGCTGGGGCTCAAGGGTAGACTCATGGCCACCGGTCCACAAAGAAAGTGCGGCCGCTGCGTCTTCTGAAGCGGCCTGCTTCAGGGACCTTTCCCCCCATTCCTCCAAAGGACCGATAAACCGCCGCCGAATCCATGAAGGGTCTTCGTAAAAGATTACAGCGGGATAAGGTTTTTTCGGAACCCTGGCATTATGAGACACGTCTTTGGAGCGACGTATGGCCTCGGCCAACTGTGCGGCTTCCTCATCGGCCGAACTCAGGAAAAGAAGTCCAGCGTCTGACTCTTGCGTGGCCAGCGACGCATCTGGAAGTATGGGCTCCGACTCCGTTAAAGAATCAAGTAGGTTGGTGGCCACCCTCTTCCGCCTCTTAGATCCAGAACTGGCCGCCGAAGACGACCGCTTCTTTTCTCGCGGAGCTTTCGTGCGGCGGCGACCCACGTCGCCTTCAACACCATCGTCCCTATTACCCTCGCTTGGTGCCACAACCGAGGATGACACCGCCATTGTCGATGCCACGGGTGGCAATGCTGCCGCAGGCGGTGGTGCTGCTACTGGGGCCCGTCTGCCCTGTGATCGGGTACCTGAGGCATACCAGCTGTTGGAGTAAGGTCCACCCCTGACTGCCCCGGAATGAGCGCGGTGCCAATCTCCCTCAGAGGGAAGCGGACCGGAGCCCTCGGTCGCAGCTTAGCTCCCGGAACCTGAGGAGGGGCATCATGACCAAGAAGCACCCTTCTTTCCTCAAGGATAATCGGGCGCACCCGATGGAGATACCATCCCGTAAACGCCCCCATGCACCGGGGCGTATGCTCAGCTTCAGGGATCATAAAGTGGGAGCCGGTGTTCAACCTCACGAAATGATGTGCGGCATCGCGAGCGGCATCAAGTGAAGGGACCGGCGCAACGATGAAAGTTTCAAAGGGAACACCCTGGTCGTATTCAAGCTGTCGGGCGAATCGATGCGGGTTATACCGCATGAAAAGAGCTGCACTGTCCTGGCGAAACACCAAGTAGCCCGGTCTAATTGTATACAAGCGTGCGGCCTCCCGGGGCTTCAAAGAAGGTGCGTTGTCTTTCGACTGGTCCCAGAGTTGTTGAACTGGACCTGAGGGAGAAGACAGGACCCGATCGTTAAAAACCAACCCGCCAGCGGCAGCGTAAGGAGAAATCAGCACCCGAATAGCCCCAAATTGGGTCGGGTCGGCGGCAGAAGCATCGACTAATCGCATAAGTCGTGGAAAGGGGTAGGCATCGGAAAATGAGGGCCTCTGATGCATAGCAAAAGCCCCCAACATGTGCATTTCGATCCAGGATGTGAAGTAATGAAGCGAAAAATTCACCACGTCTACGCCAGGGCTGGAAGTGTTGGCCGCAGCGCCCAACCCGTGGTAAAGATGCGCCAGCGCCGAGATGCCGATAGCCAATCGCGTCCCCTCAGCAATACAATGAGCCGGGTAGATAACCGAGGCTCTCATGAAGCGGCGATACATGGGGATAACGAACCAACTGAGCCAGACACTGACAAACCCCACGAAGAACGTCTCCTCATCCATACCGGGTGCTGCAATGGACTCAAAAGACATCGGCGACATGATGGGGATATAGTATTGAGGTAGATCCGATTCAGTGGTCGGCAGCTTCTTCGAACCAAACCCAAAGGGGTCTTTGACGTTAGCAAACTTCGGAGCTGTCTTCAACACGACATCTTTGCGAAGGAAGCAGGCAATGAAGCTCTTAAAAGTAACGCCCTGCTCCTCAGATTCGGTAAAGATACCTAGCGCCTTGATCAAGCTGGGAAGCTTATGGCGAACGGCGTTCTCAACAGACAAGCCGTCAACCGGTGCAGGCTCGGGCTCGAAGACGTACTCGTTAGGAGGCTACAACTCCTCATACAAGGCACCCCTGATTGGCAATCCCGAGATTTCATAAAATTCTGCCAGAGAAATCGAAACCTCGCGATCTCCTAAAATAAAATGGTTGGTGGGGAGATTCCACTGGTTCAAGAACGCCCTAACCCACCAGACATGCGGGGACTTATAATGGAAGAGTGGCGCGTATATTGCCTGATAAAGCCCGACCATCTGCAGACGTGCACGATGGGTGGCAAGGATATAGCGAGCCCAGAGAAGGTAGCCCTTGGGGTGTCGAGGAGTAAGCCCTATCTTATAAATCTGCCCCCATGGGTGGGCCTCACCCTGGCAAATACGCGCCCCAAGATATCTATAGCCGGGATCGGATGGTTCGGGATACCGGTCGTCAAAGGCTCGAGCCTCCCCGTTGGAGTCCAATTGGGCATCTCCACAGCAAAAACCGTCTTCGGAGGATCCATCGGCGAAAATGGGAAAGTAGGCTCTATTGGTACTGCGCAAAGGAAACTCCGGCGACCCCGGATAATATGGCTGTACCAAGTTCCCCATAGAAGTAAGTTGGTGCAGTTCGGGTCATGAGCCCGGATCATCGCCATCACTTCCTCATCGGATGGTGATTGAGGGAAAGCGGCCTCCGAACGAGTAAAGGGAAAACACGAAGCAGAAGACATCGCACCTGAAATCAAATGAAAGAAGACTAAAAGCAAAGTCAGCAATATATATGTATCCATGCATGAACATGAAGACAAGTTGAAGAAAACAACAATAGACTTTTTTTTGGACCATTGGCTACAAAACACATGGGCCCCACAGAATCAAGATGACGGCTCGTTAATAATGAGACCAAGCAGTTGCAATAAAACAAAGGGGATACCCTCATTAAGTAAAAAGTAGGTTTCAAGTGGCCCTGCACACCCCCTAGAAGACAAATCTACCTCGGACTCTACAAAAAATCAAACGGGATCAAGGGAATTAAATTCCCACAGAAGATATCATTGCAAATTTCTGTTCCATTAATTGCAGAAGGACAACCTCGGGCCAAGAGACCCTAAGAAGCCTCCATGTGAAGAAACCAAGTTCTTCATAGGAATTAAATTCCTTATTAAGAAAAAGGAATTAAATCCCCAGAAACATTTTTTCTGTGAACGGGGTTAAGCTCCATGGATTATCACCATTATTTCCCCAAAGATCATCTAAACCCTAAGAGATCTACTTTTGAAGGCTAAAATGGTTTCATACTTTGGTTAAAAAGCTTGAAGAAAAATGGATTCTTTGTTAAAAAAGGGTAAAAACCCTTGTTTTGGATTTAAAATCCAGAGGAATGTGAAAGTTCATCGTTTGTTCAAGGACATTACCTTAGGAAAAGAATTCTTTTCGAACAGAGTTAAACTCTGAAAATTGTTTCAAGGCAGAGAACTAAGCTCTGGAAGAAGAGAATTAAATTCTCAGAAAAAGTTTGCAAGGAGGAAGATAAGCAAAGTGGAGGCACTTCTGAAATGACCCCAATATTTATAGAAGGTGATGGAAATGCTTCATCTCCCCAAATCCCTAGAGGAATCCAACGGTCGCAAAAGGTGACAGCGTTGCACTCACGTGCAGACACGTGAGAACAACGCTGTGGGGGCATTTGTTTCCTGATTTAAAATCAGGAAAACCTACAGAAGAGGCATCACGTGCTAACACGTGACCAACAGTCACGTGTTGGCACGTGACATTTAAAAGCAGCGGCAAAGGTACATCAGTTCCCAGATCGAATCAAGAAAAAGGCTTCAGAAAGGGTCACGTGCTCACACGTGACCAGCAGTCACGTATTGGCACGTGACATTTAAAAGCGGCGGCAAAGGCATAGAAAAGGTCACATGCTCACACGTGATCAGGGATCACATGCTAGCACGTGACAGCTGAACAGCGACTAGGAGACAAAGCGTAGAAAGCAGAGGAAAGCTCGTTCCGAAAGGGTCACGTGCCTACACGTGACCAGGGGTAACGTGGCCACACGTGACCGGCTTTCAAAGCCTATTTATTTAACAGAATCAAATTCTGCAGAGATCAGTCAAATCTTTCCAAAGGAAAATGATTATTTGGAACCGATTGGACTAAAGATTAAAAGGTGATTAAATATCACCTATCTAGGGAAAAATCTTGAACTTGGAAAGATTTCCCCTTAAAATCTAACCGGAATAACAAAGGAATATCTTTGGATTTGAAATCCAATGGTGAATAAAATTCACCTAATAATCCAAAGGTCTACATGATTGATGAATGCAAATCAAATCTCTAACGAATACAAATCAGATCACTCAATGAATAATTCATCGAAACTAATTGATTCTGCTCCTTCTCCTATAAATAGGAGCCAAGGGACATACAGAGATAAAAAAACACATAGAGAGAGAGAAATAGAGCCTTGAGACTTTGGAGGAATTTGATCTTCTGCAAAAGAAAACCTTAGGTAAGAAAGGAGAGGCTTTTAAAAAGAGAATTTAATTCTCAAAAGAGTTTAACTCTTATATTAAAAAGAAGGACTTAGTTCTCTCTTTAGAAGAGGATCTGCAAAGTGCACATCTCCCCATGAATTGAGAATTTAATTCTCATTGGGTTGAGATCCTGCCATGCAGATCCAAAGCATAGAGAGGGAATAGAAGTTTGAGAATTTAATTCTCATAGAATTATAGGAATTTAATTCCTTTGGGTTTAACCCTATGTTGTAGGAATATAATTCCTTCAGAATGAACAGAATCGGGGTTTAACCCTAGTTAAGAACTTCATTCTGTCAAAATAACAGGAATTTAATTCCTTTAAGAAAGAAGAAATTAGGGTTTAACCCTATAATAGAATTCAGTTCTTCACATACATCAGGAATTTAATTCCTACAGAAGAAAAGCCGGGGTTTAACTCCATCTAAGAATATAATTCTTCAAAAAGAAAAGTGGGAATTTAATTCCTCTAAAGTTATAGCTAGGGTTTAACCATATGAAGAATTTAATTCTTAAAAGATAAACAAACTTGCAAAGAAGCAGGGTCACGTGTTACCACGTGACCCCTGAAAAGTTCCACAGAGAAGGGCTTTGAGGCAATGCCTCACGTGACCCACATGACCCTTGGCAGAAGCTTCAACACACAAACAATTAAATGCCCATCACGTGACAGCACGTGATGCTCCAAAGTATTCAATACTCTCGGCATAACAAATAAAGGGGAGGGCGCCCTCACGTGCTACCACGTGACCCCTCTTACCTTAGTGCTTAACGCTAAATTGGACCCTCTGAATTCAGTGTTTAACACTGTTTTGCCTTAGTGTTCAACACTAATCGAAGAGCCTTTCTTGCAGTGTTTAACACTGAATTTCTTATTGTTTAATACTAAATTAAATCTCTGTTAACAGAGTTTAACATTAATTTTCTTAGTGTTCGACACCAAATTAAAATCTCTGTCACCAGTGTTTAACACTGATTATCTTAGTGTTTAACACTAATTTGAGATCTCTGTTGCTAGTGTCTAACACTGATTTGTTTTAGTGTTTAACACTAATTTAAACCCCCTGTTGCTAGTGTTTAACACTAACTTCAGCCCAATTGGCTAAGTATCCAGAGGCAAAGCCTCTCCTCTAATGGACCAACAGAGGGCCAATATCCTAAACATGATTGGACTTAGCCCAAGCTGGCCATAAGTCCTCAATTCAAATTCAACTGAGTCAATGGGCTCATAATATAATTAATTGGTCTTGTTTCCAAATTGGGCCAAAGATTATTTAATCTACCTCGGTTTAAGGGTACATCTCTTCACTCCTTTGATACGTGGCATTGTAATTCCTCAACGTCTTCAAAGAGGTGACGGGTCCCGATGACCACATATTGATACGGACTGTGGGGTCCTTAAACTCACGGACTATGAGGTCCTTAACCTTGACCGGGATGTCTTAAAACTAATATCGAACTGTGGAGTCCCTAAATCTACGGACTATGAGGTCCTTAACCTTGGCCGGGATGTCTTAAAACTAACAACGGACTGTGGAGTCCTTAAATCCACGGACTATGAGGTCCTTAACCTTGACCGCAACGTCTTAAAACTAACATTGGACCGCATGTCCTTAAACTACCCATGGACTGCAATGTCCTTAAACTAACTATTGACCGCAATGTCACTAAACTAAACAACAGAGCCCCCCCTTTATTGCTCTCTTGTTGGATCTAAATGATCCCGTTAAGTTGATCTTAGTCTAAAAACTAGACTAACGTATCCTTAACAAATGTTTATGTCGATCTTAGTCTCAAATGAGGCTACCGTGTCCTTAAACACAACCCCCAAACCCAAATCTAAGATAATACGGATTTGGACTAGTCCATGCCCTACGGGCGACGACATAACTCAGTCTCCGTATACAATCCACGGATAACCAAACACAAAATAAACACACACGACACGAAGTGATCATCTGGAGAAGGAGAAAGTTGTTACCGCAATGCGGTAGCGTAATTAACTGCAGGGGCTTGCGCCTGCAGGGAAGAGCGTCCCCACAATCAAAAACCCCGTCAAGCGAGGGGGAATCTGATGAAGTCTGCTACATCGGACGCATCCGTTTAAACCTTCGATACATGGTGCCATAAATCAACTTGGCATCTTCGGAGAGGTAGACGGATAGCACCAATTAGCATCTGCCCCGAATCTCAGGCAAGACAGTCCATGTCTTGGCCGCCATTCGAAAGGGAACACTTGGTTTGTCGCCAGAGCGAGATATTGAGTTATTCTTTGATTTGATTTTCGGCACGGTGTCTTTTTCTCTACCACAATAACGGATGAATTCGGCGGAGCTTAAAGAACTGAAGGATCTGTTGCAAGATTTGTTGGATAAAGGGCTTGTTCGTCGGGAGCTCATGTTCTGTTTGTCAAGAAGAAAGACGGCAGTTGTGTTTGTACTTCGATTTTTGTCAATTGAATCGGGTTACTCTGCGGAACAGATACCCCTTATCTCGTATCGACGATTTATTTGATTAGCTCCAAGGTGCGGGACATTTCTCGAAGACTGGCTTGTGATCAGGTTACCATTAGTTGCGGGTTCGAGAGGAGGATATTCTAAAGACTGTTAGTTGTATGTATGCACTGACTGGTGACACTTGTGCAGGTTAGTCTGTAGACCCGAGATCGTCATAGAGTCTTGTGTGATTCCCACTGTGCTTTGATTTCCACCTTACCATGTCCATGAGGGCGTGCAAAACGGTGGTTTTTGGGTACAGTCTCGAGTCACATGGAGGCAATGAGCGATATGAGGGGTTTCGTCTCTCCCGGTATTGGGGGTTGATGTTGCGCTGTGCTTGATTGTCCATAACAGGGAAGTCCCTGGCCAGGGCTGATTAGAGATTTACTGGTAAGTGTTACCAGTAGTTTCTCGACCCGTTATGAGCCTCACATCGGCACGACTTATCGGTTATTGGGGTCTGACATTTACCACCCCTAGACTTGATATGCGACTTATCAGACGAGGAGACCGGACTGTACAGGAAGTGTTACCGGCAGGCTTTTACAGAAGTTGGAGTGGGCTTGCTTGCTGATCTTCTGATCGCTCAATACCCGGGTAGCTGTTACGTCCAGCTAGTACCGCTGACGGCTTGTGGGTGCGTGATGTGATCATCACCTACTGCCGGCGTATTGACGAGTCTTTAGAGTCCTACATAGAGGTTTTACTGGCTCAAGAAAAACGAAATAGAAGCGCATATGTGATATGTGCGGGACCGAGAATAATGCGTGTATGTGATACCGTATTCTATTCTCGCGACTTTTTGTATCGGTCGGTTATATATGATATAGCCGGGTTATCGAATCAAGTGTTGATTCGATAAGTCGATACAATGGATGTTAGTCGGTTATATGAGATATGACCGGATTATTAAGTCAAGTGTTGATTTAATAATTTATTGTATAATTGTATATTGGATATACTAATTTACATTAACTAACATTTGTTCACTTAAGGGTTTTTCTCACATGAGCACAACTTTAATGTATATATGATATATATTAAAAATGTGTGTTCTTTTTTGTATCATGGTTGATGATACACATGACTTGGGTGTGCTAGACATACACCATACTATTTTAGATGATGGTTAATATTTATTTAAGGTAATTACAAATTAGTGGAGCTTAGGTCATAAGCATGAAGCTTGTAGAAGCTTGTGGATGCTTTGACAAAGTCCACTAAACTTTTTTTACTTTAGATTTTTATTAACCTAACCATTTTGAATTAGCTAGGGTTATGTCTCTACATGAGTGAGTATATGATACTCACTCACCATGGTTAGCTTTCTCACTTGATCATTATCCTCATCTCTTTCTTTTGTTTTTCTTCTTCATTGCTAAAAAGAAAAAGCTTGCTAGGGTTTGATCCAAAGTGAGAAAGATTGTGAGAAATAAAATTCTAAAGAGAACCCACTTCCTATTTCTCCATCCTCTACAAGACTAGCATTTTAGTTTAGGGTGTTTGCTTCACTAATTCTCAAGTTAGTAAAGTAGAAGCTTGAGTTGGCATCCCCTCGACGTAGATCATCTTAGGACTCGAAGACTTCAAGCATGGACGCGTCTTTCGCCTCGTGAAGCCATGCAAGGGTCCGGGAGAACCACGATCGCAGCGAAGGAACTTCAACAAGGAGCTAAAGAAGTGAAGGACCGATCTACAAAGGTTGTATTTCGTATTCACTTAGTCGTAAACGTAGTTTACTAGCATATGAAACCCTAATTTTCTAGCAACGATCTTGTTTAGGGTTGTTAAGCACGGCTAAAATTTTAAACGGGCATGTTTGATGCTTCCTTAACCCTTGTTAGAGTGCCTAGTAACCCGACAAAGACTGCTTTTCACGCGTTACGGGCGTTATGAGTTTTGGTGACGTCGTTCAAGCTCACCAATGCCCCAGTAGCGTTTATGGATTGGATGAACCGTATATTCAGGTCGTTTCTTGATCAGTTATTATCGTGTTCATTAAGGACATCCTAGTATACTTTTGGAGCCGAGTGGAGCCTGGGCAGTAATTGAGGATTTCGTTGCAGACCTTGAGGGAGCACCAGCTATTCGCTAGATTATCCAAGTGTGTTTTCTGGTTGGATGATGTTGACTTCTTAGGTCACGTAGTTACGAGAGATGATAAATATGGAATCGAAAAAGATCGAGGCCGTTCAGCGCTGGCCCAGACCTGTACCAGTGACGGAGGTTCGCAGCATTTTGGGTTTGGATGGATACTATTGATATTTCGTACATGATTTTTTTTCGCATATAGCTGTAACGTTGACTGGGTTGACCCGGAAGAGAGTTCCTTTTTCTTTGGACTGAGGAATGCGTGCAGAGCTTTCAGCAGTTGAAGACCTGTTTGATTATAGCGCCAGTATTATTTTTGCCTTAATGATCAGGCGGTTTTGTTGTTTATTGCGATGCTTCTCGGCAGTTGAAGAAACACGAGCAGAACTATTCCACACATGACTTAGAGATGGCTGCGGTGGTTTTTACACTTAAGATTTGGAGATACAACTTATACAGCGAGGCTTGCCAGATATTCACAGACCACAAGAGTTTAAAGTACATTTTTTCCGGCAGCGAGATCTGAATTTGAGACCGCATAGATGGATGGAGCTAGTGAAAGACTATGACTGCGATGATTCTTTATCATCCGGGCAAGGCGAATGTTGTGGCAGGTACTTCGAGTCGGAGGCCCGGAGGTAGCTTTTCATGTTGAACACAGTTCAGAGACAGTCGACGGCAGATTAGCAGATTCTTGTGACAGCCGAGTACAGTTTGAGTTTACGTCGACCGGGAGACAACTTGTCCGTGTCCGTGCACATCCACAGTTATTTGATCATATCCGTGAGGCATAGTCCGATGAAGTTCGTTTGTCAGAGATATTAGAGTAGGTTTGACAGGGCAGAGATTCAGAGTTCGCGATTGATGATCAAGCGGTACTACGATTTGGGACTCGACTATGTGCGCTAGATTCCGAGGGATTGAGACGCGAGATTCTAAGGAGGTGCATCAGCCAGCATATAGTGTTCATCCGGTTTCCACCACGATGTATTATGATTTGGGAGAAGTCTACTGATGTAATGAAATGAATAGAGATGTCACAGATTTTGTTTTGGGATGCTTCCTTGTTAGCAAAGTCAAGTTGAGCATCAGAGGCCAGCAGGAAAGTTACAACCTTTGACCATGCCGGAGTAGAAATAGGGGCAAATTTCTATCGAATTTATTGTAGGTCTAACTAGGACCAGCCGAGAGTAAGACTTTTTTTGGGTGATCGTAGACCGATTGATGAAGCAGCTCACTTTCTGCTAGTAAGGACCATTTTCGGATTCGTTCAGTATGCTCAGATATATGTTGATGAGATCGTGTGACTACATCGAGTTCCGACTTGTATTTTGTCCGACAGAAACACCCAGTTCACCAGCCGACTATGGCAGAAACTTCAGGAGGTTTTGGGCACCAGATTGAGTTTCAGTGCAGTTTTCTATCCGCAGACCGACGGCCGATCAGAGCGGACCTTTCAGATTCTTGAGGTTATGCTATGAGATTGCATTATAGTTTTGGTGGCAGCTGGGATAGCCACTTGACCTTAATAGGGTTCTCCTACAATGACAGCTTCCAGGAGACGATTCAGATGGCACCCTTCGAGATATTATATAGGAGGAAATGTCGATCACCAGTTTGTTGGACAGAGCTTAGTGAGAGCAGTATTTTGGGGCCACGGATTGTGCAGGAGATGACCGAAAAAATTCTAATGATTTGGGATAGGATGAGAGCGGCCAGAGCGGGCAGAAATCTTATGCATAGTGACGTTAGAGTAGACTTGAATTTATAGTTGGTGATCAAGTTTTCTTGAGGGTTTCTCCTATGAAGGGCGTGTTGAGATGAGGAAATGAAAGGAAGGCTTAGTTCCAGATATGTGGGTTCTTAGAGATTCTCGAGCGTGTCGGCGCAGTTGCTTATTGTTTGGCTCTTCCACCCAGCTTTCCAGATTTCACCCCGTGTTTCTTGTATCAATGCTCCGCAAGTACCTTCATAACCCCTCTCGCGTGATACAGCATCAGATGATCCAGCTGGAGTGCGATATTTCTTTCACCCAGCAGCCAATAGTCATTCTAGATCGGCAGGTGAAGGAACTGAGGTCCGAGGTCATACCGTCCGTATAGATTCTTTGACGTGGCCCGAACGGCGAAAAAGGGTCACGTGGGAAAACCGAGGACGAGATGTGGAAGAAATATTCCCATCTCTTCGCGGGTACGCGTAGTTAAATTTTAAATTCGGAGACCTAATTTCTTTAGGGGGGAAGATTGTAAAGCTTTAAAAATTCGTATAGGTTAATTTCGTGTTAATTAGCGAAAATACGTGTTTTCGTAAAAACCTTGTTAATAAATATTTTCCATATAAACATGAATATATCTATTTGATGATGTGAATATGTGTATAATTGTGTTTTATTATTTAGAATTTAGTTTATTGTTCACTTAATAATCTATTTTACTTATTTATTAATTACTAAAATATTTCCTTAAAACATGCACACACACATCTTGTGTAACCTTAGGTTAATACTTGTTTTAACAACCATGACAACTTAATTCTTAAAAAAAATGTAACAAGCACTTCTTTCTTTCCTCTCATATGTTCTAGACTTTTATTTTTTGATAAATGGAAAAGAAATGGAAAATTGGGGTATGGAGGCAATTAATGCTAGCATGGCTCTTTGCCTCTCTCTCACACTTTCTAGAATTCTCTTCCTCTCTCTTTGGGTTGCCTCTATCCCCTGACTTTCTCTCTTTCTTGAAAATGAAATCTTAAGCTCTCTACCTCACCTCAAACTCCTCTAAGCATAACACAAATCCCTCCAAAAATCATCCTAAAAATCTCATTTTTCTAAGTTAAACAAGGGTTTTTGAAGCAAGTCTTCTTTTGGATGGCAAGTTTTCTCTTGTAGGATCTCTGTACACTAAATCTTGAGGTAAAACCTAACTAAAGTATTCTTTTGCTAAATTTTTGGTTTATTAAGCTTAATTTGGTTTTTAAGTGGTAATTAATGCAAGTTTGAGATTTAAGGTGAAGATTAGGTTAGGTTAGGGTTTTATGGCTTAATTAGGGTAATTAAGAGTACTTAGTGCATAATCAACCTATTAATCCAGCAAGTTTGCACTAAAATACCCTAATGTCACTAATTTGTGTTTTAAAACGGTTTTTAATCAAGTTTTAGGATATTATGAATCTGCTATTACCATGGTGGTTTTTAAAACAAACAAACATATACATTAGACTATACATTGTGTTAGGAGTGTAGTGTAGAAACCTGGACCCTTTTCACCCGATTTGACCCGGTGACAACCCCCTCGTGGCCGGCCCAATTTTGGAGATAAACGTTGAAATTTTGCAGGTAGTTATCTGTAGGTATTATATGAGGTTTGGTCTAGCTTGTTTTTCTTGTTTCTGCTCCAGATAAAATCTGGGACCTATTATCTATATTTTTAGTGTTGAGTCTGCGCGATACGTGCGATTTGAACCATGGTCTGGTGTATTTGTGAGACAGACAGATCGTGTATGAATTGAGCGATGTTACGTGGGTCTTGTGCACCAAGTGTGCATGTACTCTAACTCATGGCGTTAATTCTTATATATCGTTCAGCCTTCGTGTTTTATCGAATGTTTAGCTTTCTATATTGATATTTGTATGATTCTAGGATCGGTTGCGGAGGCATCGGACGCGGCAGGGAAAGGAAAAGCGGTGATCGGATCAGATTTGCCGAGGCGTCCCGGTGAGTAGATGTACACATCTACGGGGGAATCGTCTGGATGGCGCAAGGCGCCCGATAGTTAGAATTTCTTTTAGTACATGCATTTATATGCGTAGTTCCTAATTATTCATCTCATTGCATCGCATCATCTTTTATATATATGTGTATGATATCATCTTAAAGGACACTCGCACCATTACCATTGGTTTATGCGGCACGGGCACTATTCATGTGGACACACACACCTTGGTAATTGCTATGCCATGAACACTATATAACTTGTTTAAATCAGAATATAAAACCATTGCAACATATATGATTTGTAAACCCGTATTTGTATATTCAATTCATCAGGATGGATACGTAGGATTGTTAGTCATACGCATACACCTCGTTGCATCATCGTTCATGCATAGTTTTCTAGTCACGCGTCGTATTTCATATTGTTGATACCATAGGCATTCATCATCACCGACATGTGTACATATGGTGATTTTTCTTGAGGATTTCAGTATTATGAGATTTCTGGATTTTTAGGAAAACCGCAAGAATTTTATAAACCATTATCATTTTAATAATGCAAGTTGTGGTTTTCTCGTGATATGATGTATGTGTCGTCCACCGTGACATTTCTCGGTTCTTGAGCGGTATCATACACCCGATTCGAGGAGGAGGAGGAACCATCTGTGGGTGCATGGTGGACCTGTGCGGTACCCCGGGGCAAGATGGTCGTAGGTGATGGCGTTGAGCCCGGAAGAGGAGCACTACCGACCGGTTATTTGTGACGTGGCGGATATTCGGAGTATACCGACGAAGTCTTGAAATTGATGATTATGGGCCAATCTGGATTGCCGGAGCCCGAGATATTGAGATTATGGGCTAGTTCGGATTGCCGGAGCCCGAGATATTGAGATATTGATACATTCTGACATCGAGGTATTGAGCCTGAGATGTCGAGAAATTGAGATATTCATATTTTGGTGTCGATGCTTGACACGGATTTCTACTGATTTCATTGATGATACTACAGGTAAATTACAGAAGTTTTACTAAGATAAGAATACAGATTAACATATTCAGATCGCGTGTTGTTTATGCATTCATGTTGCATACATACCAGTGCATCGCATCACATTAGTATATGTAGGCTGTGACGAAATTGCGTGCATGCTTACGATAGCCTTATTAGATGTTACTTACTACTCATGAGTTGGTAACTCACCCCCGTTGTGCCACAGTGCCTTGCAGGTTTGACCCGTCAGCGCCGTAGCGGCGGGCGTTCTTCCACTTTTGGCTTCATTTGCTTGATTTGCAGCTTGCTAGTTGGTGGGTTGCGAGGATATTTTTATCCCATAATGTACATTATATTGTATCTAGTATACTCCATCTACCCTTGTATATTTGACTAGACAGTGAGACTCGTGAGACTTGTATTTGTGGTGTTTAGTGTCGATGCTCACTTGAGCCGACGTGGTATTTTCTTATTTCTTGCTTTATAATGCATATTGTGCACTTTTTATATACATGTGCATGTGGTTGTGTTTCCGCCATCGGCGAAGAGCTAGCTCCAGCTTGGGGATGCCTTTGTTCATTATTCAATTATATTTTCATGTGTTGTACCCGTTTGGGGGCCAGCATTTACAAAGGAGACTCTGCCGAAATTTTCGAGAAAATATGTTGTTGCTTTAAATGTTTAATGCCACTCATTTTTGATAAAACCACTTGCTTTAAAAAAAGTTTTCCTTCACTCTATTTGTTAAATAGTTTACTTTTCTGGGCTTTTGGCTTACTTAGATTACGTTGCGCCTTGAGATGTTTCGTAATTTAAGTGTTATTCACGTTCCGTACCTTCAGACCCCTAATAACTTAACATTAAGTATCGGTATGAAGACCATCACCAACTGAGAAACTACCGATTCTAGATCGGTAATTCTCTTCTACCCTGGCCGAGGATTTCTGGTGATGGCCACCCGTGCACACCGCGATATCAACCCCCAATATTAGGAGAGACGAATCCTCTGACGATCCGCTCACTGCCTCCATGTGGCTCGGGACTGTACCCAACTAAAACCTGTTTGCACGACTCCTTTGAGCCGTGGTAGGGTAGTAATCAAAGCACAGTGAGAACTCACACGAGGCAAATGATGATCTCGGGTAGATAGACTAACCTGTACACATCTCACCTGGGAACTGCTATCTGACAATAGGTATAATACAAACTAGCATGTTCCCGGCGAGTCCGTCCGGTGTATTTATAACCCAATGAGCACATGTATACATCTTAGGTGAACCAACTGACACCAATGGCTTGTGAGACCGGCCACTTCCCCTCGTCGGGGTCTCGATCCGTATACACTAGTCTACTCTTGGAGTATCGATACCCAGTCTCGAAACTCCCATGAATAGGAATACTTTAAGGATGTGCTTATAGACCACCCAACTCCCACGTATATGATCGCCATCATACTGTTGGTAGTCAAGCATGAATCCTAAGGGCTCTATCAACATGTAATAGTGATCTGTAATGTCACGTGAAGCATGTACACGATGATAAAGATAAACCATATAGCATACTATCATCTCGAGTAAGACTGTTCTACCGGTATAGGTCCTCCCTCAATCATTGCAATTGCGTGCTTGTGATCCAATAATTGCTTTAGGGTACTATAGCCAACAATCTCCCTTGCATTTAAGGCCAATTATTGCGGTGTCACATACTCACAGCCCGTGTGATACCGAACACCCAATTTCTCTACTAATCAGTTTCACAAAGCCCGTTTGTAAAACTATTGTGTTCGAGAAATAGCCTCAGTGAGTGGATTCGCTCCAATGTCTCTTTCTATGTCTCTCTTTATCTCAAGTTTGCGGAGAAAGCCATTTCCCGAAATGAGTAATACCTGTCTTAAAATATGCCTGGATATCTGATGGGAACCAGTTCACAAATGAACTCCAAATCCAGTAAACTTCTTATACTGTATCGTAAACTGAATTTAATCAGTATCCTGTGCCACGCCTCTCTCAGTATGCGCTTGGACCACCTGTCCAAACTACTGCCCCTCGAAAAAGGTAAAACTATAACTCTGACTGTCATTCTGTCATCCAGGTCACCTTGGAAGCCTGGAATGATATTCGTCTCCCGAAGGAGGCTGTCGTTACCAAATCCCTAGAACATCTACTTATGTTCAAAAACTGCTTCCGAACGTTTCTCCTGGATTAGATTAATATATAAACTTATTGCATTTAGTGCAAAAATAACAACTGGTGTGGTACTTGACATCTCATTATTGAATCAATTGCCTAAGCAAGTGATATGCCAATCATGCACATCCCTCTCCCCTTTAGACTGTAAGACACTTTTAGAGAGGGTGACTCCATCACCTGCAGGTATACCATGTAAGTCTACGGTAGCGCCCCGGCCGTCTTTCAGACGCCAAATGCGGAACAAAAACTTTTTAACTGGCGCTATCGTATACTATAACCCGGATCTGCCATTATCTCTAAACTAACTAACTATAAAGTGGGTAGAAATGTTATACCGAACGATCCGAGTCCTTCGTTCTTTAACCATCATCCCACGCTTTATTGCGGCTGCTCCGATCTCGTCGATCTCCGATCTGCTCGTCCAGGTGGCACCACGTCAACGGATCTTTAAACGGACTCCCGCCTCTGACCCGAGGCAACTCGGTCATCAAGTTTGCTAAAAGAGATGACAAAGATTGATGTAGAGAATGAGTAGAACACTTTGTCTCGCTTCGTCCAAAGCCATGGACGAACGGTTAATGAAGTTGCCATTTGAAACTGTGATGGAATAAAAGGAGCTATGAAATTTCCATACACCAAAACTATCATCTTTTTTAAACAACAACCATAATTCCCTCACAAGCAAGGGCCGGCCAATATATGTGAGGAAAGTGATGAGTGTAGGAGGAAAAATGGTGACCATAAGAAGAAAGCTTATCACTTTACATTAATGAAAGAATGAATCACTAAAATCATTATATGCAAAATGGTGATTCATAATAACACATCACCATTTCATTTAATGCAAGAAAGATACATGAATCTAGTCACCATTTCTAGAACCTTCTAGAACCATGACTCACCCAAGAAAAAATAAATCCGTATTTAACCGAATGTTTAATACGGGTGATAGAAAACTGGAAATTGGCAACTTCCAAAAGCGATCCCGAAACGAATTTCAGGATAACCCCGTAACAGTATAAACATACCCGCATTTGTATTACGACCGAATACAAATGCGACTGAGACAAAGATATTATATCTACACAGTACAATACTCGGATCCGGCTTAAACCAAAGCCCACCAGTATTATCTGCCCGAAATATGACACGTGCGTAAACGCACGTGCATTTTCCGAACCCTGCCATAAAACCATACGGCCTCTACAACGTTTCGCCCGAACTTGGGAAACTATCTGTGGGGGACTCTAATGACTCGTCAGTAACATGGCAGTGGGTTTAACTGTTAGTTATATGTATGCCCTAGAGGCCATTACTGTACATACGATATATATTGTAGTGGATGCTAGGACATATATAAGGAGGACTTTCTTGCTCGACATGATAATATGCTATCTGGTTGTACTTTATCTTAACATGTACTCTGATTGTCTCTATATTACATGTTGGTAAAGCCCTTAGGATATGTACTCGACTACTGGGACTATGATGAGATCATACTAGTGGGGCCACGGTAGTCGACGAGTACATCCAATAACTGTTCCTAGTCGAGGGTGTATCGAGACAGGGCATCGATGCACCAGAGTAGACTAGCGTATACGCATCTTTACCCATATGATGGGCGATTGATGATCCCATATCCATCGGTGTTGGACATCAAGGATGGTATACGGGTGCTCAGTGGAGCTGGGTACACTGGACGGAGTCGCCGAGAACTCCCAGATGGTATTATACCTCACGTCAGATGGCAGTTCTCCGGTGACACTGGTACAAAGTAGTCTGTTGACCCGAGATCGTCATAGAGTTTTGTGTGATTCCCACTGTGCTTTGATTTCCATCATACCACGTCCAAGAGGGCGTGCAAAAAGGTGGCTTTTGGGTACAGTCCCGAATCACATGGAGGCAATGAGCGATAGGAAGGGATTCGTCTCTCCCGTTATAGGGAGTTGATGTTGTGCTGTGTTCGATTGGCTATAACCGGAAATCCCTGGCCAGGGTTGCTGAGATTTACCGGTAAGTGTTATCAGTAGTTTCTCGAACTATTATAGACCTTATATCGACACGACTTATCAAGCTACTGGGGTCTGACGTTTACCACCCCTAGGCGAGATATGCGACATATCAGACGACGAGACCGGACTGTACGGGAGTGTTACTGTTTGGATTCACAGGAGAATGTACAGGCTTGCTTGTTGATCTTCTGAGTGCTCAATACCTGGGTAGCTGTTATATTTAGCTGACCGCTTGCAGCTTGTGGGTGTTTGATATGATCATCACCTACTGCCGGCGTATTGACGATTCTTTAGAGTCCTACACAGAGGTTTCTTGGCTCAGGCAAAACGGAGTAGGGGCACGTATGTGATATGTGCGGGACCGAGGATAATGCGATATGAGATACCGTATTCTATTCTTGCGATATTTGATATCAGCCGGGTCATCGGATCAAGTGTTGATTCGATGAATCGGTACGGATAAATATTAGTCGGTTATATGCGATATAGCCGGATTGTCGGATCAAGTGTTGATTCGATAATTTAATGTATAATAATATATATGATATATTAAATTACATTAACTAATATTTGCTCACTAAAAGATTCTTTTTCTCACTCGGATAATATATTGATATATATACGATATATGTTAAATGTATTATTTTATTTTGTTACGATAAATATTATATATGTGATATATAATATTGTAACATGATATGATTACTAATGCAACATGTTTAGTAGAGATTAAACATGGTTAGGGTTTGATTAGGGTTAAACCTTTCTAGATGTTTCTAGAAGGTTTTCTTTTTTGTTTTGGAAAATATATTTTTGCATGATATTTCTTAACCCAACCACACCCCTTAACCCTAGTTCAATCTCTACAAAGGTTACTTGACCATGGTTGCATTATTCTTCATATTAATCCTTTCATTATTCATCACAAAAGAAATGGATCACTATTCTTCTTCTTCCTTGAGTTCTTCATGCAAAGCTTTCTTGCTTTGATATTTGTGATG
This sequence comes from Agapanthus africanus, assembly GCA_030015575.1. Taxonomy (NCBI): domain Eukaryota; kingdom Viridiplantae; phylum Streptophyta; class Magnoliopsida; order Asparagales; family Amaryllidaceae; genus Agapanthus; species Agapanthus africanus. Next base: position 504,052,716 of record CM057342.1, on the reverse strand, counting down.
AAAATATGTGAGAAAAAGATAAATAAAGAGAGCAAAAATCCTACTTCATCATCCTCATCTTCCCTTGCCCTTTAGATGAGAATGTTCACATCATTTCATGAGTGATAGCTTTTGTTAACGAAACTTCAAGGTAGATCATCTTTGTATCGAAGATCGGAAGCAAAGGTTGCATCATTCTCTTCGTGAAGCCTCTCGAGAGTCCAGAGCACGATGATCGCAGCGAAGGGACCTCAACACGGAGCATATGAAGTGAAGGACTGGATCTACAAAGGTTGTAATCTCTCTCACTTAGTGTTAAAGTGTTTAGCATGTTAGTTTTCGCCTAATCTCTAGTTTAAAGATCCGTATTCGGGTTGTTCGGCACGGCTAATTTTTTAATCGGGCATGGTTGATGACTCGTAGACCCTTGTACGCGTACCTAGCAACCCTACAGTGGTATCAGAGCCAAGCTAGTGCTTTAGGCGAAGTCTAGACGAAGTTTAAAGTCCGATCGAACGCCGAAACCCCGATACGGAACCCTCTCTGGACAATTTTCAAAAAGTTGATTTTTTCTGAATTAAAAATGCTCAGAAAAACAAGCAGGAAAAACTAAGAATTACTGTGAAGTACGGTCCCCTAAGTCAACTATTTGACCGCGGAACCGCTGCGAAACCATGGGTTTGGCGGCGGTTCCGCGGCCAAAATTTGGACTTAGTCCCTGAAATTTCACATAATTATTCTTTGGTCCTTTCTTGTTAATTTTTTCTGGGAATATTTTAATTCCACTCAAGTATTGAGTTTTTTAGGGTTGTATTGGGGAATCGTTGATTCGATCAGATAATTTAACTTTGTTTAGTTTTGTCCGGATAATTTTTAGAAACTGTTAAAAAATTCGAACGAATATCAATAACTCACTTTTTTCCCTGTCGGAAAATTTTTCAAAAGTTGGATTTTTTCTCGTGTTTAAGAACGTTCTAAGTCGTGCAAGTAACGCGGTGGACCCTCTAGAAGACAACAATCCTTAACTCGATTATGTGACCGTCTTGAACTGCCTTTTGAACCTTAGGGTTTGGGGCAGTACGGCGTGCCACATGTGAGGCGTTGGCTTGACCCTTCTACGGCTGGACCATTGGTACTGTGGCATGTGATAGATGTTTTTAAACTGATTTCAAGTGTTGAGATATTTTGGGGAAATCTTGGGTGTTTGATTATTCGATCGGAAAGTTTAATATTATCTATTTATCTGGAATGTGATACAATATTTAGAATCCACAAGTAGTTATATGATAACTAATTTGAATGTTATAAATCTAGCACTTCAGTCTCAAATTGATCGGTTGCCACGGAATTTTGATGTGATCAAAAGTCCGTCGCAATCACGTAGCGTACGCGGATACTCGCCGGGTAAACTTAATAGACAGCTACGCCCCATAGCCCCGACCAAGTGACTGTAGGAGAACCCCGTCGCCGAAAGCATCCGTTCGGGTGCTCGCGGCAGCGGTGTTCCGCCTTAGTGCACTTCGTCGACGGCATCTGGGGGTGCGGCCGTCTACTAAAATTTACGACAAGCATTCGATCAGAATATCGGGAATCTTGTTGAATTCCACGACTTGACATTGAAAAGAGTTTTCGATAAATGAGACTAAAATGCGGGGTTTATAATTGTTAGGCATGCGATGTCTAAGGAATTCATTTGGTTAGGCATGCGATGTCTAAAGAGGTTGCGGATTCCAACTGTTGTAGTTTTACACTTTCTTTGCTGTGACCGTAAGCGTAGTATGTGGTGTATCGCCGGCTTCGTTGCTATACATCAACGACAATCGGGATACGCATACTTGCTTACATTGATCATAAGAGATATTATGTGTTGCTGTGATATGTTATATTGGATCGTCGCATTTGAATAGCCGGGGGTTTTATGTGAGATGAGAGTTTTTTCTTTTTCATTCATGTAAAATTCATTTGTATGTAATATTCTTTTATTGGGGCACTTCCAAGTTGCGGATGATGTCACCGTTGTATATTATTTACTTTTCCGTATTAGGTAGACCCAAGGCGGGGAGCACAAGTAACCGGGTTCTAGGGTCCAGTGGGAGACCATCTCGAGGAGTCGAGACCGGGTCTCCTAACCCTAGAATTGGCAGTGTTGCTTGCCGCTCTCGTAGGGGTCTAGGGATATGGGTTTGGCTATTCATCGCGACCGTGGAATCCGTGTTTTATACAGGCTCGTATTGAAAATACGGACGTCCTAGTATATCCAATATTTCATATATGTTCTTCTGCTGCAATGTTCTGTGATGAGATCATATTACTGCCTGAGACGAATGTTTATATTATATATATAAGATATATGTTATATTGCAGATTTCGTTTCAAAAAGAGATGCTTGTGAAGCATAACAAAATGGGACTTCATTAATGAGATTAATGAAATAAAAGAAACCTAAGATGTTGTAGAAACTTGTTTATAAAAAATACTGGTAGCTCTAGTTCTTGCTTTGCATAGCGGTGTTCCTTGTAGAACATCCAGCACCTTATTCGATAAGGAAAGAGCCGAGATCCCTTCACCGGGAGTGACCTCTTTAGTGAAACTAACAGATGCTATAAACTCGGTTTGTCTTTTGATTGCTTCTATAGTTCTTGCTCTGCATAGTGGTATTTGTGAAATATCCTGCACCTTATTCGATGAGGAAAGGGCCGACGATCCCTTCACCGGGAGTGACCCCTTTAGCAAAACTAGAAAAGCCTCAAAAATACTCCATTTAAAATCACTCGATTCTACAACGATATAAAGTTCATTACGCAAAGGGTTTTCTTAAAAACCTGTCGTAGCCCTCCGTCATTTCAGATAAGTAATAGTTAGTATTCGTGCTGCTTTTGTTGACTCAGTCAAGGCGTAGTGTGCGGTAGCTGATTAGTGCTTATCTGCAAAGCATATGATGCGATTGGATTAGGGTGGTTGTGCGGCCTTGTTGACTCAGTCAAGGGTCATGCGGGTGGGTTTAATTCAATCGGGAAATGACGGGTTGAACTTTAGTTGCGGTCTATGGTTTGTTGACTCAGTTAAGGTCATAGATCGCTTGGGGCAAAATATTATTGGGAATTTCAAGTGTTGAAATTTGCAATGAGATTGCATACCTTCTATGAGATAGTTGGATCTCAATACCCGCTGCGAGTAAGAGTTACTCCTGGGAAAGTTTTACACATTACAATTAGCCGATCAAGTAGGTGTCTAGAAAGGTGTTAACGGGGTTATGCCTCTGGGAAAGCGAGGTTTACTTTAATTAGGTTCGTGCGAAAGCACGGGGGACCTCCCTCAAAGTACCGACACTGGCCTGGCTGAAAGATTGGCGAACTTGTAGCGTGTAATTAATCCCGGCTAGTCTTTCCTTTTAGGGTTTGAAGGAAGATTTGATTAAAACAGTAGGAGACATCCTGATTAGATATATTAGATAACCAATCTAATCTTGCAAGAGCATACGCTGAGTGTTTTCTTCTTTCTCTCCAGGTAGCGACCATATCACGCCTTAATCAAGATAATAATACGGATATATTGACCGAACCCGCTTGTTATACTGAGCTGGGGAACGTTGGTCCCGCTCCAACTTATAATTGTTATAAAACAGAGCAGGAAATTGGGGAATACCAGATTTCCTGTGCCGCCCAAACGAAGAAAGTGCATGTTGATGCATCATCTTCGGGTGTGTTCATTACATAGAACTGTTTCTCAGTATTCTTTACGTCCTGGGTATGTGATACCGGATTAGGATCCCGCATATGTAATTTGTTACATGGGCTACAGATAGGTAGAGAACTGAGAACGGGTGATAAATTTTCATGAGATAGAAAAAGGTGCAATTGTTGCAGCCAAGTCTGTTGGTCATTATCACCCTGTATTACCAGAATACATTGATTCTGAACGAATGTTATTAGATACCGAACCTGATATACAAAATCATATCAGTCTCTTTATTAGTAAAGAAATTTTGTATTGTTGGATAATGTTTTGAACATTTCCTGTATCAAGAGTTGATCGGTTCAGGCACGTTATCTAAAAGCATAGACGTTCTAAATCAAACTATAGTTCTTAGTATACAGAACACACACAAGAGGAAGAGTTCAGAAATGAACGAATCCTTCTTGAGGTATTGTAGACTAGATCATATCAATGCGACCCGACTAGCTAAGTTACATTTAGATGCATATTTAAATATGATTAAATTTACATCTTGTGAAACTTGCTGGTCATGTCACAAAGATAAGATGACCATAGCTCTGTTTATTGGAAACAGAGAAAGAGTTAGTGAACTCTTGGGATTGATACATGCTGATGTATGAAGGTCTCCTGTCTACACATGCTAAGACCGGTTCTTTGTACTTCATTACATTCTCTGATGATCTCTCAAGATTCAGACATATGTTCCTGCTGAAACACAAGTCCGAACCTTTTGAGATATTCACAGAATGTAAGTTAGAAGTAGAAAACTAAAATACGGGTATAAGTATTATGTCCTTTGATGGGATCAAGGAGGAGAATACTTGAGCACGGAATTCCTGGACTATTCTAAAGGAGAATGAGATTCTCTCTCAGCATTACTCCTTCGTATACACCATAGCACGATGGTATATCGGGGCGGAGCAATAGCCCCTATGTGATATGGTGTGCTCTATGATGAGTACTACTGAGTTTCCTATTTTCCTTTTGGGAGTTATGCACTTGAGAAGCTGCATACCTATTGAATTCAAATCAAATCAGTTGTCTACCACTTCATATGTGATATGGAAAGGGAAGAGCCTATATCTTAAGTTGGTTAAGATTTGGGGTTGTCCGGACTATGTCTAAAAGCAAAATCCGGACAAGCTCGAGGCAAGGTCTGTTATGTAGAACTGGAAAAGTTCCAGCTATACAAACTACAGCAAATGATTTGGTAGAACCGAAGGATTCAATAGTAACCAACGAACCTCAGCCCTCCGCCGATCTAGTAGAGTTCCTCATCCGCCTAAGAGATACTTAGGTTTCTCTATGACAGTGGGAGCGAGGATTGCATCATGAGATGATGACCCAACTAGTTTCGAGCAGGCCATCAGGAGTGGGACTCTGTAAGAATGGCTGGATGCTTAAGTGATCTGAGATGGAATCCTTATACCCCAACAAAGTATGGACTTTGGGTGCTTTATCTGAAGGGTTAAATCCCCATCAGGAGCAAGTATATCTTGAGAAGATTACTTGGTGTACATGGAAAAGTTGAGACTTTCAAAGCTATGCTTAAGTCCATCCAGATCCTACTTGCCACAGCTACATACCATGACTACGATATCTGGTGGTTGGGTATCATGACTGCTTTTCTAAATGATGTTTTAGGAGAGAGCGTCTATAAGTACACAGCCAGAGGGCTTCGTAGATAGTGGGAGCAGCGGAAACGTGAGCAAGATGTTTTATGTGATAAATCAGGCATCGCGGAGTTGGAACATCTGTTTTGATGTGGTAGTCAAAGAGTTTGACTTCATCAAAATAGTAGATGAACCTTGTATATACAAAAATGTAGTAGAGAGTATGGTGGAGATCCTCGTAAAGTACGTGGATGACATACTCTTGATAGGGAAGGAGTTTCCTATGCTACGCTCGGTCAATCTCCGCTTATCACAAGGATTCTCCATATAGGATCAAAAATGATACCTCCTAAATCCTGGGTTTTGGATCTATGAGATAGATCTAATTGGATGCTAGGATTCTCACTAGATGTAGCGAGATGGTATCAATCGATCCTGGGGAGAATCACTGGAAAGGTTCCAGGGTGATAAGGACGACTGAATGTCAGTCGTAGGCATTGTCTTTACCCTCAGTGGAGGGACGGTATGTTGGAAGAGGTCCAAGGTAGATACAGTGACTTACTAGACGATTAAAGGCAAGATACATCGTTACCAAGGATGCTACCAAAGAGGCAGTCTGGATACATATAAGTTCATGAGATGAACTTCGTTCCTACCATTGTGTGACAATGGAGTTGTGGCTTTAGCCAAGGAACTGCCATCCCATCAGAAATCCAGATATAATTCTTAGGCAGTATCACCTGATCATGGAGATGGTTGATCTCCAGGAAGATCGAGGTTAGGAGAGCAGACGCAGAGGACAACAGCGCGGATCCACTCACAAAGGCCTTTTTCCCAGTAGAGACTTTTATGGGATGGTTGAGTATGAGATACTTCAACCGCAGCTAATTGTTGGGTATGTGATACCACAACAGATGGCCCTAGTGCAAGTGGGAGATTGTTAGTTATATGTATGCCCTAGAGGCCATTACTGTACATACGATGTATATTGTAGTGGATGCCAGGACATATATAGGGAGGACTTTCTTGCTCGATATGATAGTATGCTATCTGGTTGTACTTTATCTTAACATGTACTCTGATTGTCTCTATATTACATGTTGGTAAAGCCCTTAGGATATGTACTCGACTACTGGGACTATGATGAGATCATACTAGTGGGGCCACGATAGTCGACGAGTACATCCTATAACTGTTCCTAGTTGAGGGTGTATCGAGACAGGGCATCGATGCACCAGAGTAGACTAGCGTATACGCATCTTAACCCATATGATGGGCGATGGATGATCCCATATCCATTGGTGTTTGACATCAAGGATGGTGTACAGGTGCTCAGTGGAGACTGGGTACACAGGACGGACTGCCGAGAACTCCCAGATGGTATTATACCTCACGTCAGATGGCAGTTCTCCGGTGACACTGGTACAGAGTAGTCTGTTGACCCGAGATCGCCATAGAGTCTTGTGTGATTCCCACTGTACTTTGATTTCCATCATACCACGTCCAAAAGGGCGTGCAAAAAGGTGGCTTTTGGGTACAGTCCTGAATCACATGGAGGCAATAAGCGATAGGAGGGGATTCATCTCTCCCGGTATAGGGAGTTGATGTTATGCTGTGTTCGATTGGCAATAACCGGAAATCCTGGCCAGGGTTGCTGAGATTTACTGGTAAGTGTTATCAGTAGTTTCTCGAACTCTTATAAACCTTATATCGACATGACTTATCAAGCTACTGGGGTCTGACGTTTACCACCCATAGGCAAGATATGCGACATATTAGACGACGCGACCGGACTGTACGGGAGTGTTACTGTTTGGATACACAGGAGAATGTACAGGCTTGCTTGTTGATCTTCTGAGCGCTCAATACCTGGGTAGCTGTTACGTTTAGCTGACCGCTTGCAACTTGTGGGTGTTTGATATGATCATCAGCTACTGCCGGCGTATTGACGATTCTTTAGAGTCCTACACAGAGGTTTCTTGGCTCAGGCAAAATGGAGTAGGGGCACGTATGTGATATGTGCGGGACCGAGGATAATGCGATATGAGATACCGTATTCTATTCTCGCGATATTTGATATCAGCCGGGTCATCGGATCAAGTGTTGATTCGATGAATCGGTACGGATAAATATTAGTCGGTTATATGCGATATAGCCGGATTGTCGGATCAAGTGCTGATTCTATAATTTAATGTATAATAATATATATGATATATTAAATTATATTAACTAATATTTGCTCACTAAAAGATTCTTTTTCTCACTCGGGTAATACATTGATATATATGCGATATATGTTAAATGTATTATTTTATTTTGTTACGATAAATATTATATATGTGATATATAATATTGTAACATGATATGATTACTAATGCAACATGTTTAGTAGAGATTAAACATGGTTAGGGTTTGATTAGGGTTAAACCTTTCTAGATGTTTCTAGAAGGTTTTCTTTTTTGTTTTGGAAAAGATATTTTTGCATGATATTTCTTAACACAACCACACCCCTTAACCCTAGTTCAATCTCTACAAAGGTTACTTGACCATGGTTGCATTATTCTTTATATTAATCCTTTCATTATTCATCACAAAAGAAATGGATCACTATTCTTCTTCTTCCTTGAGTTCTTCATGCAAAGCTTTCTTGCTTTGATATTTGTGATGAAAATATGTGAGAAAAAGATAAATAAAGAGAGCAAAAATCCTACTTCATCATCCTCATCTTCCCTTGCCTTTTAGATGAGAGTGTTCACATCATTTCATGAGTGATAGCTTGTGTTAACGAAACTTCAAGGTAGATCATCTTTGTATCGAAGATCGGAAGCGAAGGTTGCATCATTCTCTTCGTGAAGCCTCTCGAGAGTCCAGAGCACGATGATCGCAGCGAAGGGACCTCAACACGGAGCATATGAAGTGAAGGAACGGATCTACAAAGGTTGTTATCCCTCTCACTTAATGTTAAAGTGTTTAGCATGTTAGTTTTCGCCTAATCTCTAGTTTAAAGATCCGTATTCGGGTTGATCGGCATGGATAATTTTTTAATCGGGCATGGTTGATGCCTCATAGACCCTTGTGCGCGTGCATAGCAACCCTACATTAACCACAAGCCGTCAGCGGCACTAGCTGTGCGTAACGGCTGCCCATGTACTGACCTCAAGCGAAGCCGATGAGCGAACTCATCCTGGAACCCTACTGAGCCTAATAGTGACAATGTATATACAGTCCGGTCCGTTCGTCTATGAGTATCGCATATCGGCCTAGGGGGCTGGTAAAGTCAGACCCCCAATAGCAGTATAAGTCGTGTCGGAGTGTAGCCCAAAACACCCTGAAATACTACTGGAGTACCTACCAGTAAATCTCCTACCTCGGCCGAGGATTTGTGTAATGGCTCTCCTAGACACAGCGCGATCTCAGCCCCAATACCGGGAGAGACGAATCCTCTGCCGATCTGCTCACTTGCCTCTATGTGGCTCGGGACTGTACCCAAAAAATACCTGTTTGCACGAATCCTTTGAGCCGTGGTAGGGTAGAAATCAAAGAACAGTGGGAACTCACACGAGACAATTGACAACCTCTGGTCGATGAACCAACCTGTACACATGTCACCAGGGAACTGCTATCTGACGCTAGGTATAAATACCAACTAGCAGGTTCCCGGCGAGTCCTGTCCGGTGTACTCATAACCCAATGAGCACCTGTATGCTTCTTAGGTGATCCAACTGACACCAGTGGCTTGTGAGACCGGCCATCGCCTCTCGTCGGGATCTCGACTGTATACACTAGTCTACTCTGGAGAATCGATGCCCTGTTTCGAAACTCCCATGACTAGGGACCACAATTAAGGATATGCTTATAGACCACCCAACTCTCACGTATATGATCGCCATCATACAGTTGGTAGTCAAGCAAGATCCTAAGGGCTCTATCAACGTGTAACACTGATCAGTCACCTGAACCTGTACACGACTGATAAAGACAAACCATATAGCATATTATCATCTCGAGTAAGACTGTCAAACCGGTATAGGTCCTCCTCAATCATTGCAATCACGTGCCTGCGATCCAATAATTGACTTTGAGGGCACTATATCCAACAATCTCCCACTTGCACTTAAGGCTAATTATTGCGATGTCGCATACTCACTGCCCGTGTGATACCGATCATCCAACTCTTCTACTAATCAGTTTCATAAAGCCCGTTTGTAAAACTATTGTGTTCGAGAAATAGCCTCAGTGAGTGGATCCGCCCTGATGTTTCTTTCTATATCTCTCTTAATCTCAAGTTCGCGGAGAAAGCCATCTCGCGAATCGAGTAATACATGTCTTAGAATATGTCTGGATATCTGATGGGACCTAGTTCATAAATGAACTCCAAATCCAAACTTCTTAGACTGTATCCACAACTGAAACTAATCAGTGTTCAACACTATGCCTCCCACAATATCCTCTTGGACCACCTGTCCATAATACTGTCCCTCGTCAGAGGGAAAACTATAACTCTGACAATCACTATGTCACCCATGTCATCTTTGAAGCCTGAAATGATAACCGTCTCCCGAAGGAGGCTGCCGTCATCAAATCCGTAGAACATGCACTTATGTTATAAAACTGCTTCCTTATGTTTCTTCAGGATTGGATTAATATAAACTTATCGTATCTAGTGCGAAAAACAACATCTGGTGTGGTACTTGACATCTCATGATTGACTCAATTGCCTAAGCAAGTGATCTGCCAATCATGCACATCCCTCTCCCCTTTAGTCTATAAGACACCTTTAGAGAGGGTGACTCCATCACCTGCAGGTACACCACCATGCCAGGAGTCATCTATTCTAAAAACTATTAGAATACTGTCAAAGTACTCACATTGGGAAACTACCCAAATCTAGATCTAAAACCATAGATCTAGAAACCAGAATGTCTGATATTATATCCATATCCTGTCTGGAGAAACAACTGTGTGACGACCACAGTACAACCGATCGTAGTATAGGAATTTTACTTCCTACTCCGTGTATGTCATCCGAATACCAGGACATCACACCCTACTACCTTCTTAACAGATCCATCCCCTATTCTGATGAAGTCAAACCCATAACTGTCATATCAAAATTAGATGATCTATCTCCGCTATATCTGCTCAAGTCTATAAATAGACATAAGCTTCTTGCCCACTATGCTTCCGCTGCTCCCACTGACCACAACAACCCTCTGGCAGAATAATATATATGTGCACTTCTAAAGCTAGTTTAGAACGACGCTATACTTAACCTCCTGCCGGGTCTCATAGCCTGGAACAACAGTAGTGTCAAGTCTGGGTAAACAATAACCTCTCTGTCACCGTCCTTGAGGCTACCGTAGTACCTCTCGGGTGTCTGAGGTTACCCACCATATCTGCGGAGTGGCTATTGGAATGTCAAACCTGATTGAATATATTGGTCCTATTAAATTTTCCATAATCGTTTGCGGTTCTGGAATCACTTCCAGAACTATCATACTCCCACTACTGTTTTCTGAAAAAATCCATTTTACTAAAACTGTGGCGAGTCAAGAACAATATAACCATTGATCTTCCAGATGGTAGAATGTCAACCCTCGTCATAGCCTGGGCCAACCCACAAATTGCCATTACAGAAACGTGCCTTGAGTTATCCAGAGTCTGGTTTTAATCATAAGCCGGACAACTCCCCGTACCTTAACATCGTTAAGGTATAAACCATTCTATATCCAATATAGAAACTTTGGCACTTATTTAATTGGAACCAGATTCAAATCATGCAGCTGTCTCCAGTGCATATCAACTTAATGGAGAGAGGCTAATCAGCGTTACTCAACTTAGGAATCCATCCAATTATGAGTAACCTGAAAGATAAACAAGTTTCTCAAAACCATTACTATCATTTGAATACCAATCACAAGAATCTATATCTTCGATCTCTTTGAAGAATCCCGATACTTGCGACACCTGGTTCTCTACTTTATTCTTATACCCACAACTTCCCAAAACTTAGACCTTGTATTTCTACGAAACACTTGTCTAAAAACTAGAGAAGTCAAAAGTAAACAAAACATAGTACGAGGACCAACCCCTTTGTCCTGATGGACACTGGACAACATACAATACTCTGTATAAGTCCGCTGAGTTGAATAACTCAAAACCTGTGCATCGTAGGTTGAAAACTGTACTTATAGTTAAGAACTACTCCGTTGTTCAATGCTCCTTACCCAATCGACAACTGAAATTGGTAAATGTTACGGATATAATTTTAAAAAGTTATATCTCACTTTATAAAAATAAACGTACAGATATATCATTTTGAAATTGGTGCACAACAACGGATACATAAAACCAAATACATGCCGTCCGGCAAAAACTCAGGCGACTTTCTCAAATATCACCAATTACAACGAATTCCGATATAATGAGGATGATCACCTTATTCCTAATAACCTACTCCCACTCATCATCTGTAAAACCATACAGATGTGAGAATTATACCTGGTAAATACATACCCTGGAGTAAGTATCTAATCGGGAAATCAGTTTTCCTTTAACAATGCACTGAAACATGAAAATGTTTCGTAAGGGTATCCTGGTATTCCTAGTAATGCCTCTTCCATAATCCAATTCATGATTGTAACCGTATATTTCTTTGCCATCTCTCCAAATCCCTTTATTTGTCTTTAGGCATTTCCTTCTGTACACCCCTTTAGGCTAAGTGGTTTTCTTCCTTCCCTACCGTTCGGCACCAGCCTATGGTTTGGAAGAAGACTATCCAGTAAACATAATAGGTGTACTCTCCTAAACCAAAGAGTACTCGCAACTTGAGAGAAGGTGATGATAAAAGACAACTGAATAATACCTTATTCTATTTCTCCCAAACTGGGGAGAAAAGCAAAGGTGAAATAGGAGTGGCGATGAAGTACGTGTTTTGGTCGTGAATGGTAACAGTCACAATTTACTTTGCCCTCTTTCTAATCCCATTATTTTGTCTTTAGTTATTACCTTATGTACACCCTACTTAGGCTAATTGGTTTTCTTCATTCCCTACCTTTCGGCACCTGCCTATGGTTTGGAAGAAGACTATCCAATAAGCGTAATAGGTGTACTCTCCTAAACTAAGGAGCCCTCGCAACCTGAGAGAAGGTGATAATAAAAGACAACTGAATAAACCAATTCTATTTCTCCTGAACCTTGATCCATCCTCGAAGAAGTCCCTCCGAGTTTGTATATAACCATACGATGGATCTATCCAATGGAAGTGGATGTCCGTAGTAATACGGGGTGTTCTGAGAAATGTAAAGGGTAAAAGGAGCGGCAATGACTTATGCAACTCGGACAATCCAAAAGCCAGTATTTTAAGAAGATTCGGTCAACTTGGTCACTGAGTCATAGTCTAGGGTCAGTCAAAGGTTGTTGCCACAGAGAGAGAGAAAAGGAACACTATGCGTGCACTCTAACCTAGATCAGAATGGTTATCACTTTATCTAATCAGGAAACCTCCCACTGTACTGTCAAATTCTCCTCCAAACCTAAAAGAAGAATCAATCGGGATCACCCGAAGAGTAAACCAACTCATCAGTAGGAATCGGGATCCAACTCTCATCGCATAATAACGTGACGGAATCCACTGACGTTATCACACTCCAGAAGGTATGCGCATGCCTGGCAAGTTTCAGTTTCTTTAGAAACTCCCGATATGATTTTTGCCCCATGCTCTTATAACCTTGGCGTTAGGTCAAAATGTCATAAGTCACATGCCAAGTTCTACCCGTCACTATCTTGTTAATTTGAACCCACCCGCACATGCCCTTAGCGTTAGGTCAAAATGGCAGAACGACTGTCCCAAACCAACTCATCTATCAATGCAACAAATGAATACCCAGCAGCTACCAAACACTATGCCTTGGCGTTAGGTCAAAATACATAGCTTGAATACTACTGAATACCCAAAAGAAATGACGGAGGGCTACGGCTGGTTTTTGGCGAAAAAACCTTTAACGTAACGAACTTGATATCGCTGAAGGAACCTGATAGCTTTTTATAAAAATATAATGGTGAAAACCTTTGCTAAAGAGGTCACTCCCAGTGAAGGGATCTCGGCTTTTTCCTCGTGGAATGAGGTGCAGGATATTCTAACTGAATACCGCGGTGCAAAGCAACTTGTAATCGATTATAGTGAAGTTATTACCCTGACGCAAACTTCTGCCCAAGGGGTCACTCCCGGTGAAAGGATATCGGCCCTTGCCTCGTCGAATGAGGTGCAGGATATTCCAACCGAATACCACTATGAAAAACAAAAGGAAACGTCTTTGTAATAACACTTTTTAAAACTGTTCCAACAACTGCTAAATAGGTTTGTTTTCCTTTGCAATGATCAGAATCAACCCAGTCCCATCAATTAATCACACCAGAAAAGAACGAAAATAAAATGTACCTATATGCCATCCGCATTCGTCACTGGGTCCCGTCATTACCCGTTAGGTTACTTAACTAACGACAGAGCGGGGACAGGACTAGCGCGGGTGCAAAACATATACAACATCTAATAGTATATATACCAATATACAATAATCGCTCCAGGCGTGATAATATGCAACATTAAAGAAAAGTAATAAGCATCACAGAATAATACAAATAATCTGGGATCCCCGGGTTTCACAGAGCCGCTACTGAAACCCGACGTTCCCCTGGTCGTGTGGATAGCCTGTGCAATGAAACCTAGACCCCTACGGGTGCGGCAAGTTACCCTCCAAAACCTGAAGCGAGGCAACCCCCTACAGCATAGTGAATGAACCGCCCTGCACTTCACGGAATCCGGTAACTTGAGCACCCCTCCTTGGGTCAACCTGTACCCCCTACGAGTGCGGCGAATAGTCTGCCAATTCTAGAGTGAAGCCCCTCTGCCTCTCAAAGCCATGAAATGCGAACCCGTTGCCCTCTAGAACCCGGCTATCCGTGCACTCCATCGCGGGGTAAACCTAGTACAGAAATGAAAAATATGTACAATGGGTACATCGACCTCAGCCCGGTCATGCCCCAAAAGAATATTATACAAACAGGCAGTGACGGCAGTCCACATGTTGGACGCTCGCCCCGCAATATCAAATGTACAAATAAATTTAAACAGCATTACCATTGCACACTGCTATCCACCACGACAAATCCGCAACATCACAGCACAATACAGAACATCAACGCGAATGTCACGTTCGCAAATCCGTCTAAAAGAACTATAGCAATTAGACGCAATTTACCGCTCAAATGACATTCCCGGTCGGAAATATAATGTAAGTACCGCATACTAACAAGTTTAAAATTTCGATCGACAAAACTTCCCGAAGTGGGCCCCACGTACATCTGCAGTACAGTAATAAAATATGGGCCCAAAAGAAATATTCCAGAAACTACAATTCACTGTGTAGACATCACTGTAGAAAATTGGTGTTCTAATTCCACACGCTTGCGGCGGATCCGCGGCGGTACTGTGGAGTAGGGCCACCAAATTTCACCAGTTTTCTTATAAAAGCCTGCTCGATTTTCTGTGATGCTCAAAATAATTTTTAGGCTGGATTTAAAATCGACAGAAACTTTTGTACAGAAAATTGTAGTTTTCGAAATTCCGTTCGATCGATATTTTAAACGCGTTAGCACAAGTTAGTAAAGCTTAATGGCAAGGCTCTGATACCACTTTAAGTCTACGGTAGCGTCCCGGCCATCTTTCAGACGCCAAATGCGGAACAAAAACTTTTTAACTGGCGCTATCGTATACTATAACCCAGATCTGCCATTATCGCTAAACTAACAAACTATAAAGTGGGTAGAAATGTTATACCGAACGATCCGAGTCCTTCGTTCTTTAACCATCATCCCACGCTTTGTTGCGGCTGTTCCGATCTTGTCAATCTCCGATCTGCTCGTCCAGGTGGCACCACATCAACGGATCTTTAAACGGGCTCTCGCCTCTGACCCGAGGCAACTCGGTCATCAAGTTTGCTGAAAGAGATGACCAAGATTGATGTAGAGAATGAGTAGAACACTTTTTCTCGCTTCATCCAAAGCCATGGACGAACGGTTAATGAAGTTGCCATTTGAAACTGTGATGGAAAAAAAGGAGCTATGAAATTTCCATACACCAAAACTATCATCTTTTTTAAACAACAACCATAATTCCCTCACAAGCAAGGGTCGGCCAATATATGTGAGGAAAGTGGTGAGTGTAGGAGGAAATATGGTGACCATAAGAAGAAAGCTTATCACTTCACATTAATGAAAGAATGAATCACTAAAATCATTAAATGCAAAATGGTGATTCATAATAACACATCACCATTTCATTTAATGCAAGAAAGATACATGAATCTAGTCACCATTTCTAGAATCTTCTAGAACCATGACTCACCCAAGAAAAGATAAATCCGTATTTAACCGAATGTTTAATACGGGTGATAGAAAACTGGAAACTGGCAACTTCCAAAAGCGATCCCGAAACGAATTTCTGGATAACCCCGTAACTGTATAAACATACCCGCATTTGTATTACGACCGAATACAAATGCGACTGAGACAAAGATATTATATCTACACAGTATAATACTCGGATCCGGTTTAAACCAAAGCCCACCAGTATTATCTGCCCGAAATATGGCACGTGCGTAAACGCACGTGCATTTTCCGAACCCTGCCTAAAACCATACGGCCTCTACAACGTTTCGCCCGAACTTGGGAAACTATCTGTGGGGGACTCTAATGACTCGTCAGTAACATGGCAGTGGGTTTAACAACAAGCTGTCTGTAGCACTAGCTATGCGTAACGGCTGCCAATGTACTGACCTCAAGGGAAGCCGATGAGCGAACTCATCCCGGAACCCTACTGAGCCTAACAGTGACAATGTATATACAGTCCGGTCCGTTCTTCTATGAGTATCGCATATCGGCCTAGGGGGCTGGTAACGTCAGACTCCCAATAGCAGTATAAGTCGTGTCGGAGTGTAGCCCAGAACACCCTGAGATACTACTGGAGCACCTACCAGTAAATCTCCTACCTCGGCCGAGGATTTGTGTAATAGCTCTCCTAGACACAGCGCGATCTCACCCCCAATACCGAGAGAACCGATCCGCTCACTTGCCTCCCTATGGCTCAGGACTGTACCTAAAAATACCTGTTTGCACGACTCCTTTGAGCCATGGTAGGGTAGAAATCAAAGCACAGTGGGAACTCACACAAGACAAATGACGACCTCAGGTCGATGAACTAACCTGTACACATGTCACCAGGGAACTGCTATCTGACGCTAGGTATAAATACCAACTAGCAGGTTCCCGGCGAGTCCTGTCCGGTGTACTCATAACCCAATGAGCACCTGTACACATCTTAAGTGATCCAACTGACACCAGTGACTTGTGAGACCGGCCACCGCCCCTCGTCGGGGTCTCGACTGTATACACTAGTCTACTCTGGAGAATCGATGCCCTGTCTCGAAACTTCCACGACTAGGGACCACAATTAAGGATATGCTTATAGACCACCCAACTCTCACGTATATGATCGCCATCATACTGTTGGTAGTCAAGAAAGATCCTAAGGGCTCTATCAACGTGTAACAGTGATCAGTCACCTGAACCTGTACACGACTGATAAAGACAAACCAGATAGTATACTATCCTCTCGAGTAAGACTGTCATACCAGTATAGGTCCTCCTCAATCGTTGCAATCATGTGCCTGCGATCCAATAATTGACTTTGAGGGCACTATATCCAACATACCACCATACCAGGAGTCGTCCATTCTAACACGCCTTTAGAATACTGTCTAAGTACCCAGATCGGGAAACTACCCAAATCTAGATCTAAAATAATAGATCTAGTAACCAGAATGCCTTATATAATATCCATTTCCTATGTAGAGAAACCACTGTGTGACAACCACAGTATAACCGATCGTAGTGTAGGAATTTCACTTCCTACAAAGTGCATGTCATCTAAATACCAGGACATCACACCCTACTACCTTCTTAATAGATCCATCTCCTATTCTGATGAAGTCAAAGCCTATGACTATCACATCAAAAATAGATGAACTATCTCCGCTATACCTGCTTTAGTCTATAAATAGACACAAACTACTTTTCCACTATGCTTCCGCTGCTTCCACAGACTACAACAACACTCTGGCAGAGTCATATACACGTGCACTTCTAAAGCTAGTTTAGAACGATGCTATATTCATCCTCATGCCGGGTCTCATAGTCTAGAACAGCAGTAATGGCAAGTCTGGGTAAACAAAAACCTCCCTATCACCGTCTTTGAGAATACTGAAGTACCTCTCAGGCGCCTGAGGTTACCCACCATATCTGCGGAGTGGCTAATGGAATGTCAAACCCGATTGAATCTTTAGGTTCTATTAAATTTTCAATAATCGTTTGTGGTTCTGGAATCACTTCCAGTTCTACTATATTCCCACTATTTTTTTCTGAAAATGTCAATTTTACTAAAACTATGGCAAGTCAAGAACAATATCACTATTGATCTTCCAGATGGTAGAAAGTTAACCCTCGTCATAGCCCGGGATAACCCACAAACTGCCACTACGAAACATGCCTTGAGTTATCCAGAGTCCGGTTTTAAGCATAAGCCGGACAACTCCATATACCTTAACATCGTTAAGATATGAACCATTCTATATACAATATAGAAACAGATGCACTAATTTAATTGGAACCAGATTCAAATCATGCAGCTGTCTCCAGTGCATGTCAATCAAATGGAAGGACGCCGATCAGCATTACTCAACTAGGAGTGCATCCAAATATGAGTAATATGAAAGAGAAGCAAGTTCTCAAAACCATTATTATCAACTGAATACCAAACACAAGTATCTACATCTTCGATCACCTTGAAGAATCCTGATACTTGCAACACATGGTTCTCTACTTTATTCTTATACCTATAACTTCTCAAAACTTGGACCTTGTATTTCAACGAAACACTTGTCTAAAACTGAAGAAGTCACAAGTAAACAAAATATAGTACGAGGACCAACCCTTTGCCCGAATGGACACTGGACAACATACAATAATTTGTATAAGTCCCCTGAGTTGAATAACTCAAATCCTGTGCGTCATAGGTTGAAAACTATACTATGGTTAAGAAGAATTATACCGCTGCTTAATACTCCTTACCCAATCATCAACTGATATAGGTAAATGTCATGGACATAATTTCAAAAATTTATATCTCACTTTATAAAATAAACGTATAGATATATCTGTTTGAAATTGGTGCATAACAACAGATATTCAAAACCAAATATTTGCCGTCAAGCAAAACCCTAGGTGATTTCCTCAAATATCACCAATTACAACGAATTCCGATATAGCGAGGATATAATCACCTAATTCCCAATAACTTACTCCCACTCATCATCAGTAAAACCATACAGATGTGAGAATCAAAACCTGGTAAATTCATACCCTGGAGCAAGGATCTAATTGGGAAATCAGTTTTCAATTAACAATGCATAGTGAAACTGAAACATGAAAATCCTTCGAAGGGGTAGCTGGATATTCCTAGTAATGCATCTTCCATTATCCAGATTCATGACTGTAACCGTATATTTCTTTGCCATCTCTCTAAATCCCTTTATTTGTCTTTACTCATTACCTTCTGTACACCACCCTTTGGCTAAATGGTTTTCTTCCTTCCCTACCATTCGGCACCAGCCTATGGTTTGGAAGAAGACTATCCAATAAGCGTAATAGGTGTACTCTCCTAATCCTAGGAGTACTCCCAGCTTGAGAGAAGGTAAAGATAAAAGACAACTGAATAAACCTTATTCTATTTCTCCTGAACCGGAATCCATCGTATATAACTATACGATATATTATCCAATAAATGTGGATCTTCGTAGTGATACGGGGTGTTCTGGAGAAATTCAAAGGTGAAGTAGGAGTGGCGACGAACTACGCGGTTTGGTCGTGAATGATAGCAGTCGCAATTTACTTTGCCCTCTTTCTAATCCTTTTATTTGTCTTTACTTATTACCTTCTGGACACCACACTTAGGCTAATTGGTTTTCTTCCTTCCCTACCTTTTGGCACTTGCCTATGGTTTGGAAGAAGACTATCCAATAAGCGCAATAGGTGTACCCTCTCCTAATCCTAGGAGCCCTCACAACCTTAGAGAAGGAAAAAGGAAAAGACAACTGAATGGTCCTATTCATTTTCTCCAGAACCGGAAACCATTCTCGAATCTAAAACAAGTTTCTTCGAGTTCGTATGTAACTATATGATGGCCATATCCAATAAATGTGGATCTTCATAGTGATACGGAATGTTCCGGAGAAAAGCAAAGCATAAAAGTAGGAGTGGCAATAAAGTATGCAACTCTGACAATCCAAAAGTCAATGTGTTTTAAGAAGGTCCGGTTAACTTGGTTACTGAGTTATAGTCTAGGGTCGGGCCATAGTCGCTGCCAAAGAGAGAGATAGAAAGATAAGAAACACTCAGCGTGCACTCTAATCTAGATCAGAATGGTCAATCACTTTATCAAATCAGGATGTCTACCACTGTTTCCTCAAATTCTCCTCCAAACCTGAAAGAAGAATTAGTCGGGATCATCTAAACTTACCCGAGGAGTAAACCAACTCATCAGTGGGAATCGGGATCCAACTATCATCGCATAATAACCTGATGGAATCCACTCAAGTTATCATACTCCAGAAGGTATGCGCATACCTGGCAAGTTTCCTGTATGTTTGAAACTCCTGATGTGATTTCTACCCCATGCTCTTATGACCTTGACGAAGGCCGACATATCATAAGTCACATGTCAAATTCTACCCGTCATTGTCCAGGTTTTGAACCCACCCGTACATACCCTTGATGAAGGCCAACATAGTAGTACGACTGTCCCAAACTAATGCATCTATCTATGCAACAGAAAAGTAACAAGCAACTACCATACACTATGCCATGATGAAGGCCAACAAACATAGCATGAATACTAAGTGCTACCCTTCTGAAATGACAGAGGGCTAGGAATGGTTTTTGGCGAAAAACCTTTAACGTAATGAAATTGATATCGTTGAAGGAACCAGATAGCTTTTTACAAATATATAGTGGCGAAAACCTTTGCTAAAGAGGTCACTCCCGGTGAAGGGATCTCGGCTCTTTCCTTGTAGAATGAGGTGCAGGATATTCCAACTGAATATCTCGATGCAAAGCAAAAAGTAATCGACTATATTGAAGTTATTACCCTGACGCAAAATTTTGCCTAATAGGTCACTCCCAGTGAAGGGATCTCGGCTCTTGCCTCGTCGAATGAGGTGCTGGATATTCATAACCGAATACCGCTGTGCAAAACAAAAGAAAACATCCTTGTAATAACAACTTTTGAAAATTGTTCCAACAACATCGAGTAGGTCTGTTTTCCTTGCATTGATCTGAATCAACGCAGTCGCATCAATTAATCACACCAAAAAGAACGAAAATATGATGTACGTATATGCCATCCGCATTCGCCACTGGGCCCCATCATCACCCGTTAGATTACTTAATTAACGACAGAGCGGGGGCTAGACTAGCGTGGGTGTAAAACATATACAACATCGACTAGTATATATATATCAATATATAATAATCACTCCAGGAGTGATAAATGGAACATCACAAATAAGCAATAACCATCACAGAACAATACAGATAATCTGGGAGCCCCGGGTTTCCTTTGAGCCGCAAGTGTAACCCGACGTTCCCCGGGTCGTGTGGATAGACTGTGCAATGAAAACCTAGGCCCCTACGAGTGCGGCAAGTTTCCCGCCAAAACCAGAAGCAAGGCAACCCCCTTCATCAAAGTGAATGGGCCACCCAGCACTTCACGGAATTCGGTAACTTGAGCACCCCTTCTTGGGTCAACCTGTACCCCTTACGAGTGCGGCGAATAGCCCACCAATTCTAGAGTGAGGCCCCCTCTATCTCAACGCCATGAGATGTGAAACCGTTGCCTTCTAGAACCCGACCATCCATGCACTCCACCGTGGGGTAATCATAGTACAGAAAAAGAAAATATGTACAATGGTGACATCGACCTCAACCCGGTCGTGCCCCAAATAAATAATATACAAATAGGCAGTGACGGCAGTCCACATGTCGGACGCTCGCCGATAACAAATGTACAAATGAAACTAAACTGTACTAACATTGCACCCAAGCTATCCACCACGACGAATCAGCAACAACACAGCACAACACAGAACATCAACGTGACTGTTACGTTCCCAAACCCGTCTAAAAGAACTATAGCAATTAGACAAGTTGTACCACTCTAATGACATTCACGGTAGCAGATAGAAATGTATGTACTATAAACTTTAAACAATGTTAGAAATATCGACTTCGAAATAACCCCGAATAGCCCCAAACTACTAGATAAAACCATATCAAAACTGGGCTAAACAAGCAATACCACTGAACTAATATTCCAGAGACCAGACCACAACCCAAAAATCAAGTCCTAACAAGCCTACAAAACCGGCCAGGCCGGATTTTTATTGCATGTGGCCGGTCAAGTAGTGGAATTAGGGACTCGTGTTTGGGTGGTGTTCTAGTAGTCACCTAAGTAGTCTTCTGCAGTTGCTAAAATATTTTTAGAAGACTCAGAAAAAATGACAGAAACTAGAATATATCGGGTATTGTTTCAGAGTTGTTTCGGTTTTGATACTTTAACATCTTCTAAAACAACTAGTATGTGGTTAATGGGTTGGCTCTGATACCATGTAGGATTAAGGCAGCGCCCCGGCCATCAATCCGTGGCCAAACGCGGAACAAAAACTTTTAAAACCCGGCGCTAACGGAACCCTAATCGACGGATCGTACCATTAACCCTATACTAGCTATATAAAAGGAGTTTAGAGAGGTTATACCGATCGATCCATGTCCTTCGATATTCAACCTCTGTCCCAAGCTCCTCGCGGCTTCCTCGATCAAGTTCGATCTCCGGTCTCCCCCATCGAAGACGATCCACGTCGAGGATTAGTAATACGGGCTCCCGCCTCAAAACTGAAGCAACTCGGGTATCTTGTTTTCTAACCTAGATAGCCAAGATGAAGTAGAGATTTTGTGTGAATACTTTGTCTCAAAACACCTAAGGATTCTCAACTCATGATAGGGAATGGGTGGAGGTTGAATAAGTTGCCATGAGATGAAGAAGTGTGAGCTCAAGTTTTGCAAAAGAAAAAACCAAGTCAAGAATTGTGTCTGCTCTTTTTCTTGTGTGAGAGAAATGTGAGATATTAGTGAGCAACTAAAGAAAAATACCACTCCAATAATGTATCTGCCTTTGCCACAATAATATCTCACCAAACCCTCACAAAATATCTAGCATGGCACAAGGAATCACACCATGGCTCAACACCATGAGCTCATGCCACAATCAATGCACCATGCCAAGACTTGCACTCACACTTTCCATCACAACAATATTAAACATTTAAACTAAATGTTTAAATCCAAGAAAAATAAATGGCAACCTCAAAAGTAAATTCGTAACGAATTACAAGAATACCCCTTATCCGTATATACATACCTGCATCTATATTCCGACTGAATATAAATACAACGAGACGAAAATAATCCAACAATATAATACTAGGATCTGGCTTAAACCAAAACCCACTAGTTTTATCCGTCTGATCATGATCCATGCACAAGTGCACGAATATGATAGAACCCTGCCATAAAACCATTCGGCCTCTACAACATTTTGCGTGAATTAGGGAAACCCTCTGTGTGGGACTCTAAAGACTCGTCAATATGCTGGCAGTGGGTTTAATCACAAGTACGTCAGTGGCACTAGCTGTATGTAATGGCTACCCAGGTATTGAGCGAAAGGAAGGCCGACGAGCAAACTCATCCTGAAACCCTACTGAGCCTGACAGTGGCAATATCCGTACAGTGCGGTCCGTTCGCCTATGAGTATCGAATATCAAGTCTAGGGGGTGGATAAAGTCAGACCCCTAATAACTTGACATTCAGTGTCGGTATGAAGCCCATCACCAACTGAGAAACTACCGATCCTAGATCGCTAATTCTCGTCTACCCCGGCCGAGGATTTCTGGTGATGGCCACCCGTGCACACCGCGACATCAACCCCCAATACTGGGTGAGACGAATCCCCTGACGATCCGCTCACTGCCTTCATATGGCTCGGGACTGTACCCAATTAAAACCTGTTTGTACGACTCCTTTGAGCCGTGGTAGGGTAGTAATCAAAGCACAGTGGGAACTCACACGAGATAAGTGACGATCTCAGGTCGATAGACTAACCGTATACATGTCACCTGGAAACTGCTATGTGACAATAGGTATAATACCAACTAGCATGTTCCCAGCGAGTCCGTCGGGTATACTCATAACCCAATGAGCACATGTATACATCTTAGATGAACCAACTGACACCAATGGCTTGTGAGACCGGCCATCGTCTCTCGTCGGGGTCTGGATCCGTATACACTAGTCTACTCTTGGAGTATCAATGCCCAGTCTCGAAACTCCCACGACTAGGGACACTTTAAGGATGTACTTATAGACCACCCAACTCCCACGTATATGATCTCCATCATACTGCTGGTAGTCAAGCATGAATCCTAAGGGCTCATTAACATGCAATAGTGATCTGTAATATCACATGAAGCATCTACACGATGATAAAGACAAACCAGATAGCATACTATCATCTCGAGTAAGACTGTTCTACCGGTATAGGTCCTCCCTCAATCATTGCAATCACGTGCCTGTTATCCAATAATTTACTTGAGGGCACTATAGACAACACTGTCAATACAACTGTTAATAACCGAAGCATCCATTAAGTAATATACAAACCGATATGATACAATAATGGCCTCTAGGGCATATATCACTAACAATCGTCAGTGAATGTAATAAAGTATGAGAAACCATTCCTGGCATGTGTAGACATAGGACCGCATAAATCACTATGTATCAGTCCCAAGAGTTCAGTAGCTCTGTCCCCGTGTCCAGTAAACAGAGTTTTGGTCATTTTGCCTTTGAGACATGACTGAAAAGTTTCATAAGATGTAAATTCAAACGGATTTAAATATCTATCCTTATGTAACTTAGCTAGTCGTGCCGCATTGATATAACCTAGTCTACAATGTCATAAGAAGGACTCGTTCATTTCTGAACTTTTCCTCTTGTGTGTATTTTGTACGTTAAGAACTGTGGTTTGATTTAGAACGTATATGACATTAGTTAACGAGCCTGATCCAATCAACTTTTGATTTAGGAAAATGTTCATAATATTATCCTGCAATACAAAATTATATCCTTTTTTACTTAATAAAAAAACTGATATAATTTTGCATATCAGGTTCACTATGTAATAACATTCGTTCTGAATCAATGTATTACCAGTTGGTAATATAAGGTGATATTCGCCAACTGCTTTGGCAGCAACACTTGAACCATTCCCTACTTCTAGAGAATGATCACCTTTTCCCAGTTCTCTACCTTTCTGTAGCCCATGTAACAAATTAAAAATATGGGATCCTAATCCGGTATCTAATACCCAGGACGTAGAGTGTACTGAGAAACAGTTCTCGGTAACGAACACATCCGAAGAAGATGTATCAATATTCTCATTCTTCGTTTGGGTCGCATGGGAATCCGGATATTCCCCTATTTCCTGCTCGGACTTCTAACAATTATAAGATAGAGCAGAAACCAACGTTCTCCTGCTCAGTATAACAAGCGTGTTCGGTCAATACATCCATATTATTATCTTGATTACGGCATGTCACGGTCGCTACGTGGAGAGAGAGAGAAGAAAACACTCGCATGCGCCCCTGCAAGATTAGATTGGTTATTCTCTTATCTAATCAGGATGGCTTCCACTGTTTTTATCAAATCTTCCTTCAAACCCTAAAAGGTAAGACTAGCCGGGATTAATTACACCCTACAAGTTTGCCAATTTTTCAGCCAGGCCAGTGTCAATAATTTGAGGGAGGTTTCCCATGCTTTCGCACGGACCTAATTAAAATAAACCTCGTTTTTCCAGATGCATAACCCCATTGACACCTTTCTAGTCACTTACCTGATCGGCTAATTGTAAAGTGCAAAACTCTGCCAGAGTAACTCTTACTCGCAGTAGGTATCGGGATCCAACTATCTCATAGAAAGTATGCAATCTCATTGCAAATTTCAACACTTGAAATTCTCAATAATATTTTTCCCCAAGCGATTTATGACCTTGACAAGGTCAATAAACCATAAACCGCAAGTCAAGTTCAACCCGTTCATTTCGTGATTGAATTAAACTCACCCGCACGACCCTTGATAAGGTCAACAAGGCCGTACGACTACGCTAATCTAATCGCATCATATGCATTGCAGATAAGCACTAATCAGCTACCGCACACTACGCCTTGACAAGGTCAACAAACGCAGCACGAATACTAAATAGTCCTTATCTGAAATGACAGAGGGCTACGACAGGTTTTTAAGAAAACTTTTTGCGTAATGAACTTGATATCGTTGTAAAATCTAGTGATTTTGAAAAGGAGTGTTTTTTAGTCTTTTACTAGTTTCGCTAAAGAGATCACTCCCGGTGATGGGATCTCGGCTCTTTCCTCATCGAATGAGGTGCTGGATATTCATCAAGGAATACCACTATGTAAAGCAAGAACTAGAGAAGCAATCAAAAGAAAAAACCGAGTGGGTTGTAGCATTTGCTTGTTTTGCTAAAGAGGTCACTCCCGGTGAAGGTATCTCGGCTCTTTCCTCATCGAATGAGGTGCTAGATATTCATCTGGAATACCACTATGCAAAGCAAAAACTAGAGCTACCCTTTTTAAAAATTTGATTCTACAACATCTTTAAGTTTCTTTCTTTTTCATTAATCTCATTAATGAAGTCCTATCATTTATGCTTTCTAAGCATCACAGAAGAAATAAAAATACAACGTATACTTATGCCATCCGCATTCGCCACTGAGTCTCGTCAAGCACCGTTAGGTTACTTAACTACCGGCAGAGCAGGGCAGGACTAGCGTGGATGCAAAACATAAGCAAAATTTATTATATATCATATATATAATATAAAGCATTCGTCTCATGCAGTTATATGATCTCATCACAGAACATTACAGCAGAACTCAACATATGAAATATTGGATATACTGTGAGTTCCGCGTTTTAAATTAAGCCAGTAAAAAACACGGATTCCACGATCGTTATGAATATCCAGACCCACATCCATAGACCCATACGAGAGGGCCAACCAACCCTACCAATTCTAGAGTTAGGAGACCCGGTCTCGACTCCTCGAGATGGTCTCCCACTGGACTCTAGAACCCGGTCACGTGTGCTCCCCGCCTTGGGTCTATCCTAATGCGGAAAAGTAAATAATATACATCAATGGTGACATCATCCTCAACCCGGAAGTGTCCCAATAAACTGATATTGCATTCAAGTTTTTACATGAATGAAAATGAAAAACTCCCATCTCAAGCAAAACCCCCCAGCTATTCAAATATGACGATCCAATATAACATATCACAGCAACACATGACATCACATGTCATCAACGTAAGTAAATATGCGTATCCCAATTGTCGTTGACGTATAGTAACGAAACCAGCGATACACCACATATTAAACTTACGGTCACAGAAAAGAAAGTGAAAACTACAACAATTGGAATCCGCAACATTCTTAGACTTCATAAACCTGAAATATCACAAACTTCGGATTTCATGCCTAACCATATGAATTCCTTAGACATCATAAACCCGAAATATCTCATATTCCGAATTTCATGCCTAACCTTATAAACCCCGCATTTTAGTCTCAATATTGAAAACACTTTTCAATAACCAGTTGGGTAATTTAACAAGATTCCCGACAGCCTGATCTAATGCTTGTCGGAAACTTTAGTAGACGGCCGCACCCCCGATGCCGTCGGCGAAGTGCACTTAGGCGGAACACCTCGGCCACGAGCGCCCGGGGGGATGCTTTTTGAAACGGGGTTGTCCTATAGTCACTTGGTCAGGGTTATGGGGTGTAGCTATATAGTAATGTTACCCGGCGAGTATCCGCGTACACTACGTGATTGCGACGGAGTTTTGATCCATATCAAAACACCGTGGCAATCGATCAAATAAGACTAAATTGCTATATTTATAAAATTCAAACTAGTTTTCATAAAACTATTTTTTGTGGATTCAAAATATTGTATAACAAATCACAGATATCTAGACGATGTTAAACATTTCGATCGATTTATCAAACACCAAAAATTCCTAGAGACCTCAACACTTGAGACGGTTTTAAAAATACCCAGAACATGACACAAGCAGCTACGGACCTACACAAGAAGGGTCGTTCCTGGCCTCACCAACGGTGCCGCGGAACCGCCGTAAACCCTAGGGTTTGGCTGTGGTTCCACGGTCATATAGTCGAGATAGGAGTTCGTTCTTCTTGGGGATCCATAGAAAACCCTGCAGGATTTTTTGAATATTTTTAACTTGGAAAAATCCAACATTTGGAAAAAGTTTCCAGAGAGCATGGAAAATCGGGTTTTCGGAGTTCGGTCGAACACTTTAACATCGTCTAGGAGACTCCAAATGCTCTAGCTTGGCTCTGATACCACTGGTGGTTCGCTTAGCACCGCGACACGGTTTCGGCAAGCATCAAGTATGCTATTTTAAATTTTTAGGGTGCCGAGCGAGCCTGATCCAAGGATCTAACTAGAGAATTAGGGTTTAACTAAGAAAATAAACAACTTTACTCTACGTGAACAAAGAATACAACCTTTATAGACCGCTCCTTCACTTCTAAAGCTCCGTGTAGTAGTCTCTTAGCTTCAAGTAGTGGTCTCCCGGACTCTCATTAGGCTCCACTTGGCGAAAGGAACAAGCTTGCTCAAAGATCTTCGAGGCCGAAAATAATCTACGTCGAAGAATCTCTAACTCAAGCTACCTCTTCACTAATTGAGAATTAGTGAAGCAAACAACCTATACTAAACGGCTAGTTTGGTATAGATTGATGAAGTAGGAATTTTTCTCACTTTATAATAATTTTTCTCTCTTTTCTTTTTCACCTCACTCAAAGCTAGAGAGCAAGAAGGAGATGAAGAAGAAGCTCACAAGTGATCTCAAGTCATGAACCATGGGTGAGAAAATATCTTATATAACTTATGTAGAGACTAAACCATGGCTAAAGATAATGGTTAGGTTAATAAATATCTAGAGTAAAAAAAAATTAGTGGACTAAAGTCAAAGCTTCTTCATGCTTCCACAAGCATCTTAGCCATGCTAATTTCCACCTAATTATGATTCTCCCCTTAATATTTAAATACCCAAATTATCTTAAGTTAGGTATGAGTCTCATACACCCAAATCCAATGTATTATCTAGCATGACACATATTAAATACATTAATATATATCACATATATATTTAAATGTATTTGGAGAAAACATTTTCTTAAGTGAGCTAATATTAGTTAATGTATATTAATATATAAAATATATAATCAGACATTAAATTATTAAATCAACACTTGATTTAATAACCCGGCTGTATCGCATACAACCTACTAATATCATTTATATGTATATCATATATACATATAACATATCATTGAATCAACACTTGATTAAACAATCCAGTTATATCATATATAACCTATATCGCGAGATTAGAATATGGTATCACATACACATATTAATCTCAGTCCCGTATATATAACATATGTGCCCTACTTCGTTTCGCATGAGCTAGGAAACCTCTGTGTAGGACTCTAAAGACTCGTTAATACGCCGGCAGTAGGTGATAATCATATCAGTCAGCCACAAGCCGTCAGCGGTACTAGCTGGACGTAACGACTAACCGAGTAATGAGCAATCAGAAGATCAACAAGCAAGCTTTTCCATACTCCCGTGAATCTAATAAGTAACACTACCGTACAGTTCGGTCTCTTCGTCTGATATGTCGCATATCTAGTCTGGGGGTGATAAACGTATGACCCCAATAACTTGATAAGTCATGCCGATGTGAGGCCCATAACGGGTCGAGAAACAACTGATAATACTTACCAGTAAATCTCAGTATCAGCCCTAACCAGGGACTTCTTGTTATAGACAATCGAACATAGCGCAAAATCAACCCCCAATACCGGGAGAGACGAAACCCTTCCTATCGCTTATTGCCTCCATGTGACTCAGGACTGTGCCCAAGAACCACCGTTTTGCACGCTCTCTTGAACGTAGTAAGGTTGAAATCAAATCACAGTGGGAATCAGACTCTATGATGATCTCGGGTCTACAAAATAACCTGTACCAGTGTCACCAAAGAACTACTATCTGATAATAGGTATAATACAATCTAGGAGTCCTCGGCGAGTCATGTTCGGTGTACCCAGTCTTCACTGAGCACCTGTATACAATCTTTGATGTCAAACACCAATGGATGTGGGATCATCCATCGCCCATCAAATGGGTCAGGAAACGTATACGCTAGTCTACTCTAGAATATCGATGTCATGTCTTGATACTCCCACGACTAGGAACAATTAAAGGATGGACTTATAGACTACCCTGGCCGCACTAGTATAATCTCCATCATAGTCCTGATAGTCAAGTCCACATCCTAAGGGCTTTATCAACATGTAATAGAGAGGCAGTACAAGTATACATGTTAAGATAAAGAGTACTAGATAGCATACTATCATGTCGAGTAAGAAAGTCCTCCCTATATATGTCCAAGCATCCACTATAATATACAATCATGTACAATAATGGCCTCTAGGGCATACATACAACTAACACCTACACCTCATGGTATGTTCAAGATTTCGTTTTGGGGAGCTTTGGCCATTTAGGAATTTTCTTGAGTTGCTCCTATGAGGTAAAACTTTCACTTTTAATCTCATATTTAGATCTCCTAACCTCACAAACTAGTTAGAGTTAGTTTAGAGCTTAAAGTGCTGGTTTTTCTAAACTTAAGTTTTCTAAAGTGAGAATTAGTGGGTAAAACTTGTAGTAGTTGTTGGTTAGTTGCACTCACACTATATCGAAAGTAGAGAGTCAGAATGCACGAAAATTAAATTTTAAGCAAGCACAACCAACTAAACCCCTAGTGATCAAACCATAAGCCTAACCTAGCATCTAATAGGAGTTAATCTACTCGGTTAGAATTTTATACTGAAATGATTCGTGTCCTTCGGTCTTCAAATCCTCTTGTGCTCCTAGGGATACTTGATCAA
The DNA here is from genome assembly GCA_030015575.1 of Agapanthus africanus. Lineage (NCBI taxonomy): Eukaryota > Viridiplantae > Streptophyta > Magnoliopsida > Asparagales > Amaryllidaceae > Agapanthus > Agapanthus africanus. Next base: position 504,022,121 of record CM057342.1, on the reverse strand, counting down.
CCTTGCCTAAGAGCCTTCTTGAACCTAGATGATCCAACCGAGAGTTTGTAATCTAAGCTTGGCTTCACTAATGAAGCTACTTAATAACCTAGTTTATTAATCTAGGTTACTAAGATGATGTAGATATTGTTAATGGATTTTTTTCTGTCTCTAAAATCTCATGATTCTCAACACATGAGAGGGTTGAGGTTGAAGAAGAAGATGAGAGCTCAAGAGAGGAGAGAGAAGGCTTATGTAAGAATGAATGAAGAATGGCTAGAAAAATTCATTTGTATCAAAAATATTTTTCAAATAAAAATTAAAGCCATGCTTGAATAGTTTTCACAAATGAATAAACAAAGTTAATAGCCATTCATCACACCATGCTTGAAGCCACCTCACCCTTCCACCTCATTTTCTATTTCTAATAAATAGAAAAATATATAATGAGGTGTCATTTTCTAGAAGCATTCTTGTATAAATACAAGAATACCTAACCGTATATACATATCTGTATTTGTACCAAAAATACGAAAACAAAGAGATAGATAAATCCAATAACATGATACTAGAATTAAATCAATATTTGATTTAATAAACTGGCTTAATCCTAAGCCCTCTAGTATCACAAATCGTCCGATAAAATTTCGCGCAACTAGTTCACGTATTTAATCGGAATGCTGCACGTATAAAAATACAGCCTCTACATCGTTTAGCCTGAACCATGGAAACCCTCTAAAGATTCGACAGTAAGCTGGCAGTGGGTTTAACCACAAGCATGTCAGCGGCACTAGCTGTACGTAACGGCTACCCAGATACCTGTCGAAAAGAAGGCCGACGAGCAAGCTCGTCCCAACCCCTACTGAGACTATCCATTACAATCTCTATACATTCCGGTCTCTTCGCCTAAGTGTATAACAAACCGGGTCTAGGGGATGGTAAACGTTAGACCCCTACTGACCCGATAAGTCATGTCGATGTGGCTCAGGACCGATTCGAGAAATAACTGATCTAACCATCAGTAAATCTTAACTTTCTTGGCCAAGGTCTTATGGTTCTGGCCAACCGGACACAGTGCGATATCAACTCCCAATATCGGGAGAGATGAATCCCTGAAAATTGCTCATTGCCTCCATATTGCTCGAGATTGTACCCAACCAAAACCTGTTTGCATGACTCAGTATAGCCGTGGTAGGGTAGTGATCTAAGTACAGTAGGAACTCACATGAGACAAATGATGATCTCTGGCCTAAAGACTAACTTGTACTTATGTTACCTGAGAATCTCTATCTGACGATATGTTTAATACCATCTAAAGGTTCTCGATGAGTCCGTCCAGTCTACTCACTCCCAGTGAGCACCTATATACAATCTTAGGTGATCACACCAATAGCTGTGGGACCGACTACCACCCCTCGCCAGGGTTTAAAAACGTATAGACAAGTCTACTCTGGAATATCGATGCCCGGTCTCAATACTCCTGCGACTTGGGATATTTAAGGATATGCTTATAGACTACCCAGCCCTCACAAGTATGATCGCCATCATAACGCTGGTAGTCAAGCAAAATCCTATGGGCTTTATCAACATGTATCAACCATATGTGATATCGAGTAACACATATGCACATGTTAAGATAAAGACAACCAAAAATAGTATACTACTGTAACGAGTCTTTATCAATGTGTACAAGCAAAATAAAGCAGTAATAAATACACATGTTCAGATAAAGACAACTCAAACAGTATACTATACAACTGAACAAGATTGTTATATACATACATATCACGTGCATCCGATACAATACAGGCCTTTAGGGCATACATATCCAACAATCTCCCACTTGCACTAAGGCCTGTAATTGGCGTACCGAATACCCTACGTCTGCTATAGGGCCAGTTGTTGGCGTATCGCATACCCAACATCTCAAAAAGTCGCTCGAACTGCGCTTGAAGGAGGGCCTTGGTAAATGGGTCCGCCGTGTTGTCTTTTGTATCTACTCTCCGGACCACGATCTCCCGGCGATTTACGATCTCCCTGATTAGGTGATACCGCTTCAAGACGTGTCTGGATTTCTGATGGGATTGTAGTTCCTTCGCTAAATCCATATCCCCATTATTATCACAAATACAAAGGTATTGAATTAACAATGGACGAAACCACCTTAAGTTCAGTAATGAACTTCTTCATCCAGACCGCTTCTTTTGCAGCATTGTTGGCAGCAATGTATTCAGCCTCCATCATCGAGTCTGCGACAGTGTCATGTTTGGAGCTCTTCCAACAGACCGCCCCTCCTTTGAGGGTAAACAAAAAACCCGAGACAGACTTGATATCATCATTGTCACTTTGGAAGCTTGAGTCAGTAAAAGACTCGACCAGGAGGTCTCCATTACCGTAAACCAAGAACATCTCCTTAGTCCTTCTCAGGCACTTGAGAATGTTCTTTACAACTGTCCAATGATTCTCACCTGGGTTCGACTGATACCGGCTCACCACGCAAAGTGCATATGGTACATCTGGTCTGGCACATAATATCGCATACATTAAGATCCTACCGCCAAAGCATAGGGTATAATGCCTATGCGAGCCCTCTCTTCATCAGTCATGGGAGACATCTCATTGGAGAGGGTGATTCAGTGCAAAACAGGTATATTACCGCGCTTGTAATCTTCCATACTAAATCTCTTCAGTATAGTCTCTATGTACCTGGACTGTGAAAGCCCCAACAATCTCTTGGATCTATCTCTGTAGATCATAATCCCCAGAATGTAGGAGGCATCACCCAGGTCTTTTATGGAGAAATTTTGTGGCAAGAACAACTTAACTGATTGCAGAATAGGAATATCATTTCCTATCAAGAGAATGTCATCGACGTACAAGATGAGAAATACGACAGTTCTCCCTACAATCTTCTTGTAGATACGTGGCTCATCCTCATTTTTGATGAAGTCAAATTTCTTGACTGTCTCATCAAAACAGATGTTCTAGCTCCACGATGTCTGCTTTAATCCATAAATGGATTTAAGCAACTTGCACACTTTCCCACTGCTCCCACTATCTACGAATCCCTCCGGCTGATCAATATAAATGCACTCTTCAAAACTGCCATTTAGAAAAGCCTTTTTACGTCCATCTGCCAGATATCATAGTCATGGAAGGCAGCAATAGCAAGTAGGATCCGAATGGATTCAGCATAGCCACTGGAGGAAAGGTTTCATCATAGTCCACTCCTAATCTTTGACGGAAACCTTTTGCAGCAAGTCTAGCCTTATAGGTTTCGACCTGTCCATCTACACCAATCTTCTTTTTTAAGATCCACTTGCATCCAACGGGTTTTACCCCAGGAGGAGCAACATCCAAAGTCCAAACTTTGTTGGTATACATGGACTCCATTTCGGATCGAATAACATCCAACCATTTTACAGAGTCCCTACTGGTAATGGCCTGTTCAAAACTAGTAGAATCATCTTCTTCTACGATACAATCATCTCGATCCCCGTCTATGATAAAAATGCAATATCTCTCGGGCGGATGAGAAATCCTACTAAATCTACGGAGTGGCTAAGATTCGTCCGGGATTATTGAATCCTGAGCTTCCACCAAATCTTCAGTTTCAGTTTGTGGTTCCAGAATTTCTTCCAGTTCTACCGTGCTCCCACTAATTTCTTTTGCAAGAAATTCCATTTCTAAGAAAACGGCGTGTTGAGCAACAAACACCTTCTGTTCCTCGGTGTGGTAGAACATATATCCATAACCATTCTTTGGATATCCCATAAACTTACAAAGAACTGACCGTACCTCTAGTTTGTCAGGATTATGCTTTTTAACGTAAGCCGGAAAACCCCATATATGGTCTCTTTCCATTCCATAATTCGAATGGTGTTTTAGGCACTGATTTGGATGGAACATGATTCAATAGATATGCCATTGTCTGAAGCGCATATCCCCAGAATGAAACATGTGGATTAGCACTAATCATCATGGAGCGAACTATGTCCAAAAGTGTACAGTTCCTCCGCTCCAATACATCGTTGCGCTATGGTGTATACGGAGGACTAAGCTGAGTGAGAATTTCGTTCTCTTTTAAGTAGTCAAGAAATTTCGTGCTCAAGTACTCCCCTCCTCTATCAGATCGAAGGATCTTGATACTTTTGCCAGTATGGTTCTCTACTTCATTTATGTATTCATTGAATTTCTCAAAAGTTTTTGATTTGTGTTTCAAAAGATACACATATCCGAACCTAGAGAGATCGTCAGTGAATGTAATGAAGTATGAGAACCCACCCCTTGCATGTATAGACATCGGACCACACACATCACTGTGTATGAGTCCCAGGAGCTCTGTAGCTCTTTCTCCGTGTCCCGTAAATGGAATTTTGGTCATCTTTCCTTTGAGACGGGACTGGAAGGTTTCATAAGATGAAAATTCGAACGAATTCAGAAATCTATCCTTATGCAACTTGGCTAGTCTTTTCTTATTGATATGACCAAGTCTACAATACCACAAGTAGGTTTCATTCGTATCTGAACTCTTCCTCTTGTGTGTGTTTTGTATATTGAAAACTATGTTTTGATTAAGAACATAGATACCATTACAATGTGTACCTTCTGCAACTAATACCTGATTAAGGTAAATGTTCATGATATTTCTATCTGGAACAAAGTTATATCCATCTTTATCAAGTAAACAGACTGATATAATGTTGCAAAGTATGGAAGGCACATAGTAACAATTGTTCAAAATCATAGTATTGCCACTCTGCAATACTAGGTGATATCCACCGACGGCAGCAGCGTCAACTTGTGCTCCGTTCCCTACTCTGAGAGACATATCACCCGGTCCAACCATTCTACTTTTTATCGTTCCTTGTAATAAATTACAAATATGAAATCCTGATCTGGTATCTAATACCCAGGAGGTAGCTAGGGTTGACCGAAAAACGGTTTTCAATAACCAACCCGAAAAAGATGCATTAGAATGCTTCTCCTTCATTAGGGTCATTTGGAATTCCTTACAATCCCCTTTCTTTTGCCCATACTCGTGACAGTTGTCACAAGTTAGAGCCGAACCGACATTCCCCAGCCCTGTGTAATAAGCTTGTTCGGTCAGGTTAAATATTTTATTATCTTGATTAGAGCGTGACATGGTTGCTATATGGAGAGAGAGAGAAAAGAAACACCCAGCGTGCGCTCTTGCAAGATTAGATTGGTTATTAGTTTATCTAATCAGGATGGCACCTACTGTTTCATTTTCCTTCAAATCTTAAAAGAAAAACTAGTCGGGATCATTCGCACCTTACAAGTTCGCTACCCATTCAGCCAGGTGGGTGTTGGTACTCGAAGGCGTAGTCTCGTTAACACCATTCTAGACACCTAATATATTAGCTAATTGTGAAGTGAAAAATATCTCCTAAAAGTAATCCTACTCATTAGTGGGATCGGGACCCAACTATCATTACGTGATAACCTAGATGGAAGCCACTCTAGTCACCACACTCCAGAAGGTATGCAACACTAGCAAGTTTCCCGTATATTTAAAACTCACGATGTGATTTTTGCTCCTAATGACCTATGACCTTGACAAGGTCAACAGACCATAAGTCGCTAATCAAGTTCAACCCGTCATTATCTTGATTACCCTAGACCCACCCGCATAAGTCCTTGACAAGACCAACAAAGCTATGTGATTGTCCTAGTTAATCGCATCATATACTACAAACAAGCACTACTCGGCTACCGTACACTACGCGTTGACAAGGTCAACAAACACAGAACGAATACTGAGCACTACTCGTAGGAAATGATGGAGGGTTGCGGCTGGTTTTTGGCAAAAAATTCTTTAACGTAATGAATTTGATATCGTTGAAGGAACCGAGCAGTTTTGAAAAGGAGTGGTTTAGGGTCCGCATTTGAAAACTGGCAGTTTTGAAAAAAACCGAGTAATCTATAGTAACATAAATGTTTTCTCAAGTGGTCACTCCCCGTGAAAGGATCTAGGCTCTTGCATCCTCGAATGAGGTGCTGGATATTCCTAAACGAATACCGCTATGCAAAGCAAAAGAGTACGACTATAGTTTTTCGAAATTTATTCCGACAATATCTTTTAGGTTTATTTGTCTTTGCATTAATCAAAATTAATGCGGTCCTATCACTTAATTCCTATCACACCAGAAAATAACGAAAATACAATGTACGTATATGCCATCCACATTCGCCACGGGGCCCCGTCATGGACCGTTAGGTTACTTAACTAATGGCAGGGCGGGGGCTGGACTAGCGTAGATGCAAAACATATACAACATCTACTAGTATATATATAAATATATATATATATAACCATTCGTCACAGGCATGATATAAGCAACATCATAGAAATGCGATAAGAAAAATGGAATAGCGGATAATCTAGGAGCCCCGGGTTTCATTTGAGCCGCAAATGAAACTCGGCATTCCCTAGTCGTCTGGATAGCCTGTGCAATGTAAAACCAAGACCCCTACGAGTGTGGCAAGTTACCCGCCAATCCTGAAAGTGAGACAAACCCAATCAACAAAATGAACGGGCCACCCAGCACTTCATGGAATCCAGTTACTTGAGCATTCCACCGTGGGTCATCCTATACCACCTACGAGTGCGGCGAATAGCCCGCCAATTCTAGAGTAAGGCCCCCGGTCTCAATGCCATGAGATGGAGGTCCGTTGCTCTATAGAATCAGGCTATTCGAGCACTCCTCCGCGGGGTAATCCTAGTACAAAAAAGAAAAATATATACAATGGTGACATCGACCTCAACCCGGTCATGCCCCAATAAAAGAATATACAAACTGGCAAAAATGGCAGTCCACATGTCGGACGCTCGCCCCGCAATAATGAATATACAAATGAATCGAAACTGTACATCAAACATTGCACAAAAGGCTATCCATCACGGCAATCTATCTAAAACATCACAGAGAAAAACATCGCAACAACCAGATGCGTGTAACCCCTTCTAATCGATGAATAGAATTTAGAAGATGTTCACAACACATATACACATCACATGAGCAAGTGCAAACAAAAACTAGGACCTTAGAATCCATCGCATAAGAAGCCTACACTCAAATTTTTCGTCGGCAAAAAACTAGTGCACTTCCGCATCCAAAAAGAATCCAAACTTTTTGCTAAACCGAAAGTCCAAAACAACTTGTAACTCGTCCGAGTGCCACCGGGGACTCCCCGGGGTACCCTTGATCTGCCTCATGGGTTCTTGGTCTGAACCAAGAGCCCACGGCGATCAAAACATGACAAAAAATTCAGATTTTGGATTGAATTCCGAAACAAATTTCAGCCATGCTAAGCAATGCCGTTCTTCGAAAAATGGTTTTTAAAATGGCTTCTCGAAACTTTAAGGGTCATCCTCAATCCCTACGGATTCCCCGTTCAAAAACGAGAGCTCCAGGGATCGAGTACAAGCTTTAAAACTCAGTTTTAAACACAAACACGGCTGAAAAACTGCTGAAATCAGCAGTTTTCCTTTGACAGAAACAGCAACGTTTTGCAAAAACTGTTTTGAAAAAAGTCTTTCCGAGACATCACGTATCACCCTCGATCCCTACAGAGTCCACGTTTCAAAACGAGAGCTCTGGGGATCGAGTACAAGTGTGAAAAGTTCAATTTTGGCAAGCAATGCCACTGTTTTGAAAAACAGTTTTTCGAAACCGGTATGCGATGAAATTCTAAGGTCATACTCGCTAGTTTAAGCTTATGAACCTGGCTCTAATACCATGTTGATTAGTTTTGCTCACTCTACATCGAAATTAGAGAGGCGGAATACACAAAAATTAAATTTTGAGGAAGCACAACCAACTAAACCCCTAGTGATCAAACCATAAGCCTAACGTAGCATCTAATAAGAGTTATTCTACTCGGTTAGAATTTTATACCGAAATGATTCGTTTCCTTCGGTCTTAAAATCCTCTTATGCTCCTAGGGATCCTTCATCAGCCTTACTTGAGAGCCTTCTTGATTCTAGATGATCCACCCGAGAGTTTGTAATCCAAGCTTGGCTTCACTAATGAAGCAACTTAATAACCTAGTTTGCTAATCTAGGTTACTAAGAAGATATAGATATTATTAATGGATTTTTTCTATCTCTAAAACCTTATGATTCTTAACCCATGAGAGGGTTGAGGTTGAAGAAGAAGATGAGAGCTCAAGAGAGGAGAGAGAAGGCATGTGTAACAATGAAAGAAGAATAACTAGAAAAATTCATTTGTATCAAAAATATTTTTCGAATAAAAATTCAAGCCATGCTTAAATAGTTTTCACAAATGAATAAATAAAGTTAATTGCCATTCCTCAAACCATGCTTGAAGCCAGCACACCCCTCCACCTCATTTTCTATTTCTAATAAATAGAAAAATAAATAATGAGGTGTCATCTTCTAGAAACATTCTTGTATAAATACAATAATACCTAACCGTATATACATACCCATATTCATACCAAAAATATGATACAAAGTGATATAAATCCAATAACATGATACTAGAATTAAATCAATACTTGATTTAATAAACTAGCTTAATCCTAAGCCCTCTAGTATCACAAACCGTACGATTAAATTTCACACAACTAGTACACATATTTAATCGCAAACCCTGCACGTATAAACATGTAGCCTCTAAATTGTTTCGCCTGAACCAAGGACACCCTCTATGTGGGACTCTAAAGACTCGACAGTACGCTGGCAGTAGGTTTAACCACAAGCACGTCAGCAGCACTAGTTGTACGTAACGGCTACCCAGGTATCTGTTGAAAAGAAGGCCGACGAGCAAGCTCATCCGAAACCCTACTGAGCCTAACCATGACAATCTCCGTACAGCCGGGTCTCTTCGTCTAAGAGTATCGTATACCAGGTCTAAGGGATGGTAAACGTCAGACCCCTACTAACCCGATAAGTCATGTCAATGTGGCTCAGGACCGATCCGAGAAACTACTGATCTAACCCTCAGTAAATCTCAATTGCCTTGGTCAAGGTCTTATGGTCTGGCCAACCGGATACAATGAGATATCGAGTCCCAATACCGGAAGAGATGAATCCCTGACAATCGCTCATTGCATCCATATTGCTCGGGATTGTACCTAACCAAAACCTGTTTGCACTACTCAGTAGAGCCGTGGTAGGGTAGTGATCTAAGCAGTGGGAACTCATACAAGACCAATGACGATCTTCGGTCTAAAGACTAACATGTACTTATATCACCTAAGAACCACTATCTGACGATAGGTATAATACCATCTAGAGGTTCTCGGCAAGTCCGTCCAGTGTACTCACTCCTAGTGAGCACATGTATACAATTTTAGGTGATCACATCAATGGCTGTAAGACCAACCACCGCCCCTCGCCGGGGTCTAGAAACGTATACACAAGCCTACTTTGGAATATCTATGCCCGGTCTCGATACTCCTGTGACTTAGGACATTTAAGAATGTGCTTATAGACTACCCAGCCCCCACAAGTATGATCACCATCATAACGCTGGTAGTCAAGCAAAATCCTACATGCTTTATCAACATGTATCATCCATATATGATATCCAGCAACACATATGCACATGTTAAGATAAAGACAAACCAAAAACAGTATACTATTGTAACGAGTTTTTATCAATGTATACAAGCAATATAAAGCTGTTAGAAATACACATGTTCAGATAAAGACAACTCAAACAGTATACTCTACAACTAAGCAAGATTGTCCTGTACATACATATCCCTACCATCCTATAAAATACAGGCCTCTAGGGCATACATATCCAACAGTAGTAGTGTAGTAGAGAGTATAGTGAGTGTTTACAAGCCTAGTAGTGATTGTATCCCTGGTCTAGATAAGGTTAGAAGTTTCAAAGACGAGTTTAGAAACTTCAAATGTCGGTTTTGTGAAACTTTTGACGATCAAATGGAATATGGTATTACTTGGGAACTCTGAAAATTTTATAGAGAATACAGAATGATGTTTGGACCTGTAGAAGACCACCCTCAAAATCCGAGCCCCCAATTCCTTTTTCCATTCACCAATTTATTCGTTTTGACCGCAATTATCGGGTCGATTTTGGAATTATGCTTTGAAACTTGGTCTGTAGCTCACTCATTAGATAACTAAGACTACCATATATGCTAAAAAGTCTAAAATCACCTTAAGAAAAATCTAGAGTTGTTTTACTTGATTTCTGTCAATGTTTTCTGATATTTGAAACTTGGTTTTTGGGTTTTCATGATGTGACTTGGTCGTTCGACGTTCATACATCGACGTCGGGGGTTATTTTGTTGTTTTAGCATGCATTGACCATAGATTCGAACCTATGTGCCTTTCACTTGTCGTATCGATTTTGGATATAGATTTCTATGAAATTTGATTCGAGTTTTCATTAGATTTTTGTCATGGATTTCGATTGTAGGTACATTCGCGTGGACTTTCAAGACGATGAAGTAGAGCAAGGCATTCATCGACTTCGGCTAGAGCGAGGATACTAGGTGAGTAGATGTATATCTACGGGGGAAGTTGGGAGGATGGCGTATAGCACCCCTGCAACCGTAGTACAAGGATACCATATATATATATATATATATATATATATATTAGATATGTATAACTAGCCTATAGGGTTATTAGAATACTATATGCAATAGTATCATACTTGTAGAAGGATATATCTCTAGTTATATTTTTCTTAGACTATGAGCTATATTTACTTATGAAAGTATATAAATACATATTTTACGATATGATACGATAAGATGAGGATATGATCCAATATGATGATATGATTAGATATGATGATATGAGGCGATGTGATATGGTATGATATATGTGGAAATGAGATGATATATGATGATATAAGATGAGATGATGTACGCGACTATAAATTCATACTATTGATTGATGATATCATATGATGGATATTCCGTATGTGATATGATGAGGATGGATTGGCGATATTTATATTCGACTCTAAAAGAAATGTTTAATTTCTTTAAGTGGATATTATTATATGTTTAGAGCCATACCTATTTTCAAAACTAACGAATCGTTACGCACTTTTAAATGATAACTTCAAGGGGACACTACGACTTTTCAAACGGCATCTTTTTCAAAAACATCGAAGCCCCTTATTTTCTAAAATAACGATTTGTACTATTTTAAACTATAACTGTATGGCTCATATGTAGTTTCGTATTTTTATACTGTTCACGTTTATGATTTTTTTATTCTATTTACACTCGCGTTACGATTTTTTATTTCTGCATATGGTCGCCTTTCTTTCATTTACGATACACATACACACACACTACGTTTCATACCCTTATCTTTACATGACTTCGTTTGCTAGGACACACCACCATTACCGATGATGCACATGTTGCACGTACACCTATTCGCATGCTCACACACTCATCATCGGTAATTGTCATGCCACGTACACAGATAGAACACGTTGTGTTACCGTAGCACCTTATAACTTGTTAGCATTTTAGTTACTGTTTAGTACCCAGTACCACTTATTATTTCAGATATTGCACTTTCTTAATTTTTCTACACAACACACTCATATGAACACACTTCCTATGCACTACAGTATTGTTCTGTGCGTGTCATATTCTTATGAGATTCTATTTTCATGAGATTTCTTGATTTGAGAAACCGCAGATATTATTTACAAACTTGTGAATGTTTTAAAATGTGGTTTTCTCTTGATATAATATTTCGGCGTCCACCATGAGATTTCTCAGTACTGAGCTATGATGATTATCCGAATCGAGACAGGGGGAGGAACCGATTGCGGATACATGGTGGACCCAGTACGATCCTAGGGGCAAGAAGCTAGTAGGGAAACACTACCTACCAGTGACAGTATTGGACTCGGTGGATATCCATAGAATACCGACCAGAGTGATATGAGACAGATGGATATCAGGACCGATCTGATGAGATGGTGCCTGAGATATGAGGGCCGATCCAATAAGACGGCGTCTGAGATATGAGGATTTACGTATCGATGCTGGACACAGGTTTTATAATGATTTCAAGTGTCGATGCTAGGCACTCAGGATTTTACGATTATTTTGATGTGTCGTTGATGAACACACGTTAGATGATATATATATATATAACGGATGATATGGTACCACATATTGACACAAGCACGACATTATATATTTACACACACACACACACGACTACCTTCGATACCATACAGTATGATATTATTATATTACAGTATGACCTAAGAGATCGGTATACATTCGATTTCTACCTGATAATATCTTCTACTCATGAGTTGGCAACTTACCCCTATTGTACCATAGTTTTCTTGTAGGGTCGACCGCTCGGATTCAGTAGCGGCTTGCTGGCACATTTCTTCTTCAGGTGATTTCTTGGTAGGTGGGTTACACTTCAAATCGTAACCACCATTGTACATTATTTTATTCAGTAGTATCTAGTTAAAAGCTCCATCAACCAAACTATGTATATTTGGTAGACTTAGAGATCGGTTGTATATTCTTTGGATTTGGAGTTGTAGCTTGTATTATACTTTTATATGTCGTGTTTGGACATTGGTGAGTTGATGTTTTGGGTTTTTATTTACTTTTCTGATTGATCTTTGCCTTGGGCGTCGTATACTTATTTGCGTGGTTGTGATCTTTGCCTTGGGGATGCCATATTATTATTGTTTATGTACTGGTTTTGATCAAAATTTACAAAGGAGGTACTGCCCAAATTTCGAATGGCGAAAATGTTTTCAAACATTAGTATGCTTTCCACTTGTTTTTTCAAATGAACCTTATACTTTGAAAAGGAGAACTTAATTTAATTTATACCCCATTTTCAAAACTTCGCCTCTACTATTTTCCTAAAAAGGTTTAGATTCCTGGTGTTCGGCTAACTTGGCTTACGATGAGGTCCTATAGACTTCAGGTAATTCATGTGTCGGTCATGTACCATTTCCGGGTCGTGACAGGAAGGAAGAAAACCAATTTGCCTAAGTATGGTGTACAGAAGGTAAAATGTAGAGACAAATAAAGGGATTGAAGTGAGGACAGAGAAAATTGCGACTATTGTCATAAATCTGGATAGTGGAAGAGGCATTACTAGGAATACCCAGCCACCCCCTCGAAACATTTTCATGTTTCGGTTTTATTGTGCGGTGTTAATTGAAAAACTACTTTCCCAATTAGATTCTGACTCCAGAGTATGTATTTACAAGACTTTATTCTCACATCTGTATGGCATTACAGATACTGAGTGGGAGTAGAATATTGAGAATTGGGTGATTAGATTTTCAATATCAGAATTCTTTGTAATTGGTGATATTTGAAGAAATCACCTGGGTTTTGCCTAACAGCAAATATTTGGTTTTGAATATCCATTGTTATGCACCAATTTCAAACTGATATATCTGTACGTTTATTTTATAAAGTGAGATATAACTTTTTGATATTATATTTATAACATTTAACTTTATCAGTTGATGATTAGGTAAAGTGAAAGTCTACCCTATCACCACCATGAAGTTTAAACGGGTATCATGCATGCAATTTAAAAATTTTCTAGGTGCTAAGCTAGACTAACTAAGGATTAAACTAGAATATTAGGGTTTTAGCATGATATCAAAAACTTTAACAGTAAGAGAAAGAAACTACAACCTTTCTAGATCATGTCCTTCTCTTCAAAAGATCCGTGTAGTAGTCCACGCTACTCTACTAGGCTCCACTTGAAGTTAGATCGAGCTTCCTTTGCGATCATCGTTCCGAAGACGATCCACCCGAAGCTCCGCTAATCCAAGCTATCTCTTCACAAAACTCTTTACTGAAGGAAACACACTACACTTAATTGCTAATCAAGTGTAGGATGGTGAAGTAGGGTTTTGTTTGCTCACTAGGGTTCTCACAAGCTCAAGGTTTCACAACACATGTGAGGGATTGAGCTTGGAGGAGGTGAGGAGGAAGATGAAGAGAGCTAGAGAGATAAATGAGCTCAAGAAAAATGGCTAAGTGTTGAACTCAAGAAAAACTCAAGTGTGAAGAATGAATGAGTGTAGAATGGCTATACACATGACCTCACTCATTCAAGCATGGAATAAATTGCAATAAAAAATTGCAACCATGCTTGAATAGTGAGTCAAGACTAATAAAATAAATATAAATGCCATGCCACACCCATACCATAAATATCTCTCCAATTTCCTCATCTTTTTCTATTTTTCCAAAATAGAAAATCTAGGCCATGCTTCATAATATATATATATATATATATACATATATTAATATATATATATATATTAAGAAAATAATTAGTGAGAAATAATATTAGTTAATATATAATTATATCAAATATAATATATATCAAATTATTAAATCAACACTTGATTTAATAATCCGGTTATATCACATATAACCGACTAATATCATTTATCTGTATATCACATTATGAAATCAACACTTGATTAACCTAACTGATGTCAAATAACCGCCAGATTAGAATACGATATCACATACACGTATTTAATCAGGCCCTCCACACATATCAACATATGTGCCCTACTTTATTTCTCTTGAACTAGAAAACTTCTGTGTGGGACTCTAAAGACTCATCAATACGCCAGCAGTAAGTAATGTCACATCAGTTACCAACAAGCCGTCAGCGGTACTAGCTGGACGTAACGGCTATCTAGGTATTGAGCGAATAGAAGATCAACAAGCAAGCTTGTCCAAACTCTCATGAAGCCTATAAGTAACACTTACCGTACAGTCCGTTCTCTTCGTCTGATATGTCGCATATCGAGTCTATGGGTGGAATCGTCAGACCCTAGTAACTTAATAAGTCATGCCAATATATGGCTCATAATGATTAGAGAAACTACTGATAACTCTTACCAGTAAATCTCATCAGCAGCCCTTGCCAGGGACTTCCTGTTATAGCCAATCGAGCATAGCGCAACATCTACTCCTAATACCGGGAGAGACGAAACCCCTCCTATTGCTCACTGCCTCCATGTGACTGGGGACTGTACCCAAAATCCACCTGTTTGCACGACTCCTTTGAGCCGTGGTAGGGAGAAAATCAAAGCACAGTGGGAGCCACACAAGTCACTATGACGATCTCTGGTCTACAGACTAACCTTTACCAGTGTCACTAGAGAACTGCTATCTGACGATAGGTATATTACCATCTAAGAGTTCTCGGCAAGTCCTGTTCGGTGTACCCATTCTCTAATGAGCACATGTGTAAAATCTTTGATATCAAACACCAATGGTTATATGATCAACCATCGCCCTATACAGGGTCAAGAAACGTACACAATAGTCTACTTTGGAATATTGATGCCCTGTCTCGATATCCCCTCGACTAGGAACAATTAAAGGATGTGCTTGTGGACTACACAAGTCCCAGTAGTATGATCCGCATTATAGTCCCGGTAACTTCCTAAGGGCTTTATCAACATGTATCAAAGAGATGGTATAATAATATTGTTAGGTTACTAAGCATCGCAGCAAGGTTCGGGAGGTATCGTACAAGCCAATTTAATATTTTGCTACGCTTAAACTAACCCTTAACAAGATATTTAACTAGAGTATTAAACTAAAACTGAAAGAAAACATCTTTACTTCTAAGTGTTAATGATTACAACCTTTGTAGTCCGTTCCTTCGCTTCATAAGCTCCGAGTTGAGGTCCCTTCGCTGTGATCATCATACTCCCGGACTCTAGAGAGGCTCCATGAGGTGAATGAGGCATCCTTGCTAGAAGACTTCACAATCCAAGATGATTTACCTTGAGGAATCACAAACCCAAGCTTTCTCTTTCACTAATGAGAGATTAGTGAAACAAACACACTAATCTATATGGCTAGTATAGAAGAGGATGATGAAGTAGGAATTTAGCTCTCTTTTATTTTCTATTTCTCACAATCTTTCATCACAAATCAAAAATCCAGAAAGCTTTTGTGAAGAGGAAGAAGATGATGAAGTTGTGATGAAAGAATAATAATTGTTGAAGTTAGAAATGCAACCATGGGTTAAGCATGGCATGCTTAACCCTTGTAGAGAATAAACCATGGGGTAGGGTTAAAAAGTTAGGTTAACAAATATCTAGAAAATATCTAAAGGGTGGACTTTAGTCAACATGAAATAAAATCTCAAGAATAAATCCACAATTTAGAATTTATCTAAAATAAAACATTAACCCAGATCTAAACCCTAGCATGGTTTAATCTCATAAAACCTAGTTGCATTTGTAACCTAACATGGTACAATTATACATATCACATATATACAATTTTGTAACAAGAGAAAATAATACAATTAACATATATCACATATATATCAATGTATCATCAAGTGAGAAAAGAATCATTTAAGTGAGCTTATATTAGTTAATGTAATGTAATATATCACATATATAATTATACATTAAATTTTTAAATCAACACTTGATTTAATAATCCGGCTATGTTACAAATAACCGACTAATATAATATGTATCAATTCATCGAATCAACACTTAATCCGATGACCCGGCTATATCTCATATACCCGGCCGATATCACATATCGCGAGAATCGAATACGGTATCACATACCGTATCAATCTCGGTCCCGCACATATCACATATGTGATCCTACTCCGTTTCGCCTGAGCCAAGAAACTTCTGTGTAGGACTCTAAAGATTCATCAATACGCCGGCAGTAGGTGATGATCATATCAAACACCCACAAGTTGCAAGTGGTCAGCTAAACGTAACAGCCACCCGGATATTGAGCGATCAGAAGATCAATAAGCAAGCCTGCACATACTCCTGTGAATCCAATCAGTAATACCACCGTACAGTCTGGTCTCTTCATCTGATATGTCGTATATCTAGTTGAAGGGTGGTAAGCGTCAGACCCCAGTAACCGATAAGTCGTGTCGATGTGAGGATCATAACGGGTCGAGAAACTACTGATAACACTTACCAGTAGATCTCCATATCAGCCCTGGCCAGGGAATTCCAGTTATAGCCAGTCGAACACTGCATAACATCAACCCCCAATACCGGGAGAGACGAAACCCCTCCTATCACTTATTGCCTCCGTGTGATTCGGGACTGTACCCAAAATCCACCATTTTGCACGTTCTCATGAACGTGGTAAGGTGGAAATCAAAGCACAGTGGGAATCACACAAGACTCTATAACGATCTCTGGTCTACAGACTAACCTGTACAAGTGTAACTAGAGAACTTCTATCTGACGATAGGTATAATACCATCTAGGAGTTCTCGGTGAGTCCGTTCAGTATACCCAGTCTCCACTGAGCACCCGTACACCATCTTTGATGTCAAACACCGATGGATATGGGATCATCCATCGCCCATTATATGGGTCAAGATGCGTATACGCTAATCTACTCTGGAGTATCGATGCCCTGTCTCGATACACCCTCGACTAGGAACGGTTATAGGATGTACTCTTGGACTACCCTGGCCCCACTAGTATGATCTGCATCATAGTCCTAGTAGTCGGGTACATATCCTAAGGGCTTTATCAACATGTGAGAGCTATACAGTAAACCAATACAAGTCAACATGTTAAGACAAAGTGAAACCAGATAGCATACTATCATATCGAGCAAGAAAGTCCTCTCTATATATATCCAAGCATCCACTACAATATACATCATATGTACAATAATGGCCTCTAGGGCATTTACATAACTAACAATCTCCCACTTGCACTAAGGTCAGCTGTTGTAGTATCTCATACCCAACATCCCGAAGAGTCTCTCAAATTGTATCTGGGGTATGGCCTTTGAGAGTGGATCCGCAGTGTTATCCTTCTTGTCAACTCTCCTGACCTCGATCTCTCGGCGATCAACTATTTCCCGGATCAGGTGATACCGCCTCAGAATATGCCTGGATCTCTGATGGGACCTGGATTCCTTGGCCAAAGCCACAGCTCCATTGTTATCACAATACAAAGGTATTGGATGCCCAATGGACGGAACCACACCAAGTTCAGTGATGAACTTCTTGAGTGCGACTTAGAGTCGTCCTTATCACTTTGGAAGCTCGAATCGGTAAAGGACTCCACCTGGAGTTCTCCGTTACATACACTAAGAACATCTCCTTAGTCTTTCTCAAGTACTTGAGAATGTTCTTCACAGCTGTCCAGTGACTCCCTCCTGGATCTGCTTGATACCTACACACTACACTTAGTGAGTATGCTACATCGGGTCTGGTACAAAGCATCGCGTACATGATAGAGCCTATTACCGAAGCATAGGGTATCTCTTGCATGCGAGCTCTTTCCAAATCAGTCTTAGGAGACATCTCTTTGGAGATAGTGAGTCTAGAGATCATGGGTAAGTTTCCACGCTTGGATTCTTCCATACTAAACCTTTTTAGTATGGTGTCAATATACCTGGATTGGGACAATCCCAGTATCCATTTAGATCTATCTCTATAGATCTTAATTCTCAAAATGCAGGAGGCATCACCTAGATCTTTCATTGAGAATCTATGTGATAAGAAGAGCATGACCGAGTGCAGCATAGGAACATCATTTCCTATCAAGAGTATGTCATCCACGTACAATACGAGGAAGACAACCTTACTCTCTGCCACCTTCTTGTAAATACAAGGTTCATCTACGTTCTTGATGAAGTCAAACTCTTTGACTACAACATCAAAATAGATGTTCTAGCTCCGCGATACCTGTTTTAACCCGTAGATGGATTTAAGCAGCTTGCACACCTTTTCGCTGGTCCCACTGTCTACGAAGCCCTCTGGATGAGTCATGTACACGCACTCCTCTAAATCACCATTTAGAAAGGAGGTCTTAACATCCATTTGCCAGATTTCGTAGTCATGGTATGCGGCAATGGCAAGTAAGATCCGGATGGACTTAAGCATAGCCACTGGAGAAAAGCTTTCATCATAATCCACACCTGGTCGTTGACGAAAACCCTTTACAACAAGTCTAGCTTTGAAAGTCTCAACTTTTCCATCTACACCAAGTTTCATCTTAAAGATCCATTTGCTCCTAATAGGTTTTACCCTTTCAGGAGCAACTTCCAAAGTCCATACTTTGTTGGTGTACATGGATTCCATCTCAGATCGCATTGCATCCAGCCATTTCACAGAGTCCCCACTCATGATGGCCTGCTCGAAGCTAGTCGGGTCATCATCTTCCATGATGCAATCCTCGCTCCCACCATCGATGAGAAAACCGTAGTATCTCTCATGTGGATGAGGAACCCTACTAGATCGGCGAAGTGGCCGAGGTTCGTCGGGAACTACTGAATCCTCTGGTTCCACCAAATCTTCTGTCATAGTTTGTATAGCTGGAACTTCCTCCAGTTCTACCTCCTCGCCACTAATTTCCTTTGCATGAAATTCCTTTTCTAAAATGGTGGCATGTCGAGAAACAAACACCTTTTGTTCCTCAGTGTAGTAGAAGATATACCATTGTGAGTTTTTGGGATATCCTACAAACTTGCACAGGACAGACCTTGCCTCGAGTTTGTCCGGATTGTGCCTTTTGACATAGGCCGGACAACCCCATATCTTAACATAATTAAGAAATGGTCTCTTCCCCTTCCATATCTCATATGGAGTGGTAGGCACTGATTTAGTAGGGACCATATTCAATAGATGTATGGCTGTCTCAAGCGCAAACCCCCAAAAGAAAATAGGCAACTCAGCAGTGCTCATCATAGAGCGCACCATATCTAATAGGGTGCGATTCCTCCGTTCTGATACACCGTTGTGCTGTGGGGTATAAGGAGGAGTAAGCTGAGAGAGAATCTCATTCTCTTTTAAATAGTTCAGGAACTCATTGCTCAAGTATTCTCCTCCTCGATCAGATCGAAGGAACTTAATACTTTTACCCGTTTGGTTCTCTACTTCATGCTTATATTCTCTGAATTTCTCAAAAGCTTCAGACTTGTGTTTCAATAGGAACACATGTCCGTATCTTGAGAGATCGTCATTGAATGTAATGAAGTACGAGGAGCCATTCCTGGCATGTGTAGAGATGGGACCGCATACATCACTATGTATCAATCCCAAGAGTTCCGTAACTCTTTCTCCATGTCCACTAAACAGAGTTTTGGTCATATTTCCTTTGAGACATGACTGGCAAGTGTCATAAGATGAAAATTTGAAAGGATTCAAATATCCATCCTTATGTAACTTAGCTAGTCGTGTAGCATTGATATAACCTAGTCTACAAAGCCACAAGTAAGATTCGTTCATTTCTGAACTCTTCCTCTTGTGTGTGTTTTGTATATTAAGAACCGTGGTTTGATCTAGAATGTATATGCCATTATTTAACAAGCCTAATCCAATCAACTTTTGATCTAGGAAGATGTTCATAATATTATCCTGTACTACAAAATTATATCTTTCTTTACTTAATAAAGAAACTGATATAATATTGCATATCAAGGTCGGAATGTAATAGCATTCGGTTAGAATCAATGTATTACCTGTTGGTTATAGTGACCTCAAAGTCAATTATTGGATCGCAGGTACGTGATTGCTGTTAGTTATATGTATGCCCTAGAGGCCATTACTGTACATAGGATGTATATTGTAGTGGATGCTTGGACATATATAGGGAGGACTTTCTTGCTCGACATGATAGTATGTTATCTGGTTACTGTTTACCTTAACGTGTACACCGATTGTCTCTCTGTTACATGTTGGTAAAGCCCTTAGGATGTGTACTTGACTACCTGGACTATGATGCGGATCATACTAGTGGGGACATCGTAGTCCATAAGTACATCCTTCAAGGTCCCTAGACGTGGGTGTATTGAGACGGGGGATCGATATACCAGAGTAGACTAGCGTATACCTTCTTGACCCATATAGATGGGTGATGGATGATCCCATATCCATTGGTGTTTGACATCAGAGATGATATACGGGTGCTCAGTAGAGACTGGGTACACTGGACGGACTCGCCGAGAACTCCCAGATGGTATTATACCTTACGTCAGATGGCAGTTCTCTGGTGATACTGGTACAGGTTAGTCTGTAGACCCGAGATCGTCATAGAGTCTTGTGTGATTCCTACTGTGCTTTGATTTCTACCTTACCACGTCCAAGAGAGCGTGCAAAACGGTGGTTTTTGGGTACAGTCCCCAATCATATGGAGGCAATGAGCGATAGGAGGAGATTCATCTCTCCCGGTATAGGGAGTTGATGTTGCACTGTGTTCGATTGGCTATTGTAGGGTTCCTAGGCACCCTAATGAGGTCTCACAAGGCATCAACCATGCCAATTTCAAATTTAAACGGTGCCGAGAAACCCTAGAACAGATCGTCGGCTAGATTTCTAGGCGAACAAAGTAACTAGTTAACACTTAACTAAGAGATACGGAAATACAACCTTTGTAGATCCGGTTCTCCACCTCCATAGCTCCGCAATGAAGTCTCCTCGCTATCCATAACAAGTCCCGGGCTCTAGCGTCGGCTTCATCGGAGAATGGACGGGCTAGGTCATCGATGTCCATGCCGAAGATGATCTACGTCGAGGCATCGCTAAATCAAGCTCCGACTTCACCAAGTCAAGAAACTTGTGAAGAAAACACACTCTACTACTTGGCAAGAGGTAGAGGATGAAGAAATAGGAAGTGGGTAGACTTTAGAATTGGATTTCTCACTTGTTTTCATCAATCACCATTGATGAAGTAAGCTTCTTCATGTGAAGAAGATGAAGAAGAAGAAGATAATTGTTATGATAAGTTATTAGAAAATATAAAATAAAAGAATACTTATCATAATAATAACCATGGTAAAGTGTAGAGACTAAACTAAGGTTAAATGAAGTGGTTAGGGTTAAGCATGAGACAAAAATGGTCACATAGTCAAAAGTTCAAGAAGCTTCAACTAGAATCCAAAATTAGCAACCATTTTCTTCTTATGCTTATCATATTCCAAAATGAATAAATAAATAAGATAAAAGAATAAAACAAAACCCTAACCATTATCATGTAACCATGGTTTGATCTTTACACAAAAACCCTAGCAAACATGTATCATCAAACATGATACAATCAAGTGCACAAAAGTATATCACATATACAATGTGTACATTCAAGTGAGAAAATCCATCTTAAGTAAACCGATACTAGTTAATGCAAACTAATATATCAAATATATAATTACTCAATAAATCATTAAATCAACACTTGATTTAACGATCCGGTCATATCGCATATAACCGACTAGTATCTAATGTATCGGCTTATCGAATCAACCCTTGATTCGATAACTAGGTCATATCGCATACAACCAATCGATACATTCATTGCGAGAATAGAATACGATATCACATACACGCATTATTCTCGGTCCCGCACATATCTCATATGCGCTCCTATTTCGTTTCGCTTGAGCCAGGAAACCTCTGTGTAGGACTCTAAAGACTCGTCAATACGCCGGCAGCAGATGATGATCATATCAAACACCCACAAGCCGCAAGCGGTCTGCTAAACGTAACGGCCACCCGGGTATTGAGCGATCAGAAGATCGACGAGCAAGCCCGCTCACACTCCAGTGAATCCAACCAGTAACACTACCGTACAGTCCGGTCTGATCGTCTGATATGTCGCATATCTCGCCTAGGGGTGGTTAACGTCAGACCCCAATAGCTCGATAAGTCGTGTCGATATGAGGTCTATAACTGTTCGAGAAACTACTGGTAACACTTACCTGTAAATCTCAGCAACCCTGGCCAGGGATTTCCTGTTATAGCCAATCGAACACAGCGCAACATCAACTCCCTATACCGGGAGAGACGAATCCCCTCCTATCGCTCATTGTCTCCATGTGACTCGGGACTGTACCCAAAAACCACCGTTTTGCACGCCCTCTTGGATGTGGTAAGATGGAAATCAAAGCACAGTGGGAACCACACAAGACTCTATGACGATCTCGGGTCAACAGACTACTCTGTACCAGTGTCACCAGAGAACTGCCATCTGACGTGAGGTATAATACCATCTGGGAGTTCTCGGCGAGTCCGTCCAGTGTACCCAGTCTCCACTGAGCACCCGTATATCATCTCTGATGTCAAACACCAATGGATATGGGATCATCCATCGCCCATCTGTATGGGTCGAGAAGGTATACGCTAGTCTACTCTGGTATATCGATGCCCCGTCTCGATACACCCACAACTAGGGACTTTGAAGGATGTACTTATGGACTACCATGTCCCCACTAGTATGATCCGCATCACAGTCCAGGTAGTCAAGTACAGATCCTAAGGGCTTTACCAACATGTAACAGGGAGACAATCAGTGTACACGTTAAGGTAAAGATCAACCAGATAGCATACTATCATGTCGAGCAAGAAAGTCCTCCCTATATATGTCCCAGCATCCACTACAATATACATCCTATGTATAGTAATGGCCTCTAGGGCATACATATAACTAACAATCTCCCACTTGCACTAGGGCCATCTGATAGCAGTGGTTGCAGTATCTCATACTCAACCATCCCATAATAGTCTCTCGCTGGGAACAGGCCTTTGTGAGTGGATCCGCTGTGTTGTCCTCTGAGTCTACTCTGCTAACCTCGATCTCCCTGGAGATCAACCATCTCCATGATCAGGTGACACTGCCTTAGAATATGTCTGGGTTTCTGATGGGACGGGCGTTCCTTGGCATAAGCCACAACTCCATTGTCTCACAATGGTAGGAACAAAGTTCATCTTATGAACTAATATACACCCAGACTGCCTCTATGGTAGCATCTTAAGTAGCGATGTATCCAGCCTTTATCGTCTAGTATGTCACGGTATCTAGCTTGGAACTCCTCCAACATACCGTCCCTTTACTGAGGGTAAAGACAATGCCTGTGACTGACACTCAGTCGTCTTTATCACCCTGGAACCCTTCCAGTGATTCTCCCCAGGATCGGTTGATACCGTCTCACTACAACTAGTGAGATTCCTAACATCCAATTAGATCTATCTCATAGATCCAAAAACCCAGGATTTAGGAGGTATCACTTTGATCCTATATGGAGAATCATGGTGATAAGAGGAGATTGATCGAGCGTAGCATAGGAAACTCCTTCCCTATCAAGAGTATGTCATCCACGTACTCTACGAGGATCACCACCATACTCCCTACTACCTTTTTGTTTATACAAAGTTCATCTACCATTTTGATGATGTCAACTTCTTTGACTAATACATCAAAACAGATGTTCCAACTCCGCGATGCCTGCTTTATCCTATAAAGCATCTTGCACACGTTTCCGCTGCTCCCACTGTCTACGAAGCCCTCTGGCTGTGTACTTATAGACACTCTCTTCTAAACATCATTTAGAAAAGCTGTCATGACACCCAACCACCAGATATCGTAGTCATGGTATGTAGCCGTGGCAAGTAGGATCTGGATGGACTTAAGCATAGTTACTTGAAAAGGTTTCATCATTATCCACACCTGGTCAATGATGCAAACTTTAACAAGTCTAGCTTTGAAAGTCTCAACTTTTCCATCTACACCAAGTAATCTTCTCAAGATATACTTGCTCCTGATGGGGATTTAACCCTTCAGATATAGCAACCAAAGTCCATACTTTGTTGGTGTATAAGGATTCCATCTCAGATCACTAAGCATCCAGCCATTCTTATAGAGTCTTACTCCTGATGGCTAGGTCGAAACTAGTTGGGTCATCATCTCATGATGCAATCCTCGCTCCCACTGTCATAGAGAAACAGAAGTATCTCTCAGGTGAGTGAGGAACCCTACTAGATCGGCGGAGAGGCTGAGGTTCGTTGGAATCTATTGAATCCTTTGGTTTTATCAGATCATCTGCTGTAGTTTGTATAGCTGGAACCTTTCCAGTTCTACATTACAGACCTTGCCTCGAGCTTGTCCGGATTTTGCTTTTAGACATAGGCCGGACAACCCCAAATCTTAACCAACTTAAGATATGGGCTCTTCCCTTTCCATATCACATATGAAGTGGTAGGCATTGATTTGATTCGAACCCTATTCAATAGGTATGCAGCTTCTCAAGTGCATAACTCCCAAAAAGGAAAAAGGTAACTCAGTAGTACTCATCATAGAGCACACCTTATCATATAGGGTGTGATTGCTCCGCCCTGATATACCATCGTGCTATGGTGTATACAGAGGAGTAATGCTGAGAGAGAATCTCATTCTCCTTTAAAATAGTCCAGTATTTCCGTGCTCAAGTATTTTCCTCCTTGATCACATCAAAGGACATAATACTTATACCTGTATTTTGGTTCTCTACTTCTCGCTTATATTCTGTGAATATCTCAAAAGGTTCTGACTTGTGTTTCAACAGGAACATATGTCTGAATCATGAGAGATCATCAGAGAATGTAATGAAGTATAAAGAACCAATCTTGGCATGTGTAGACAGGGGACCTACATACATCAACATGTATCATCCCAAGAGTTTACTAACTCTTTCTCTGTTTCCAGTAAACGGAGCTATGGTCATCATATCTTTGTGACATGACTGGCGAGTTTCACAAGATGTAAATTCAAACTAATTTAAATATGCATCTTTATGTAACTCTAGCTAGTCGGGTCACATTGATCTGACCTAGTCTACAATACCTCAAGAAGAATTCGTTCATTTCTGAACTCTTCCTCTTGTGTGTGTTCCGTATACTAAGAACTGTAGTTTGATTTAGAACATCAATGCTTTTAGATAATGTGCCTGAACCGATCAACTTTTGATATAGGAAATGTTCAAAACATTATCCAACAATACAAAATTTTATCATTTCTTTACTAATAAAGAGACAGATATGATTTTGTATATCAGGTTCGGTATCTAATAACATTTGTTCAGAATCAATGTATTTGGAATACAGGGTGACAGTGACCAACAGACTTGGTTGCAACACTTGTCCCGTTTTCTGCTTCATGAAACTTATCACCCGCTATCAGTTCTCTACCTGTCTGCAGCCCTATGTAACAGATTACATATCTGGGATCCTGATCTGGTATCACATACCCAGGACGTAAAGGATACTGAGAAACAGTTCTGTATAATGAACACACCCGAAGATGATGCATCATCATGCACTCTCTTCGTTTGGGCGGCACGGGAAATCTGGTATTCCCCAATTTCCTGCTCTTTCTTATAACAATTATAAGTTAGAGCGGGACCAACGTTCCCCAGCTCAGTATAACAAGCGGGTTCGGTCAATAATCCGTATTATTATCTTGATTAAGGCGTGATATGGTCGCTACCTGGAGAGAGAGAGAAGAAAATACTCAGCGTGCGCTCTTGCAAGAATAGATTGGTTATTATTTTATCTAATCAGGATGGCTCCCACTGCTTTTTATCAAATCTTCCTTCAAACCCTAAATGGAAAGACTAGCCGGGATTAATTACACACTACAAGTTCGCCAATCTTTCAGCCAGGCCAGTGTCGGTACTTTGAGGGAGGTCCCCCGTGCTTTCGCACGAACCTAATTAATGTAAACCTCGTTTTCCCAGAGGCGTAACCTCGTTAACACCTTTCTAGACACCTACTTGATCGGCTAATTGTAATGTATAAAACTCTCCCAGGAGTAACTCTTACTCGCAGCGGGTATCGGGATCCAACTATCTCATAGAAGGTATGCGATCTCATTGCAAATTTCAACACTTGAAATTCCCGATAATATTTTGCCCCTAGCTCGCTATGACCTTGACGGAGGCCAAACAACCCATAGTCCGCTAGTCAAGTTCAACCCGTCATTTCCTGATTGAATTAAACCCACCCGCACGACCCTTGACGGAGGCCAAACAACGCCGTACGAATACCCTAATCCAATCGCATCATATGCTAGCAGATAAGCACTAGTTAGCTACCGTACACTACGCCTTGACGGAGGCCAAACAACCGCAGCATGAATACTAACTAGTACGTATCTGAAATGACGGAGGGCTACGACAGGTTTTTCTGAAAACCTATTGCGTAATGAACTTGATATCGTTGTAGAATCAAATGAATTTTGAAATGGAGTGCTTTTGAGGCTTTTCCAGTTTTGCTAAAGGAGTCACTCCCGGTGAAGGGATCATCGGTCCTTTCCTCGTCGAATGAGGTGCGGGATATATCATATATATCACTGTGGAAAGAAAAAACTCTTAAAAGCAATCAAAAGTCAAACCGAGTGTGTAGCATCTGCCAGTTATTGCTAAAGGAGTCACTCCCGGTGAAGGGATCTCGGTCCTTTCCTCATCGAATAAGGTGCAGGATATATCTCATATACCGCTATGCAAAGCAAGAACTGTAGCTACCTGTTTTATTTTTGAAATTCGATTCTACAACATCTTAGGTTTCTTTTATTTCATTAATCACATTAATGAAGTCCCATCATTTAATGTACCTAAACATCACAGATAAATACGACGTACACTTATGCCATCCGCATTCGCCTCGATGTCCCCTCGTGCACCGTTAGGTTAGGTAACCAACGGCAGAGCAGGGCAGGGCTAGCGCGGGTGTAAAACATAAGTAACGTCTATATAATATATCATATATACTATATACTGTATCTATCACAGAACATCACATGATCACATCACAGATATCGCAGCAGAAGAATCATATGAAATATTGGATATACTAGGATGTCCGTGTTTTCAATACGAGCCAGTATAAAACACGGATTCCACGATCGTGATGAATAGCCAAACCCACACCCCTAGACCCCTACGAGAGCGGCAAACAACCCTACCAATTCTAGAGTTAGGAGACCCTGACTCGACTCCTCGAGTTGGTCTCCCACTGGACTCCAGAACCCGGTTACTTGTGCCCTCCTCCTTGGGTCCATCCTAGTGCAGAAAAGTAAATAATATACAAAAGGTGACAGCTTCCGCAACCTGGAAGTGCTCCAATAAAAGAATATTACATACAAGTTTTTTACATGAATGAAAATGAAAAACACTCATCTCACATAAAAACCCCCGGCTATTCAAACACGACGATCCAATATAACATATCCAGCAACACATAACATCACATGTCATCAACGTAAGTAAATATGTCCATCCCAATTGTCGTTGACATATAGCAACGAAACCAGCGATATCACATATTACACTTACGGTCACAGAAAAGAAAGTGTAAAACTACAACAGTTGGAATCCGCAACCTGCATAGACATCGCATGCCTAATCTTTATAAACCCCGCATTTTAGTCTCAAAATCGAAAACACTTTTCAATATCAAGTCGGGCAATTCAACAAGATTCCCGACATCCTGATCGAATGCTCGTCGCAAACTTTAGTAGGCGGCTTCACCCCCGATACCTTCGACGAAGTGCACCAAGGCGGAACACCGCTACCGCGAGCACCCGAACGGATGCTTTCGGCGACGGGGTTCTCCTACAGTCACTTGGTCGGGGCTATGGAGTGAGGCTGTCTATTAAGTTTACCCGGCGAGTATCCGCGTACGCTACGTGATTGCGACGGACTTTTGATCACATCAAAATTCCGTGGCAACTGATCAAGTGAGACTAAAGTGCTATGTTTATAACATTCATTCAGTTAACACATAACTATTTGCGAATTCCAATTATTGTATCCCATTCCAGATAAACAGAAAATGTTAAACTTTTCGATCGAACAATCAAACACCCAAGTTTTCCCGATACAGCTCAACACATGAAATAAGTCTAACAACATTCCGTTCGTGCCTCAGTACTAACGGTCCAGCCGTAGAAGGGTCAAGCCAACGCCTCACATGTGGCACGCCGTACTGCCCCAAACCCGAAGGTTCAAAAGGCAGTTCAAGACGGTCACATAATCGAGTTATGGTTTGTTGTCTTCTAGAGGGTCCATCGCGTTACTTGCACTACTAAGAACGTCGTTAAACTACGGAAAAATCCAACACTTGGAAATTTCCCGACAGGGGAAAAATTGGGTATTTATATCCGGTCGAACTTTTTAACATATTCTAAAATTTATCCGGAAAGCCACACAGACAAAATTTGATACTCCGATCGAAACACCGAATCCCCAAATCAACCCAGAAAATTCAACTCTTGAATTAATATTAAAAATTCCCAGAAAATCCAGCATAATTTAATAAGAGTTACTGTGCAAACAGTAAATGCTGATGTCACCAGATAGCCGCGGAACCGCCGCAGAAGCTAAGCTTCTGCCGCGGTTCCGCCGCAACAAATACTGTTCATCGAAAAATTTTTGCATCGTAATTCTTATTTTTCCCTGCTGAATTTTTTAGCAATTTTTAATTTGGAAAAATCCCAGTATTTGAAAAAAGGATAGAGAGCAATTTTGAAATGGATTTTCGGGTTTGTTCGGACTTCAAACTCCGTCTAGACTTCGCCTAAGGCTCTAGCTAGGCTCTGATACCACTGTAGGGTTCCTAGGCACCCTAATGAGGTCTCACAAGGCATCAACCATGCCAATTTCAAATTTAAACGGTGCCGAGAAACCCTAGAACAGATCGTCGGCTAGATTTCTAAGCGAACAAAGTAACTAGTTAACACTTAACTAAGAGATACGGAAATACAACCTTTGTAGATCCGGTTCTCCACCTCCATAGCTCCGCAATGAAGTCTCCTCGCTGTCCATAACAAGTCCCGGGCTCTAGCGTCGGCTTCATCGGAGAATGGACGGGCTAGGTCATCGATGTCCATGCCGAAGATGATCTACGTCGAGGCATCGCTAAATCAAGCTCCGACTTCACCAAGTCAAGAAACTTGTGAAGAAAACACACTCTACTACTTGGCAAGAGGTAGAGGATGAAGAAATAGGAAGTGGGTAGACTTTAGAATTGGATTTCTCACTTGTTTTCATCAATCACAATTGATGAAGTAAGCTTCTTCATGTGAAGAAGATGAAGAAGAAGAAGATAATTGTTATGATAAGTTATTAGAAAATATAAAATAAAAGAATACTTATCATAATAATAACCATGGTAAAGTGTAGAGACTAAACTAAGGTTAAATGAAGTGGTTAGGGTTAAGCATGAGACAAAAATGGTCACATAGTCAAAAGTTCAAGAAGCTTCAACTAGAATCCAAAATTAGCAACCATTTTCTTTTTATGCTTATCATATTCCAAAATGAATAAATAAATAAGATAAAAGAATAAAACAAAACCCTAACCATTATCATGTAACCATGGTTTGATCTTTACACAAAAACCCTAGCAAACATGTATCATCAAACATGATACAATCAAGTGCACAAAAGTATATCACATATACAATGTGTACATTCAAGTGAGAAAATCCATCTTAAGTAAACCGATACTAGTTAATGCAAACTAATATATCAAATATATAATTACGCAATAAATCATTAAATCAACACTTGATTTAACGATCCGGTCATATCGCATATAACCGACTAGTATCTAATGTATCGGCTTATCGAATCAACCCTTGATTCGATAACTAGGTCATATCGCATACAACCAATCGATACATTCATTGCGAGAATAGAATACGGTATCACATACACGCATTATTCTCGGTCCCGCACATATCTCATATGTGCTCCTATTTCGTTTCGCTTGAGCCAGGAAACCTCTGTGTAGGACTCTAAAGACTCGTCAATACGCCGGCAGCAGATGATGATCATATCAAACACCCACAAGCCGCAAGCGGTCTGCTAAACGTAACGGCCACCCGGGTATTGAGCGATCAGAAGATCGACGAGCAAGCCCGCTCACACTCTAGTGAATCCAACCAGTAACACTACCGTACAGTCCGGTCTGATCGTCTGATATGTCGCATATCTCGCCTAGGGGTGGTTAACGTCAGACCCCAATAGCTCGATAAGTCGTGTCGATATGAGGTCTATAACTGTTCGAGAAACTACTGGTAACACTTACCAGTAAATCTCAGCAACCCTGGCCAGGGATTTCCTGTTATAGCCAATCGAACACAGCGCAACATCAACTCCCTATACCGGGAGAGACGAATCCCCTCCTATCGCTCATTGTCTCCATGTGACTCGGGACTGTACCCAAAAACCACCGTTTTGCATGCCCTCTTGGACGTGGTAAGATGGAAATCAAAGCACAGTGAGAACCACACAAGACTCTATGACGATCTCGGGTCAACAGACTACTCTGTACCAGTGTCACCAGAGAACTGCCATCTGACGTGAGGTATAATACCATCTGGGAGTTCTCGGCGAGTCCGTCCAGTGTACCCAGTCTCCACTGAGCACCCGTATATCATCTCTGATGTCAAACACCAATGGATATGGGATCATCCATCGCCCATCTGTATGGGTCGAAAAGGTATACGCTAGTCTACTCTGGAATATCGATGCCCCGTCTCGATACACCCACGACTAGGGACTTTGAAGGAGTTACTTATGGACTACCATGTCCCCACTAGTATGATCCGCATCACAGTCCAGGTAGTCAAGTACAGATCCTAAGGGCTTTACCAACATGTAACAGGGAGACAATCAGTGTACACGTTAAGGTAAAGATCAACCAGATAGCATACTATCATGTCGAGCAAGAAAGTCCTCCCTATATATGTCCCAGCATCCACTACAATATACATCCTATGTATAGTAATGGCCTCTAGGGCATACATATAACTAACAGCTATAACCGGAAATCCCTGGCCAGGGTTGCTAAGATTTACTGGTAAGTGTTACCAGTAGTTTCTCGAACTGTTATAGACCTCATATCGACACGACTTATCGAGCTATTGGGGTCTGACGTTTACCACCCCTAGGCAAGATATGCGACATATCAGACGAATAGACCGGACTGTACGGTAAGTGTTACTGGTTGGATTCACAGGAGTGTGAGCGGGCTTGCTCGTCGATCTTCTGATCGCTCAATACTCGGGTGGCCGTTACGTTTAGCAGACCGCTTGCGGCTTGTGGGTGTTTGATATGATCATCACTTGCTGCCGGCGTATTGACGAGTCTTTAGAGTCCTACACAGATTAGAGTCCTACACAGAGGTTTCCTGGCTCAAGCGAAACGAAATAGGAGCGCATATGAGATATGTGCGGGACCGAGAATTATACCAGTATGTGATACTGTATTCTATTCTCTTGATTTGTATCATTGGTCAGTTATATGTGATATAGCCGGGTTACCGAATCAAGTGTTGATTCGATACATTGATACACTTGATATTAGTCGGTTATATGCGATATGACCGGATCGTTAAATCAAGTGTTGATTTAATGATTTAATATATAATTATATATTTGATATATTACTTTACATTAACTAGTATTTGTTCACTTAAGATGGATTTTCTCACTTGATGTGCACATTGTATATATGATATATTTTTGTGCACTTGTTTGTATCATATTTGATGATACATGCAAACTTGGGTTTGCATAAAGACTTAAACCTTATTTAGTGAATGGTTAGGGTTTCATTTCACTTATTTATTTATCTATTCATTTTGGTTAAAAGGAAAAGAAAAACTAAATGGTTGCTTTCATATTAGAAGGTTCTTGATGCTTCATGCATCTTTGACTAAAGTGACCATTTTGTCTTCATCTCCTAAACCTAACCATTCTACTAAACCTTAGTTAGTTCTCTATACTAAACCATGGTTGAAAATATGATAAGTATCATTTTATTTTCTATTTTAGAGATACTTATCATATTCTTTCTTCTTCTTCTTCTTCTTGAACAAAGAAGAAAGCTTGCTACCATTAATGGCAACTTGAGAAAAAGAGTGAGAAATCCAATTCTAAAGTGAACCCACTTCCTATTTCTTCATTCTCTACCACTTGCCAAGTAGTATAGGGTGTTTTCTTCACAAGTTTCATGACTTGGTGAAGTGGGAGCTTGATCTTGTGTTGCCTCGACGTAGATCATCTTCGGCATCGAAGTCGATGACCTAGCCCGATCATTCTTTCGATAAAACCACCGCGAGAGTCCGGGATCCGATGGGTACAGCGGAGGGACTTCATCATGGAGCTATGGAGGTGGAGGACCGGATCTACAAAGGTTGTATTTTCCGTTCACTCTTAGTTAAGTTGTTAACTAGTTGCTTGTTTCGCCTAAAATTCTAGTTAACGATCGCATTAGGGTTTCTCGGCACTGGAAATTTTTGAATTTGGCATGGTTGATGCCTTGTGAGACCTCATTAGTGTGCCTAGGAACCATACAGTGGTATCAGAGCCTAGCTAGAGCCTTAGGCGATGGGTAGACGAAGTTAGAAGTCCGTTCGAACCCGAAACCCTAATACAATAGCCTTCTCTGTACATTTTTCCAAAACTGGGAATTTTCCATATTAAAAATATGCAGAAAAATAAGCAGGGATTTTTATGAATTACTGTGCAAAACGGGGTCCTAACTCCGTTAAACTGCCGCGGAACCGCGGCCGTAACCCACGTGGCGCGGCGGTTCCGCGGCCATATTGTTTACTCTTTGACCCCACTTTGTACTGTATTGTTTATAATTGACTCCTGTGTTTTCTGGGTAATTTTAATGTATACTCAACAGTTGAGTTTTCTGGGTTGTATTAGGGACTCCGTGTTTCGATCGAGAAGTTTAACTTCGTCTGTGTTTTTCCGGATAATTTTAGAATATGTTAAAAAGTTCGACCGGATAAAAATACCCAATTTTTCCCCTGCCGGAAAATTTCCAAGTGTTGGATCTTTCCGTGGTTTAATAACGTTCTAAGTAGTGCAAGTAACGCAATGGACCCTCTAGAAGACAACAAACCTTAACTCGATTATGTGACGTCTTGAACTGCCCTTTGAACCTTCGGGTTTGGGGCAGTACGGCGTGCCACATGTGAGGCGTTGGCTTGACCCATCTACGGCTGGACCGTTGGTACTGAGGCATGAACTGGATGTTTTTAAACTTGTTTCATGTGTTGATCTGTTTCGGGAAAACTTGGGTGTTTGATTGTTCGATCGGAAAGTTTAACATTTTCTATTTATCTGGAATGTGATACAATAATTGGAATTCACAAGTAGTTATGAGATAACTGATATGAATGTTATAAACATAGCACTTTAGTCTCACTTGATCGGTTGCCACAGAATTTTGATGTGATCAAAAGTCCGTCGCAATCACATAGCGTACGCGGATACTCGCCGGATAAACTTAATAGACAGCCTCACCCCATAGCCCCGACTAAGTAACTGTAGGAGAACCCCGTCGCCGAAAGTATCCGTTCGGGTGCTCGCGGCAGCGGTGTTCCGCCTTGGTGCACTTCGTAGGAGGCATCAGGGGTGCAGCCGTCTACTGAAGTTTGCGACGAGCATTCGATCAGGATGTCGGGAATCTTGTTGAATTGCCCGACTTGATATTGAAAAGTGTTTTCGATTTTGAGACTAAAATGCAGGGTTTATAATTGTTAGGCATGCGATGTCTAAGTAATTCATTTGATTAGGCATGCGATGTCTATGGAGGTTGAGGATTCCAACTGTTGTAGTTTTACACTTTCTTTTCTGTGACAGTAAGTGTAATATGTGATATCGCCGGTTTCGTTGCTATATGTCAACGACAATTGGGATGCGCATATTTACTTACGTTGATGTTATGTGTTGCTGGATATGTTATAATGGATCGTCGTGTTTGAATAGCCGGGGGTTTTTATGTGAGATGAGTGTTTTTCTTTTTCATTCATGTAAAAACTTGTATGTAATATTCTTTTATAGGGGCACTTCCATGTTGCGGAAGATGTCACCTTTTGTATATTATTTACTTTTCCGCACTAGGATAGACCCAAGGAGGAGGGCACAAGTAACCGGGTTCTGGAGTCCAGTGGGAGACCAACTCGAGGAGTCGAGTCCGGGTCTCCTAACTCTAGAATTGGTAGGGTTGCTTGCCGCTCTCGTAGGGGTCTAGGGATGTGGGTTTGGCTATTCATCGCGACCGTGGAATCCGTGTTTTATACTGGCTCGTATTGAAAACACGGACGTCCTAGTATATCCAATGTTTCATATGATTCTTCTGCTGCGATATCTGTGATGTGATCATGTGATATGTTCTGTGATGGATACAGTATATAGTATATATGATATATTATATAGACGTTACTTATGTTTTACACCCGCGCTAGCCCTGCCCCGCTTTGCCGTTAGTTACCTAACCTAACGGTGCACGAGGGGACATCGAGGTGAATGCGGATGGCATAAGTGTACGTCGTATTTATCTGTGATGTTTAGGTACTTAAATGATGGGACTTCATTAATGTGATTAATGAAAGAAAAAGAAACCTAAGATGTTGTTGAATCGAATTTCAAAAATAAAATAGGTAGCTACAGTTCTTGCTTTGCACAGCGGTATATATGATATATCCTGCACCTTATTCGATGAGGAAAGGACCGAAATCACTTTACCGGGAGTGACTCCTTAAGCAATAACTGGCAGATTCTACACACTCGGTTTGTCTTTTGATAGCT
Organism: Agapanthus africanus; assembly: GCA_030015575.1. NCBI lineage: Eukaryota > Viridiplantae > Streptophyta > Magnoliopsida > Asparagales > Amaryllidaceae > Agapanthus > Agapanthus africanus. The sequence continues at coordinate 503,986,741 of CM057342.1, read as the reverse complement.
TCTATAGTTTCTGCTTTGCACAGTGATATATATGATATATCCAGCAGCTCATTCGACGAGGAAAGGGCCGACGATCCCTTCACCGGGAGTGACCCCTTTAGCAAAACTAGAAAATCCTCAAAAACACTCCATTTTAAAATCATTTGATTCTACAACGATATCAAGTTCATTACGCAATAGGTTTTCAGAAAAACCTGTCGTAGCCCTCCGTCATTTCAGATAAGTAGTAGTTAGTATTCGTGCTACGTTTGTTGGCCTGCGTCAAGGCGTAGTGTGCAGTAGCTAACTAGTATTTATCTGCTTATGCATATGATGCAAATTGGATTAGGGTAGTCGTGCGACTTTGTTGGCCTGCGTCAAGGGTCGTGCGGGTGGGTTTAATTCAATCAGGAAATGACGGGTTAAGCTTAACTAGCGGACTATAGTTTGTTGGCCTGCGTCAAGGTCATAGGACGCTAGGGGCAAAATTATCGGGAATTTCAAGTGTTGAAATTTGCAATGAGATTGCATACCTTCTATGAGATAGTTTGATCCCGATACCCGCTGCGAGTAAGAGTTACTCCTGGGAGAGTTTTATACACTACAATTAGCCAATCAAGTAGGTGTCTAGAAAGGTGTCAACGGGGTTACGCCTCTGGGAAAACGAGATTTACTATAATTAGGTTCGTGGGAAAGCACGGGGGACCTCCTTCAAAGTACCGACACTGGCCTGGCTGAAAGATTGGCGAACTTGTAGTGTGTAATTAATCCCGGCCAGTCTTTCCTTTTAGGGTTTGAAAGAAGATTTGATAAAAACAGTGGGAGCCATCCTGATTAGATAAAATAATTTCCAATCTGATCTTGCAAGAGCTCACGCTGAGTGTTTTCTTCTCTCTCTCCAGGTAGCGACCATATCACGCCCTAATCCAGATAATAAAACGGATATTTTGACCGAACCCGCTTGTTATACTGAGCTGGGGAACGTTGGCCCCGCTCCAACTTATAATTGTTATAAGACAGAGCAGGAAATTGGGGAATACCAGATTTCCCGTGCCGCCCAAACGAAGAAAGTGCATATGATGCATCTCCTTCGGGTGTGTTTGTTACACAGAACTGTTTCTCAGTATCCTCTGCGTCCTGGGTATCTGATACCGGAACAGGATCCCAGATATGTAATCTGTTTCATAGGGCTACAGAAAGGCAAAGAATTGAGAACAGGTGATAAGTTTCATGAGACAAAAAACGGTGCAAGTGTTGCAGCCAAGTCTGTTGGTCACTGTCACCCTGTATTACCATTACATTGATTCTGAACAAATGTTATTAGATACCGACCTGATATACAAAATCATATCAGTCTCTTTATTAGTAATGAAAGGATATAATTTTGTATTGTTGGATAATGTTTTGAACATTTCCTATATCAAAAGTTGATCGGTTCAGGCACGTTATCTAAAAGCATTAATGTTCTAAATCAAACTACAGTTCTTAGTATACGGAACACACACAAGAGGAAGAGTTCAGAAATGAACGGATCCTTCTTGATGTATTGTAGACTAGGTCATATAAATACAACCCGACTAGCTAAGTTGCACATAGATGCATATTTAAATCTGTTTGAATTTACATCTTGTGAAACTTGCCAGTCATGTCACAGAGATAAGATGACCATAGCTCCGTTTACTGGAAACAGAGAAAGAGTTAGTAAACTCTTGGGATTGATACATGTTGATGTATGTAAGGTCCTCTGTCTACATATGCCAAGACCGGTTCTTTGTACTTCATTACATTCTCTGATGATCTCTCAAGATTCAGTCATATGTTCCTGTTGAAATACAAGTCCGAACCTTTTGAGATATTCCGTTAGAAGTAAAGAACCAATACGAGTATAAGTATTATGTCCTTTGATGAGATCAAAGAGGAGAATACTTGTGCATAGAATTCCTGGACTATTCTAAAGGAGAATGAGATTCTCTCTCAGCATTACTCCTCCGTATACACCATAGCACGATGGTATATCGGGGTGGAGCAATTGCACCCTATTCGATATGGTGCGCTCTATGATGAGTACTACTGAGTTACCTGTTTCCTTTTGGGGGTTATGCACTTGAGACGCTGCATACCTATTGAATAGGGTTCCAATCAAATCAGTTGCCTACCACTTCATATGTGATATGGAAAGGGAAGAGCCCATATCTTAAGTTAGTTAAGATTTGGGGTTGTCCGGCCTATGTCTAAAACAAAAATCCGGACAAGCTCGAGGCAAGGTCTGTTATGTAGAACTGGAAATGTTCCAGCTATACAAACTGCAGCTGATGATTTGATAGAACCAAAGGATTCAGTAGATTCCAACGAACCTCAGCCTCTCCGCCGATCTAGTAGGGTTCCTCACCCACCTGAGAGATACTTCTGTTTCTCTATGACAGTGGGAGAGAGGATGGCATCATGAGATGATGACCCAACTAGTTTCGAGCTGGCCATCAAGAGTGAGACTCTGTAAGAATGGCTGGATGCTTAGCGATCTAAGATGGAATCCATGAATACCAACAAAGTATGGACTTTGGCTGCTATATCTGAAGGGATAAATTCCCATCAAGAGCAAGTATATCTTGAGTAGATTACTTGGTGTACTTGGAAAAGTTGTGACTTTCAAAGCTAGTCTTGTTAAAGGTTTTTGTCATCGACCAGGCGTGGATAATGATGAAACCTTTTCCAGTGGCTATGCTTAACTCCATCCGGATCCTACTTGCCATGGCTACATACCATGACTATGATATCTGGCGGTTGGGTGTCATGACTGCTCTTCTAAATGATATTTTGAAAGAGAGAGTCTATAAGTACACAGTCAGAGGGCTTCGTAAATAGTGGGAGCAGCGGAAACGTGTACAAGATGCTTTATAGAATAAAGCAGGCATCGCGGAGTTGGAACATCTGTTTTGATGTTGTAGTCAAATAGTTTGACTTCATCAAAATGGTAGATGAACCTTGTATATACAAAAAGGTAGTAGGGAATATGGTGGTGATCCTCGTAGAGTACGTGGATGACATACTCTTGATAGGGAAGGAGTTTCCTATGCTACGCTCGGTCAATCTCCGCTTATCACAAGGATTCTCCATATAGGATCAAAGTGATACCTCCTAAATCCTGAGTTTTCATCTATGAGATAGATGCAATTGGATGTTAGGATACTCACTAGATATAGTGAGATGGTATCAATCGATCCTGGGGAGAATCATTGGAAGGGTTCTAGGGTGATAAAGACGACTGAATGTCAGTCACAAGCATTGTCTTTACCCTCAGTAAAGGGACGGTATGTTGGAAGAGTTCCAAGCTAGATATCGTGGCATACTAGACGATAAAGGCTGGATACATCGCTACTTAAGATGCTACCAAAGAGGCTGTCTGGGTGTATATCAGTTCATGAGATGAACTTAGTTCCTCCCATTGTGTGACAATGGAGTTGTGGCTTATGCCAAGGAACGTCCGTCCCATCAGTGATCCAGACATACTCTGAGCCAGCATCACCTGATCATGGAGATAGTTGATCTCCAGGGTGATCGAGGTTAGGAGAGCAGACTCAGAGGATAACACGGCGGATCCACTCATGAAGGCCTATTCCCAGAGAGAGACTTTTATGGGATGGTTGAGTATGAGATAGTACAACCACTGCTACAGATGGCCCTAGTGCAAGTGGGAGATTGTTAGTTATATGTATGCCCTAGAGGCCATTACTGTACATAGGATGTATATTGTAGTGGATGCTTGGACATATATAGGGAGGACTTTCTTGCTCGACATGATAGTATGTTATCTGGTTACTCTTTACCTTAACGTGTACACCGATTGTCTCTCTGTTACATGTTGGTAAAGCCCTTAGGATGTGTACTTGACTACCTGGACTATGATGCGGATCATACTAGTGGGGACATGGTAGTCCATAAGTACATCCTTCAAGGTCCCTAGTCGTGGGTGTATTGAGACGGGGCATCGATATACCAGAGTAGACTAGCGTATACCTTCTCGACCCATACAGATGGGCGATGGATGATCCCATATCCATTGGTGTTTGACATCAGAGATGATATACGGGTGCTCAATAGAGATTGGGTACACTGGACGGACTCGCCGAGAACTCCCAGACGGTATTATACCTTACGTTAGATGGCAGTTCTCTGGTGACACTGGTACAGGTTAGTCTGTTGACCCGAGATCGTCATAGAGTCTTGTGTGATTCGCACTGTGCTTTGATTTCCACCTTACCACGTCCAAGAGGGCGTGCAAAATGGTGGTTTTTGGGTACAGTCCCGAATCACATGGGGGTAATGAGCGATAGGAGAGGATTCGTCTCTCCCGGTATAGGGAGTTGATGTTGCACTGTGTTCGAATGGCAATAACCGGAAATCCCTGGCCAGGGTTGCTGAGATTTACTGGTAAGTGTTACCAGTAGTTTCTCGAACTGTTATAGACCTCATTTCGACACGACCTATCGAGCTATTGGGGTCTGACGTTTACCACCCCTAGGGAAGATATGCGACATATCAGACGAACAGACCGGACTGTACGGTAAGTGTTACAGGTTGGATTCACAGGAGTGTGAGCGGGCTTGCTCGTCGATCTTCTGATCGCTCAATACCCGGGTGTCCATTACGTTTAGCAGACCGCTTGCGGCTTGTGGGTGTTTGATATGATCATCACCTGCTGCCGGCGTATTGACGAGTCTTTAGAGTCCTACACAGAGGTTTCCTGGCTCAAGCAAAACGAAATAGGAGCGCATATGAGATATGTGCGGGACCGAGAATTATACCAGTATGTGATACTGTATTCTATTCTCGCGATTTGTATCATTGGTCGGTTATATGTGATATAGCCGGGTTACCGAATCAAGTGTTGATTCGATACATTGATACACTTGATATTAGTCGGTTATATGCGATATGACCGGATCGTTAAATCAAGTGTTGATTTAATGATTTAATGTATAATTATATATTTGATATATTACTTTACATTAACTAGTATTTGTTCACTTAAGATGGATTTTCTCACTTGATGTGCACATTGTATATATGATATATTTTTGTGCACTTGTTTGTATCATGTTTGATGATACACGCAAACTTGGGTTTGTGTAAAGACTTAAACCATGTTTAGTGAATGGTTAGGGTTTCATTTCACTTATTTATTTATCTATTCATTTTGGTTAAAAGGAAAAGAAAAACTAAATGGTTGCTTTCATATTAGAAGGTTCTTGATGCTTCATGCATCTTTGACTAAAGTGACCATTTTGTCTTCATCTCCTAAACCTAACCATTCTACTAAACCTTAGTTAGTTCTCTACACTAAACCATGGTTGAAAATATGATAAGTATCATTTTATTTTCTATTTTAGAGATACTTATGATATTCTTTCTTCTTCTTCTTCTTCTTGAACAAAGAAGAAAGCTTGCTACCATTAATGGCAACTTGAGAAAAAGAGTGAGAATCCAATTCTAAAGTGAACCCACTTCCTATTTCTTCATTCTCTACCACTTGCCAAGTAGTATAGGGTGTTTTCTTCACAAGTTTTATGACTTGGTGAAGTGGGAGCTTGATCTTGTGTTGCCTCGACGTAGATCATCTTCGGCATCGAAGTCGACGACCTAGCCCGATCATTCTTTCGATGAAACCACCGCGAGAGTCCGGGATCCGATGGGTACAGCGGAGGGACTTCATCATAGAGCTATGGAGGTGGAGGACCGGATCTACAAAGGTTGTATTTTCCGTTCACTCTTAGTTAAGTTGTTAACTAGTTGCTTGTTTCGCCTAAAATTCTCGTTAACGATCGCATTAGGGTTTCTCGGCACCGGAAATTTTTGAATTTGGCATGGTTGATGCCTTGTGAGACCTCATTAGTGTGCCTAGGAACCCTCCAATTGCAATGATTGAGGAGGACTTATACGGGTAGCACAGTCTTACTCGAGACGATAGTATGCTATCTGGTTTGCCTTTATCAGTTGTGTACAGGTTCAGGTGACTGATCACTATTACACGTTGATAGAGCCCTTAGGATCTTGCTTGACTTCCAACAGTATGATGGCGATCATATACGTGAGAGTTGGGTAGTCCATAAGCACATCCTTAAAAGTGGTCCCTAGTCGTGGGAGTTTCGAGACAGGGCATCGATACTCCGGAGTAGACTAGTGTATACAGTCGAGATGCAGACGAGGGGCGGTGGCCGGCCTCACAAGCCACTGGTATCAGTTGGATCACCTAAGATGTATACAGGTGCTCATTGGGTTATGAGTACACCGGACAGGACTCGCCGGGAACCTGCTAGTTGGTATTATACCTAGCGTCAGATAGCAGTTCCCTGGTGACATATGTGCAGGTTAGTTCATCGACCTGAGATCGTCATTTGTCTCGTGTGAGTTCCCACTGTGCTTTGATTTCTACCCTACCACGGCTTAAAGGAGTCGTGCAAAAAGGTTTTTTTTGGGTACAGTCCCGAGCCACATGGAGACAAGTGAGCGAATCGGCAGGGGATTCGTCTCTCCCGGTATTGGGGGTAAGATCGCGCTGTGTCAAGGAGAGCCATTACACAAAGCCCTCGGCCGAGGCAAGAGATTTACTGGTAGGTACTCCAGTCGTATCTCAGGGTGTTTTGGGCTACATCCGACACGACTTATACCGCTATTGGGGGTCTGACGTTACCAGCCCCCTAGGCCCGATATGCGATACTAATAAACGAACGGACCAGACTGTATGTATATTGTCACTGATAGGCTCAGTAGGGTTCCAGGATGAGTTCGCTCATCAGATTCCCTTGAGGTCAGTACATGGGCAGCCGTTACGCACATCAAGTGCCGCTGACGTGCTTGTGGTTAAACCCACTGCCAGGGTACTGACGAGTCTTTAGAGTCCCCCACAGATAGTTTCCCATGTTCGGGCGAAACGTTGTAGAGGCCGTATGGTTTTATGGCAGGGTTCGAAAATGCACGTACATTTATGCACGTGTCATATTTCGGGCAGATAATACTGGTGGGCTTTGGTTTAAGCCGGATCTATGTATTATATTGAGTTGGAATATTTTAGTCTCTCGTATTCGTATTCGGTCGGAATACGGATACAGGTAAGTATATACTGTTAGTTATATGTATGCCCTAGAGGTCATTACTGTACATACGATGTATATTGTAATGGATGCTTGGACATATATTGGGAGGACTTTCTTACTCGATATGATAGTATGCTATCTGGTTGTATTTTATCTTAACATGTACTCTGATTGTCTCTATGTTACATGTTGATAAAGCTCTTAGGATATGTACTCGACTACTGGGACTATGATGAGATCATGCTAGTGGGGCCACGGTAGTCGACGAGTACATCCTATAACTGTTCCTAGTCGAGGGTGTATCGAGACAGGGCATCGATACACCAGAGTAGACTAGCGTATACGCATCTTGACCCATATGATGGGCGATGGATGATCCCATATCCATCGGTGTTTGACATCAAGGATGTTGTACGGGTGCTCAGTGGAGACTGGGTACACTGGACGGACTCGCCGAGAACTCCCAGATGGTATTATACCTCACGTCAGATGGCAGTTCTCCGGTGACACTGGTACAGAGTAGTCTGTTGACCCGAGATCGTCATAGAGTCCTATGCGATTCCCACTATGCTTTGATTTCCATCATACCACGTCCAAGAGGGCGTGCAAAAAGGTGGCTTTTGGGTACAATCCCGAATCACATTAAGGCAATGAGCGATAGGAGGGGATTCGTCTCTCCCGGTATAGGGAGTTGATGTTGTGTTGCATTCGATTGGCTATAACTGGAAATCCCTGGCCAGGGTTGCGGAGATTTACTGGTAAGTGTTATCAGTAGTTTCTCGAACTGTTATAGACCTCATATCGACACGACTTATCAAGCTACAGGGGTCTGACGTTTTCCACCCTTAATCGAGATATGCAACATATCAGACGATGAGACCGGACTGTACGGGAGTGTCACTGTTTGGATTCGCAGGAGAATGTACAGGTTTGCTTGTTGATCTTCTGATCGCTCAATACCTGGGTGGTTGTTACGTTTAGCTGACCGCTTGCAGCTTGTGGGTGTTTAATATGATCATCACCTACTGCCGACGTATTGACGATTCTTTAGAGTCCTACATAGAGGTTTCTTGGCTCAGGCAAAATGGAGTAGGAGCACATATGTGATATGTGCGGGATCGAGGATAATGCGATATAAGATACCGTATTATATTCTCGCGATATTTGATATCAGCCGGGTCATCGGATCAAGTGTTGATTCGATGAATCGGTAAATGAGATATTAGCCGGTTATATGTGATATAGCCGGATTGTCGAATCAAGTGTTGATTCTATAATTTAATGTATAATAATATATATGATATATTAAATTACATTAACTAATATTAGCTCACTAAAAGATTCTTTTTCTCACTCAGGTAATACATTGATATATATGCGATATATGTTAATTGTATTATTTTATTTTGTTACAATAAATATTATATATGTGATATATAATATTGTAACATGATATGGTTATTAATGCAACATGATTAGTGGAGATTAAACATGGTTAGGGTTTGATTAGGGTTAAGCTATTCTAGAAGTTTCTAGAAACTTTGTTTTTGTTTTGGAAAAGATATTTTTGCAAGATATTTCCTTAACCCAACCAAACCTTTAACCTTAGTCAAATCTCTACAAGGATTAGTTTGACCATGGTTGCATTATTCAACCTTATCATAACTATCATTATTCATCACAAAAGGATTAAGCCTTCTTCTTCTTCCTTCTTCTCTTCATGGAAAGAGCTTTCTAGCTTTTTCTAAGTGATGATTATGTGTGAGAAAAATATTATAAATGAGAGCAAAAATCCTACTTCATCATCCTCATCTATCCTTTCCCTTTAGATGAGAGTGTTCACTTCATTAAGTGAGTGTTAGCTTGTGTTAATGAAACTTCAAGGTAGATCATCTTTGTTATCGAAGATCGGAAGCAAGATTGCATTTATCTCTTCATGAAGCCTCTCTAGAGTCCGGAACACGATGATCGCAGCGAAGGGACCTCAACACGAAGCTTAAGAAGTGAAGGACTAGATCTGCAAAGGTTGTAATCCCTCTCACTTAGTGTTAAAGTGTTTAACACACTTGTTTTCGCCTAATCTCTAGTGTAAAGATCCGACTTTGGGTTGTTCGGCACGGCTAAATTTTAAATCGAGCATGTTTGATGCCTCGTAGACCCTTATGCGTATGCCTAGCAACCCTACAGTGGTATCAGAGCCAAGCTAGGGCTTTAGGCGAAGTTTAAAGTCCGATCGAACCCGGAAACCCCGACACGAACCCTTCTCTGGTTATTTTTTAAAAATGTTGATTTTTTCGTATTAAAAATGCTCAGAAAATTGAGCAGGGAAATCTAAGAATAACTGTAGAATACAACTTCCTAACTCCACTGTAGCGCCGCGGAACCGCGGCCGTACACTGGTTTTGGCGGCGGTTCCGCGGCCGTATGTGGAGATTAAGGACTCGTTTTTCTAAAGTTACCTTCATAGGTGATTCCTGATTCTTCTAGGAAATTTTTAATTTGCTCAAGTGTTGAGTTTTCTGGGTTGTATTGGAGACTCGTTGATTCGATCGGATAATTTAACTTCGTTTAAGTTATTTCCGGATAATTTTAGAAACTGTTAAAAAGTTCGAACGGATATCAATAACTCACTTTTTCCCCTGTCGGAAAATTTTGAAAAGTTGGATTTTTTCTCGTGTTTGAAACTTTCATAAAGTCATGCAAGTAATGCGGTGGTCCCTCTAGAAGAACACAAACCATAACTCGATTATGTGACCGTCTTGAACTGCCTCTGAACCTTAGGGTTTGGGGCAGTACGGCGTGCCACATGTGAGGCGTTGGCTTGACCCTTCTACGGCTGGACCATTGGTACTGTTGCATGTGATGGATATTTTTTGAACTCCGCTCAAGTGTTGAGCTATTTGGGAAATCTTGGGTGTTTGTTTATTCGATCGGAAAGTTTAACACTGTCTATTTATGTGGAATGTGATACAATATTTGGAATGCACAAGTAGTTATGAGATAACTAAGTTGAATGTTATAAATCTAGCAGTTCAGTCTCAGATGATCGGTTGCCACGGAATTTTGATGTGATCAAAAGTCCGTCGCAATCATGTAGCGTACGCGGATACTCGCCGGGTAAACTTAACAGATAGCCACGCCCCATAGCCCCGACCAAGTGACTGTAGGAGAACCCCATCGCCGAAAGCATCCGTTCGGGTGCTCGCGGCAGCGGTGTTCCGCCTTAGTGCACTTCGTCGACGGCATCCAGGGGTGCGGCCGTCTGCTAAAGTTTGCGACGAGTATTCGATCAGGATGTCAGGAATCCTGTTGAATTGCCCGACTTGGTATTGAAAAGATTTTTCGATAATGAGACTAAAATGCGGGGTTTATAATTGTTACGCATGCGATGTCTAAGGAATTCATTTGGTTAGGCATGCGATGTTTAAAGAAGGTTGCGGATTGCAACTGTTGTAGTTTTACACTTTCTTTTCTGTGACCGTAAGCATAGTATGTGGTGTATCGCCGGCTTCGTTGCTATACATCAACGACAATCGGGATACGCATACTTGCTTACGTTAATGATATGAGATATTATGTGTTGCTGTGATATGTTGTATTGGATCGTCGCGTTTGAATAGCCGGGGGTTTTATATGATATGAGAGTTTTTCTTTTTTCATTCATGTAAAATTCATTTGTATGTAATATTCTTTTATTGGGGCACTTCCGGGCTGAGGATGATGTCGCCTTTGTATATTATTTACTTTTTCGCATTAGGTAGACCCAAGGCGGGGAGCACAAGTAACCGGGTTCTAGGGTTCAGTGGGAGACCATCTCGAGGAGTCGAGACCAGGTCTCCTAACCCTAGAATTGGCAGTGTTACTTGCCGCTCTCGTAGGGGTCTAGGGATGTGGGTTTGGCTATTCATCGCGACCGTGAAATCCGTGTTTTATACAGGCTCGTATTGAAAACACGGACCTCCTAGTATATCCAATATTTCATATGTCTTCTTCTGCTGCAATATTCTGTGATGAGATCATATTACTGCCTGAGACGAATGTTTATATTATATATATGAGATATATGTTATATTGCAGATTTCGTTTCAAATGAGATGCTTGTGAAGCATAATAAAATGGGACTTCATTAATGAGATTAATGAAACTAAAAGAAACCTAAAGATGTTGTAGAAACTTGTTTAGAAACTGGTAGCTCTAGTTCTTTCTTTGCATAGTGGTGTTCCTTGTAGAACATCCAGCACCTTATTCGATAAGGAAAGAGCCGAGATCCCTTCACCGGGAGTGACCTCTTTAGTGAAACTAGCAGATACTACAAACTCGGTTTGTCTTTTGATTGCTTCTATAGTTCTTGCTTTGCATAGTGGTATATATGATATACCCTGCACCTTATTCGATGAGGAAAGGGCCGACGATCCCTACACCGGGAGTGACCCCTTTAGCAAAACTAGAAAAAGCCTCAAAAACACTCCATTTAAAAATCACTCGATTCTACAACGATATCAAGTTCATTACGCAAAGGGTTTTCTTAAAAACCTGTCGTAGCCCTCCGTCATTTCAGATAAGTAATAGTTAGTATTCGTGCTGCGTTTGTTGACCTTGTCAAGGCGTAGTGTGCGGTAGCTGATTATTGCTTATCTGTATAAGCATATGATGCGATTGGATTAGGGTAGTTGTGCGACTTTGTTGACCTTGTCAAGGGTCGTGCGGGTGGGTTTAATTCAGATCAGGAAATGACGAGTTGAACTTGACTTGCGGTCTATGGTTTGTTGACCTTGTCAAGGTCATAGATCGCTCGGGGTAAAATATTATTGGGAATTTCAAGCGTTGAAATTTGCAATGAGATTGCATACCTTCTATGAGATAGTTGGATCCCGATACCCGCTGCGAGTAAGAGTTACTCCTGGGAGAGTTTTACACATTACAATTAGGCGATCAAGTAGGTGTCTAGAAAGGTGTCAACGGGGTTACGACCTGGGAAAATAAGGTTTACTTTACTTAGGTCCATGCGAAAGCACGAGGAAAAGTATCGGCACTGGCCTGGCTGAAAGATTGGCGAACTTGTAGGGTGTAATTAATCCCGGCTAGTCTTTCCTTTTAGGGTTTGAAGGAAGATTTGACTAAAACAGTGGGAGACATCCTGATTAGATAAATTGATAACCAATCTAATCTTGTAAAACCGCACGCTGAGTGTTTTCTTCTCTCTCTCTCCTGGTTACGACTATGTCACGCCTTAATCAAGATAATAATATGGATGTATTGACTGAACCCGCTTGTTATACTGCGCTAAGGAACGTTGGTCCCACTCTAACTTATAATTGTTATAAGACAGAGCATGAAATAGAGGATTACCAGAATTCCCGTGCCACCCAAACGAAGAATGTGCATGTTGATACATCATCTTCGGGTGTGTTCATTACAGAGAACTGTGTATCAGTATCATTTATGTCCTGGGTATGAGATACCAGATCAGGATCCCGCAAATGTAATTTGTTATATGGGCTACAGATAGGTAGAGAACTGAGAACGGGTGATAAGTTTCATGAGATAGAAACGGTGCAAGTGTTGCAGCCAAGTCTGTTGGTCACTATCACCCTGTATTACCAGAATACATTGATTCTGAATGAATGTTATTAGATACCGAACCTGATATACAACATCATATCAGTCTCTTTATAAGTAAAGAAAGGATATAATTTTGTATTGTTGGATAATGTTTTGAACATTTCCTATATCAAGAGTTGATCAGTTCAGGTACGTTATCTAAAAGCATAGACGTTCTTAATCAAATTACAGTTCTTAGTATACAGAACATACGCAAGCGGAAGAGTTCAGAAATGAACGAATCCTTCTTGAGGCATTGTAGACTAGGTCATATCAATGCGACCCGACTAGCTGAAGTTACATAAAGATGCATATTTAAATTAGTTTGAATTTATATCTTGTGAAACTTGCTGGTCATGTCACAGAGAGAAGATGACCACAGCTCCGTTTATTGGAAACAGAGAAAGAGTTAGTGAACTCTTGGATTGATACATGCTGATGTATGAAGGTCCCCTGTCTACACATGCCAGGACCGGTTCTTTGTACTTCATTACATTCACTGATGATCTCTCAAGATTCAGACATATGTTCCTGTTGAAACACAAGTCCGAAACTTTTGAGATAATCACAGAATATAAGTTAGAAGTAGAGAACCAAAAACGGGTATAAGTATTATGTCCTTTGATAAGATCAAGGAGGAGAATACTAAAGCACGGGATTTCTGGACTATTCTAAAGGAGAATGATATTCTCTCTCAGCATTACTCCTCCGTATACACCACAGCACGTCGGTGTATCTGTAGGGTTCCTAGGCACACTAATTAGGTCTCACAAGGCATCAACCATGCCAATATAAAATTTTACGGGTGCCGAGAAACCCTAATACGGATCATTAACTAGAAGTCTAGGCGAACACATGCAACAAGTTAACAATTTAACTAAAAGAATGGAAATACAACCTTTGTAGATCCGGTCCTCCACCTCCATAGCTCCGCAATGAAGTCTCCTCGCTGTCCAAATGGAAACCCGGGCTCTAGCGTCGGCTTCATCGGAGAAATGGGCGAGCAAGGTCGTCGGCTTCGTGCCGAAGATGATCTACGTCGAGGCATCACAAGATCAAGCTCCCGCTTCACCAAGTCATGAAACTTGTGAAGAAAACACCCTATACTACTTGGCAAGAGGTAGAGGATGAAGAAATAGGAAGTGGGTTCACTTTAGAATTGGATTTCTCACTCATTTTCTCAAGTTGCCATTGATGGAGGCAAGCTTCTTCTTGTGAAGAAGAAGAAGAAGAAGATGAATATGTTATGATAAGTTATTTTCAAAATAGAAAATAAATGAATACTTATCATAATCCAACCATGGTCAAGTGTAGAGAATGAACTAGGGTTTAGTAGAATGGTTAGGGTTAAGCATGAGACAAAATGGTCACTTAGTCAAAGCTTCATGAAGCTTCAAAATCAAACAAAATAAGCCACCATTTTCTTTCATTTTCCTTTCCATAAAGAAATAAATAAATAAATGAAAAAATAAATAAAAGGAAAACCCTAACCATTACACAACCATGGTTTAATCTTTACACATGCTCAAGTAAACATGTATCATCAAACATGATACAATCAAGTGCACAAAAGTATATCACATATACAACTTGTGAACTTCAAGTGAGAAAATCCATTTAAAGTGAACCAATACTAGTTAATGCAAAGTAATATATCAAATATATAATTATGCATTAAATCATTAAATCAACACTTGATTTAACGATCCGGTCATATCGCATATAACCGACTAGTATCCTATGTATCGGCTTACCGAATCAATCCTTAATTCGATAACTAGGTTATATCGCATACAACCATTCGATACATTCATCGCGAGAATGGAATACGGTATCACATACACGCATTATTCTCGGTCCCGCACATATCTTATATGCGCTCCTATTTCGTTTCGCTTGAGCCAGGAAACCTCTGTGTAGGACTCTAAAGACTCGTCAATACGCCGGCAGCAGGTGATGATCATATCAAACACCCACAAGCCGCAAGCGGTCTGCTAAACGTAACGGCCACCCGGGTATTGAGCGATCAGAAGATCGACGAGCAAGCCCGCTCACACTCCTGTGAATCCAACCAGTAACACTTACCGTACAGTCCGGTCTCGTCGTCTGATATGTCGCATATCTCGCCTAGGGGTGGTAAACGTCAGACCCCAATAGCTCGATAAGTCGTGTCGATATGAGGTCTATAACAGTTCGAGAAACTACTGGTAACACTTACCAGTAAATCTCAGCAACCCTGGCCAGGGATTTCCAGTTATAGCCAATCGAACACAGTGCAACATCAACTCCCTATACCGGGAGAGACGAATCCCCTCCTATCGCTCATTGCCTCCATGTGATTCGGGACTGTACCCAAAAACCACCGTTTTGCACGCCCTCTTGGACGTGGTAAGATGGAAATCAAAGCATAGTGGGAACCACACAAGACTCTATGACGATCTCGGGTCAACAGACTACTCTGTACCAGTGTCACCAGAGAACTGCCATCTGACGTAAGGTATAATACCATCTGGGAGTTCTCGGCGTGTCCGTCCAGTGTACCCAGTCTCCACTGAGCACCCGTATATCATTTCTGATGTCAAACACCAATGGATATGGGATCATCCATCGCCCATCTGTATGGGTCGAGAAGGTATACGCTAGTCTACTCTGGTATATCGATGCCCCGTCTCGATATACCCACGACTAGGGACTTTGAAGGATGTACTTATGGACTACCATATCCCCACTAGTATGATCCGCATCATAGTCCAGGTACTCAAGTACACATCCTAAGGGCTTTACCAACATGTAACAGAGAGACAATCAGTGTACACGTTAAGGTGAAGAGCAACTAGATAGCATACTATCATGTCGAGCAAGAAAGTCCTCCCTATATATGTCCCAGCATCCACTACAATATACATCCTATGTACAGTAATGGCCTCTAGGGCATACATATAACTAACAATCTCCCACTTGCACTAGGGCCATCTGTAGCAATGGTTGCAGTATTTCATACTCAACCATCCCATATAAATCTCTCTCTGGGAATAGGCCTTCGTGAGTGGATCCGCCGTGTTGGCCTCTGAGTCTACTCTCCTAACCTCGATCACCCTGGAGATCAACCATCTCCATGATCAGGTGATACTGCCTTAGAATATGTCTGGATCACTGATGGGACGGGCGTTCCTTGGCATAAGCCACAACTCCATTGTCACACAATGGGAGGAACGAAGTTCATCTCATGAACTAATATACACCCAGACTGCCTCTTCGGTAGCATCTCAAATAGCGATGTATCCAGCCTTTATCGTCTAGTATGCCACGGTATCTAGCTTGGAACTCTTCCAACATACCGTCCCTTTACTGAGGGTAAAGACAATGCCTGCGACTGACATTCAGTCGTCTTTATCACCCTGGAACCCTTCCAGTGATTCTCCCCAGGATCGATTGATACCATCTCACTACAACTAGTGAGAATCCTAACATCCAATTAGATCTATCTCATAGATCCAAAACCCAGGATTTAGGAGGTATCACTTTTGATCCTATATGGAGAATCATTGTGATAAGCGGAGATTGACTGAGCGTAACATAGGAAACTCCTTCCCTATCAAGAGTATGTCATCATCGTACTCTACGAGGATCACCACCATACTCCCTACTACCTTTTTGTTTATACAAGGTTCATCTACCATTTTGATGATGTCAAACTCTTTGACTAACACATCAAAACAGATGTTCCAACTCCGCGATACCTGCTTTATCCTATAAAGCATCTTTTACACGTTTCCGCTGCTCCCACTGTCTACGAAGTCCTCTGGCTGTGTACTTATAGACATTCTCTTCTAAAACATTATTTAGAAAAGCAGTCATGGCACCCAACCGCCAGATATCGTAGTCATGGTATGTAGCCGTGGCAAGTAGGATCTGGATGGACTTAAGCATAGCCACTTGAAAAGGTTTCATCATTATCCACGCCTGGTCGATGACGAAAAGCTTTAATAAGCCTAGCTTTGAAAGTCTCAACTTTTCCATCTACACCAAGTAATCTTCTCAAGATATACTTGCTCCTGATGGGGATTTAACCCTTCAGATATAGCATCCAAAGTCCATACTTTGTTGGTGTACATGGATTCTATTTCAGATCGCTAAGCATCCAGCCATTCTTACAGAGTCCCATTCCTGATGGCCAGCTCGAAACTAGTTGGGTCATCATCTCATGATGCAATCCTCACTCCCACTGTCATAGAGTAACCGAAGTATCTCTCAGGTGGGTGAGGAACCTTACTAGATCGGCGGAGAGGCTGAGGTTCGTTGGTAACTATTGAATCCTTTGGTTCTTTCAAATCATCAGCCGTAGTTTGTATAGCTGGAACATTTCCAGTTCTACATCACAGACCTTGCCTCGAGCTTGTCCGGATTTTGCTTTTAGACATAGCACGGATAACCCCAAATCTTAACCAACTTAAGAGATGAGCTCTTCCCTTATCATATCAAATATGAAGTGGTAGGCAACGGATTTGATTTGAACCCTATTCAATAGGTATGCAGCTTCTCAAGTGCATAACTCCCAAAAAGGAAATAGGTAACTCAGTAGTACTCATCATAGAGCACACCTAATCACATAGGGTGTGATTGCTCCGCCCCGATATAACATCGTGCCATGGTGTATACGGAGGAGTAATACTGAGAGAGAATCTCATTCTCCTTTAGAATAATTCAGGAATTCCGTGCTCAAGTATTCTCCTCCTTGATCACATCAAAGGACATAATACTTATACCCGTAATTTGGTTCTCTACTTCTAACTTATATTCTGTGAATATCTCAAAAGGTTCGGACTTGTGTTTCAACAGGAACATAGGTCTGAAACTCGAAAGATCATCAGAGAATGTAATGAAGTATAAAGAACCAGTCCTGGCATGTGTAGACAGGGGACCTTACATACATCATCATGTATCAGTCCCAAGAGTTCACTAACTCTTTCTCTGTTTCCAATAAACAGAGCTGGTGTCTTATATCTTTGTGACATGACTGGCAAGTTTCACAAGATGTAAATTCAAACTGATTTAAATATGCATCTAAATGTAACTTCAGCTAGTCGGGTCGCATTGATATGACCTAGTCTACAATACCTCAAGAAGGATTTGTTCATTTCTGAACTCTTCCTCTTGTGTGTGTTCCGTATACTAAGAACTGTAGTTTGATTTAGAACATCAATGCTTTTAGATAACATGCCTGAACCGATCAACTTTTGATATAGGAAATGTTCAAAACATAACCCAACTATACAAAATTTAATCATTTCTTTACTAATAAAGAGATTGATATGATTTTGTATATCAGGTTCGGTATCTAATAACATTCGTTCAGAATCAATGTATTCGTAATACAGGGTGACAGTGACCAACAGACTTGGCTGCAACACTTGCCCCGTTTTCTGCCTCATGAAACTTATCACCCGTTCTCAGTTCTCTACCTAGCTGTAGCCTTATGTAACAGATTACATATCTGGGATCCTGATCTGGTATCACATACCCAGGATGCGGAGGATACTGAGAAACAGTTCTTTGTTATGAACACACCCGAAGATGACGCATCAGCATGCACTCTCTTCGTTTGGGCGGCACGGGAATTCTTGTAATCTCCAATTTCCTACTCTGTCTTATAACAATTATAAGTTGGAGCGGGACCAACGTTCCCCAGCTCAGTATAACAAGCGGGTTCGGTCAATATTCCGTATTATTATCTTGATTAAGGCGTGATATGGTCGCTACCAGGAGAGAGAGAAGAAAACACTCAGCGTGCGCTCTTTCAAGAATAGATTGGTTATAATTTTATCTAATCAGGATGGCTCCCACTGTTTTTATCAAATCTTCCTTCAAACCCTAAAAGGAAAGACTAGCCGGGATTAATTACACACTACAAGTTCGCCAATCTTTCAGCCAGGCCAGTGTCGGTACTTTGAGGGAGGTCCCCCGTGCTTTCGCACGAACCTAATTAATGTAAACCTCGTTTTCCCAGAGGCGTAACCCCGTTGACACCTTTCTAGACACCTACTTGATCGGCTAATTGCAATGTATAAAACTCTCCCAGGAGTAACTCTTATTCGCAGCGGGTATCGGGATCCAACTATCTCATAGAAGGTATGCAATCTCATTGCAAATTTCAACACTTGAAATTCCCGATAATATTTTACCCCTAGCGTCCTATGACCCTGACGCAGGCCAACAAACCATAGTCCGCTAGTCAAGTTCAACCCATCATTTCTTGATTGAATTAAACCCACCCGCACGACCCTTGACGCAGGCCAACAAAGTCGCACGACTACCCTAATCCAATCTGCATCATATGCATAAGCAGATAAATACTAGTTAGCTACCGCACACTACGCCTTGACGCAGGCCAACAAACGTAGCACGAATACTAACTACCACTTATCTGAAATGACGGAGGGCTACGACTGGTTTTTCTGAAAACCTATTGCGTAATGAACTTGATATCGTTGTAGAATCAAATGATTTTAAAATGGAGTGGTTTTGAGGCTTTTCTAGTTTTGCTAAAGGAGTCACTCCCGGTGAAGGGATCGTCGGTCCTTTCCTCGTCGAATGAGGTGCGGGATATATCATATATATCACTGTGCAAAGCAGAAACTATAGAAGCAATCAAAAGACAAACCGAGGGGTGTAGCATCTGCCAGTTATTGCTAAAGGAGTCACTCCCGGTGAAGGGATCTCGGTCCTTTCCTCATCGAATAAGGTGCAGGATATATCATATATACCGCTGTGCAAAGCAAGAACTGTAGCTACCTGTTTTATTTTGAAATTCGATTCTACAACATCTTAGGTTTCTTTTTATTTCATTAATCACATTAATGAAGTCCCATCATTTAAGTTACCTAAACAACACAGATAAATACGACGTACACTTATGCCATCCGCATTCGCCTCGATGTCCCATCGTGCACCGTTAGGTTAGGTAACTAACGGCAGAGCGGGGCAGGGCTAGCACGGGTGTAAAACATAAGTAACGTCTATATAATATATCATATATTCTATATACAGTATCCATCACAGAACATATCACATGATCACATCACAGATATAGCAGCAGAAGAAACATATGAAATATTGGATATACTAGGACGTCCGTGTTTTCAATACGAGCCAGTATAAAACACGGATTCCACGGTCGCGATGAATAGCAAAACCCACACCCCTAGACCCCTACGAGAGCGGCAAGCAACCCTACCAATTCTGGAGTTAGGAGACCCGGAGTCGACTCCTTGAGTTGGTCTCCCACTGGACTCCACAACCCGGTTACTTGTGCTCCCCTCCTTGGGTCTATCCTAGTGCAGAAAAGTAAATAATATACAAAGGGTGACATCTTCCGCAACCTGGAAGTGCCCCAATAAAAGAATATTACATACAAGTTTTTACATGAATGAAAATGAAAAACACTCATCTCACATAAAAAACCCCGGCTATTCAAACACGACGATCCAATATAACATATCCAGCAACACATAACATCACATGTCATCAACGTAAGTAAATATGCCCATCCCTATTGTCGTTGACATATAGCAACGAAACCGGCGATATCACATATTACACTTACGGTCACAGAAGAGAAAGTGTAAAACTACAACAGTTGGAATCCGCAACCTGCATAGACATCGCATGCCTAATCAAATGAATTCCTTAGACATCGCATGCCTAACAATTATAAACCCCGCATTTTAGTCTCATTATCGAAAACACTTTTCAATATCAAGTCGGGGAATTCAACAGGATTCCGGACAATTTTGATCGAATGCTCGTCGCAAACTTTAGTAGGCGGCCGCACCCCCGACGCCGTCGACGAAGTGCACCAAGGCGGAACACCGCTGCCGCGAGCACCCGAACGGATGCTTTCGGCGACGGGGTTCTCCTACAGTCACTTGGTCGGGGCTATGGGGCGTGGCTGTCTATTAAGTTTACCCGACGAGTATCCGCGTACGCTACGTGATTGCGACGGACTTTTGATCACATCAAAATTCCGTGGCAACCGATCAAGTGAGACTAAACTGCTATGTTTATAACATTCATTCAGTTATCTCATAACTTATTGTTAATTCCAATTATTGTATCACATTCCGAATAAGATAGAAAATGTTAAACTTTCCGATCGAACAATCGAACACCCAAGTTTTCCCGATACAGATCAACACATGAAATAAGTTTAAAGACATTCACTTCATGCCTCAGTACCAACGGTCCAGCCGTAGAAGGGTCAAGCCAACGCCTCACATGTGGCACGCCGTACTGCCCCAAACCCGAAGGTTCAAAGGGCCGTTCAAGATGGTCACATAATCGAGTTAAGGTTTGTTATCTTCTAGAGGGTCCATCGCGTTACTTGCACTACTTAGAACGTCTTTAAACCACGGAAAAATCCAACACTTGGAAATTTTCCGGCAGGGGAAAAAGTGGGTATTTATATCCGGTCGAACTTTTTAACATATTCTAAAATATCCGGAAAGCCACATAGACAAAATTAGACAATCCGATCGAAACATCGAGTCCCCAATACAACCCAGAAAACTCAACTCTTGAGTTCAGAAAAACAAAATATCCCAGGAAAACCAGCACTGCAAAATAGGAATTACTGTGCAAAATTCAATGGGAGAAGAGACAAAATGGCCGCGGAACAGCCGCATTAGCACGCTAATGTCGCGGTTCCGCCGCACTTTAGACAGATCATTAGGTAATTTTTGCATCGTAATTCTTAGAATTTCCTGCTGAATTTTCTGCATATTTTTAATCTGGAAAAAACCCAGTTTTTGAAAAAAGTACAGAGAGCACTTTTGGGTTTAGGGTTTCGGTTCGATCGGGTTTCTAACATCGTCTAAGCATCGCCTAAGGCTCTAGCTAGGCTATGATACCACTGTAGGGTTCCTAGGCACACTAATTAGGTCTCACAAGGCATCAACCATGCCAATATAAAATTTTACGGGTGCCGAGAAACCCTAATACGGATCGTTAACTAGAAGTCTAGGCGAACACATGCAACAAGTTAACAATTTAACTAAAAGAACGGAAATACAACCTTTGTAGATCCGGTCCTCCACCTCCATAGCTCCACAATGAAGTCTCCTCGATGTCCAAATGGAAACCCGGGCTCTAGCGTCGGCTTCATCGGAGAAATGGGCGGGCAAGGTCGTCGGCTTCGTGCCGAAGATGATCTACGTCGAGGCATCACAAGATCAAGCTCCCGCTTCACCAAGTCATGAAACTTGTGAAGAAAACACCCTATACTACTTGGCAAGAGGTAGAGGATGAAGAAATAGGAAGTGGGATCACTTTAGAATTGGATTTCTCACTCATTTTCTCAAGCTGCGATTGATGGAGGCAAGCTTCTTCTTGTGAAGAAGAAGAAGAAGAAGATGAATATGTTATGATAAGTTATTTTCAAAATAGAAAATAAATGAATACTTATCATAATCCAGCCATGGTCAAGTGTAGAAAATGAACTAGGGTTTAGTGGAATGGTTAGACTTAAGCATGAGACAAAATGGTCACTTAGTCAAAGCTTCATGAAGCTTCAAAATCAAACAAAATAAGCCACCATTTTCTTTCATTTTCCTTTCCATAAATAAATAAATAAATAAATGAATAAATAAATAAAAGGAAAACCCTAACCATTACACAACCATGGTTTAATCTTTACATATGCTCAAGTAAGCATGTATCATCGAACATGATACAATCAAGTGCACAAAAGTATATCACATATACAACTTGTGAACATCAAGTGAGAAAATCCATTTAAAGTGAACCAATATAGTTAATGCAAAGTAATATATCAAATATGTAATTATGCATTAAATCATTAAATAAACACTTGATTTAACGATCCGGTCATATCGCATATAACCGACTAGTATCCTATGTATCGGCTTACCGAATCAATCCTTGATTCGATAACTAGGTTATATCGCATACAACCATTCGATACATTCATCGCGAGAATGGAATACGGTATCACATACACGCATTATTCTCGGTCCCGCACATATCTCATATGCGCTCCTATTTCGTTTCGCTTGAGCCAGGAAACCTCTGTGTAGGACTCTAAAGACTCATCAATACGCCGGCAGAAGGTGATGATCATATCAAACACCCACAAGCCGCAAGCGGTCTGCTAAATGTAACGGCCACCCAGGTATTGAGCGATCAGAAGATCGACGAGCAAGCCCGCTCACACTCCTGTGAATCCAACCAGTAACACTTACCGTACAGTCCGGTCTCGTCGTCTGATATGTCGTATATCTCGCCTAGGGGTGGTAAACGTCAGACCCCAATAGCTCGATAAGTCGTGTCGATATGAGGTCTATAACAGTTTGAGAAACTACTGGTAACACTTACCAATAAATCTCAGCAACCCTGGCAAGGGATTTCCGGTTATAGCCAATCGAACACAGTACAACATCAACTCCCTATACCGGGAGAGACGAATCCCCTCCTATCGCTCATTGCCTCCATGTGATTCGGGACTGTACCCAAAAACCACCGTTTTGCACGCCCTCTTGGACGTAGTAAGATGGAAATCAAAGCATAGTGGGAACCACACAAGACTCTATGACGATCTCGGGTCAACAGACTACTCTGTACCAGTGTCACCAGAGAACTGCCATCTGACGTAAGGTATAATACCATCTGGGAGTTCTCGGCGAGTCCGTCCAGTGTACCCAGTCTCCACTGAGCACCCGTATATCATTTCTGATGTCAAACACCAATGGATATGGGATCATCCATCGCCCATCTGTATGGGTCGAGAAGGTATACGCTAGTCTACTCTGGTATATCGATGCCCCGTCTCGATATACCCACGACTAGGGACTTTGAAGGATGTACTTATGAACTACCATGTCCCCAGTAGTATGATCCGCATCATAGTCCAGGTACTCAAGTACACATCCTAAGGGCTTTACCAACATGTAACAGAGAGACAATCAGTGTACACGTTAAGGTAAAGAGCAACCAGATAGCATACTATCATGTCGAGCAAGAAAGTCCTCCCTATATATGTCCCAGCATCCACTACAATATACATCCTATGTACAGTAATGGCCTCTAGGGCATACATATAACTAACAGTATCGGGGTGGAGCAATCACACCCTATATGATATGGTGCGCTCAATGATGAGTAATACTGAGTTTCCTATTTCCTTTTGGGAGTTATGCACTTGAGAAGGTGCATACCTATTGAATAGGGTTCAAATCAAATCAGTTGTCTACCACTTCATATGTGATATGGAAAGGGAAGAGCCCATATCTTAAGTTTGTTAAGATTTGGGGTTGTCCGGCCTATGTGTAAAAAGCAAAATCCGGACAAGCTCGAGGCAAAGTCAGTATCTGTGGAAGTTTGTTGGATATCCCAAGCATTTGCAAGAGAATATCTTCTACCAAACCGAGGAAGAAAAGATGTTTTGTTTCTCAGCATGCCACCTTTGTGAAAGGTAATTTCTTGTGAAGAAATTATTGGTCATGAGGTAGAACTGGAAGGAGTTCCAGCTATACAAACTACAGCAGATGATTTGGTAGAACCAAAGGATTCAATAGATTCTAACGAACCTCAGCCTCTCCGCCGATCTAGTAGGATTCCTCACCCACCTGAGAGATACTTCGGTTTCTCTATGACAGTGGGAGCGAGGATTGCATCATGAGATGATGACCCAACTAGTTTCGAGCTGGCCATCAGGAGTGGGACTCTGTAAGAATGGCTGGATGCTTAGTGATCTGAGATGGAATCCTTATACACCAATAATGTATGGACTTTGGTTGCTTTATCTGAAGGATTAAATCCCCATCAGGAGCAAGTAAATCTTGAGAAGATTACTTGGTGTACATGAAAAATTTGAGACTTTCAAAGCTATGCTTAAGTCCATCCAGATCCTACTTGCCACGGCTATATACCATGACTACGATATCTGGTGGTTGGGTGTCATGACTGCTTTTCTAAATGATGTTTTAGAAGAGAGAGTCTATAAGTACACAGCCAGAGGGCTTCGTAGACAGTGGGAGTAGCGGAAACGTGTGCAAGATGTTTTATGTGATAAAGCAGGCATCGCGGAGTTGGAACGTCAATTTTGATGTGGTAGTCAAAGAGTTTGACTTCATCAAAATGGTGGATGAACCTTGTATATACAAAAAGGTAGTAAGGAGTATGGTGATGATCCTCGTAGAGTACGTGGATGACATACTCTTGATTGGGAAGGAGTTTCCTATGCTACGCTCGGTCAATCTCCGCTTATCACAAGGATTCTCCATATAGGATCAAAATGATACCTCCTAAATCCTGTGTTTTGGATCTATGAGATAGATCTAATTGGATGTTAATATTCTCACAAGTTGTAGTGAGATGGTATCAATCCATCCTGGGGAGAATCACTGGAAAGGTTCCAGGGTGATAAGGAAGACTGAATGTCAGTCGCAAGCATTGTCTTTACCCTCAGTGGAGGGACAGTATGTTGGAAGAGTTCCAAGCTAGATACCGTGACTTATTAGACGATTAAAGGCAAGATACATCATTACCAAAGAAGCTACCAAAGAGGCAGTCGGGATAAATATAAGTTCATGATATGAACTTCATTCCTGCCATTGTGTGACAATGGAGTTGTGGCTTATGCCGAGGAACCCCCGTCCCATCAGAAATCCAGATATAATTCTTAGGCAGTATTACCTGATCATGGAGATGGTTGACTCCAGGGAGATCGAGGTTAGGAGAGTAGACACAGAGGACAACAGCGCGGATCCACTCACAAAGGCCTTTTTCCCAGAAGAGACTTTTATGGGATGGTTGAGTATGAGATACTTCAACCACAGCTAATTGTTGGGTATGTGATACCACAACAGATGGCCCTAGTGCAAGTGGGAGATTGTTAGTTATATGTATGCCCTAGAGGCCATTACTGTACATACGATGTATATTGTAATGGATGCTTGGACATATATAGGGAGGACTTTCTTGCTCGACATGATAGTATGCTATCTAGTTGTACTTTATCTTAACATGTACTCTAATTGTCTCTATGTTACATGTTGATAAAGCCCTTAGGATATGTACTCGACTACTAGGACTATGATGAGATCATACTAGTGGGGCCACGGTAGTCGACGAGTACATCCTATAACTGTTCCTAGTCGAGGGTGTATCGAGACAGGGCATCGATACACCAGAGTAGACTAGCGTATACGTATCTTGACCCATATGATGGGCGATGGATAATCCTATATCCATCGGTGTTTGACATCAAGGATGGTGTATGGGTGCTCAGTGGAGACTAGGTACACTGGACGGACACGCCGAGAACTCCCAGATGGTATTATACCTCATGTCAGATGGCATTGTTAGTTCTATGTATGCCCTAGAGGCCATTACTGTACATAGGATGTATATTGTAGTGGATGCTGGGACATATATAGGGAGGACTTTCTTGCTCGACATGATAGTATGCTATCTGGTTGCTCTTTATCTTAACGTGTACACTGATTGTCTCTCTGTTACATATTGGTAAAGCCCTTAGGATGTGTACTTGACTATCTGGACAATGATGCGGATCATACTAGTGGGGACATGATAGTCCATAAGTACATCCTTCAAGGTCCCTAGTCGTGGGTGTATTGAGACGGGGCATCGATATACCAGAGTAGATTAGCGTATACCTTCTCGACCCATAAAGATGGGCGATGGATGATCTCATATCCATTAGTGTTTGACATCAGAGATGATATACGGGTGCTCAGTGGAGACTGGGTATACTGGACGGACTCGCCGAGAACTCCCAGATGGTATTATACCTTACGTCAGATGGCAGTTCTCTGGTGACAATGGTACAGGTTAGTCTGTAGACCCGAGATCGTCATAGAGTCTTTGTGATTCCCACTGTGCTTTTATTTCCACCTTACCACGTCCAAGAGGGCGTCCAAAACGGTGGTTTTTGGGTACAGTCCCGAATCACATGGAAGCAATGAGCGATAGGACGGGATTCGTCTCTCCCGGTATAGGGAGTTGATGTTGCGCTGTGTTCGATTGGCTATAACCGGAAATCCCTGGCCAGGGTTGCTGAGATTTACTGGTAAGTTTATCAGTAGTATCTCGAACTGTTATAGACCACATATCGACACGACTTATCGAGCTACTGGGGTCTGACGTTTACCACCCCTAGGCAAGATATGCGACATATCAGACGATCAGACCGGACTGTACGGTAAGTGTTACTGGTTGGATTCACAGGAGTGTGAGCGGGCTTTCTCGTTGATCTTCTGATCGCTCAATACCCGGGTGGCCGTTACGTTTATCAGACCGCTTGCGGCTTGTGGGTGTTTGATATGATCATCGCCTACTGCCGGCGTATTGACGAGTCTTTAGAGTCCTACACAGAGGTTTCCTGGCTCAAGCGAAACGAAATAGGAGCGCATATGAGATATGTGCGGGACCGAGAATAATATCAGTATGTGATACTGAATTCTATTCTCGCGATTTGTATCATCGGACGGTTATATAAGATATAGCCGGGTTACCGAATCAAATGTTGATTCGATAACTTGATACACTTGATATTAGTCGGTTATATGCAGTATGACCAGATCATTAAATCAAGTGTTGATTTAATGATTTAATGTATAATTGTATATTTGATATATTACTTTACATTAACTAGTATTTGTTCACTTAAGATGGATTTTCTCACTTGATGTGCACAAGTTGTATATGTGAAATATGTTTGTGCATTAGTTTGTATCATGTTTTATGATACATGCAAACTTGGGCGTATGTATGATTTACACCATGTTTAGTTAATGGTTAGGGTTTTATTTATATTTATTTATTTTATTAAAACTAAATGGTGGCTTTTCTTTCTTTGATAGAAGCTTCATCATGCTTCAAGCATCTTTGAAAAGTCTTAACCATTTTGTTTTTTCTTTTGACCTAACCATTACCTAAACTATGGTTTGCTCTCTACATGAGTTTACTAACCCATGGTTGCATTATGATAAGCTTCACTTGATTTATTATTTTGATTAATTCATTTTCTATTCTCATCTTCTTCTTCTTCATGAAGAAGAAAACCTTTTCTAGAAAATTTCAAGTGTTGAAAGCAAGTGAGAAATCCAAATCCAAAGTGAACCCACTTCCTATTTCTTCATCCTTTACCACTTGCCATGTTGTATAGGGTGTTTTCTTCATAAGGTTCATGACCAAGTGAAGATGGAGCTTGAGTTTGAGTCGCCTCGACGTAGATCCTCTTCGGCACCGAACTCAACGACCTAGCCCACTCATTTCTCTGATGAAACCAACGCTAGAGTCCGGGATCCTGATGATAGCAGCGGAGGGACATCATCTCGGAGCTAAAGAAGTGGAGGACCGGATCTACAATGGTTGTAATCCCTTTCACTTGTAGTTAAAGTAGTTAACTTGCTATGTTTCGCCTTACCTCTAGTTAACGATCTAGCATTAGGGTTCTTTGGCACATGGAAAATTTGATTTTGGCATGGTTGATCAGTTGTAGAACCTCATGAGTGTGTCTAGGAGCCCTACAGTGGTATCAGAGCCTAGCTAGAGCTTTAGGCGAAGTGTAGACAAAGTTTGAAGTCCGATCGAACCCGAAACCCTAATCGAATACCCCTCTCTGTACATTTTTTGAAATCGTGGATTTTTGTGAATTAAAAATTGTCAAAAAATTCAGCAGGGTTTTGTAGAAGTTACTGTGCAATACGTGACCCCAACTCGACCAATGCGCCGCGGAACAGCGGCCCCACCTTGGCTTGCGCGGCTGTTCCGCGGCCATAGTGGTGAATCTTGCCATGTGGTTTGCACAGTAATTCCTATCTGCAAGTGCTGTGTTTTCTGGAAATTTTTAACTTCTACTCAACAGTTGAGTTTTCTGGGTTGTATTGGGATTTCGTTAAATTCGATCGGAAAGTTTAACTTTGTCTGTGTTTTTCCGGATATTTTAGAACATGTTAAAAGGTTCGACCGGATATGAATGACCCACGTTTTCCCCTGACGGGAAATTTCCAAGTGTTGGATCTTTCCGTAGTTTAAGAACATTCTAACTAGTGCAAGTAATGCGATAGACCCTCTAGAAGACAACAAACCTTAACTCGATTATGTGACCATCTTGAACTGCCTTTTGAACCTTAGGGTTTGGGGCAGTACGGCGTACCACATGTGAGGCGTTGGCATGACCCTTCTACGGCTGGACCGTTGGTACTGTGGCATGAAGTGGATGTTTTTTAAACTTATTTCATGTGTTGAGCTTTTTGGGAAAACTTGGGTGTTTGATTGTTCGATCGGAAAGTTTAACATTATCTATTTATCTGGAATGTGATACAATATTTGGAATCCTAAAGTAGTTATGAGATAACTGAATGAATGTTATAAATCTAGCAGTTTAGTTTCATTTGATCGGTTGCCACGGAATTTTGATGTGATCGAAAGTCCGTCGCAATCACGTTGCGTACGCGGATACTCGCCGGGTAAACTTAATAGATAGCCACTCCCCATAGCCCCGACCAAGTGACTGTAGGAGAACCCCGTCGCCGAAAGCATCCGTTCGGGTGCTCGCGGTAGTGGTGTTCCGCCTTAGTGCACTTCGTCGACGGTATCGGGGGTGCGGCCGTTTACTAAAGTTTGCGACGAGCATTCGTTCTGGACGTCGGGAATCTTGTTGAATTGCCCGACTTGATATTGAAAACAGTTTTCGATTTTGAGACTAAAATACGGGGTTTATAATTGTTAGGCATGCGATGTCTAAGGAGTTCATTTGGTTAGGCATGCGATGTCTAAAGAGTTTGCGAATTCC
Source organism: Agapanthus africanus (assembly GCA_030015575.1). Classification (NCBI taxonomy): domain Eukaryota; kingdom Viridiplantae; phylum Streptophyta; class Magnoliopsida; order Asparagales; family Amaryllidaceae; genus Agapanthus; species Agapanthus africanus. The sequence goes on along the minus strand of CM057342.1, from coordinate 503,957,236 downwards.
AACTGTTGTAGTTTTACACTTTCTTTTCTGTGACCGTAAGTGTAATATGTGATATCGCCGGTTTCATTGCTATATGTCAACGATAATTGGGATTGGCATATTTACTTACGTTGATGACATGTGATATTATGTGTTGCTGGATATATTATATTGGATCATCGTATTTGAATAGCCGGGGGGTTTTATGTGAGATGAGTGTTTTTCCATTTGCATTCATGTAAAAACTTGTATGTAATATTCTTTTATTGGGGCACTTCCAGGTTGCGGAAGATGTCACCGTTGATATATATTATTTACTTTTCCACATTAGGATAGACCCAAGGAGGGGAGCACAAGTAACCGGGTTCTAGGGTCCAATGGGAGACCATCTCGAGGAGTCGAGTCCGGGTCTCCTAACCCTAGAATTGATAGGGTTGCTTGCCACTCTCGTAGGGGTCTAGGGGTGTGGGATTGGCTATTCATCATGACCGTGGAATCCGTGTTTTATACAGGCTCAAAATAAAACACGGACGTCCTAGTATATCCAATATTTCATATGTTTCTTCTGCTGCGATATCTATGATGTGATCATTTGATGTGCTGTGATAAATGCTGTATATAGTAAATATGATATATTATATAGATGTTACTTATGTTTTACACCCGTGCTAGCCCTGCCCTGCTCTGCCGTTAGTTACTTAACCTAGCGGTGCACAAGGGGACATCGAGGCGAATGCGGATGGCATAAGTGTACGTCGTATTTATCTGTGATGTTTAGGTGACTTAAATGATGGGACTTCATTAATATGATTAATGAAAGAAAAAGAAACCTAAAAGATGTTGTGGAATCGAATTTTCAAAAACAGGTAGCAACAGTTCTTGCTTTGCATCGCGGTGTTCCTTGTAGAACATCCTGCACCTTATTCGATGAGGAAAGGGCCGAGATCCCTTCACCGGGAGTGACCCCTTTAGCAATAACTGGCAGATGCTACAACACTCGGTTTGTATTTTGATTGCTTCTATAGTTCTTGCTTTGCACAGTGATATATATGATATATCCTGCACCTCATTCGACGAGGAAAGGGCCGATGATCCCTTCACTGGGAGTGACCCCTTTAGCAAAACTAGAAAAGCCTCAAAAACACTCCATTTCAAAATCATTTGATTCTACAACGATATCAAGTTCATTACGCAGTAGGTTTTCAGAAAAACCTGTCATAGCCCTCCGTCATTTCAGATAAGTCCTACTTAGTATTCGTGCTACGTTTGTTGGCCTGCGTCAAGGCGTAGTGTGCGGTAGCTAACTAGTATTTATCTGTTTATGCATATGATGCAGATTGGATTAGGGTAGTCGTGCGACTTTGTTGGCCTACGTCAAGGATCGTGCGGGTGGGTTTAATTCAATCAAGAAATGACTGGTGGAACTTGACTAGCGGACTATGGTTTGTTGGCCTGCATCGAGGTCATAGGACGCTAGGGGTAAAATATTATCGGGAATTTCAAGTGTTGAAATTTGCAATGAGATTGCATACCTTCTATGAGATAGTTGGATCCCGATACCCGTTGCGAGTAAGAGTTACTCCTGGGAGAATTTTACACATTACAATTAGCCGATCAAGTAGGTGTCTAGAAAGGTGTTAACGGGGTTACGCCCCTGGGAAAACGAGGTTTATTTTAATTAGGTCCATGCGAAAGCACGAGGAACCTCCCTCAAAGTACCGACACTGGCCTGGCTGAAAGATTGGCGAACTTGTAGAGTGTAATTAATCCCGGCTAGTCTTTCCTTTTAGGGTTTGAAGGAAGATTTGATAAAAACAGTGGGAGCCATCCTGATTAGATAAAATAAATAACCAATCTAATCTTGCAAGAGCGCACGCAGAGTGCTTAGCCCGGTATACTACCTCTCTTCCAAAGAAGATTCCAACTGAGAATTCGCGATTTAGCGACCATATCACGCCTTAATCAAGATAATAATATGGATGTATTGACCGAACCCGCTTGTTATACTGAGCTGGGGAACGTTGGTCCCGCTCCAACTTATAATTGTTATAAGACCGAGCAGGAAATAGGGAAATACCAGGATTCCCATGCCGCCCAAACGAAGAAAGTGCATGAGATGCATCTCCTTCGGGTGCGTTCATTACAAAGAACTATTTCTCTGTATCCTCTACGTCCTGGGTATTTGATACCGGATCAGGATCCCGGATATGTAATCTGTTGCATAGGGCTACAGAAAGGTAGAGAACTGAGAACGGGTGATAAGTTTCATGAGACAGAAAACGGTGCAAGTGTTGCAGCCAATTCTGTTGGTCACTGTCACCCTGTATTACCAGTACATTGATTCTGAACGAATGTTGTTAGATACCGAACCTGATATACAAAATCATATCAATATCTTTATTTATTAAAGAAGGATATAATTTTGTATTGTTGAATATTGTTTTGAACATTTCAAACGTTGATCAGTTCAGGCACGTTATCTAAAAGCCTTGACGTTCTGAATCAAACTACAGTTCCTAGTATACAGAACACACAAGAGGAAGAGTTCAGAAATGAACGAATCCTTCTTGAGGCATTGTAGACTAGGTCATATCAATACGACCCGACTGGCTGAAGTTACATTTAGATGCATATTTAAATTAGTTTGAATTTACATCTTGTGAAACTTGCCAATCATGTCACAAAGATAAAATGATCATAGCTCTGTTTAATGGAAACAGAGAAAGAGTTAATGAACTCTTGGGACTGATACATAGTGATGTATATAAGGTCCCCTGTCTACACATGCCAGGACCGGTTCTTTGTACTTCATTACATTCTCGGATGATCTCTCAAGATTCAGTCATATGTTCCTGTTGAAACATAAGTCTGAAGCTTTTGAGATATTCACAGAATATAAGTTAGAAGTAGAGAACCAAAAACCGGATATAAGTATTTTGTCCTATGATGAGATCAGGGAGGAAAATACTTGTGCATAGAATTCCTGGACTATTCTAAAGGTGAATGAGATTCTCTCTCGGTATTACTCCTCTGAATACACCACAACACAACGGTGTATCAGGGCGGGGCAATAGCACCCTATATGATATGGTGTGCTCTATGATGAGTACTACTGAGTTACCTTTTTCCTTTTGGGGGTTATGCACTTGAGAAGCTGCATACCTATTGAATTGGGTTCGAATCAAATCAGTGCCTACCACTCCATATAAGATATGGTATGGAAAGAACCTATCTCTTAAGTAAGTTAAGATTTGGGATTGTCCGGCCTATATCAAAAGAAAAATATGGACAAGATCGAGGCAAGGTCAATTCTGTAGAACTGGAAAGGTTCCTGCTATACAAACTGCACCTGATGATTTAACAGAACGAAGGGATTCGATAGTCTCCGACAAACCTCAGCCTCTCCGCCGATTTGGAAGGGTTCCTCATCCGCCTGAGAGATACTTCGGTTTCTCGATGACAGTGGAAGCGAGGATTGCATCATGAGATGATGACCCAACTAGTTTCGAGCAGGCCATCGAGAGTAGGGACTCTGTAAGAATGGCTGGATGCTTAGCGATCTGAGATGGAATCCATGTACACCAACAAAGTATGGACTTTGGTTGCTATATCTGAAGGGTTAAATCCCCATCAGGAGCAAGTATATCTTGAGAAGATTACTTGGTGTAGATGGAAAAGTTGAGACTTTCAAAGCTAGACTTGTTAAAGGTTTTCGTCATCGACCAGGCGTGGATAATGATGAAACCTTTTCCAGTGGCTATGCTTAAGTCCATCCGAATCCTACTTGCCATTGCTACATACCATGACTACGATATCTGGTGGTTGGGTTCCATGACTGCTTTTCTAAATAATGATTTAGAAGAGAATGTCTATAAGAACACAGCCAGAGGGCTTCGTAAACAGTGGGAGTAGCAGAAACCTGTGCAAGTTGCTTTACAGAATAAAGCAGGCATCGCGGAGTTGGAACAGCTGTTTTGATGTGGTAGTCAAAGAGTTTGACTTCATCAAAATGGTAGATGAACCTTGTATATACAAAAAGGTGGTAGGGAGTATGGTAGTGATCCTCGTATTGTTCGTGGACAACATACTCTTGATAGGAAAAGAGTTTCCTATACTACACACGGTCAATCTCCTCGTATCACAAGGATTCTCCAAATAGGATAAAGGTGATACCTCCTAAATCCTGGGATTTGGATCTATGAGATAGATCTAAATGGATATTAGGGTTCTCACTAGGTTTAGTGAGATGGTATCAATCGATCCTGGGGAGAATCACTTGAAAGGTTCCATAGTGATAAGGACGACTGAATGTCAGTCGCAGGCATTGTCTTTACCCTCAGTGAAGGGACGGTATGTTGGAAGAGTTCCAAGCTAGATACCGTGGCAAACTAGACGATAAAGGCTGGTAACATCGTTATTAAAGATACTACCAAAGAGGTAGTTTGGGTGTATATTGGTTCAGGAGATGAACTAGGTTCCTACTATTGTGTGACAATGGAAGTGTGGCTTTGGCCCAGGAACCCTGGTCCCATCAGTGACCCAGACATATTCTGAGGCAGCATCACCTGATCATGGAGATTGTTGATCTCCAGGGTGATCGAGGTTAGGAGAATAGACTCAGAGGACAACACGGCGGATCCACTCACAAAGGCTTTTTCCTAGAGAGAGACTTATATGGGATGGTTGAGTATTAGATACTATAACCACTGCTACAGATGGCCCTAGTGCAAGTGGGAGACTGTTAGTTCTATGTATGCCCAAGAGGCCATTACTGTACATAGGATGTATATTGTAGTGGATGCTAGGACATATATAGGGAGGACTTTCTTGCTCGACATGATAGTATGCTATCTGGTTGCTCTTTATCTTAACGTGTACACTGATTGTCTCTCTGTTACATGTTGGTAAAGCCCTTAGGATGTGTACTTGACTACCTGGACTATGATGCGGATGATACTAGTGGGGACATGGTAGTCCATAAGTACATCCTTCAAGGTCCCTAGTCGTGGGTGTATCGAGACGGGGCATCGATATACCAGAGTAGACTAGCGTATACCTTCTCGACCCATACAGATGGGCGATGGATGATCCTATATCCATTGGTGTTTGACATCAGAGATGATATACGGGTGCTCAATGGAGACTGGGTACACTGGACGGACTCGCCGAGAACTCCCAGATGGTATTATACCATACGTCAGATGGCAGTTCTCTGGTGACACTAGTACAGGTTAGTCTGTAGACCCGAGATCGTCATAGAGTCTTGTGTGATACGCACTGTGCTTTGATTTCCACCTTACCACGTCCAAGAGGGCGTGCAAAACGCTGGTTTTTGGGTACAGTCCCGAATCATATGGAGGCAATGAGCGATAGGAGGGGATTCGTCTCTCCCGGTATAGGGAGTTGATGTTGCGCTGTGTTCGATTGGCTATAACCGGAAATCCCTGGCCAGGGTTGCTGAGATTTACTGGTAAGTGTTATCAGTAGTATCTCGAACTGTTATAGACCATATATCGACACGACTTATCGAGCTACTGGGGTCTGACGTTTACCACCCCTAGGCAAGATATGCGATATATCAGACGATCGGACCGGACTGTACGGTAAGTGTTACTGGTTGGATTCACAGGAGTGTGAGCGGGCTTGCTCGTTGATCTTCTGATCGCTCAATACCCGAGTGGCGGTTATGTTTAGCAGACCGCTTGCGGCTTGTGGGTGTTTGATATGATCATCGCCTACTGCCGGCGTATTGACGAGTCTTTAGAGTCCTACACAGAGGTTTCCTGGCTCAAGCGAAACGAAATAGGAGCACATATGAGATATGTGCGGGACCGAGAATAATACCAGTGTGTGATACTGAATTCTATTCTTGCGATTTGTATCATCGGACGGTTATATAAGATATAGCCGGGTTACCGAATCAAATGTTAATTCGATAACTTGATACACTTGATATTAGTCGGTTATATGCAGTATGACCGGATCATTAAATCAAGTGTTGATTTAATGATTTAATGTATAATTTTATATTTGATATATTACTTTACATTAACTAGTATTTGTTCACTTAAGATGGATTTTCTCACTTGATGTGCACAAGTTGTATATGTGATATATGTTTGTGCACTAGTTTGTATCATGTTTGATGATACATGCAAACTTGGGTGTATGTATGATTTACACCATGTTTAGTTAATACTTAGGGTTTTATTTATATTTATTTATTTTATTAAAACTAAATGGTGGCTTTTCTTTCTTTGATAGAAGCTTCATGATGCTTCAAGCATCTTTGAAAAGTCTTAACCATTTTGTTTTTTCTTTTGACCTAACCATTACCTAAACTATGGTTTGCTCTCTACATGAGTTTACTAACCTATGGTTGCATTATGATAAGCTTCACTTGATTTATTATTTTGATTAATTCATTTTCTATTCTCATCTTCTTCTTCTTCATGAAGAAGAAAACCTTTTCTAGAAAATTTCAAGTGTTGAAATCAAGTGAGAAATCCAAATCCGAAGTGAACCCACTTCCTATTTCTTCATCCTCTACCACTTGCCATGTTGTATAGGGTGTTTTCTTCACAAAGTTCATGACCAAGTAAAGATGGAGCTTGAGTTTGAGTCGCCTCGACGTAGATCATTTTCGGCACTGAAGTCAACAACCTAGCCCGCTCATTTCTCCGATGAAACCAACGCTAGAGTCCGGGATCCCGATGATCGCAGTGGAGGGGCGTCATCACGGAGCTAAAGAAGTGGAGGACCGGATCTACAAAGGTTGTAATCCCTTTCACTTGTAGTTAAAGTAGTTAACTTGCTATGTTTCGCCTTACCTCTAGTTAACGATCTAGCATTAGGGTTCTTTGGCACATGGAAAATTTGATTTTGGCATGGTTGATCAGTTGTAGAACCTCATGAGAGTGCCTAGGAACCCTACAGGCAGTTCTCCGGTGATACTGGTACAGAGTAGTCTGTTGACCCGAGATCGTCATAGAGTCTTGTGTGATTCCCACTGTGCTTTGATTTCCATCATACCACGTCCAAGAGGGCGTGCAAAAAGGTGCCTTTTGGATACAGTCCCGAATCACATGGAGGCAATGAGCGATAGGAAGGGATTCGTCTCTCCCGGTATAGGGAGTTGATGTTGTGCTGTGTTTGATTAGCTATAACTGGAAATCCCTGACCAGGATTGCTGAGATTTACTGGTAAGTGTTATCAGTAGTTTCTCGAACTGTTATAGACCTCATATCGACACGACTTATCAAGCTACTGGGGTCTGACGTTTACCACCCCTAGGCGAGATATGCAACATATCAGACGACGAGACCGGACTGTACGGGAGTGTTCCTGTTTGGATTCGCAGGAGAATGTACAGGCTTGCTTGTTGATCTTCTGATCGCTCAATATCTGGGTGGCTGTTATGTTTAGCTGACCGCTTGCAGCTTGTGGGTGTTTGATATGATCATCACCTACTGCCGGCGTATTGACGATTCTTTAGAGTCCTACACAGAGGTTTGTTGGCTCAGGCAAAACGGAGTAGGAGCACATATGTGATGTGTGCAGGACCGAGGATAATGCGATATGAGATACCATATTATATTCTCGCGATATTTGATATCAGCCGGGTCATCGGATCAAGTGTTGATTCGATGAATCGGTAAATGAGATATTAGCCGGTTATATGTGATATAGCCGGATTGTCGAATCAAGTGTTGATTCGATAATTTAATGTATAATAATATATATGATATATTAAATTACATTAACTAGTATTAGCTCACTAAAAGATTCTCTTTCTCACTCGGTTAATACATTGATATATATGCGATATATGTTAATTGTATTATTTTATTTTGTTACAATAAATATTATATATATGATATATAATATTGTAACATGATATGCTTATTAATGCAATATGATTAGTGGAGATTAAACATGGTTAGGGTTTGATTAGGGTTAAGCTATTCTAGAAGTTTCTAGAAGCTTTGATTTTGTTTTGGAAAAGATATTTTTGCAAGATATTTCCTTAACCCAACCAAACCTTTAACCTTAGTCAAATCTCTGCAAGGGTTAGTTTGACCATGGTTACATTATTCAACCTTATCATAACTATCATTATTCATCACAAAAGGTTTAAGGCTTCTTCTTCTTCCTTCTTCTCTTCATGGAAAAAGCTTTCTAGCTTTTTCTAAGTGATGATTATGTGTGAGAAAAAGATTATAAATGAGAGAAAAAATCCTACTTCATCATCCTCATCTATCCTTGCCCTATAGATGAGAGTGTTCACTTCATTAAGTGAGTGTTAGCTTGGGTTAATGAAACTTCAAGGTAGATCATCTTTGTTATCGAAGATCGGAAGCAAGATTGCATTTTTCTCTTCATGAAGCCTCTCGAGAGTCCAGAACACGATGATCGCAGCGAAGGGACCTCAACACGGAGCTTAAGAAGTGAAGGACCGGATCTACAAAGGTTATAATCCCTCTCATTTAGTGTTAAAGTGCTTAACATACTTGTTTTCGCCTAATCTCTAGTTTAAAGATCCGGCTTTGGGTTGTTCGGCATGGCTAAATTTTAAATCGGTCATGATTGATGCCTCGTAGACCCTTGTGCGTGTGCCTAGCAACCCTATATATACAGGTTAGGGGTATTTTCGTAATCCGTTACGAGAATATTTTAGAAGATGCATTTCTTTTAGTTAATCATTTTGGTTTAAATGGTTAATAGGATTTTGGAAAGGGTGACTCATTATGGATGACACATTAATTCTAGAATGTTCACTAATGACTCATGTAATGAGTCATCTAATGAGTCATTAAGGAATTAATGTATTTTGTTTTGTGAAGAGATATTTGAGGAGATATTTTCATTAGATATTTCTCTTTGGTTTTTGATAAAAGATGAGAACCTCATTTACCTATTCACATAAGAAGAAAAAGAGAGAAGTTCATATGCTTGGTTTTTCTTTTGCTCTCTTGATTTTCTTGAATTCACCATTTCCAAACCCTAGCATCTTCTTCAACCTCCACCCTAACCCTCTCATGTGATGAGAACCCTAGGGTGTTTGAGACAAAGTATTCTACTCGCTCTCTACTTCATCTTGGTCATCTCTTTTAGCAGACTTGATGACCGAGTTACCTCGGTATAGAGACGGGAGCCCGTTTAAAGATCCGTAGATGTGGTGCCACCTCGACGAGGAGCAAAGAGACCGGAGTTGCCGTAAAGGAGCGAGGGATGATGGCTAAAGACCGAAGGACTCGGATCGATCGGTATAGCCTTTCTACCTCTTTACAATTTATTAGTTTAGCGTTAATGGTAAGATCCGGGTTATACTATGCGATAGCGCCAGTTATAAAAGTTTTTGTTCCGCGTTTGGCGTCAGAATGACGACCGGGGCGCTACCGTACACTTACATGGTATCAGAGCCACGCCACTAACCTTTACTAACTTGGTCTAACGCGTTTAAAACATCGATCGAACGAAATTTCCAAAACCGCAATTTTCAGGCTAAAGTTTCTGTCGATTTTTAAAACTGGTGTAAAAATCATTTTGAGCATCTCAGAAAATCGAGCTGGCTTTTTTAAGAATTCTGATGAAATTTGGTCGACTGAAACCACTGTACTGCCGCGGAACCGCCGCACAAACCATGGTTTGGCCGCGGTTCCGCCGCCAGTTAGTGGTAACAGTACACCATTTTTCTTCAGGGTATTCTGCATAGAAATTTGTGGTTTCTGGAATATTTCTTTTTGGCCCAGATTTTGTTTGTGTACTGCAGTTGTACGTGGGGCCCACTTCGGGAAGTTTTGTCGATCGAAATTTTAAACTTGTTAGTTTACAGTACTTACATTATATCTCCGACCGTGAATGTCATTTGAGCGGTAAATTGCGTCTAATTGCTATAGTCCTTTTAGACGGGTTTGCGAACGTGAAATTCGTGTTGATGTTCTATGTTGTGCTGTGATGTTGCGGATTTGTCGTAGTGGATAGCAGTGTGCAATGGTAGTGCAGTTTGGAATTATTTGTACATTTGATATTGCGGGGCGAGCGTCCAACATGTGAACTGCCGTCACTGCCTGTTTGTATAATATTCTTTTTGGGGCACGACCAGGCTGAGGTCGATGTACCCATTGTACATATTTTTCATTTCTGTACTAGGTTTACCCCGCGACGGAGTGCACAGATAGCCGGGTTCTGGAAGGCAACGGGTCCACATTTCATGGCTTTGAAAGGCAGAGGGGCCTCACTCTAGTATTAGCAGAGTATTCGCCGCACTCGTAGGGGGTACAGGTTGACCGAAGGAGGGGTGCTCAAGTTACCGGATTCCGTGAAGTGAAGGGTGGTCCATTCACTTTGTTGTAGGAGGCTGCCTCGCTTCAGGTTTTGGCGGATACCTTGCCGCACTCGTAGGGGTCTAGGTTTTCATTGCACAGGCTATTCACACGACCAGGGGAACGTCGGGTTTCAGCAGCGGCTCTGTGAAACCCGGGGATCCCAGATTATCTGTATTGTTCTGTGATGCTTATTACTTTCCTGTAATGTTGCATATTATCACGCCTAGAGCGATTATTGTATATTGGTATATATACTAGTAGATGTTGTATATGTTTTGCACCCGCGCTAGTCCAGTCCCCACTCTGTCGTTAGTTAAGTAACCTAACGGGCAATGACGGGACCCAGTGGCGAATGCGGATGACATATACGTACATTTTATTTTCGTTCTTTTCTGGTGTGATTAATTGATGGGACTGCGTTGATTCTAATCAATGTAAAGGAAAACAAACTTGTTTGGACGTTGTTGGAACAGTTTTAAAAAGTGTTATTACAAAGACGTTTTCTTTTGTTTTGCACAGTGGTATTCGGTTGGAATATCCTGCACCTCATTCGACGAGGCAAGGGACGAGATCCCTTCACTGGGAGTGACCCCTTAGGCAGAAGTTTATGTCAGGATAATAACTTCACTATAGTCGATTACATGTTGCTTTGCATCGCGGTATTCAGTTGGAATATCCTGCACCTCATTCCACGAGGAAAGAGCCGAGATCCCTTCACCGGGAGTGACCTCTTTAGCAAAGGTTTTTGCCACTATATTTTTATAAAAAGCTATCAGGTTCCTTCAATGAGATCAAGTTCATTACGTTAAAGATTTTTCGCCAAAAGCCAACCGTAGCCCTCCGTCGTTTCAGACGGTAGCACGTAGTATTCATGCTATGTTTGTTGGCCTTCGTTAAGGCATAGTGGATGGTAGCTACTTGTTACTTTTTTGCTGCATAGATAGATAAGTTGGTTTGGGACAGTCGTATTACCTTGTTGGCCTTCGTCAAGGGTATGTACGGGTGGGTTCGAATTAACAAGATAATGACGGGTAGAACTTGACATGTGACTTATGATTTGTTGGCCTTCATCAAGGTCATAAGAACATGGGGTAAAAATCATATCGGGAGTTTCTAAAGAAACTGAAACTTGGCAGGCATGCGCATACCTTCTGGAGTGTGATAACGTGAGTGGATACCTTCACGTTATCATGCGATGAGAGTTGGATCCCGATTCCCACTGATGAGTTAGTTTACTCTTCGGGCAATCCCGATTGATTCTTCAATCAGGTTTGGAGGAGAATTTGACAGTACAGTGGGAGGTTTCCTGATTAGATAAAATGATAACCATTCGGATCTAGGTTAGAGTGCATGCAGAGTGTTTCTTTTCTCTCTCTCTTTGGCTGCGACCTTTGACCGACCCTAGACTATGACTCAGTGACCAAGTTGACCGAACCTTCTTAAAATACTGGATTTTAGATTGTCTAAGTTGCATAAGTCATTGCCGCTCCTTCTTTTACCCTTTGCATTTCTCAGAACACCCCGTATTACTACGGACATCCACATCCATTGGATAGATCCCTCGTATGGTTATATACGAACTAGAAGGGACTTCTTCGAGGATGGATCCAGGTTCAGAAGAAATTGAATTGGTTTATTCGGTTGTCTTTTATTATCATCTTCTCTCAGGTTGCGAGGGCTCCTTAGTTTAGGAGAGTACACCTATTACGCTTATTGGATAGTCTTCTTCCAAACCATAGGCAGGTGCCAAAAGGTAGGGAATGAAGAAAACCAATTAGCCTAAATAGGTTGTACAGAAGGTAATAAGTAAAGACAAAATAAAGGGATTAGAAAGAGGGCAAAGTAAATTGCGACTGCTTTCATTCACGACCAAACCGCGTACTTCATCGCCACTCCTACTTCACCTTTGTTTTTTTCCCCAGTTCGGGAGAAATAGAATAAGATATTATTCAGTTGTCTTTTATCATCACCTTCTCTCAGGTTGCGAGTACTCCTAGGATTAGGAGAGTACACCTACTATGCTTACTGGATAGTCTTATTCCAAACCATAGGCTGGTGCCGAACGGTAGGGAAGGAAGAAAACCACTTAGCCTCAAGGGGTGTACAGAAAGTAATGAATAAAGACAAATAAAGGGATTTGGAGAGATGGCAAAGAAATATACGGTTACAGTCATGAATTGGATAATGGAAGAGGCATTACTATGAATACCAGGATACCCCTACGAAACATTTTCATGTTTCAGTTTCACTGTGCATTGTTAAAGGAAAACTGATTTCCCGATTAGATACTTACTCCAGGGTATGTATTTACCAGGTATGATTCTCACATCTATATGGTTTTACAGATGATGAGTGGGAGTAAGTTAATGGGAACAAGGTGATCATCCTCATTATATCGGAATTCGTTGTAATTGGTGATATTTGAGGAAGTCGCCTGGGTTTTTGCCGGACGGCAAGTATTTGGTTTTGAGTATCCGTTGTTGTGCACCAATTTCAAAATGATATATCTGTACGTTTATTTTTATAAAGTGAGATATAACTTTTTGAAATTACATCCGTGACATTTACCTATATCAGTTGACGATTGGGTAAGGAGCATTGAACAGCGGAATAGTTCTTAACCATAAGTACAGTTTTCAACCTACGATGCACAGGTTTTGAGTTATTCGACTCAGGGGACTCATACAGAGTATTGTATGCTGTCCAGTGTCCATCAGGATAAAGGGGTTGGTCCTCGTACTATGTTCTGTTTACTTGTGACTTCTCTAGTTTTTAGACAAGTGTTTCGTAGAAATACAAGGTCTATGTTATAAGAAGTTGTGGGTATAAGAATAAAGTAGAGAACCAGGTGTCGCAAGTATCAGGATTCTTCAAAGAGATCGAAGATGTAGATACTTATGATTGGTATTCAGTTGATAGTAATGGTTTTGAGAAACTTGTTTCTCTTTCAGGTTACTCATAATTGGATGTATTCCTAAGTTGAGTAATGCTGATTAGCCTCTCTCCATTAAGTTGATATGCACTGGAGACAGCTGCATGATTTGAATCTGGTTCCAATTAAATAAGTGCCAAAGTTTCTATATTGGATATAGAATGGTTCATATCTTAACGATGTTAAGGTACGGGGAGTTGTCCGGCTTATGATTAAAACCAGACTCTGGATAACTCAAGGCACGTTTCTGTAATGGCTGTTTATGAGTTGGCCCAGGCTATGACGAGGGTTGACTTTCTACCATCTGAAAGGTCAATGGTGATATTGTTCTTGACTCGCTACAGTTTTAGTAAAATGGATTTTTTCAGAAAACAGTAGTGGGAGTATGGTAGAACTGGAAGTGATTCTAGAACCACAAACGATTACGGAAAATTTAATAGGACCTAAATATTCAATCAGGTTTGACATTCCATCAGCCACTCCGCAGATATGGTGGGTAACCTCAGACACCCGAGAGGTACTCCGGTAGCCTCAAGGACGGTGACAGGGAGGCTCTTGTTTACCCAGACTTGACACTACTGTTGTTCCAGGCTATGAGACCCGGCAGGAGGTTAAGTATAGCGTCGTTCTAAACTAGCTTTAGAAGTGCAGGTATATATTATTCTGCAAGAGGGTTGTTGTGGTCAGTGGGAGCAGCGGAAGCATAGTGAGCAAGTAGCTTATGTCTATTTATAAACTTGAGCAGATATGGCGGAGATAGATCATCTAATTTTGATGTGACGGTCATGGGTTTGACTTCATCAGAATAAGGGATGGATCTGTTGAGAAGGTAGCAGGGTGTGATGTCCTGGTATTTGGATGACATACACAGAGTAGGAAGTAAAATTCCTATACTACGATCGGTTATACTGTGGTTGTTACACAGTTGTTTCTCCACAAAGGATATGGATATAATATAAGACATTCTGGTTACTAGATCTATGGTTTTAGATCTAGATTTGGGTAGTTTCCCAATATGGATACTTTGACAGTATTCTAATAGTTTTTAGAATAGATGACTCCTGGCATGGTGGTGTACCTACAGGTGATGGAGTCACCCTCTCTAAAGGTGTCTTACAGACTAAAGGGGAGAGGGATGTGCATGATTAACATATCACTTGCTTAGGCAATTGAGTTGATCATCAGATGTTAAGTACCACACCAGATGTTGTTTTTGCACTAGATGCAATAAGTTTATATTAATCCAATCCTGGAGAAACATGCGGAAGCAGTTTTAGAACATAAGTGGATGTTCTACGGATTTGATGACGGCAGCCACTTTCAGAGACGGTTATCATTCCAGGCTTCCAAAGGTGACATGGATGACAAAGTGATTGTCAGAGTTATAGTATTCCCTCTGGCAAAAGGGGCAGTATTATGGACAGGAGGTCCATGAGGATACTGTGGGAGGCTTGGTGCTGGATACTGATTAGGTTCAGTTGACGATACAGTCTAAAAAGTTTGGATTTGGAGTTCATTTATGAACTAGGTCCCATCAGATATCCAGACATATTCTAAGACAGGTATTACTCAATTCGGGAGATGGCTTTCTCCACGAACTTGAGATTAAGAGAAACATAGAAAGAAACATCATGGCAGATCCACTCATTGAGGCTATTTCTCGAACACAAGAGTTTTACAAACGAGCTTTGTGAAACTGATTAGTAGAGGAGTTGGGTGTTCGGTATCACACGGGCTGTGAGTATGCGACATCGCAATAATTAGCCTTAAGTGCAAGTGGGAGATTGTTGATTATAGTGCCCTCAAAGTCAATTATTGGATCGCAGGTACGCGATTGCAATGATTGAAGAGGACCGATACCGGTAGCACAGTCTTACTCGAGATGATAGTATGCTATCTGGTTTTCCTTTATCAGTCGTGTACAGGTTCAGGTGACTGATCACTATTACGCGTTGATAGAGCCCTTAGGATCTTGCTTGACTACCAACAGTATGATGGCGATCATATACGTGAGAGTTGGGTAGTCCATAAGCACATCCTTAAAAGTGATCCCTAGTCGTGGGAGTTTCGAGACAGGGCATCGATACTCCGGAGTAGACTAGTGTATACAGTCCAGACCCCGAAGAGGGACGGTGGCCGGTCTCACAAGCCACTGGTGTCAGTTGGATCACCTAAGATGTATACAGGTGCCCATTGGGTTATGAGTACACCGGACAGGACTTGCCGGGAACCTGCTAGTTGGTATTATACCTAGCGTCAAATAGCAGTTCCCTGGTGACATGTGTACAGGTTTGTTCATCGACCTGAGAACGTCATTTTTCTCATGTGAGTTCCCACTGTGCTTTGATTTCTACCCTACCACGGCTTA
Source organism: Agapanthus africanus (assembly GCA_030015575.1). NCBI lineage: Eukaryota > Viridiplantae > Streptophyta > Magnoliopsida > Asparagales > Amaryllidaceae > Agapanthus > Agapanthus africanus. The sequence goes on along the minus strand of CM057342.1, from coordinate 503,941,629 downwards.
AAGGAGTCGTGCAAACAGGTTTTTTCTAGGTACAGTCCCAAGCCAGATGGAGGCAAGTGAGCGGATCGGAAGGGGATTCGTCTCTCCCGGTATTGGGGGTGAGATCGCGCTGTGTCTAGGAGAGCAATTACTCAAAGCCCTCGGCCGAGGCAGGAGATTTACTGGTAGGTACTCCAGTAGCATCTCAGGGTGTTCTGGGCTACACTCTGACACGACTTATACCGCTATTGGGGGTCTGACGTTACCAGCCCCTAGGCCCGATATGCGATACTCATAGACGAACGGACCGGACTGTATGTATATTGTTACTGATAGGCTCAGTAGGGTTCCAGGATGAGTTCGCTCATCAGATTCCCTTGACGTCAGTACATGGGCAGCCGTTACACACAGCTAGTGCCGTTGACGTGCTTATGGTTAAACCCACTGCCAGGGTACTGACGAGTATTTAGAGTCCCCCACAGATAGTTTCCCAAGTTCGGGCGAAACGTTGTAGAGGCCGTATGGTTTTATGGAAGGGTTCGAAAATGCACATGCGTTTGTGCATGTGTCATATTTTGGACAGATAACACTGGTGGGCTTTGGTTTAAGCCGGATCCATGTACTATATTGAGTCGGAATATTTTAGTCTCTCGTATTCGTATTCGGTCGGAATACGGATACAAGTATGTATATACAGGTGAGGGGTATTTTCGTAATCCGTTAGGAGAATATTTTAGAAGATGCATTTCTTTTAGTTAATCATTTTGGTTTAAATGGTTAATAGGATTTTGGAAAGGGTGAGTCATTATGGATGACACATTAATTCTAGAATGTTCACTAATGACTCATGTAATGAGTCATCTAATGAGTCATTAAGGAATTAATGTATTTTGTTTTGTGAAGAGATATTTGAGGAGATATTTTCATTAGATATTTCTCTTTGGTTTTTGATAAAAGATGAGAACCTCATTTATCTATTCACATAAGAAGAAAAAGAGAGAAGTTCATATGCTTGGTTTTTCTTTTGGTCTCTTGATTTTCTTGAATTCACCATTTTCAAACCCTAGCATCTTCTTCAACCTCCACCCTAACCCTCTCATGTGATGAGAACCCTAGGGTATTTGAGACAAAGTATTCTACTCGCTCTCTACTTCATCTTGGTCATCTCTTTTAGCAGACTTGATGACCGAGTTGCCTCGGTATAAAGGCGGGAGCCCGTTAAAGATCCGTAGATGTGGTGCCACCTCGACGATGAGCAAAGAGATCGGAGTTGCCGCAAAGGAGCGTGGGATGATGGCTAAAGACCGAAGGACTCGGATCAATCGGTATAGCCTTTCTACCTCTTTACAGTTTGTTAGCTTAGCGTTAATGGCAAGATCCGGGTTATAGTATGCGATAGTGCCAGTTATAAAAGCTTTTGTTCCGCGTTTGGCGTCAGAATAACGGCCGGGGCGCTACTGTACACTTACTTTACCATTTGGTAATACAAGGTGATATTCGCCAACTGATTTGGCTGCAACATTTGCACCATTCCCTACTCTTATAGAATGATCACCCTCTCCCAGTTCTCTACCTTTCTGTAGCCCATGTAACATATTACATATGTGGGATCCTGATCCGGTATCTAATACCCAGGACGTAGAGTAAACTGAGAAACAGTTCTCAATAACTAACACGCCCGAAGAAGATGCATCAACATGCTTGTTCTTCATTGGGGTGGCGTGAGAATCCGGATGTAACCCTATTTCCTGTTCAGTCTTATAACAGTTATAAGAAAGAACGGAACCAACGTTCCCCTGCTCAGTATAATAAGAGGGTTTGGTCAATACATCCATATTATTATCTTGATTAAGGCCTGACATGGTCCCTACCTGGAGAGAGAGAATAAAACACTTTAGCGTATGCTCTTGCAAGATTAGATTGGTTATCATCTTATCTAATCAGGATGGCTCCCACTGTTTTCATCAAATCTTCCTTAAAACCATAAAAGGTAAGACTAGCCGGGATTAATTACACTTTACAAGTTCGCCAATCTTTCAGCCAGGTCAATGTTGGTACTTTGAGGGAGGTTCCCCATGTTTTCGCACGGACCTAATTAAAATAAACCTCGTTTTTCCCAGAGGCATAACCCCGTTAACACCTTTCTAGTCACCTACTTGATCGGCTAATTGTCATGTGTAAAACTCTCCCAGGAGTAACTCTTACTCGTAGTGGGTATCAGGATCCAACTATCTCATAGAAGGTATGCAATCTCATTACAAATTTTAACACTTGAAATTCCCGATAACACTTTTACCCCTAACGTGCTATGACCTTGACGAAAGCCAACAAACCATAGTCCGCTAGTCAAGTTCAACCCGTACATTTCTTGATTGAATTAAACCCACCCGCACAACCCTTGATGAAAGCCAACAAAGCCGTACGACTACCCTAATCCAATCGAATCATATGCTGCAGATAAGAAGTAAGTAGCTACCGCACACTACGCCTTAACGAAAGCCAACAAACGTAGCACGAATACTAAATATTACTTACCTGAAATGTCGGAGGGCTACGCAGGTTTTTATGAAAACCATGAGCGTAATGTGTAAAACTACGATAGCGCCCCGGCCGTCTGTACGAGGCCAAAATGCGGAAACGAAAATTTTTCTTAACTTGAAAAACCGGCGCTATCGTATGCTTAAAACCCGGATCGAACCATTAACCTACAACTAGCTATCTAGCTAAGGGATAGAAAGGCTATACCGATCGATCCGTGTTCTTCGGTCTTTGGCCACCATCCCAAGCTCCTCACGGCATCTCCGGTCTAGATCTCCTCGTCGGAAAGGGCACCACATCTACGAGTCTTTTTACGGGCTCCCGCTTCATCCGAAGCAACTTGGGCACGAAGTGTGCCAGCCGACGTGTCCAAGGTGTTGTAGAGAATATTTGTGATCACTTTATCTCTTGCATCCATGGATTTGGATGGAGGTTAGAGGTGTTGCCATTAATGGAGATTTGAGCTAGAGAAGAAAGAGGAAGAAGAAGGAGTTTTTTCTTTCTTTTTGTGTTTTCATATGATCAAAGGAGAGAGAATTGAAACAATAATATGAGAGCTCACCCTTGGCTTCCCCTCTCTCTCCTCTCATCAAATCAACTCACTAATCAATCACATAATGTGATATTTGCACAAGAAATGATACCATGACTCACACATGAAGTACATGATTCATTTAAGGCACAAAATGATGGTTTCTAGCTCATAATTTCCATTTGTAAACATTAATCCAAATGTTTGCCACAATAAAAAGATACGGCAACATCTAAAGTAAACTCGTGACGGATCACAAGGATACCCCTCACCTGTATATACATACCTGCACCCGCATTCCGACTGAATGCGAATGCGATGAGACTAAACTAATCCAACAAATCTAATACTAGGATCCGGCTTAAACCAAAGCCCACTAGTCTGATCCGTCTGATCATGATCCGTGCAGTACTGCACGTATATGATCGGACCCTGCCATATATCATACGGCCTCTACAACGTTTCGCCCGAAACTTGAGAAACTGTCTATAGGGGACTCTAAAGACTCGTCAATACTTTGGCTGTGGATTTAACCACTAGCACGTCAGAGGTATTAGCCGTACGTAACGGGCTACCAAGTATTGACCAAAAGGGAGGTCGATGAGCGAACTCATCCTGACACCCTACTGAGCCTGTCAGTAACAATATCCGTACAGTCCGGTCCGGTCGTCTATGAGCATCGCATGGCGGACCTAGGGAGTTGGTAAAAGTCAGACCCTCAAAAGCTGTACAAGTCGTGTCGGAGTGTAGCCCAGAACACCCTGAGATACTACTGGAATACCTACCAGTAAATCTCCTGCCTCGGCCGAGGGCTTTGTGTAATGGCTCTCCTAGACACAGCGCAACCTCACCCCCAATACCGGGAGAGACGAGCCCCTGCCGATCCGCTCACTGCTTCCATGTGGCTCGGGGCTGTACCCAACTAAAACCTGTTTGCATGACTCCTTTGAGCCATGGTAGGGTAGTAATCAAAGCACAGTGGGAACTCACACGAGACAAATGATGATCTCAGATCAATGAACTAACCTGTACACATGTCACCAGGGAACTGCTATCTGACGTCAGGTATAATACCAACTAGCATGTTCCCGGCGAGTCCTGTCCGGCGTACTCATAACCCAATGAGCACCTGTATACATCTTAGGTGATCCAACTGACACCAATGGCTTGTGAGACCGGCCACCGCCCCTCGTCGGGGTCTCGACTGTATACACTAGTCTACTAATGGAGTATCGATGCCCAGTCTCGAAACTCCCACGACTAGGGACCTTTTAAGGATGTGCTTATAGACCCCAGCTCCCACGTATATGATCGCCATTATACTGCGGGTAGTCAAATAAGAATCCTAAGGGCTCTATCATCGTGTAATAGCGACCTGTAAGGTCGCCTAAAGCAGTACACGATGATAAAGGCAAACCATGGTAGCATACTATTCTTTATCAACGTGTAATAGTGAACCAGAATTTCACCTAAAGCATGTACACGATGATGAAGACAAAGCAGATAGTATACAAACCTCTTAAGTAAGACTGTCCTACCGGTATAGGTCCTCCCTCAATCATTGCAATCACGTGCTTGTGATCCAATAATTGACTCTGAGGGCACTATATCCAACATAATGAACTTGATATCGTTGTAGAAATAAGTGATTTTGAAAAGGTGTGTTTTTGAGGCTTTTACTAGTTTCTCTAAAGAGGTCACTCCCGGTGAAGGGATCTCGGCTCTTTCCTTATCGAATAAGGTGCAGGATATTTTACAAATACCACTATGCAAAGAAAGAGCTATAGAAGCAACCAAAAACAAAACCGAGTGAGTTGTAGTATCTGCTAGTTTCTCTAAAGAGGTCACTCCCGGTGAAGGGATCTCGGCTTTTCCTTATCGAATAAGGTGCTGGATATTCTACAAGGAATACCGCTATGCAAAGCAAAAACTAGAGCTACCCTTTTTAATAAATTTGATTCTACAACATCTAATAGGTTTCTTTTTCTTTCATTAATCTCATTAATGAAGTCCTATCATTTAATCTTCCTAAGCATCACAGAAGAAACGAAAATACAACGTACGCTTATGCCATCCGCATTAGCCACAGTGTCCCGTTATGCACCGTTAGGTTACTTAACTAACGGCATACCGGGGCGAGACTAGCGTTATAAGACATAAGCAACGTTTATTATATATCATATATACAATAATAAAGCATTCGACTCACGCATATAATATGATCACATCACATATAATCAGCAACAGAAGATAACATATGAAATATTGGATATACTAGAAGGTTCGTGTTTTATTTTGAGCATGTATAAAACACGGATTCCACGGTCGCGATGAATAGCCAAACTCATATCCCTAGACCCCTACGAGAGCGGCAAGTAACCCTACCAATTCTAGGGTTAGGAGACCCGGTCTCGACTCCTCGAGATGGCCTCCCACTGGACCCTAGAACCCGGTTACTAGTGCTCCTCTCCTTGGGTCTATCCTAATGCAGAAAAGTAAATAATATACAATGGTGACATCATCCTCAACCCGGAAGTTCGTCAATAAAAGAATATTACATACAATGAATTTTACATGAATGAAAATAAAAACCCTCATCTCACATAAAACCCCGGCTATTCAAAACGTGACGATCCAATATAACATATCACAGCAACACATAACATCACATGTCATCAACGTAAGTAAATATGCGCATCCCAATTGTCGTTGATCTATAGCAACGAAACTGGCAATACACTACATATTACACTTACGGTCGCAGAAAAAAAAGTGAAATACTATAACATTTGGAATCCACAATCACCTTAGACATCATAAACCCGAAATATCACATATTACTGATTTCATGCCTAACTATATGAATTCCACATATTGTATCACATTTCAGATAACTAGACAATGTTAAATTTTCCGATCGAATAAACAAAAACCCAAGATTTCTCAATTGAGCTCAACACTTGAGCGAAGTTCAAAAAGTCCCAGAACATGCCACAGCTCCTATGAACCAGCCGTAGAAGGGTCAACCAATGCCTCACATGTGGCACCGCTGAACTACAACAAACCCTAGGATTTAGTGGCGGTTCTGACGGTCACATAATCGAGTTAAGGTTTCGTTCTTCTTGAGCGTCCAAAGAATCGCTTGCATGATTATCTTAATGTTTTAAACTAAGGAAAAATCCAACACTTGGAAAAAATTCTAGAAAGGGAAAAAGTGAGTTATTGATATCCGTTCGAACTTTTTAACACCATCTAAATAACCCGAAAACAAACTAGAATTACGAATATGAAACACTCCGAATTGCCTCTGTAAAAAGATAACATCACATGCAAATTTATAAAAAAAAACAACACCTGAAATACCAAACCCCAGGGACTGGAACACAGTGCAAATTTTAACACAAAAGGCCCCCAGAAAACCGAGCAGGCTGGTTTTTTGCCTCATGTGGCCGGCCAAAAACTAAGGGTAGGGTTTGAAATTTGTACTGTGTTAATATTGTATCTCATACAACACTCTGCAACTGTCTAAAAAAAATTTTGACACCTAAAAAATTTCGACAGAAACTAGGGTTTCGATTCGAGTGTTTCGGAGCCGTTTCAGTTTAGTAATTCTACACTTATCTGTCTAATTCTCTAGCTAGGCTCTGATACCACTGTTGGGTTACTAAGCATCACAGCAAGGTTTCGGGAGGTATCGTACATGCCAATTTAATATTTTGCTATGCTTAAACTAACCCTTAACAAGATCTTTAACAAGAGCATTAATCTAAAATTAAAAGCAAACATCTTTACTTCTAAGTGTTAGGGATTACAACCTTTGTAGTCCGTTCTTTCGCTTCATAAGCTCCGAGTTGAGGTCTCTTCGCTGCGATCATCATCCTCCCGGACTCTAGAGACGCTCCATGAGGTGAATGAGGCATCTTTGCTAGAAGACTTCACAATCCAAGATGATATACCTTGAGGAATCACAAACCCAAGTTTTCTCTTTCACTAATGAGAGATTAGTGAAACAAACACACTAATCTATATGGCTAGTATAGAAGAGGATGATGAAGTAGGAATTTTGCTCTCTTTTATTTTCTATTTCTCACAATCTTTCATCACAAATCAAAAAGCTAGAAATCTTTTGTGAGGAGAAAGAAGAAGATGAAGTTGTGATGAAAGAATAATAATTGTTGAGGTTAGAAATGCAACCATGCGTTAAGCATGGCATGCTTAACCCTTATAAAGAATAAACCATGGGGTAGGGTTAAAAGGTTAGCTTAAAAAAATATCCAGAAAATATCTAAAGGGTGGACTTTAGTCAACATGAAATAAAATCTCAAGAATAAATCCACAATTTAGAATTTATCTAAAATAAAACATTAACCCTAATCTAAACCCTAGCATGGTTTAATCTCATAAACCCTAGTTGCATTTGTAACCTAACATGTTACAATTATACATATCACATATATACAATTTTGTAACAAGAGAAAATAATACAATTAATATATATCACATATATATCAATGTATCATCAAGTGAGAAAAAGAATCATTTAAGTGAGCTTATATTAGTTAATGTAATGTAATATATCACATATATAATTATACATTAAATTTTTAAATCAACACTTGATTTAATAATCCAGTTATGTTACAAATAACCGACTAATATAATATATATCAATTCATTGAATCAACACTTAATCTGATGACCCGGCTATATCTCATATACCCGGCCGATATCACATATCGCGAGAATCGAATACGGTATCACATACCGTATCAATCTCGGTCCCGCACATATCACATATGTGCTCTTACTCCGTTTCGCCTGAGCTAAGAAATCTCTGTGTAGGACTCTAAAGACACGTAAATATGCCGGCAGTAGGTGGTCATCATATCAAACACCCACAAGCTGCAAGCGGTCAGCTAAACGTAACATCCACCCTGGTATTAAGCGATCAGAAGATCAACAAGCAAGCCTGCACATACTCCTGTGAATCCAATCAGTAACACTATCGTACAGTCCGGTCTCTTCGTCTGATATGCCGTATATCTAGTTTAGGGGTGGTAAACGTCAGACCCCGGTAACTGATAAGTCGTGTCGATGTGAGACTCATAACGGGTTGAGAAACTACTGATAACACTTACCAGTAGATCTCCATATCAGCCCTGGCCAGGGACTTCTAGTTATAGCTAATCGAACACAGCACAACATCAACTCCCAAAACCGGGAGAGACGAAACCCCTCCTATCGCTCATTGCCTCCATGTGATTCGGGACTGTACCCAAAAGCCACCATTTTGCACGTTCTCATGAACGTGGTAAGGTGGAAATCGAAGCACAGTGGGAATCACATAAGTCTGTATGACGATCTCGGGTCTACAGACTAACCTGTACAAGTGTCACCAAAGAACTGCTATCTTACGATAGGTATAATACCATATAGGAGTTCTCGACGAGTCCATTTAGTGTACCCAATCTCCACTGAGCACCCATACACCATCTTTGATGTTAAACACCGATGGATATGGGATCATCCATCGCCCATCATATGGGTCAAGATGCGTATACGCTAGTATACTATGGAGTATCGATGCCCTGTCTCGATACACCCTCGACTAGGAACAGTTATAGGATGTACTCTTGGACTACCCTGGCCCCACTAGTATGATCTGCATCATAGTCCTAGTAGTCGAGTACATATCCTAAGGTCTTTATCAACATGTGAGAGCTAGACAGTAAACCAATACAAGTCAACATGTTAAGACAAAGTGAAACCAGATAGCATACTATTATATCGAACAAGAAAGTCCTTTCTATATATATCCAAGCATCCACTACAATATACATCATATATACAATAATGGCCTCCAGGGCATATACATAACTAACAAATACAAGTGTACATGTTAAGATAAAGAGCAACCAGATAGCATACTATCATGTCGAGCAAGAAAGTTCTCTATATATATGTCCAAGCATCCACTATATCATACAATAATGACCTCTAGGACATATATATTCCTAACAATCTCCCACTTGCACTAAGGCCAGTTGTTGTAGTATCTCATACCCAACATCCCAAAAAGTCTCTCAAACTGCGTCTTGGGGGGGCCTTCATAAGTGGATCCGCTACATTGTCCTTCGTGTCAACTCTCCTGATCTCGATCTCCCATCAATTTACTATCTCCCGGATCAGTTGATACCGCCTAAGAATATGTCTAGATCTCTGATGGGACCGGGGTTCCTTGGCCAAAGCCACTGCTCCATTGTTATCATAATACATAGGTATTGGATGCTTAATGGATGGAACCACACCAAGTTCAGCTATGAACTTCTTCATCCAGACAGCCTCTTTGGCAGTATCGTTGGAAGCTATGTATTCAACCTCCATCGTCGAGTCTACTACGTTATCTTGCTTGGAACTCTTCCAACATACCGCCTCTCCATTGAGGGTGAAGACAAAACCCAAGACCGACTTAATGTCGTCCTTATCACTTTAGAAGCTCGAATCGGTAAAGGACTCCACCCGGAGTTCAACGTTACCATACACCAAGAGCATTTCTTTAGTCCTTCTCAAGTACTTAAGAATGTTCTTCACAGTTGTCCAGCGTTTCTCCCCAGGATCTGATTGATACCTACTCACTACATCTAGTGAGTAAGCTACATCTGGTCTGGTACATAACATCGCATACATGATTGACCCTACTGCAGAAGCATAGGGTATCTCTTGCATGCGAGCCCTCTCCAAATCAGTCTTGGGAGACATCTCTTTGGAGAGTGATTCCTGAACAAGCGGGTAGATTACCACACTTAGAATCTTCCATACTAAACCTTTTTAGTATGGTGTCTATGTACCTTGATTGGGACAATCCCAACATCCGCTTTGACCTATAGATCTTTATCCCCGGGATGTAGGAGGCATCACCTAGATCTTTCATGGAGAACTTTTGTGATAAGAAGATCTTGACCGAGTGTAGCATAGGAACAACATTTCCTATCAAGAGTATGTCATTCACGTACAATACGAGGAAGACAACCTTACTCTCTACGACCTTCTTGTATATACAAGGTTCATCTATGTTTTTGATGAATTCAAACTCTTTTATAGCTTCATCAAAACAGATGTTCTAGCTCCGTGATGCCTGCTTTAATCCGTAGATGGATTTAAGTAGCTTGCACACCTTTCCGCTTTTCCCACTGTCTATGAAGCCCTCTGGTTGTGTCATGTACATGCTCTCTTCTAAATCACCATTTAGAAAAGCGTCCTTGACGTCCATCTTCCAGATTTCGTAGTCATGGTATGCAGTAATGGAAAGTAGGATCCTAATGGACTATGCATAGCGACAGATGAAAAGGTTTCATCATAGTCGACACCAGGTCGTTGATGAAAACCTTTTGCTACAAGTCTAGCTTTGAAAGTCTCAACTTTTCCATCTACACCAATTTTCTTCTTAATGATCCACTTGCTCCCGATGGGTTTTACCCCTTCAGGAGCAACTTCCAAAGTCCATATTTTATTGGTGTACATGGATTCCATCTCAGATCGCATAGCATCCAGCGATTTCACAGAGTCTCCACTTGTGATGGCCTGCTCGAAACTAATTGGGTCATCATCTTCCATGATGCAACCCTCGCTCCCACCATCTACAAGAAAACCGTAGTATCTCTCAGGTGGATGAGGAACCCTACTAGATCTGCGGAGTGGCTGAGGTTCGTCGGGGACTATTGAATCCTTCGGTTCCTCCAAATCATCAGTTGTAGCTTGTGTGGCTGGAACTACTTCCAGTTCTACCTCATTACCACTAATTTCTTTCACAAGAAATTCCTTTTCTAAAAAGGTGGGATGTCGAGAAAGAAACACCTTTTGTTCTTCGGTGTGGTAGAAGATATTTCCACGCGAATGTTTAGGATATCCTACAAACTTGCACAGAATTGACCTTGCCTTGAGTTTGTCCGGATTTTGTGTTTTCACATAAGCCGGACAACCCTATATCTTAACATAATTAAGACATGGTCTCTTTCCTTTCCATATCTCATATGGAGTGGTAGGCATGGATTTGGTGGGAACCATATTCAATAGGTCTGCAGCTGCCTCAAGTGCATGACCTCAAAAGGAAATAGGTAACTCTGCAGTACTCATCATAGAGCACACCATATTTAATAGGGTATGATTCCTCCGCTCCGATACTCCGTTGTGCCGTGGTGTATATGGAGGAGTAAGTTGAAAGTGAATCCCATTCTCTTTTAAGTAGTCTCGGAATTCTTTGCTCAAGTATTCTTCTCCCCGATCAGATCGAAGGATTTTAATACTTTTACTTGTCTGGTTCTCTACTTCGCTCTTATATTCCTTGAATTTCTCAAAAGATTCATATTTTTGTTTCATCAGGAAGACATGTCCGTATCTCGAGAGATCATCGGTGAATGTAATGAAATATGAGGAACCATTCCTGTCATGTGTAGACATAGGACCGTATGCATCACTATGTATCAGTCCTAAGAGTTCAGTAGCTCTTTTTCTGTATCCATTAAACGGAGTTTTGGTAATTTTACCTTTGAGACATAACTGGAAAGTTTCATAAGATGTAAATTCAAACGGATTTAAATATCCATCATTATGCAACTTAGCTAGTCTTGTCGCATTGATATGACCTAGTCTACAATGCCAAAAAAAGGCTTCGTTCATTTCTGAACTTTTCTTCTTGTGTGTGTTCTGTACGTTTAGAACTGTCATTTGATTTAGAACATATATACCATTACATAACGTACCAAACCCAATCAACACTTGATTTAGAAAAATTTTCATAACATTATCCTCTAATGTGAAATTATATCCTTCTTTAGTTAGCAAAGAAACTGATATAATATTGCACGTCATCTTTGGTACGTAGTAACAGTCGTTTAGAATCAATGTATTACCATTTGGTAACACTGGGTGATATTCTCCAACTGCTTTGGCTGCAACAATTGTACCATTCCCTACTTTTAGAGACATATCACCCTTTCCCAGTTCTCTACTTCTCTTTAGCCCATGTAACAAATTACATACGTAGGATCCCGATCCGGTATCTAATACCCAGGACGTAGAGCAAACTGAGAAACGGTTCTCGGTTACGAACACACCTGAAGACGATGCATCAACATACTTTTTCTTCATTCGGGTGGCGTGGGAATCCTGATTTTCCCATATTCTTTGCTCAGACTTATGACAATCATAAGTAAAAGCGGAACCAACGTTCCCCAGCTCAGTATAATAAGCTGGTTCGGTCAATACATCCATATTATTATCTTGATTAAGGCATGTCATTGGTCTCTACCTGGAGAGGGAGAGAAGGAAACGCATTAGCGTGTGCTCTTTGCAAGATTAGATTGGTTATTATCTTATCTAATCAGGATGGCTCCTACTATTTTTATCAAATCTTCCTTCAAACCATAAAAGATAAGATTAGCCGGGATTAATTACACCCTATAAGTTCGTCAATCGGTCAGCCAGACAAGTATTGGTACTCCGAGGGAGTCTCCCCATGCTTTCATATGGAACTAATTAAATAACCTCGTTTCCGCAGGGGAGTAACCCCATTAACAACTTTCTTAGAACCTACTGGATCAGCTAATTGTAAAGTGGAAAACTCTCCCAGGAGTAACTCTTACTCGCAGTGGGTATCGGGATCCAACTATCTCATAGAAGGTATGCAATCTCATTACAAATTTCAAGACTTGAAATACCCAATATCTGTTTTTACCCCTAGCGTCCTATGACCTTGACGCAGGACAACAAACCATAGGACCCTAGTCAAGTTCAACCCGTTCATTTCGTGATTGAATTAAACCCACCGGCATGACCCTTGACGCAGGACAACAAGGTCATACGAGTACCCTAATCCAATCGCATCATATGCGGCAGATAAGCACTAATCAGCTACCGTACACTACGCCTTGACGGAGGCCAACAAATGTAACACGAATACTAAATAACACTTATCTGAAATGATGGAGGGTTACGACTGGTTTTGATGAAAACCTTTAACGTAATGAACTTGATATCGTTGTGAATCTAGTGATTTGAAAAGGAGTGGTTTTTGCAGCATTTGCTAGTTTTGCTAAAGAGGTCACTCCCGGTGAAGGGATCTCGGCTCTTTCTTCATCGAATGACGTGCTGGATATTCATCAAGGAATACCACTATGCAAAGCAAGGACTAAAGAAGCTATCAAAAACAAAACCGAGTGGATTGCAGCATTTGCTTGTTTTGCTAAAGAGGTCACTCCTGGTGAAGGGATCTCGGCTCTTTCCTCATCGAATGAGGTGATGGATATTCATCAAGGAATACCACTATGCAAAGCAAGAACTAGAGCTATCTTTTTAAAAAATCTTGATTCTACAACATTTTTAGGTTTCTTTTATTTCCATTAATCTCATTAATGAAGTCCCATCATTTATGTTTCCCTAAACATCACAGAAAACAAACGAAAATAGAACGTACGCTTATGCCATCCGCATTCGCCACGGGGCCCCATCATGCACCGTTAGGTTACTTAACTAATGGCAGAGCGGGCGCTGGACAAGCGCGGGTTCAAAACATAAGCAACGTTTATTATATATATCATATATATATATATAGTATTCGTCTCACGTAGTTATATAATCACATCACAGAACTCAGCAGCAGAAGTTAACATATGAAATATTGGATATACTTGGAGCTCCGTGTTTTAAATTTTGCCAGTAATGAAAAACACGGATTCCACGGTCGTGATGAATAGCCAAACCCACATCCCTAGACCCCTACGAGAGTGGCAAGCAACCCTTCCAATTCTAGAGCTAGGAGACCCGGTCTCGACTCCTCGATATGGCCTCCCACTGGACTCTAGAACCCGGTTACTTGTTCCCCCTGCCTTAGGTCTATCCTAATGTGAAGAAGTAAATAATATACATCAATGGTGACATCATCCACAACCCGGAAGTGTCCCAATAAAAAATTATTACATACAATTTTTACATGAATGAAAATGAAAAACTCTCATCTCACGCAAAAACCCCCGGCTATTCAATCACGACGATCCAATATATCATATCACAGCAACACATAACATCACATGTCATCAACGTGAGTAAATATACGTATCCTGAATATCATTGACATATAGCAACGAGATTGGGGATACCACACATATTGCACTTACGGTCGCAGAAAAGAAATGAAAAACTATAAAATTTAGAATCCGCATTTTTCTTAGACATCATAAAACCGAAATATCTCATATTCCGAATTTCATGCCTAACTTGATAAACATTGCATCTTAGTCTCAAATTGAAAACACTTTTCAATAACTTAGTCGGGTAATTCAACAAGATTCCCGACTACCTGATCGAATGCTCGTCGGGAAATTTAGTAGATAGCCGCACCTCCGATACCGTCGACGAAGTGCACTTATGTGGAACACCGTGGCCGCGAGCATCGGAGTGGGTGTTTTTGGCAACGGAGTTCTCCTACAGTCACTTTATTAGGGCTAGAGGCATGGCTATCTAGTAGGGTTATCCGGCGAGTATCCGCGTACTATACGCAATTGCGACGGAGCTCCGTGGTAATCGATTAACCGAGACTAAAACGCTAGATTTATCGATCATTAACTACTTTTCACAAAACTAATTATTTTGGATTCTAAAAATTGTATCACATATCATCATAATCTATATGACGCTAAACATTTCGATCGATTTAAGAAATACCCACAAATCATAGAGACCTCAACAACTTGAGTCTCAATAAAAACATCCAGAAAGCACAAAATAAGATACTGGAGCAGCACAAGAAAGATGAAGCCAAAACACCACAAAGTGGCGGCAGAACAGCGACTAAACTGGAGGTTTGGCCGCGGTTCCGCGGCGCTTTAATAGATTTGGCTCCTCAAATTTCTTAGGGATCCACTAAAGTCCCTGCACGATTTTCTGCATATTTTTAATTTGAAAAATTCTAACTTTTGAAAAATCGACAGAAACTTGATAAAATCGGGTTTTTCGAAAACCGAACGAACACTTTAACGTCGTAAAGACTTTCCCTAATCTTCTAACCTGGCTCTGATACCATGAAAGTCTACCCTAGCACCACCATGAAGTTTAAACGGGCATCATGAATGCAATTTTAAAATTTTCTAGGTGCTAAGCTAGACTAACTAAGGATCAAACTAGAATATTAGGGTTTTAGCATGATATCAAAAACTTTAACACTAAGAGAAAGAAACTACAACATTTGTAGATCGTGTCCTTCTCTTCAAAAGCTCCGTGTAGTAGTCCACGCGACTCCACTAGGCTCCACTTGAAGTTGGATCGAGCTTCCTTTGTGATCTTCGTGCCGAAGATGATCCACCCGAAGCTCCGCTAATCCAAGCTACCTCTTCACTAAACTCTTTAGTAAAGGGAACACACTACACTTAATTGCTAATCAAGTGTAGGATGGTGAAATAGCGGTTTTGTTTGCTCACTAGGATTCTCACAAGGTCAAGGCTTCACAACACATGTGAGGGATTGAGCTTGGAGGAGGTCAGGAGGAAGATGAAGAGAGCTAGAGAGAAAAATGAGCTCAAGAAAAATGGCTAAGTGTTGAACTCAAGAAAAACTCAAGTGTGAAGAATGAATGAGTGTAGAATGGCTACACACTTGACCCCACTCATTCAAGCATGAAATAAATTGTAATAATAAATTGCAACCATACTTGAATAGTGAGTCAAGCCTAATAAAATAAATGTAAATGCCATGCCACACCATACCATAAATATCTCTCCAATTTCAACCACTTTTTATATTTTCCCAAAATGGAAAATCCATGCCATGCTTCATAATATATATATATATATATATATATATATATATATATATATATATATATACTGTCACGCCCCGAAAGTAAGGAACGTGACCGACACTTAGATTACGAAGCGTCTAGAGGCGCAACGTAACCTAACTAAGCCGAAGCCCAGAATCTAAACCATATAAAAGAAGAAGAAGTAAAAGAAAACATGAAGAAAAACAAGTATAAAAGCATCAGCAAATTTTCCCAAAAATTTTGGCAGAGTCTCCTCTGTAAAAACTGGCCCCAAACGGGTACAACAAGTATAATATACATAAACAATAAAAAGTATCCCCAAACGGGTGCAAGCTCAACGCCAACCGGCGGAAACAACCACAACAAGCACAATAATATACAACGCCAAAGGGCGAGGCTCAAAACTCAAAAGAAAACAAAACCACCAGATCAGAATAATACATGCGCGATTCTAAGGTCGAAATAAAAGACTGGTCCAATAAACTTATCAAGTAATACAGGTATGGTTGATGGAGATTTCTAGATACAAATGAAATAATACAAATACAATGGCGGTCCAGATACAAGTGAACCAACCTACCGTGCAAATCACCCTGAAAGAAATCATGTGCCAGCAATCTGCCAAAGAACCCTGTACGTCAACCTGTAATAAAATTTGGCACAACGGGGGTGAGTTGCCAACTCGTGAGTAGAAGACATCTACGAAACGAAATCGAATGCACGACGCTATCCTAGGTCATAATGATACACTACTAAGTCCCAATCATCTGGTAATGGCAGGGTAATACTAAGTGTAAATGCAAATACTCTGTGCTCGTGTCAGTGCCTCATATAATACTATATCATAAGAATGAGTATGCATGCACCATGAATGTAACATAACCAATCCTGAAATCTAGATATATCTGCATAAGAAATCTTTAGCTTTTACCATGTAAAATGTGTATAGAAATCTGAAATAGCAACAATGAAATCCATAGAAATCCGTGTCAAGTATCGACACAAAACATGTAAATCTCAAGTCTCAATACCTCATAATCTCAATATCTCATAGTCTCAATATCTCGGGCTCCGTCAGTCCGGATCGGCCCATATCATCAATCTCACGACAACGGTCGGTATCCTCCGGATATCCGCCGCGTCATACATCACCGGTAGGTAGCCTTCCCCTGCCAGGCTCATCGTCTACAACTCGATCTTCTTGCCCCGGGGTACCATACCGGGCCCACCATGTACCCGAGACGTTTCATCCACTCCTCGAATCGGGTCTCGAAATCCAACATAAAACATGAAATCTCATGGTGGACGACACATACATCACGAGAAAACCGCATCTTGTGTTTTAAAAAGAGAGGAGGAGAGAGAGAGAAGTTTTTATATATTTTTGCGGTTTTCCCCAAAAATCCAGAAATCTCATAGAAACCCAAATCTCAAAATCATGAGTAAGTATATGATAAGTGTCGGCATATGCCCATAATACTGCATGATAACATGAAAATATGAATGCATGAATGTCTAAGTAATAATTACCATGTCTATACTAACATCAGAGAGAAATCACAATATTATAGATCGATCTAGTTGCTAGCTGATTCTATCAATAAAAGATAATATGATCTAAAGTGTACGTGACATAGCAATTACCGATGATGATGTGTGTGAGCCGGCAATTAAGTGTACGTGGAATATGCGCATCATCGGTAATGGTGCTGGTGTCCTAACAGGCAAAATTTTATGCTGATTATAGAAACATATATATGAACCTGCACATTATGATTACGGTATGAAAGTAAAGACAGATGTGTGTTATCCACTCATTTGATATACAATTACCACTACCACTAAGACTCGAACCTAAACTAGTGTCCATCTAACCCCCTAAGGAAAACTAAACCTAAGAACTAGTCGATAAGAAGTAGGAGTACACCTAAAGTCTGAGTCCATATCGCGAATAGTCGGCGATCCAGCCTCAATAGCGTCACGTACATAGTACGACTTGCTCAAATCAAGAATGTGGATCAATCATCACATCTATGCCTCGTACGTTAAAATCCATCATACGGCATCCCAATATCGGGGTACGGGTCAAATATCACCGACGCGTCTCATTATTCGTATAATATCATCATCAACACATGTCATGATCAAGGTGTTATGCTGTAATCGCATACATCAATTATATAACATTGCCATCATAAATATACCTCATTAACTTATGCTCAGAAATACCATGTCATATGTATCATGTTGTGATTAAGTCATACTAATATCATATCGTCATCAAGTCACGTCTATATGGTATCGACATCAGGCCACACCTATATGATGTCGTAATCAAGTCATACATATATCATATCGTGATCAGTCACAAGTTACAGTTCGGGTTCTATTTTAGAGTTCCATGTACCTCAATATCATCACTACCCATTATAATTTATGTATACCTGTTCATTATCTCATTCTCTAATGATCCGCTAACACTTTAATACGACTGTATAGTCAAGAATCACGGCATCAAGCCCAATTATACTGTTTCATTCCCGTGTATCATATCACATCAATGTATCCCACATACGTGTTGTATATATATATATATATATATATATATATACTTATACCTAGTCCTATATATATATACACATATCCGTATACACCATGTCGAGTTTCAGTGTGTGCGTGTGTGTGTTTCTACCTGAAACCTATGAATCTCTTCCAAGGTATTCATCCTCCGGTATGTTCTTCCTAAATCAGTCTAGTCCAGCCTAGGGTCATTACTAGGGTCCTACTCATTAAGAATCTAGGGTCACATCTGGTTTCCTAATGTCAATAAGTACTATTCATATTCTACGTTGCGGGGGTGCTAAACGCCATCCACCCGACTTTCCCCCCGTAGATATGCATCTACTCACCTGGTCCACGTCTGCCGAAGACGGTGTCGCCATCCTCCTCTTCATCGTCCGCAGTCCACGTGAGGGGTACCTAAACGCAAATATATAAATAGCATCGTAAACTGAATCACATACAAAAGTCAAAACGACGCAAGGAACAAGCATAGGTTAAAACCTATGTCCCGTCCACGCAAAAGAACCAAATATCGCTCGATATCGGCGTACAAACTCCGATGGATCGAGATAACATGAACAAATAACTCATAGTTTTAAAACTCATTACTTATATTATAAAACATAATTTAATTCATCGAAACACTGAAATCCATCAAATCGCCCGATTTCGTAAAACCCGAAAATGCCAATTTACCGTTTTTCTTCAAAACTTGACATTTAAATGAAACCAATGGTCATAAAACTCATTAAATAGCATAACTAGACTATACAACCCCTTACTATATTTTTATTACACAAATTTGTATTAATTTGAAATTTCTAGTTTGCAACCATTAGCAATTTTCAACATCTTTCAAGAAAAATTCACAATTCCACAACAAAACATGATTTTGCATTAATTAATATATTAAACTACAATTCATGATGATAATGATATGATGAAACCATAATTATATTTTTAATCTCATTTATTTAGGGATTTCGAAAATCTAGTTTACAAAAATAGCATTTTATTAGTATTTTCCAATTACCAAAAGAAACTAGTGATCAGACTAAGTTTTTCTTTCCATTAACATGACAATATTCTCACTAAAACTACAATCTAATGTTATAAACATTAATTGGAATTTTATTCCACCTATATATACCATAAATAGAAATCTAGTTTATTAAAAATGGTTTAATTTAAGAAATTTGGATCACAATTTGCAATATATCAACTATGCATGATTTTCCATTTGTAAAAATGTTAAACTAGTTATTATAACCCTAATGAATTAATAAAACCACAACTTAATTTTACAAACCCTAAATTGAATTTTTAAAAGTAGTAAATAGAATTAATATATTAAATCTAATTAAGCTTAAATGAAACATCTAATAGAAATAAAACAAAAGAAGGAAATTTATACCTCCAAAATATGAAATCCAAACATGAAAATGAGCCTCCAAAATGCATGCTATCCATCTCCAAAATCCATGTAAAGAAGAGCAAAGAATAAAGGGTAGGAAATAAATAGGATTTGGTTGATTTTTAATTGAATTTTTGATGGATTTTGAACAAAAATGAAGTGGGAAATGGGGGCTACCATGGGGGGTGAGGGCCGGCCATAGTTGGAGGTGAGGGAGAGAAAGAAGAGAGTGAGAAATTGTGTAGAAGTTTCATGAAAAGAAACATCACTTAAAGTCTTTTCATGCTTTATTTAGTTTTCTTTTATTTCTTTTCTAAATAAACTCAAGAAAACTCTAGAAAATTGGAAAAATTTGCAAATAAATTTTCCATGATACACACTAAATTCTAATATGCCATGGTTCATTTTTACAAATTAAAACCATTCAAATTTGTAATTTACACTAATTTAGTGTAAAAATAGAGCTTATGTTAATATTTAAAATAATTAATTTAGGAAAAATATTTAATTAAACTAAAATTTTATAAGTGGCTAAATAAACACCATTTACTAGTAATTACATAATTTAAATAGGTATTTTTAAATTTATAGTGAAAAATAATTACGCTTTTGTTTTACGAAAAATACATTTTACTTTACCGAAAATCAAAAAAATTCACTTAAACAATTTTATTTATTTAATTATTTATTTAATTATTTTTAAATTGTTACATATACATACATATATCATAAATACATATATTAATATATATATATATATATATATATATATATATATTAAGAAAATAATTAGTGAGCAATAATATTAGTTAATATATAATTATATCAAATATAATATATATCAAATTATTAAATCAACACTTGATTTAATAATCCGGTTATATCACATATAACCGACTAACATCATTTATCTGTATATCACATTATCAAATCAACACTTGATTCGATAATCCGGTTATATCACATATAACCTAACTGATGTCAAATAACCGCCAGATTACAATACAGTATCACATACACGTATTTAATCAGGCCCTCCGCACATATCAGCATATGTGCCCTACTTCATTTCGCTTGAACTAGGAAACTTCTATGTAGGACTCTAAAGACTCATTCATACTCCAGCAGTAGGTAATGATCACATCAGTTATCTACAAGCCATCAGCTGTACTAGTTGGACGTAACGGCTACCCAGGTATTGAGCGAATAGAAAATCAAAAAGCAAGCTTGTCCAAACTCCTATGAAGCCTATAAGTAACACTTACCGTACAGTCCGGTCTCTTCGTCTGATATGTTGCATATCGAGTCTAGGGGTGGAATCTTCAGACCCAAGTAACTTGATAAGTCATGCCGATGTATGGCTCATAACGGTTCGAGAAACTACTGATAACTCTTACCAATTAATCTCATCAGCAGCCGTGGCTAGGGACTTCTTGTTATAGCCAATCGAGTATAGCGTAACATCAACTCCCAATACCGGATTGCTATACGTCAACGAAACCTGATTGTCGTTGACATATAGCAACGAAACCGGCGATACACCTTACAAGTTCGCCAATCATTCGGCCAGGCCAGTGTCGGTAATTTGAGGGAGGTTCCCCGTACTTTCGCACGGACCAAATTAAAATAAACCTTGTTTTCCCAGGGGCGTAACCCCGTTAACACCTTTCTAGACACCTACTTCATCGGCTAATTGTAATGTGTAAAACTCTCCCAGGAGTAACTCTTACTCGCAATGGGTATCGGGATCCAACTATCTCATAGAAGGTATGCAATCTCATTGCAAATTTCAACACTTGAAATTCCCGATAATATTTTTGCCCCTAGCGTCCTAAGACCTTGATGGAGGTCAACAAAACATAGGCTGCTAGACAAGTTCAACTCGTAGATTTCATGTTTGAATTAAACCCACCCGCATGACCCTTGACGGAGGTCAACAAGGTCGTACGACTACCCTAATCCAATCGCATCATATGCAGCAGATAAGCACTAGTCAGCTACCGCACACTACGCCTTGACGGAGCTCAACAAACGTAGTACGAATACTAAGTAGCACTTATCTGAAATGTCGGAGGGCTACGACAGGTTTTTAAGGAAACCCTTTGTGTAATGAACTTGATATCGTTGTAGAATCGAGTGAATTTTAAAAAAAGAGTGTTTTTAAGGCTTTTACTAGTTTTGCTAAAGAGGTCACCCCGGTGAAGGGATCTCTACTCTTTCTTTATCGAATAAGGTGCAGAATATTTTATAAATACCACTATGCCAAGCAAAAACTATAGAAGCAATCAAAAGACAAACCGAGTGGGTTGTAGCATCTACCAGTTTCGCTAAAGAGGTCACTCCCGGTGAAGGAAGCTCGGCTCTTTCCTTATCGAATAAGGTGCTGGATATTCTACAAGGAATACCTCTATGCAAAGCAAAAACTAGAGCTACAAGTTTTTAAAACAAGTTTCTACAACATCTTTAGGTTTCTTTTATTTCATTAATCTCATTAATGAAGTCCCATTAATTATGCTTCCCAAGCATCACATATGAAACGAAAGCAGCAATATTAATTATATCTCATATATATACTATAGGCATTCGTCTCAGAACAAATCAAGTGATCACATCACAAAATATTAGAAGCAGAAGAATCACATATGAAATATTGGAAATACTAGGAATTCCGTGCTTTAAATTAAGCCAGTATAAAACACGGATTCCACGGTCGCGATGAATAGCTAAGTCCACATCCCTAGACCCCTACGAGAGCGGAAAGCAACCTCCCAATTCTAGAGTTAGGAGACCCGGTCTTGACTCCTCGAGATGGTCTCCCACTGGACCCTAGAACTCAGTTACTTGTGCTCTCCTCCTTGGGTCTATCCTAATGCGGAAAAGTAAATAATATACAATAATGGTGACAACATCCTCAACCCGGAAGTGCCCCAATAAAAGAATATTACATACAAGCTTTTACATGAATGAAAATGAAAAACTCTCATCTCACATAAAAAAAAACCCGGCTATTGAAAACACGACGATCCAATATAACATATCATAGCAACACATAACATCACATGTCATCAAAGTAAATATGCGTATCCCAATTGTGTAACGCCTTAGATTTCGGTTAGTGTTCGTTTAGACATTAATGCGGGTTTATTGTAAAAAGTTTACCAATTTGGGTTCCTCATATTTTATAACATTTAATTAATAATTTATTATTATTTGTCATAAGCATGCACACACATGTGCATGTAATTGTGAGGATTTGTTTGTGCTAATCTTGTTTTTAGCAACCTTGACACTTAACCCTTTATCTTATCCTTTTCTTAATCCATTCCTTAATCTTTTCTCTAGATCTTTTGGGTGAGAAAGAGAGATATTTTGATTTGGAAGTGAGGAGGTGGCAAGGGTGGTGTGAATGTATTAATGTGAGAGTTAATGCATTAGTTACACTCACCTCCCTCTCTCTTATCCTCACACACTCTCTCCTTCTCTATCTCTTTTCTTTTCCTTATCCTCTCTCATCTGAGAATTAATGCAAAGTTTTTAGGAGAAAACCAAACAATGTAGTTGTGTTGTACCAGTGACCATAGGACCTCACCTGGAGCACGAACCCCATCATCTCGGACTCGGCCGGCGACGTCTGAAGGGAATTCCGGCGAGATCGGCCGTGCGTAGGAGTTAGGGTTTGAGTTTTTCTGGGTAGGTCTATGCTGTGTTTGGGTGTTTTTGATCTTGTTTGATTGTTGAGTTTTCTCTGTATATGAAATCTGGGATCACTTAGGTATTTTGTAGTGTTTCGTTTAAGCGTGATACGTTATACGACACGGATCGTGCACTTTGTGTGGTTTTGCTCTTGGGTTAGTTTCGTCGTGTCGCTACCCAAGTTAGCCACAATACGAACACTTGAGAGTATGTTTTGTCTTGTTGCGTCGGTCTAATGTAGTTTGTACGCGTTTTTGATATATTATTAATATATATTTGCGTTATTGTTTTAATGTTGCAGGTTCACAGGCGGGGACTTCGGACACTGCTACAAGGGGAAAACAGGTGGTAGACTTCACCTAGCTTGGAGCGTTGGTGAGTAGATTTAACATCTACAGGGGAATCGCCCGCATGGCGTTATGCTTCTGGGCTAGAGATGTTAATTCCGTCGCATATTCTATGTCATATTTAGAATTGCACATTTACCCTACTGCTTAGTTAGTGTTGTGCTTGGACTAGTATCCTTAGGACACTGCACCATTATTGACGGATTATGTTGCACGAGCACTGATTGTATGCCACACACACCGTCGATAATTGCCAAGTCACGCACAACCTACTTATAGATATAATATCGTTTGGTTAGGGATATTGAGACATTGATTCATATTTCTTATCGCATATGACATCTAGCATACCTGTATACCCACATGCTTACCCATATGCCTTCACATACTTACATGCTAGATACCTGTATACCTATAGGGTATTGTACCATTAGTTATAGGTACATACATACTTTATGACATAGCTACAGGTATACCTTGCACACATATTTCACTTATATCCAGGGGGTATACTACATCGTTACTTATAGGTAGATACATATATCTTGCTATACCTTATTGTTTACACATATATCTGGTTATAGCTACAAGTTTACCTTTACTTGACGTTATTTAGACTTGGATAAATTAGGAACCACATTATATTTATATTAACTTGTTGCAGTTAATTAGCGGCTTTTCCTTTATATGCTTACATTTCAGTTTTATTTTGTATATATTATATTCATGGATTTTCGCATTGTGATATAGATTTTGTTGCGCCACGGCAGCGCCCCGGCCGTCTATCCGAGGCCAAAATGCGGAATCAAATTTTTCTTAACTTTAAACTGGCGCTACCGCGGACAATATACCCGGATCGTAACCATTAACCGATACTAGCTAACAAGAGAAAGGGTGAGAGATATACCGAGTGATCCGAGTCCTCCGGTCTTCTCGTCATCGTCCCGATCTCCCGCGGAAACTCCGGTCGTCGCCTCCTTGCCGGAAGGGCACCACATCGTCTGTATCTTTTACGGGCTCCCACCTAAATACCGAGGCAACTCGGACGCGAAGTTGGCTAGCCGACGCGCCCAAGATTTGCTGTAGAAGTAGTGTAGAGTCTATGTCTCTTTGGAGTAGTGAAGTTGCCATTGGTGATGGAGGAATAAGGTTAAGGGAAAATGGTGCTTTCATTTTTTCCAAAAATAGAAGAATGAGATGAAGAAATTTGTGTCACACCAAAAATAGAAATTTCTCTCATCCTCATCTCAAAATGTGGCCGGCCATTCATATGTGGAAATGGTGGAGGGCAAAAACAAATCAAGAAGGTAGGTGAGTGTAGGATAAAGCAAGAGGTGACCACATCATAAAGCAAAGAAAACATCAACCATGCTTAACACTTCTAATCACATCAAATCTCATAAATGCACCATCATGGATGAAAGATGCTAAACATATCATAATGAATACATTTGCAAGAAACCCCCCTCCACAAATGTTATTTGCACAATTGCAAATAACCCCCTCCATCGGAAAAGTCCGGCCGGGAAAGAACAAAGGAAAAGCGGCCAGAACGGAATGCAAACTGGCAACTCCAGAAAACTGGTCCCGTAATAAATTACAGGAAAACCCCAATACTGTGCATACACACCCGCATCTGTATTCCGACCGGATACAAATGCAATGAGACAAAATCTACACTGTACTAAACTAGGATCCGGCTTAAACCAAAGCCGGCTAGTAAAATCCGTCCGATCCTGATCCGTGCAATACCGCACGTATCAGATCGAACCCTGCCATATAACCATACGGCCATTAGTACAAACCGTCCGATCCTGATCCGTGCAATACCGCACGTATCTGATCGGACCCTGCCATATCTCCATACGGCCTCTACAGCGTTTCGCCCGAAAGCTTGAGTAACTGAAAGTGTGGTGGACTCTAAAGACTCGTCAATACTATGGCTGTGGATTTAACCACTAGCACGTCAGAGGTATTAGACAATACGTGACGGGCCACCAGCTATTGACCAAAAGGGACGTCGATGAGCGAACTCATCCTGACACCCTACTGAGCCTGTCAGTGACAATATCCGTACAGTCCGGTCCGTTCGTCTATGAGCATCGCATGTCGGGCCTAGGGGGTTGGTAAAAGTCAGACCCCCAAAAGCGGTACAAGTCGTGTCGGAGTGTAGCCCAGAACGCCCTGAGATACTACTGGAATACCTACCAATAAATCTCCTGCCTCGGCCGAGGGCTTTGCGTAATGGCTCTCCTAGACACAGCGCGACCTCACCCCCAATACCGGGAGAGACGAACCCCTGAAGATCCGCTCACTGCCTCCATGTGGCTCGGGACTGTACCCAACTAAAACCTGTTTGCACGACTCCTTTGAGCCGTGGTAGGGTAGTAATCAAAGCACAGTGGGAACTCACACGAGACAAATGACGATCTCAGGTCGATGAACTAACCTGTACACATGTCACCAGGGAACTGCTATCTGACATCTGGTATAAGACCAACTAGCATGTTCCCGGCGAGTCCTGTCCGGTGTACTCATAACCCAATGAGCACCTGTATACATCTTAGGTGAACCAATTGACACCAGTGGCTTGTGAGACCGGCCACCGCCCCTCGTCGGGGTCTCGACTGTATACACTAGTCTACTAATGGAGTATCGATGCCCTGTCTCGAAACTCCTACGACTAGGGACCTTTTAAGGATGTGCTTATAGACTACCAGCTCCCACGTATATGATCGCCATCATACTGCTGGTAGTCAAGCAAGAATCCTAGGGGCTCTATCAACGTGTAATAGCGACATGTCAGGTCACCTAAAGCAGTACACGATGATAAAGATAAACCAGATAGCATACTATCATCTCGAGTAAGACTGTCCTACCGGGATAGGTCCTCCCTCAATCATTGCAATCACGTGCCTGTGATCCAATAATTGACTCTGAGGGCACTATCTCCAATAGATTTTTCATGATATTTTCTGGATCTGGGGACCGTGGGAGTTCATGAAATTATGCATTATTTGAAAAACCGGTTTCCCTTGATATGATATTTCAGCAGCCACCATAAGATTTATCGGTTCTGATATATATATATATATATATATATATATATATATATATACCCCACGCGAGGAAAGGAGGGGTCTGTGTGCGGGTACATGGTGGGGCCCGGAGGTACCCCGGGGCAAGAATTTCGTGGAGCTAGACGATGAGTTAGTGGGGGAACCATACCTACCGGTGACATTACCTATGACTCGGCGGTAATCATGGGGATACCGTTGGGAGTCATGTACGTATAGATACGTGGAAAGACGAGGGTCAGAGCTAGGCACTCGTGCTTTTCGGATAGCGTGTGATACGTACCTATCAGGGTGCCAGTCTTGGTGACAGCACCTGATAGATCAGCATTTCTGTGTCGATACTTGACACATTGGTTTCATGATATTTGTTTTTACTCCTTTGTATATATAACAGGAGATTAGGCCGCTGTTATATATGCCCTTACACCAATATTAGTGGAATGGGGCGCTAATATATGTGTATGGACATTAATTTATATACATCATCATATTAATTCATGCAAATATACTTAGGGTGTTAGACTTTTTCTTGAGATTAGATTTGGGATATAGGTGATTAATTTGAGATTTGATACAGGATATATATGAGATTGCTGATTTGTACATTCAGGATATAAGAGATTTATTCGGAAGTGTACATTCAGGATTTGTGAGACTTATTTGATATGACAGCCAATTTGGGGGCTGATTTGAGGAATTGGGATTTGGATTTGTCTTGATGGATTGTGATCCTACCACGATGTCAGGATTCCGTGGAAATGACATATTTCATTCCATACTCCACATTTATTGTTTATGCGCTGTTTCATGTATTAGTAGTGCCTGTTAGTGTACTTTCCATGATTGTGCATATACACATTTTCATATCATTATTGCATGATTATTGCATACTTATTGTCATATTATTATTGCTTCATGTATTAGTTGTACCTGCTAGTGTACCTTACATGATTATTGAATTCATATGACCTATTATTGCTATTAATTGCATATGTTAGATTCACGCTGTACGTGCATACTTACGATTACCTGCATATGTTATTTACTATTAACGAGTTGGCAACTCACCCCCGTTGTGCTACAGTTGTTTTGCAGGGTGTTTCCCCAGAGTAGTCGAGGCTGGCTATTCATCTATCTGATCATCTTTTGCTGCGGATACCGCTTCAGCTCATAGTGTGCAGTTTTGCTTAGGTGGGTTTTGTGGTTATCCGTATTGTTGTATTGTATATTCGTTGTATCGTTGTACTCTCCATCTACTATATTTTTGTTGACTTAGAGACCTGGTGAGGACGATATTGTATATTATTTGTGACTTGTTGTAGTTTATACAGTTTCCTTTCTATCGTCTTTTATTTCTTCGCTACAGCGTCGTATATTTATTGTGGTGGTTGTTTTCCGCCATTGGGCGTGTATTTGCTCCCGTTTGGGGATGCTTTACTTTTATTTATGTTGTACCCATTTTTGGGGCTAGTTTTTACAAAGGAGGTGCTGCCAAAATTTTAAAGAAAAAAAGTTGGACTTTTAAAGAATTTGGGTTGTGATTTCAAATGTTTTAAAAAAACTTCTATTATCTTTTCTTGTCTTTTTAATGGTTTAGATTTTTGGGTTTTGGCTTTCTTTTACTGCGTTACGTCTGTAGGCGTTGCGTAGTATTAGGGCCGTCACTTGCCAATTTCGGGTCGTGACAAATTGTCATTGACGTATAGCAACGAAACCAGCGATACACCACATATTACACTTACGGTCGCGGAAAAGAAAGTAAAAAACTACAACAGTTGGAATCCGCAACAACCTTAGACATCATAAACCAACGCATCACATACATAAGATTTCATGCCCAACCAAATAAATTCCTTAGACATCACTTGCCTAACAATTATAAACCCCGCATTTTAGTCTTGTTATTGAAAACACTTTTCAATAACCAATCGGGTAATTCAACAAGATTCCCGATAACCTGATTGTCGTTGACGTATAGCAACGAAACCGGCGATACACCTTACAAGTTCGCCAATCTTTCGGCCAGGCCAGTGTCGGTAATTTGAGGGAGGTTGATGTTATGCTATGCTAAGGAATTCATTTGGTTGGGTATGAAATCCAATGTGTGATGCGTTGGGTTTATGATGTCTAAAGTGGTTGCGGATTCCAAGAGAAGGGAATTGCGGTTTCGTTGATAACTCTTACCGGCAAGTGATGTCTAAGGAATTCATTTGGTTGGGCATGAAATCCAATGTATGTGATGCGTTGGGTTTATGATGTCTAAGGTGGTTGCGGATTCCAACTGTTGTAGTTTTTCACTTTCTTTTCTGCGACCGTAAGTGTAATATGTGGTGTATCGCCGGTTTCGTTGCTATACGTCAACTCCTAATATGTGGTGTATTGCCGGTTTCGTTGCTATACGTCAAAGACAAAACCCCTCCTATCGCTCACTGCCTCCATGTGACTCGGGACTGTACCCAAAATCCACCTGTTTGCACGACTCCTTTGAGCCGTGGTAGGGAGAAAATCAAAGCACAGTGTGAGCCACACAAGTCACTATGACGATCTCGTGTCTACAGACTAACCTGTACCAGTGTCACCAGAGAACTGCTATCTGACGATAGGTATATTACCATCTAAGAGTTCTCGGTGAGTCTTGTTCGGTGTAACCATTCTCTAATGAGCACCTGTGTACAATCATTGATTTCAAACACTAATGGTAATGGGATCAACCATTGCCCCCTACAAAGTCAAGAAACGTACATACTAGTCTACTCTGGAATATCGATGCCTTGTCTTGATATCCCCTCGACTAGGAACAATTAAAGGATGTGCTTGTGGACTACACAAGTCCTAGTAGTATGATCCACATCATAGTCCTGGTAGTCAAGCTAACATCCTAAGGGCTTTATCAACATGTATCAGAGATACGGTATAATAATACAAGTGTACATGTTAAGATAAAGAGCAACCAGATAGCATACTATCATGTCGATCAAGAAAGTCCTCTATATATATGTCCAAGCATCCACTATATCATACAATAATATCCTCTAGGGTATACATATTCCTAACATAAAGTGCATTCAATAATGGTGTAACTCTTCTTAACCATAATACAGTTTTCAACCTACGACTCACAGGCTTTAGGTTATTAAACTCAGAGGACTTATACAAAGTATTGTATATTGTTCGATGTCCATTAGGACAAGGGGTTGATACTCGTACTATATTCCGTTTACTTATGACTTCTCTGTTTTTAGACACGTGTTTCTTTGAAATACAAGGTCCAAATTTTTAGAAGTTATAGGTATAAGAATAAAGTAGAGAACCATACGTTGCAAGTATCAGGATTCTTCGAGATGATCGATGTCACACCCCGCTTCCCAGTAGACAGAAACGGTGAAATGGCAAGCCGACAACGTATTTACTAAGAAATAAATACGTTAAGCGTAAATTTAAGCAATATATATAAAATGCACAAGAATGACAAGGGACATAAAATAAACAGCAACTTTTATTAACATTCATCTTTACAGTATAACTGCTTTGAAAAGGAAAGAAACAATGATATAAAGCAATGCCTATACAGTGGCATACAAACTAAAATAAGTACAAGATGAGCTAGAAGTCCGGCTGGGCAGTGAACTGGTTCATGTCCTCCTGGCTCGGCTCGATCTCCTGAGAGTCCAGTCCTCTTGACGAACATTCCAAAGAAAGAAATAGACAGGAATGTCTTCAGGGAACTATCGCTCGGTAAGTACCAAAAGAAAGAATGGAATAGAACAAGTAATGAGAATTGAACTGGTAAGTTGTACAATTATATGATTGTTATTCTAACATAGTTGTTTGTAGCTTGGTACAGAAGGTATCTGTATATACAAGAGGAGTCCATCTTACCCCGTGGACTATGATAACATGTAGTACAAGGCCTCGTCAAAACCCACGGGACAACGGCACGAGAGTTCATGTAGGTGTCTTTTAGTGACCATCCCGTGCCATGTTAATACATTCTGTACCAATCTACCCCGTTATCCCCACGTAATGTGTTCTATAGATTATATTACAAGTCTTGATGAAACCATGGATACAAGTTGTTTAAGTCGTCAGGTTCTGGATGTAATCATGTAGTCATGTCAAGTTATAGCCATGGTTCGGTCAGGTCAAGTCATGCATTCAGGTTTGTTATTGAAGTTTGAATTCAGGTTCATGTTCAAGTATTCATGTTAGACTTTGAATTCATGTTTGAATTGGATTCTGAATTGAGTTTGGATTCAAGTTTAATTTAGACTCAGACTTGAGTAAGACACTTATAACTGATTTAGATCCTGAATTAGGTTCGGGAGTTATCGGTAACTGCTGCACATGAACGGCAGGATTTATGTCTTTTTCCAAGAAAATTACCACTGATAACTCCGTTATGTTTTCTACCTTAAATTGGCAACCACTCACTTTCTCCGGCTCCCTGGGGCTCAAGAGAATTGATCTCATTTAAACATATATTTACTAAAGTCCTTAAATGTTGTTTTAGATAACTTGAGGGGGTTTTATGAAAAATATTTTTAATATAATTTCAAAATAAACCTCGAGGGGTTATTTATTTTATTTAAGGTTTTCATGGATGTGAATTTTAAGGATTTGAGGTATTTTAGTGATAATTACATAGCTTAGAAAGTTCATGGTATTTTATTGTAAAACTTGTCTTTTGTTGGTGTAACCCTTCGAAAATCGTTTAGGCAGTTTTTCGGTAATCGGCTAATTTTTCGGCTTTTTCAGTAAAAAGTCAAAATAGGTATTTTTTCATTGTAGACCTAATTATAAAAAATTTAGATAAGATATTACTATAATTTTGTCACTAAAATGTCACTTATAATTTTCTAGTTAAATAAAAAAAATTCGTAATTAATTATTTTTTTTTTATTTTAAGCCTTTTTAAATACATTAAATTAGGGATAAATACAAATTTAATTAGGTAAATTTCATAATTAGGAATCTTTATAAGCTAAAATATGGTGTTAATAAAATTATATCATGACTTGCAAACTTTTGGTTTTAGGGTTGGAAATTTAATGGAAAAATGATGTAAAATGAGGTCTTTTTTTTGTAAATTGTTGATATGAAAGCATTAAATGAGAACATAATGGGTTTTTTTTGACCTAGAAACTTCAACAAAACTCCCACAACCTCCCTCCCTTGCTCCAGGCCGAGCTCACTGCTGGAAACACCATTTTCCCCTCTCTTTCTTGCCTCAAAATTGCTTCAAAAATCAACAAAAATCCACAAAAATACACAATTTTCTTCACTAATTCTAACCTAAATCCCAATCCACTTCTTCCCAAACCCTAATTTGTTTAAAAGGTGGAGAAAAGAGGTGTATTGGAGGCTAGTTCAAACTAGGAATCATCACTTGTGAGGTACAATCTTAATCTAGTGTTTAATTGTAGTGTAAGCTTGCTAGATTTTGTAGTTTAAGTGTGAAATTTAGGTTATTTTGTTTGCTTATGAAAATCAAGAGAGGGATTTGATTTTAAATTAGGGTTTGTAGCATGGTGGTTGGATTTAAGTTAGGGTTTTGTTATCTAATTGATTGGAGTGGTTAATTGTGTAGTGTTATGCTCGCTAAATCGACAAAATTGCGATGTTTGTATCGAATCGGTAAGCAAATTGCTTACTAGATTTTTACAAAAATTAGAATGCGATCAAATTGCGTTATGTTAGCGATATAATTAGCTTCGTATAGGACTAGTAGAGTGCGCGAATGCGGGGTTTTGTCTAGCCGGATTTTAGTTTTGTCGATTTCCCCGAAATGACGATTCTAGTTAACGATTAGCGATTTTCGTGCGTTTTCCCGCGCACCGAGTGTATGTTATGTTTAATTCGAGAGCGTCGATAATTGTATATTGTGACTTGCATCATTTTAGTTTTTGTAATCTTATGCTTGGTGTTGTTCAAATATAGGATCGGTCGGGGAAATATCGGACACGGCACGTAAAGCCAAGGCGGTGGTCAGATCGGATTAGCGGGGATTTCAGGTGAGTAGATGTATTCATCTATGGGGGAATCGTCTGGATGGCGTGATGCGCCCCCCTTAATTAGGATTACCCTATTTTTTGCAAGATTTATATTGTTAATTAGCTTATCCATTCATGTATACTGCATTCCTTTATAGCGAACAGTATATTAGATTGCATGGATATTCATCTATACTTATGCGATATCATTTCATAGGACACGAACACCTTACCATTGGCATCTGTTGCACGCGCACTATTCATGTGACACACACGCCTTTTGTAATTGCCATGCCACGTGCACTATAGAACCTGTTTATCTTAATATCGTCACCTGCATTCATACTTGATATATGAAATTGCATCGCATGCATATATCTCGCATCATCATCATATTTACATAGATCTCTAGCCAAAACTCACATCATATACATTGATATCATATATAACATGTGAACATTATGATTTTCTTGAGGATTTCAGTATTGCTGCGATTTCTGGATTTTTGGGGAAAACCGCAAGAATTTAACAAAAGCTTATATTTATCATTTTTAGAAACAAAGTTGCGGTTTTCTCGTGATGTATGTGTCGTCCACCATGAGTTTTCATGTTTTCTGTTGGATTTCGAGACCCGATTCGAGGAGTGGATGAACCGTCTCGGGTACCTGGTGGGCCCGGTATGGTACCCGGGGGCAAGAAGATCGAGTTGTAGACGATGAGCCTGGCAGGGGAAGACTACCTACCGGTGATGTCTGGCGCGGCGGATATCCGGAGGATACCAACCGTTGTCGTAAGATTTTATGATATGGGCCGATCCGGACTGACGGGGCCCGATATTTGAGACATTGATACAGTGAGATATTGAGACAGATATGATTCATTTTTGGTGTCGATGCTTGACACGGGTTTTCAGATGATTTCTTGATGGTACTTAGCTATTATACAGATATTCATTTTCTAAAGTTAAGAATGCAGTATCCTTAGCATTTAAAACACTTAAAGAGTTAGAAATGGCATTGTATACATGTGCATGCATACTAGAGCTATTATATCACATATGGACATGCATGTTGTGGTACATTGCGTGCATTCTTACGATTGCCTTATTAGATGTTATATTTACTCACGAGTTGGCAACTCACCCCCGTTATGCCACAGTGTCTTGCAGGTCGGACCCGTCAGTCTTGTAGCGGCGGGCTATCTTATCATCAGTTCCTTTTGCTCAGACTCGCGACATCGCCCGTAGGTGGGTTGCGAGCACACTTTATTTCTTTTGCTTTATCATTGTATCTAGTATTCTCCATCTACCACTTCATATTGTATATGCGACCTAGTGGTGAGACTGAGAGATTTGTATATTTGTGGTTTCTTTTGGGTCGAGCTCACTTGAGCCGGCGTTGTGTTTTCTGATATTTTGCGTTTCTTTTATGCTCTTTTCTTGATATTGCTATTATATTGCATGTGGTTATGATCCGCCTTGGGCGAAGAGCTAGCTCCCGCTTGGCGATGCCATTTTATGATTACAGGTTTATTATCTTGTTGTACCCATTTTGGGGAATAGAAAATACAGGGGAGACTCTGCCGAAATTTTCGGGAATTTTTTTGATGTTTTAAAAAGGGATTCTATGCAACTTAAATGATTTTAAAACCATTTTCATTAAAGGTTTTCCTTCACTCTCTTTTGTTTTCGGTTTAGATTCTTCTGGGCTTTGGCTGACTTAGGTTACGGTACGCCTTTAGACGTCTCGTAATCTAAGTGCCAGTCACGTTCCGTACTTTCGGGTCATGACAAAGTTGGTATCAGAGCCAGGTTTTACCTTTCTGAGTGTAGGACGACCTTGGTAGATGGAGTAGGTGACTTAAGCAGAGTGGCGTACCGTGGGTATGATCCGCGGCATACTTACGATACGGTACTCCGCCTAAGTGACCTTAGGACATAATTGCTTGTATTTCCTTTCTTGATTCCTTGCATTCCTTGATTCAATTGCAATGTCCTTATCAGTCCTGTTTCTTATTCCAGCTTCGATGCCGCCAAAGACTACGAGAGCTCAACGGGCTGCCGCTAGGGATGAGATTCGGGCGGGCCCGTCTGAGGCGAGGATCGAGCGGGATGATACGCCTATCCCTCAGGGTCATACTGATCCGCCTTATCCAGACCGTATTGCCAGATTAGAGGCCGGCATGCAAGAGTTGCGGCAGATGATGGGATCTTTAGTTGAGTCCAACCGGGCACAGAGATCCGAGGACGTTCCTTCCACCGCACAGACCACGATCGTACCTGCTGCACAGATGGTCACTCCTGCTGCTACTACGGAGACTATCCCTGTTTCGCTACAGGAGTTCATGAGATTGAGACCTCCAGCTTTTACCAGTACAGATGCGACAGAGGACCCACAGGCATTTCTTGATAGGATGGCTCGGATTTGCCGTTCGTTGAGGTGTTCTGATGATAGATTGGTGGAGTTTGCGAGTTTTCGTCTGGAGGGTCTTGCCCAGACATGGTACGATTCAGTAGAGAGAGGCCGAGCTGCAAGTCTACCTTCTATGACCTGGGATGAGTTTACATCTGCATTTCTTGCCCATTTTCTTCCGGAGAGTGTCCGAGATGCTCGAGCCCGTAGTTTTGAGTCTTTGCGCAAGACTCCTGGGATGACGGTGTCGGAGTATGATATACAGTTTACCCAGTTGTCTCGATATGCTCCGTACTTAGTAGACACAGAAAAGAAGAGAATAAAGAGGTTTGTGCGAGGGCTTGATACACAGCTATTCCTTGCCATCGGCACCCAGCACTTTGATACATACGCAGCCGCGATGGATGCAGCCTTACTTTTGGAGGAGCGTATTTCTGAGACACCGGTCGTTTCAGGGCCGAAAAGGATCCGTACTGATACGCCAGCTCAGCGGCAGATGGGCAGACATCGCGATAGATTATTTCCGGGAGATGGTGGAGGTAGAGGATTGAGACGAGGTCAGTTATTTGGTTCATATCCACAGACCCAGCAGTCGTCTCCAGGATGTTTTCGGTGTGGGAGTCAGTACCACCGTGTCAGAGACTATACCATGGGACGCCAGGGCGCGGCGACAGTCCCGCATGTGACTTTACCACCCTCACCACCTTCTCAGAGAGCTTTACTTCCTACTCCTGATGATGCTCCATGTCAGTCAGATGCTTCTAGAGGCCGTGGGCGTGGCGGTCCAGTTCCGAGAGGACGAGGAGACAGAGGCAGAGGCCGAGGTAGAGGCAGAGGACAGCCAGCTATTAGTGGTGGACAGGCCCGAGTGTTCGCGTTGACTCCTCAGGATGCACAGGCATCCAATGCCGTCGTGACAGGTACTCTGCCAGTATGTTCTTTTGATGCACGGGTATTATTTGATCCAGGCTCCACACATTCCTATGTTTCCACGTATTTTGCACCGAGGTTGGGCCGAGAGTCTTCTCCGTTAGATCAGCCGCTTGTCGTTATTACCCCGGTAGGCGAGTCTTTTGTTGCCCGTTTTGTGTACCGATCGTGTTCCGTTCATATCAGGGAGAGAGATTCTTCAGTTGATTTGATTCTCCTCGATATGCTCGACTTTGACGTTCTTCTTGGTATGGACTGGCTAGCCACCTGTTATGCATCCGTGGACTGCCGTGAAAAAGCAGTCAGATTCAGTTTTCCTGGTGAGCCGGTTCTTGTTATTCAGGGAGATCGTAGCGCTACCCTTCCCAGCTTGATTTCTTCACTTCGCGCTGGTCAGCTCTTAAGGAAAGGGTGTCAGGGATTCTTAGCCTATGTTTGTGATACTAGCTCCACAGAGGTTCTGTTGGACCAGGTCCCTGTTGTGAGAGAGTTTCCTGATGTATTTCTTGACGAGCTGCCTGGTCTGCCACCAGAGCGCGAGATTGAGTTCTGTATTGACTTGATCCCCGGCACGGGGCCTATCTCTATACCGCCTTATCGGATGGCCCCGGCGGAGCTGAGAGAGCTAAAGGATCAGTTACAGGACTTGCTGGACAAAGGGCTTAGCCGACCGAGTGTGTCACCTTGGGGTGCTCCCGTCCTGTTTGTTAAGAAGAAGGACGGAAGTATGCGTTTATGCATTGATTATCGTCAGCTGAACCGGGTTACTGTGCGGAACAGGTATCCCCTACCCCGCATTGATGACTTATTTGATCAGCTCCAGGGTGCAGGGTTTTTCTCGAAGGTTGATTTACGGTCAGGTTATCACCAGTTGCGGGTTCGGAAGGAGGATATTCTGAAGACTGCCTTCCGTACTCGTTATGGTCATTATGAGTTCTTGGTGATGTCGTTCGGGCTCACCAATGCCCCGGAAGCATTTATGGATTTGATGAACCGCGTATTTAGGCCGTATCTCGATCAGTTCATCATTGTGTTCATTGACGACATCTTGGTTTATTCTCGGAACTGGGAGGAACATGAGCAGCACTTACGTATCACATTACAGACTTTGAGGGAGCATCAGCTGTTCGCCAAATTCTCCAAGTGCGCATTCTGGCTAGACAGTGTCGATTTCTTGGGTCATGTGGTGACGAGAGACGGTATTTGTGTAGACCCGAAGAAGATCGAGGCAGTTCAGCGTTGGCCTAGACCGGTATCAGTTACAGAGGTTCGCAGCTTTCTAGGTCTGGCCGGCTATTATCGACGTTTTGTCCAGGATTTCTCCCGCATTGCTGCACCTTTGAACGGGTTGACCCGGAAGGGGGTTCCTTTTGATTGGACCCAGGCATGTGAGGATAGCTTCCAGAAGTTGAAGACTCGTCTGACTACTGCACCAGTGTTAGCATTGCCTTCAGGATCAGGCGGGTTCGTGGTATATTGTGATGCTTCTCGAGTGGGGCTAGGCTGTGTATTGATGCAGCACGATAGAGTTATTACGTATGCTTCTCGGCAGCTGAGGAAACACGAGCAGAACTACCCCACACATGATTTAGAGATGGCTGCAGTGGTATTTGCACTTAAGATCTGGAGACATTACCTATACGGTGAGTCGTGCTAGATATTCACTGACCACAAGAGTTTGAAGTATATCTTCCAGCAGCGAGACCTGAACCTGAGACAGCACCGATGGATGGAGTTGGTGAAGGATTATGACTGTGAGATTCTATACCATCCGGGCAAGGCGAATGTGGTGGCAGATGCTTTGAGTAGGAGGCCCGGAGGTAGCTTATCTTGTTTGAGCGCAGTGCAGATGCAGTCGACAGCGGATTGGCAGGTGTTATGTGATAGCAGAGTGCAGTTCGAGTTTACTCCTACGGGGGGACAGCTGGCCCATTTCAGAGCACGCCCACAGTTACTTGACCGTATCCGCGAGGCTCATTCCGGCGATGCCCGTATATTAGAGATTATTGAGCAGATTCAGCAGGGCAGAGTTTCCGAGTGCGTGATGGATGATCAGGGGATACTTCGATTTGGGACTCGACTGTGCGTGCCAGATTCAGAGGGACTGAGGCGTGATATTCTCGAGGAGGCACATAGATCAGTATACAGTGTGCATCCAGGTTCCACCAAGATGTACCGTGATTTGAGAGAGGTTTACTGGTCGGACAGGATGAAGAAGGATATTACAGACTTTGTGTCGAGATGCCTGACTTGTCAGCAAGTCAAGGCCGAGCATCAGAGGCCAGCCGGTGAGTTACAGCCTTTGCCCATCCTTGAGTGGAAGTGGGAGCAGGTCTCCATGGACTTCATTGTGGGTCTACCCAGGACCAGTCGAGGGTACGACTCTATTTGGATGATTGTGGATCGACTGACGAAAGCGGCTCACTTCCTGCCAGTGAAGACCACTTTTGGATTTTCTCAGTACGCCCAGGTTTATATTGATGAGATAGTGCGACTGCATGGCGTTCCGACTTGCATCGTGTCCGACCGTGGCACCCAGTTTACCAGCCGATTATGGCTGAAACTCCAGGAAGCATTGGGCACCCGATTGAGTTTTAGCACAGCCTTTCATCCTCAGACTGACGGTCAGTCGGAGCGTACGATTCAGACTCTTGAGGACATGCTCAGAGCTTGTGTTTTAGATTTCGGTTGTAGCTGGGATCGTCATTTGCCTTTGATCGAGTTTTCCTACAATAATAGCTTCCAGGAGACGATTCAGATGGCACCTTTTGAGGCTTTATATGGGAGGAGATGTCGATCGCCTGTATGCTGGACAGAGCTCAGGGAGAGCAGTGTTTTGGGGCCGCAGATCGTACATGAGACGACCGAAAAGATACAGCTGATTCGGGACAGGATGAGAGCGGCACAGAGCAGGCAGAAATCATATGCTGACAAGCGTCGTCGCCGACTCGAGTTCGCTGTTGGCGATCATGTTTTCCTGAAGGTCTCTCCGATGAAAGGTGTGATGAGATTTGGGCGGAAAGGGAAACTGAGTCCAAGATATGTTGGTCCTTTTGAGATCCTAGAGCGCGTTGGTCCAGTCGCTTATCGGTTAGCTCTTCCGCCCAGCTTCCCCGATGTTCACCCCGTATTCCATGTCTCGATGCTCCGCAAGTACCTTCATGATCCTTCCCAGGCGATTCAGCACCAGACGATCCAGCTAGAGCGTGATCTTTCTTTCACCGAGCAACCGGTGGTCATTTTGGATCGGCAGGTGAAGAAATTGAGGTCGAAGGTTATACCGTCCGTCAAGGTCCTTTGGCGTGGCCCGAACAGCGAGGAGGTCACCTGGGAGACCGAGGTCGAGATGAGGAAGAGATATCCCCATCTTTTTGAAGGTACGCATAGTTAAATTCTAAATTCGGGGACCGAATTTCTTTAAGGGGGGAAGATTGTAACCATTCGAAAATCGTTTAGGCAGTTTTTCGGTAATCGGCTAATTTTTCGGCTTTTTCCGTAAAAAGTCAAAAATAGGTATTTTTTCATTGTAGACCTAATTATACAAAATTTAGATAAGATATTACTATAATTTTGTCACTAAAATGTCACTTATAATTTTCTAGTTAAATAAAAAAAAAATCGTAATTAATTATTTTTTTTATTATTTTAAGCCTTTTTAAATACATTAAATTAGGGATAAATACAAATTTAATTAGGTAAATTTCATAATTAGGAATCTTTATAAGCTAAAATATGGTGTTAATAAAATTATATCATGACTTGCAAACTTTTGGTTTTAGGGTTGGAAATTTAATGGAAAAATGATGTAAAATGAGGTATTTTTTTTGTAAATTGTTGATATGAAAGTATTAAATGAGAACATAATAGGTTTTTTTTTGACCTAGAAACTTCAACAAAACTCCCACAACCTCCCTCCCTTGCTCCAGGCCGAGCTCACTGCTGGAAACACCATTTTCCCCTCTCTTTCTTGCCTCAAAATTGCTTCAAAAATCAACAAAAATCCACAAAAATACACAATTTTCTTCACTAATTCTAACCTAAATCCCATTCCACTTCTTCCCAAACCCTAATTTGTTTAAAAGGTGGAGAAAAGAGGTGTCTTGGAGGCTAGTTCAAACTAGGAATCATCACTTGTGAGGTACAATCTTAATCTAGTGTTTAATTATAGTGTAAGCTTGCTAGATTTTGTAGTTTAAGTGTGAAATTTAGGTTATTTTGTTTGCCCATGAAAATCAATAGAGGGATTTGATTTTAAATTAGGGTTTGTAGCATGGTGGTTGGATTTAAGTTAGGGTTTTGTTATCTAATTTATTGGAGTGGTTAATTGTGTAGTGTTATGCTCGCTAAATCGACAAAATTGCGATGTTTGTATCGAATCGGTAAGCAAATTGCTTACTAGATTTTTACAAAAATTAGAATGCGATCAAATTGCGTTATATTAGCGATATAATTAGCTTCGTATAGGACTAGTAGTGTGCACGAATGCGGGGTTTTGTCTAGCCGGATTTTAGTTTTGTCGATTTCCCCGAAATGACGATTCTAGTTAACGATTAGCGATTTTCGTGCGTTTTCCCGCGCACCGAGTGTATGTTATGTTTAATTCGAGAGCGTCGATAATTGTATATTGTGACTTGCATCGTTTTAGGTTTTGTAATCTTATGCTTGGTGTTGTGCAAATATAGGATCGGTCGGGAAAATATCGGACATGGCACGTAAAGGCAAGGCGGTGGTCGGATCGGATTAGCGGGGATTTCAGGTGAGTAGATGTATTCATCTATGGGGGAATCGTCTGGATGGCGCGATGCGCCCCCTAGTTCGGATTACCCTATTTTTTGCAAGATTTATATTGTTAGCTAGCTTATCCATTCATGTATACTGCATACCTTTATAGCGAACAGTATATTAGATTGCATGGACATTCATCTATACTTATGCGATATCATTTCATAGGACACGAACACCTTACCATTGGCATCTGTTGCACGCGCACTATTCATGTGACACACACGCCTTTGGTAATTGCCATGCCACGTGCACTATAGAACCAGTTTATCTTAATATCGTCACCTGCATTCATACTTGATATATGAAATTGCATCGCATGCACATATCTCGCATCATCATCATATTTACATAGATCTCTAGCCAAAACTTACATCATATACATTGATATCATATATAACATGTGAACATTATGATTTTCTTGAGGATTTCAGTATTGCTGCGATTTCTGGATTTTTGGGGAAAACCGCAAGAATTTAACAAAAGCTTAAATTTATCATTTTTAAAAACAAAGTTGCGGTTTTCTCGTGATGTATGTGTCGTCCACCATGAGTTTTCATGTTTTCTGTTGGATTTCGAGACCCGATTCGAGGAGTGGATGAACCGTCTCGGGTACATGTGGGCCCGGTATGGTACCCCGGGGCAAGAAGATCGAGTTGTAGACGATGAGCCTGGCAGGGGAAGACTACCTACCGGTGATGTCTGGCGCGGCGGATATCTGGAGGATACCAACCGTTGTCGTGAGATTTTATGATATGGGCCGATCCGGACTGACGGGGCCCGATATTTGAGACATTGATACAGTGAGATATTGAGACAGATATGATTCATTTTTGGTGTCGATGCTTGACACGGGTTTTCAGATGATTTCTTGATGGTACTTAGCTATTATACAGATATTCATTTTCTAAAGTTAAGAATGCAGTATCCTTAGCATTTAAAACACTTAAAGAGTTAGAAATGGCATTGTATACATGTGCATGCATACTAGAGCTATTATATCACATATGGACATGCATGTTGTGGTACATTGTGTGCATTCTTACGATTGCCTTATTAGATGTTATATTTACTCACGAGCTGGCAACTCACCCCCGTTGTGCCACAGTGTCTTGCAGGTCGGACCCGTCAGTCTTGTAGCGGCGGGCTATCTTATCATCAGTTCCTTTTTCTCAGACTCACGACATCGCCCGTAGGTGGGTTGCGAGCACACTTTATTTCTTTTGCTTTATCATTGTATCTAGTATTCTCCATCTACCACTTCATATTGTATATGCGACCTAGTGGTGAGACTGAGAGATTTGTATATTTGTGGTTTCTTTTGGGTCGAGCTCACTTGAGCCGGCGTTGTGTTTTCTGATATTTTGCGTTTCTTTTATGCTCTTTTCTTGATATTGCTATTATATTGCATGTGG
Source organism: Agapanthus africanus (assembly GCA_030015575.1). Taxonomy (NCBI): domain Eukaryota; kingdom Viridiplantae; phylum Streptophyta; class Magnoliopsida; order Asparagales; family Amaryllidaceae; genus Agapanthus; species Agapanthus africanus. The sequence continues at coordinate 503,899,148 of CM057342.1, read as the reverse complement.
TTGTGATCCGCCTTGGGCGAAGAGCTAGCTCCCGCTTGGGGATGCCATTTTATGATTATAGGTTTATTATCTTGTTGTACCCATTTTGGGGAATAGAAAATACAGGGGAGACTCTGCCGAAATTTTCGGGAATTTTTTTTGATGTTTTAAAAAGGGATTCTATGCAACTTAAATGATTTTAAAAACCATTTTCATTAAAGGTTTTCCTTCACTCTCTTTTGTTTTCGGTTTAGATTCTTCTGGGCTTTGGCTGACTTAGGTTACGGTACGCCTTTAGACGTCTCGTAATCTAAGTGCCAGTCGCGTTCCGTACTTTCGGGTCGTGACAGTTGGTATCTTGATGGTATTTTGGTGAAACTTGAAATTCTTTCACTTTAAAAAAATATAATTTTATTATATTTTGAAAATATATGGATTTGTAATATTTATATAATTATTAAAAATTAATTTTATTTAAGTAGAAAAATGCGTTTTTCTTAAAAACCGTATTAAAAACCTTTCGAGACCGAATGCTCCGTGAGGAGGTCTGCATCTCGCTCTACTAGCCTAAGGATGTCTGATAATCCGCACTATTTAATAGCGGGTCCCCTAAATAGGGTTGTAGAGGCATATTTGCAAAGGAATTTAAAATACAATTTAAAAGAAAACCGGTTTTTATAGTAAATGGTATTTTAATGTAATTTTGTATTCGTAACAAAAATTCCAACAAAGCTGTATTGTGCTATGGAACCATGTGTGTATGTGAGAGGTAGATCGTTACCTCATGAATTTTCCTAAAGATATGTTTAAGCAAAACAATAAAAGATGATATATACAAAGTTCATGGTATTTTAATGTAAAAGTTAAGTTAAAGTTATTTTGCACGATGTTTTTGATTAAAAGTTGGTTCTAAACATTGGTTTTATGATAACAAGAAAGGTGTAAGAATATGGATGAGTAATGTTTAAGAAAAAGTTGAATTTCTAGGGTTTAGAAGAAGATGTCGGTATTAACTCCACTTACCGACATATGTTTTGAAATGAGATTTTCAAGGAAGAAGAAGAGGGATTGAGAGGGACTTACAAGTTAGTTAGCCTATGAAAAGGTAGAAGAGGGAGGGTTCAACTTTGTGGCATCGCGGGATCGTCGAAAAAGCTTCAATTCTTCGCCGGAAGTTGACCGCTTGCTAACTCCTCTTCTACTCCACTTGTACTTATAAAATTTTGAGAGTTTTGGCTAGAATTTTCAGAATGATGAAGGGATAGGGCATGGGGTAGTATTTATAGTATAGAATTAGGGTTTTGGAATTAAAATGGTGAATTAAAATGTATTAAAAAGATGATAAATGGGGAATTGAAGGGTCTCTATTTGATTGCGGAGCAATCAAACAGTGCAGGGGAGTTAGGGGTAGGGGAAAGATCGAGTGTGAAAAGCCCGTAGCTCTCTGGCCTCGGTTGGACCATCGATACCGGCCCAAAAGCAATTTCCGCCGGCCGATCTTGGGAGTAGGGTCGTTGGATTGATGCCACGTGTACTTGTATGTAGTAACACCCTTTTGCATATGTTTATTTTTTCTGTCGTTTCATTTTTGTGTGTATTGCATGTGTAAACCTTTGGGCTTCCAAAAGTTTTAAAAAATAAATCATAAAAAATTGATGTGTCTAATGGGATTCGAACACAGGGGCTACGTCACAACAGTGCAAGGTTTTACCAGTGAGCTACAAGTGGCTTCTTGCTATTCTTAAACAAAATTTGCTTATAACTTATACTCAGGCTTGTAAACTCTTTTCTGTACATTAAACTGAAAAATTTTGTACAGTAAATTCATAGTCATTACAATCGAAGATGTAGATACTTATGCAAGATATTCCATCGTAAGTAATATATTTATGAACTTGCTTCTCTCTCAGGTTACTCATCCGTGGGTACGCTTCTTGATGAGTAATGATGTATGGCTTTCTTCCATTTACTCAATATGCATAAGAAACGGCTGCATGATTTTTGAATCTGGTTCCAATTAAATTAGTGCCTTCGTTTTCTATATTGAATATAAAATGGATTCATATCTTAACGATGTTAAGGTATAAGAAGTTGTTCGGCTTATACTTAAAACCAGAATCCGGATAAACTCAAGGCATGTTTCAGTAATAGCAGTTTGTGGGTTTTCCCGGGCTTTGACGAAGGTTAACATTCTACCATTTGTAGAATCAATAGTTATATTGTTCTTGACCCACCACCCATTTTGGTAAAATGAATTTTTTTCAGAAAACATTAGTGGGAGTATGGTAGAACTGGAAGTGATTCCAGAACCACAAACGATTACTGAATTTTTAGTAGAACCTACAGATTCGATTGGATTCGACAATCCATTAGCCACTCCGTAGATTTGGTGGGTAACCTCTGAAAGTCTACCCTAGCACCACCACTATATTTAAACCAGCATCAAGTATGCAAATTTTAAAAAAATTAGGGTGCTAAGCTAGGTTGACTTAGGATCTAACTAGATTATTAGCGTTTAACATGATATCTCAAAAGAACTATGCTAAGTGAAAGAAATAACAACCTTTGAAGATCGTGTCCTTCACTTCTATAGCTCCGGGTAGTAGTCCCTACGACTCCTCTAAGCTCCATTTGAAGAATGAACAGGCTTCCTTCGCGATCATCGTGTCAAAGATGATCCCCCCGAAGCATCTATAATCCAAGCTGCATCTTCACTAATCTTTCTTTAGTGAAGGAAACTCTAACACCTTAGAATGTGATTAGTGTTAATTAAGCGTTAATGCGGGTTTTTAAGGATAAGTTTACTAAATCGGTTTCCTCACATTTTATAACAATTAATTAATATTTTATTATTATTTGTTATGGTTTGCACACACTTGTGCATGTTAGTGTGAGGGGTAGTTAATGTTAATCTTGTTAAGTGGCCATGACACCTTAAGCTAATCCATGTCCTAAATTAACCTTGCCTTAGATATTTTGTGTAAGATATATCTTTGTTTTGGATTGAGAGAGAGGTGGCTAGGTGAGTCATGGACGCATTTATGTGAGCATTGATGAGGAGAGGGAGAGAGTGATTGTAAGGCTAAGACTCACCCTACACTCACCTCTCATCATTATCATCTCTCACTCTCTCTCATTCTTCTCTCAATCTCAATTATTGTTCATCTCCTCAACTCTCAACTGAACCCTCACTACCTCATCACCAAAACCTTGCAAAACTTCACATAATACCACTAAAACACTTCACACGTCATGTTTTAGCCACTAGGTTGCCTTGGAGCTTGGAAAGATTGGATTTTTGAGCAAGAGTGGCTAAGTAATGACCTTTAACTGATAATTAGGTATTTATATTTTTGTGTTGCCTTGTAGTTGTGATTTAAAACACTAAAGGTTTAGTTTTGTGCACATATCGTATTTTTAGTTTCATATCAGAGTCTCTGTGATCTGCTATGACCTGAGAATTTAACTGTAAAATCTAGCAATGTAGTAGTGTTGTACTAGTGACCCTGAGTATAAACCTGAAGCACGAACCCCATCCCATCGGTTTTGGCCGGCGACAATAGGGGAAATCCGGCTACCTCGGTTATTTGGGGGAGTTGGGGTTTGGTTTTTGTAGGGTAGCTGTCTGCAGTTGTTTAGAGGTGTTTAGTACTGTTTGATTTTTTGGTTTTGACAGTATACAAAATCTGGGATCACTTTGCTATAATCTAGTGTTTTGAATATGCGTGTTACGTTATCCAACACGGTTCGTGATCTGGTGTAGCTGCTACACCTGGGTTGGTTTTGGGGTGTCGCCACACACGTTAACCACTAGACGGACACTTGAGAATTGGTTTGTAGTTGGTGCGTTGGTCAAACGTAGTTTGTACTTGATATTGGTCGATTTCTGAGATTTGCACTTGCTATGTTTGTGTTAATAGGATCGCAGGCAGGGATTTTGAACGCTGCGAAGAAAGGGAAGCAGGTGACTGGATTTACCTAGCTCGAGATAGTCAGTGAGTAAATTTAACATCTATGGGGAAATCGCTCGTATGGCGTAAAGCGTCAGGGCTAGATATGATATGATATGATGTTAGCTGCATGTTTATATGCACATATAGAGATGGTGCATGAACTTCTTTGCATATTATCACTTGTTGTGCCTGGACTTGCACCCTTTTAGACACCGCACTATTATTGACAGTTCATATTGCACGAGCACTAATTGTATGCTACACACACACTGTTGGTAATTGCCATGATACGGACAACACATATACATATGAAATATTTTATTGATTAGTGACATTAAGACATTGATTTTTGTGCGATGGCGCATATGAAATATAGCATACATGCATACCTACATGCTTACACATATACCTTGCTATAGCTACATATTCACTTTATATAATGTTGCATTGGATTTGGATAATTGGGAACCGCGTGATATATTTAATGACTTGATGCATTTAAATAGCGGATTTTCCCTTGATATGCTCATATTGTTATTCTATGTTGCATACATCATATTACATGGATTTACGCATTGAGATATGGATTTCATGTGATTTTCTCGGTTCTGAGACTTATGTTAGAAACACGATATGATACGTAGATTGCGAGTGTCGGAGTTGGACCTTCAGGTTCCATGAGACGTATGGATATGTGGGTTGCGAGTGTCGGAGTTGGACACTTAGGTTCCGTGGATTGCGAGTGCCGATATTGGACACTCAGATTCCGTGAGATGTACGGATATGATATGTGGATTTACGTGTCGATGTTAGACACGAGTATTTTATGTTGTTTTCGGGTGCCGATGTTGGGCACTCAGGATCCATGAGATTTACAGGATATGAGGGCCAGTCCTGGTGACGGTGCCTGAGGAATTTAGGATTTGGGGTGTCATTGATGGGCGCCAGGTTTTTCCATGCTAATGATTTGGGCATGAGGTTTATTATTTATCCCACACTCAGGATTTATTTAAGATGCATTTGATTCATGTAGATATAGTACCCTGGTGGTGTACCTTGACCATGATAGTTGCATATTCATATTTTCATACTTGCTATCAAATTACATGTGATAGATTATCGTTGTTAGTGCATACTTGCGATTACAGTATGATGTTATTTACTATTCACGAGTTGGCAACTCACCCCCGTTGTGCCACAGTGTTTTGCAGGTCTGATCCTCAGGGTAGTCGCGGCAGGGCGCCTTATTATCTCTACTTTTGCGGATACCGCTACGGTTGGTTGTGAGGCATTTTGCTATAGTGGGTTGTGATTATCCGATGATGTACATTGTATATCTTTTGTATCTAGTACTCTCCATCTACCACCTTCATGTATTGACTTAGAGACGAGTTGTGAGGATCGATGTTGTATATTCTTATGACTCTGGTTGTCGTGCTCATGTGAGCCGGCCTTTATTTATGTTGATTATCTCATTTCTTCGCTACGACGTCGTATATCTGTTGTGGTGGTTGTTTCCGCCTTTGGGAGAGATTTGCTCCCGTTTGGGGATGCTTTTACCTATATCTTATGTTTGTACCCGTTTCGGGGCTAGTTTTTACAAAGGAGGTGCTGCCGAAATTTTTATGAAAACAAACTTAAGCTTTAAGTTCTTACTTGAGATTTTAAAGTGTTTCTATCCTTTACTTCTTGTAATGGTTTAGATTGCTAGGTTTTCGGCTTACTTAAATTGCGTTACGCCTGTTGACGTTACGTAGTCTAAGTGCCGGTCATGTGCCCAATTTGGGTCGTGAAAAAGTTAGTATTAGAGCGCAAGGTTTCACCTTTCGGAGTGTAGCATGACCTTGGTATGATGGAATAGGTAGCTTAAGCAGAGCGACGTAGCGTGTGTATGTTCCGCGGAATACTAATGACACGGTGCTCCGCCTAAGTGACCTTAGGACTTATTGCTTGTGTTAGTGTTTATGCCCTAGAGGCCATTACTGTATCATACTAGATTGTATATTACTTAATAGAAGCTTGAGATATTCACAGTTGTATTGACAGTCTTGCTAAAAATGATAGTATGCTACTTGGTTTGTTTCTATTTTAATATGTGCACATGTTTCTTTTAACATATCGCTTATACATATTAGTAGAGCCCTAAGGATCTTTGCTTGATTACCAGTGTTGTGATGGCAGTCACACTAGTGGGGGCTGGGTAGTTTATAAGCAACATCCTATACAGGTCCCTGGTCGTTGGATTATCGAGACGGGGCATCGATAATCCGGAGTAGACTAGTGTATGCGCTTCTCATCCCAGCTGGGGAGATGGTCTGTCCCACAGCCATCAGTACGTTGTACTGGAGATAGTATGCAGGTGCTCGTTAGGTTACGAGTACACCGGATAGGACACGCCGGGAACTGCAGGTTGGTTTTATACCCATCGTCAGATAGCAGTTCTCAGGTGACATGAGTACAGCTTAGTCCGTCGACTTGACATTGCTGCTTCGCCTCGAGTGTGTTCCCACTGTACTTAGATTACTACCCTACCACGACTCAAAGGAGTCGTGCAAACATGTAGTAGTTGGGTGCAATCCCGAAGCACTTGGAGGCAGTAGCGGTTAGACAGGATTCGTCTCTCCCGGTATTGGGGGTTGATATCGCGCTGTGTATGGAGAGCCATTACGCAAAGTACCTGGCCAGGGAAAGCGAGATTTACTGGTAGGTTCCAGTAGTTTCTCAAGGTGTAATGGGATTCACTCCGACACGACTTATACCGCTATCAGAGGTCTGACGTTTACCGCCCCCTAGACCCGATATGCGATAGTCCTAGACGAGCAGACCGGACTGTACGGAGATTGTCACATCAGGCTCAGTAGGAGTTCGGATGGGTTTCCTCATCGACCTTCTTATCGACATCTACCTGGGGACCGTTACGTACAGCTAGTACCGCTTGTGGCCTATGGTTAAACCCACTGCCAGCATAGTGTCGAGTCTTTAGAGTCCCACACAGAGAGTTTCCCTGCATCGGGCAAAAGGTGTAGAGGTCGTATGGTTTTACGGCAGGGCCGCGATCGCTTACGTACACTTATGCACGTACTATGATCGGGCAGATAATACTAGCGGGCTTTGGTTTAAGCCAGATTCTAGTATTATACAGATGGATTTATTCAGTCAAAGATTATCCGTGTTTTCGGAAATACGGATGGGAGGGGAAGTCTCGTAATTTCTCGGGAAGCTTCTAGAAGAAGATGACTCATTTGTGTTTAATTCTTTTTAGGATTTAAACTAAATGAGGTGGAGGATGAGGTGTATGTTTAAATTAAATGCTTAATGACTCATGAGGTGATTCACCCTAAGAATTAAATGAAGCATGATGAATATTAGATAGATATTTATTTTGATAATATTATTATGCTTCATATTATTCTAGCATGAGTATTATTCATTTCATTATCACAAAAGCTTTCTCTCTCCTCAAGTTATCATCTTCTTCCTCAAACCCTAAAAGCTCTCATGAGTTGAGAATCCTAGGGTTTAAGTGACTAAGTAATCCATCTAAATACTCTACACCCTCTAGGACTTCTAGATTAGCAAACTAGAAGCCGTAGTTATCTCTGATTCGAGATAGGAACTCGGACTATAGACTCTCGGGTGGATCGTCTTTAACTCGAGGAGGCTGTTGAGATACCAATGTTCCATAGAGCCTACGAGGTGTGGAGGACAGCGATGAAGACCCGAAGGACAAGTAACGTGAGGTATAACTTCGAATCCGAGTAGTTAAACCTCTCGTAGTTTGCTAGTAATGGTTTAGACTCGATCCGTGTGCTCAAGTCCGTGTTACGAAGTTTTGATAATTATTTTTCATATATTCCGCCTCCCCGCAAACACGTGGGGTGCGTGACATGGACTTACAGCTTGAAATTCCTTCCGTGATTATATACATCCTTGTGATTCGATTTCTGTGTCCTTATCGAATCCTGTTTCTATTTCCAGCCTTTATGCCGCCGAAGACTACAAGGGCGCAGAGAGCTGCTGCGAGGGCCGAAGTCAGAGTTGACCCGTCCGAGATGAGGACTGACCTGGGCGGTATGCCCATTGTGCAGGAGCAGATTGATCCACCTTCGATGGACTGTATTGCTAGGCTTGAGGCTGGTATGCAGGATATGTGCCAGATGATAGGGACGTTGGTTAAGGCCAGTCGAGCGCAGAGACAGGAGGTTGTTCTACCTGTTGCGGGGATTGTGTTGGTGCCTATTGTTCAGGCAGTTGTACCTGCAGCTACGGAGGTGATCACCGTATCGCTATCGGAGTTTATGAGGCTGAAGCCTCCAGTTTTCACTGGCACTGATGCAGCTGAGAATCCCCAATCATTTATTGATCGGATGGCCAGGGTATGTCGTTCGCTGAGATGCTCTGACGCGAGATGGGTAGAGTTCGTGAGCTTTCGTCTGGAGGGTCTGGCCCAGAAGTGGTCCGAGTCCTTAAAGAAGGGTAGAGCCGCAGGTCTTTCTCCTATGACTTGGGATGAGTTCATGACGGTGTTTCTTTCCCGTTTTCTTCCACAGATCGTCAGGGATGCTCGAGCGCGCTATTTCGAGTCATTACACCAGACTCATGGTATGACGGTGGCCGAGTACGATGTACAATTTACCGAGCTGTCTGTGTATGCTCCGTATTTGGTAGCTACTGAGGAGATGAGGGTCAAGAGATTTGTTCGAGGCCTGCTTACCCAGTTGTTCCTCGCTATCAGCGTACAGCATTGTGACACGTATGCAGCAGCGGTGTACGCAGCCCTATTAGTGGAGGAGCGTCTTTCTGAGACGTCGGTTGTTCCGAAACCGAAGAGGTTTCGTACTGGTGTATCAGCACGGAGGCAGGCGTTTAGACACCGTGACAGTTCCCGTTCAGATAATGGGGGTAGTGGAGGCTCGGGACGAGGCCAGCCTTTTAGCTCTTATCCCCAGGAGAGTCAGCAGTTTTCATCTGAATGTTTCCGGTCCGGGAGTTTGTGTCATCGCGTTCGAAATTGTACTGAGCCACGTGAGGGCAAGGCAGCTGTACCACATGTTACCCTACCACCTTCTCCACCTCAAAAGGCATTGCCTCTTATGCCTGTTGTTGCTCCACGTCAGAATCATGTTCAGAGAGGTCATGGTCACGGCGGTTTTGTTCCGAGGGGACGGGGTGGCAGAGGCGGAGGTCAGCCAGTCGTCGGTAGAGGGAAGGCTCGGGTGTTTGCCTTGACTCATCAGGACGCGCAGGCGTCTAATGTTGTGGTTTCAGATACTCTTTCTGTATGTTCTTTTGATGCACATGTTTAGTTTGATCCGCGATCTACGCATTCGTATGTTTCTACACACTTCGTGCCGAGATTGGACCGAGAGTCATGTTTGCTAGATCAGCTGCTTGTTTTGATTACTCCTGTTGGCGATTCTTTTGTTGCGCGACATGTGTTTCGGTCGTGTGCCGTTTGTATTGGAGATAGAGATTCGTCCATCGATTTGATCCTTCTAGATATGTTGGACTTTGGCGTTCTCCTTGGCATGGACTGTTTAGCTGCTTGCTATGCGTCTGTGGAATGCCGTGAGAAGATAGTCAGTTTTAGTTTTCCGGGCGAGTCTGTTCGGGTTGTGCAAGGGGACCGTGGTGCCGCCCCTCACAATTTGATTTCAACGCTTTGCGCTAGTCGGCTTTTGAGGAGAGGATGTCAGGGATTCTTGGCTTTCATTTATAATACTGGAGCCACAGTAAAGTTGTTGGACCGGGTTCCTATCAAGCGAGAGTTTCCCGACGTTTTTCCCGATAAGTTACCCGGTTTACCGCCAGAGCACGATATTGAGTTTTACAATGATCTGATTCCTGGCACGGGCCCATTTCTATACCGCCTTACCGGATGGCTCCGGCAGAGCTTAGAGAGCTTAAAGATCAATTGCAAGAGTTACTTGATAAGGGACTTGTGCGTCCGAGTGTTTCGCCTTGGGGAGCTCCTGTGCTGTTCGTCAAGAAGAAGGACGGCAGTTTGAGCTTGTGTATCGATTATCGTCAATTGAACCGAGTTACGGTGCGAAATAGGTATCCTTTACCTCGCATTGACGATTTGTTTGATCAGCTCCAAGGTGCGAAACATTTTTCTAAAATTGATTTGTGTTCGGGTTATCATCAGTTGCGGGTTCGGAATGATGACATTCCGAAGACTGCTTTTCGTACACGCTACGGGCATTAAGAGTTTCTGGTGATGTCGTTCGAACTCACCAATGCCCCAGCAGCGTTCATGGATATGATGAACCGTATTTTCAGGCCGTTCCTCGACCAGTTTATTATTGTGTTTATTGATGACATTCTGGTCTACTCTAGGAGTCGAGAGGAGCATGAGCAGCACTTGAGGATTGCTTTGCAGACATTAAAAAAGTACCAGCTGTATTCTAAATTCTCAAAGTGCGTATTTTGGCTTGATAGAGTTGACTTCCTGGGTCATGTGGTGACGGGAGACGGTATTCTTGTAGACCCGGGGAAGATCGAGGCTGTACAGCTTTGGCCCAGACCGGTATCCGTGACAAAGGTCCGCAGCTTTTTGGGCTTAGCTGGTTATTATCGCCGATTCGTGCAGGATTTCTCGAGTATCGCTGCACCGCTGATCGGAATGACCCGGAAGGGGGTTCCTTTTCTTTGGACTGATGCATGCGAGTAGAGTTTTCAACAGTTAAAGACTCGGTTGACGACTGCACCAGTTCTATCTTTGCCTTATGGATCGGGTGGCTTTGTTGTTTACTGTGATGCTTCTCGAGTGGGGCTCGGTTCTGTTCTGATGCAGCATGATAGAGTGATTGCTTATGCTTCTAGGCAGCTGAAGAAACATGAGCAGAATTATCCCACTCACAATCTTGAGATGGCCGTGGTTGTCTTTGCGCTGAAGATCTGGAGACACTACTTGTACGGGGAGTCGTGTCAGATTTTCACAGACCACAAGAGCTTGAAGTACATCTTCCAGCAGTGGGACCTGAATCTGAGACAGCGCCGGTGGATGGAGCTTGTGAATGATTATGATTGTGAGATCCTTTATCACCCGGGCAAGACGAATGTGGTAGCTGATGCTTTGAGTCGTAGGCCCGGGGGTAGCTTATCCCAATTGAGCGCAGTTCAGAGACAGTCTTTTGCAGATTGGCAGATCTTGTGCGATGGTAGAGTTCAGTTTGAGTTCACTTCCACTGGGGGACATCTTGCTCATGTCCGCGCCCATCCACTTCTACTTGATCGTATCCGTGAGGCACATCCCAGTGATGTCTGTTTGTCTGAGATTCTTGAGCTTGTTCGGCAGGGTACAGATTCGGAGTTCTTGATTGATGACCAGGGTGTGCTACGTTACGGGACTCGCTTATGTACCAGATATTGATGGGTTGAGACGCGAGATCCTAGAGCAGGCACATCAGTCAGCCTATAGAGTTCATCCAGGTTCCACCAAGATGTACCGTGATTTGAGAGACATTTACTGGTGGGAAAGGATGAAGTGCGATGTTTCGGACTTTGTTTCGAGTTGCCTGACTTGTCAGCAAGTCAAGGCTGAGCATCAGAGACCGGATGGAGAGTTGCATCCTTTACCCATTCCTGAGTGGAAATAGGAGCAGATTTCCATGGACTTTGTTATGGGTCTACCCAGGGACAGTCGGGGGTATGACTCCATTTGGGTGATCGTTGACCGGTTGACGAAAGTGGCTCACTTCCTTCCATTGAAAACCACTATCGGTTATACTCAGTATGCTCAGTTGTATATAGATGAGATTGTGTATTTGCACGGCGTTCCCACATGCATCGTATCCGACAGGGGCACCCAGTTCACTAGCCGTCTTTTGCAGAAGCTTTAGGAAGCTTTGGGTACCCGGTTGAGTTTTAGCACCGCTTTCCATCCGCAGACCGATGGTCAGTCAGAGCGGACGATACAGACTCTAGAAGATATGCTTCAGGCGTGCTTGCTTAATTTTGGTGGCAGTTGGGATCGTCACTTGCCGTTGATTGAGTTCTCCTACAACAACAGCTTTCAGGAGACTATTCAGATGGCACCTTTTTAGGTTTTGTATGGTAGGAAGTGTCGATCGCCAGTCTGTTGGACCGAACTCGGTGAGAGTAGGGTTTTAGGACCCCCAGCTAATTCAAGAGACTACAAAGAAGATCCAGCTGATTCAGGACAGGATGAGAGCCACCCAGTGCAGACAGAAGTCTTATGCCGACCGTCGTCGTCGCAAATTTGAGTTCGCAGTAGGGGATCATGTATTCCTGTGGATTTCTCCGATGAAGGGCATTATGAGATTTGGGAAAAAGGGGAAGCTCAGTCCAAGATTTGTAGGTCCCTTCGAGATCCTTGAGCGAGTTGGTACCATTGCCTATCGTTTGGCACTCCCATCCAGTTTTCCAGATGTTCACCCCGTATTCCATGTGTCGATGCTTCGTAGATACCTGCATGATCCTTCTCACATGATTCGCACCAGACCGTTCAGCTTGAGCCCGATCTTTCGTTCACCGAGCAACCGGTAGTTATATTGGATCAGCAGGTGAAGAAACTTCGATCAAAGATCTTGCCATCTGTAAAGGTTCTTTGGTGTAGCCCAACTTGTGAGCAGACCACTTGGGAGGCCAAGAGTGAGATGCAGAAGAAATTCCCTCATGTCTTTGAAGGTACGCTCAGTAAGAATTTTTAATTCGGGGACGAATTTCTTTAAGGGGAGATTGTAACACCTTAGAATGCGATTAGTGTTAATTAAGCGTTAATGCGGGTTTTTAAGGAAAAGTTTACCAAATCGGTTTCCTCACATTTTATAACAATTAATTAATATTTTATTATTATTTGTTATGGCTTGCACACACTTGTGCATGTTAGTGTGAGGGTTAGTTAGTGTTAATCTTGTTAAGTGACCATGACACCTTAAGCTAATCCATGTCCTAAATTAACCTTGCTTTAGATATTTTGTGTAAGATGTATCTTTGTTTTGTATTGAGAGAAAGGTGGCTAGGTGAGTTATAGAGGCATTTATGTGTGCATTGATGAGGAGAGGGAGAGAGTGATTGTAAGGCTATGACTCACCCTACACTCACCTCTCATCATTATCATCTCTCACTCTCTCTCATTCTTCTCTCAATCTCAATTATTGTTCATCTCCTCAACTCTCAACTGACCCTCACTACCCCATCACCAAAACCTTGCAAAACTACACATAATCCCACTAAAACACTTCATATGTCATGTTTTAGCCACTAGGTTGCCTTGGAGCTTGGAAAGATTGGATTATTGAGCAAGAGTGGCTAGGTAATGACCATTAACTGATAATTAGGTGTTTATATTGTTGTGTTGCCTTGTAGTTGTGATTTATAACACTAAAGGTTTAGTTTTGTGCACATATCGTATTTTTAGTGTCATATTAGAGTCTCTGTGATCTGCTATGACCTGGGAATTTACTGTAAAATCTAGCAATGTAGTAGTGTTGTACTAGTGACCCTGAGTATAAACCTGAAGCACGAACCCCATCCCATCGGTTTTGGCCGGCGAAAATAGGAGAAATCCGGCGACCTCGGCTATTTGGGGGAGTTGGGGGTTTGGTTTTTGTATGGTAGCTGTCTGCAGTTGTTTAGAGGTGTTTGGTACTGTTTGATTTTTGGGTTTTGACAATATACAAAATTTGGAATCACTTTGCTATAATCTAGTGTTTTGAATACGCGTGTTACGTTATCCGACACGGTTCGTGATCTGGTGTAGCTCCTGCACCTGGGTTGGTTTTGGGGTGTCGCCACACACGTTAACCACTAGATGGACACTTGAGAATTGGTTTGGAGTTGGTGCGTCGGCCAAACGTAGTTTGTACGTGATATTGGTCGATTTCTGAGATTTGCACTTATTATGTTTGTGTTAATAGGATCGCAGGTGGGGATTTCAAACGCTGCGAAGAAAGGAAAGCAGGTGACTGAATTTACCTTGCTCGAGATAGTCGGTAAGTATATTTAACATCAACGGGGAAATCGCCCGTATGGCGTAAAGCGTCAGGGCTAGATATGATATGATATGATGTTAGCTGCATGTTTATATGCACATATAGAGATGGTGCATGAACTTCTTTGCATATTATCACTTGTTGTGCCTGGACTTATACCCTTTTGGACACCGCACTATTATTCACAGTTCATGTTGCACGAGCTCTAATTGTATGCTACACACACACTGTCTGTAATTGCCATGATACGCACAACACATATACATATGAAATATTTTATTGATTAATGACATTGAGGCATTGATTCTTGTGCGATGGTGCATATGGAATATAGCATATGATTGGAGTGATTTAGCATGCTTGCGCTTTCTAAAAGATAGATCAAAAATATTTGTAACCGCAATCAAGAACGGCGTCGCTTTGCAGCTAGCCGGTGAGTACGGGTCGGTCCACAGGGATGTTGTGAATCTCCGATTCGTTCTTACGAGTTAATTCCGAAGGGTATTCGGATTAATTATTAAATCTAAAAATCTAATTAACCTAGGGCAATTATCTAGATCTATTCTTGCTAGGGTTAGGTTTAAGGATGGTTTGGAAATGCAATTAAATCTCAACGCTTTCTATACCCGAATGAAGATCTGTGAGGAGTTATGGTAATTATCAATAAAGGGGATTAGATCCATTCGGGATGGTGTTCCTTCCTCTAGGTTCTTGTCCTTCCTTTAGAGATCCTTACCCTAACCTCCATGGAAAACGCGCCCAACCGGGCTTTTACACTATGGTGTCATCATTACCTCGAGGGGTAGGATGTCGTAGGGAGCGGTGTGTGCGTGTATGCATGGAGTCCTATTGTAAATATTTGGTGGGTAAGAAAGGGATGAGAGATCTCATCTCTCAAAATCCTTCCCTAAAGCTAAACCCTAAACAAGTTACTAGGGCATGAAATTAAATCTACCTAGGGCAAAGAATTGAAATCTAAACTAGAGCGAGAAATTAAATCTACTTACAGATGCATCCCTCCAATCATCCATGCAGGGTTGTCAGATCTGAATTTCTGAATGGAAAGGAAACATCGATGCTCTCAAAAAAGGATTTCTGAATTTTTATTAGAAGGAGGCATAAAGTTTACAATGGTTTAGAGTTCTATTTATAGGAAATAGAAAGCCTAGGTTACATTTTGATTCGCATGTCTAAATTTACAAATATAGCCCTAGGTCAACTTTTCAGCGCCGCCAAAACAAGTCACAGAAATTTCCCAAATCCCTGGCACTATATGGCCGCGGAACCGCGGTCCCAGCCTGGGTTTGGCCGCGGTTCCGCGGCCAAACTAAAGAGTTGGGCTCAGGGCTTTTGGGTCTTGATTTCTGGATCTTTGGTCTTCTGAATTCTGTGGTTCTTTTCTGAACTTGGCTTCTTATTCTTTCCCAGATTTTCCAGTGAACATTGTTGTGGACTTTAACCCTTCGCTTTGAGTCGATACCTTGAATCTTGCTTTGTGAACTGTCTCTTATGTAGGCTTGATCAAGATTCTCTGTTTGTCGGTCAAAGTCCACTTTTGCATCGTCTTTACATCGTTTTCACTGTTTCCTGTCCAAGAACCTGTAACCTGTAACATGTAGCAGACATGCGTCAAAAGCACCTGTTTATTTATAAAAAGAATAAGAATAGGGAATATAATAATGCAATATTCTGGTGTGAACAAATACCCCCAAACTTATCTTTTGCCCGTCCTCGAGCAAACTTATTTTTATTCACTAAAATCCTAACCACACTTTCGCAGGGAAACGCGATTGCACTGAGCACGTGCAACAAGCCGTTAAACCTCTAGTTGTCCCTAGTAGGAGGAGTGTTGTCTCCTGAGGGTTTTCAGCGGATACTACCCACAAAATCCTATCAATTCAGCTTTTCGACTTTTGTTCTCCAATTAAGTTTTCCAACAAGGAATTCTATTATCTTCTACTTGTAAATTATACACCCACATTTTTCACACTTCCTCATCATCTAACTTAAGATTATATATATTCTATAGACTTACTTAGCCTTCGGCATCTCATAAGTTTTCCTTCTAGGGTTCCATCTCCACTCAGGAATTTCTATCAACTCTACTAAAGATACAAGTTCTATTCTTCATCCCTTTCTCTCATCTAAACTCCAATCACATATCCCTTCGTGTGTGTATAAATCACCCCTACACTTGGAAATTCAAATCAAGCAATCATACCCTTGTCTATTGTCCAAAGTACTTATTAGTAGGTGAATTTTTAATTGAATTTTGCTTACACATCCTTCATGCAACCGTTAATACTTCTTGAGGTACCAACAACCGATTACAAGATGTGTTTGCATATTTAAGCATAATTCCTAGTCTTGCAACACCCAAGGCTTTTAGCAGTGACTCCCAAACCAGTTGGTCTAAGGCACTAGGTGATGAAGCACCCTTGCTAAGTATTTTTCTATTTTTGCAGCCTTAAGTAATCACAAAAACCAGTGTCCATTTTTTTTTATTCTTTATTCACACTTTTTTTTTTCTTCATACTAAGGACTTTAGACAAGAACATTTCAAGGTCTCTTCTACTATTCCAAATTTCAAGGTGCGTGATTGTGCAAATTGTAGGGTATACGTTTTCAGAATCTAGACTTAAGCTAGGAACTATTTTTCAAACTTATACTCTAATAAGAACATCAATACTTTTCCTTCTTTTCGACTTAGCCCAAGAATTGAACCCAAAATTTGCTTATTTCTAAACAAACTACAAGGCATATACTTTCTACCGTTAAACTTTAAGAAATGTTATTTTTAGGGTTTTTAATTCACTAAGTCTAAGATCTAGTTGTTCCTAGCCAGTTAACCTATTTTTCAAACCCAAGTCAATTAGCCAAAATTGAATACATTAATTTTTATAATTTTTGAAAATTTTCAATTTTTATGGGTTTTCAAATAAGTATGCAAATGCAAAAAATATGTACAAATGAATGCGAAGAAAGAAGACGTACCGAGTATACCCCCAAACTTGAACTTGACAGTGTCCTCACTGTCATGTTACACCAAGAGGCTCGGCACTCCCCTGTTTATTTATTTAAAATAAATTTTTTTTTATAGTTTTGAAATTTTTTTGTTCTTTTTTTATAGAAAAAGAAAACAAAAAATATATATACATATATAAGCTTGGCCTTACATAAGCCAAAGGTTAGCACCAACCATTCAAAAATCTTATCATGGTAAAGGTATAGTCGGTGCAAGAATGGGGTGGAGATGAAATAAATGAGAAACACGCGAGACCGTGTGGAAAGAAGAATGGTAGAATATGGTCTCGGTGGGGGGAAAGAAGGGCGGAAAGAAGAAAGAAGGATCGCACGAACTTGAGGGTGTAAATCGAGTGAATAAATTAGCGCAATATGTGATGACCGATGTGTTATAAGCGATTGCGCTAACCTATCAACCCGTCGGGAAATGGGGTCAAATCCCTCAAGATTCGCAAGAAAACATGGGTACGCCGAACTTGGTATAGGAGATGAATGCGTAACGGTCACTTGTACGGTCGGAACAATGGGAAAGACAAAAGGGAGTGAATTAAGGATAGTATCTTTCTCACCGTAGTAAACTGTCTCGAACTTGAAAGATTCCATTAATGGTTCGAAACTACTATAATCAACCGAGTCTGATGGATTAACTAACTCATCTGAAAATGCAAAGGAGTCAAACTCGGGCGGTGAGACTTCAATATCGTCCGAAAAAGTGAAACACTCGTAAGTGTCATCGGCTATGAGAACTGTGTCAGATTCGAAGGAAAATTTTCAAGCTCACAGTCTTCAAGCATGAAATGAGGCGTGGTCGGAACGATGGAAAAGAGGGAGGGTGATATAACAGTCAAAGGTTCAGGAGGATGAATTGGAAAATCAGACACATCAAACAAAAATGATTCAACCTCAATATTATCCTCAAGACTCTCCTCAATACTATCCTCAATATTTAACTCATCCATGCCGTTATCATCAAAATCTAGACGCATATGAGATTCGGGAGAAACATTTAATAACTCAGGATGATGATTTGAACATAAAATCTCAATTAAATCGACAGGTTCATCATCCGACATATTCCCGGCGTCTATATCCTCAATCAAGTGAAAGTCAATTTCTTTAGACACCTCCTCAAAAGCATGGATGTTTATCAATGTAGGTTCTAAAGTGGAAGTGTAAAGTTCAAACGGATTGAGTGTGGTTTCACTCGAATGGGGTTCCTCACAATTTGGCAAATCAAAAACTACAAAATCACACAACTCATTTTTATCCTTAACTGATGAATCATTTGGGACAATCGATGGAAAACTGGAGTTGTGGGCTTCAATTGGGTAAGGGTAGGTTTGATTTGGAAATCCTCTCTCATTCTCACTCAGTCCAACTGCCTCCTCATACATTGAAAAATTTGGAGCTAGCGGAAAACGAGCTACCGGTTCAGCAGGTTGCATAAGGGCGGCCACGGACGCTTCCACATTCCTAACCATTTTGTTTGTTGCTGCGATATACTCCTCCAACGACTCTTCCAAACTAGACTTGGGTGGTAAGGGGGTTTCGGTAAAAGATTCGAAATCGTGTGGATATGCAAAACTCCGTAATGGCTATGTAGAAACAGTGTCTAGTGAGGGTGGTAAGGTCGGGTAGGACTGGTAAGAAGTGGGTGATTGGACAGGGGTAGGGTCAACATATGGATAACAAGGTGAATAATCGTGCGGATCCCTAAAACTAGATGATTGGAGAGAGGTGAAAGATCGGCTGCGAGATTGAGCAATATGCTCAGCAATGGACATCGGCTTAGGAGTGACAGAAGGACTTGCAAAAGTGGTATCAACATATGGAGGTGGTAAAGATTGACTTGGTTGACACAAAGTGGGTTGAAAAGTTGAATTGTTTCTCCCAGACGCCGCTATTTGATCTTTCAAAGATATTTTAGGCATGGAAGGATTGTCTTTAAATTGACCGAACAAATTAACGTATGACTCAAAATTAGGTTCGAGATACCAAAGTTCGGCTAATGATTTATTATGTGGGGTACCCATGTTGGAAGAATGGGAAAGGAAAGAAGGTTTGTGGTGGTGCAAGGATTTATTTGCGGTCAAAATTTTTGCAAGTTTCAATAAAAATTTGTCCTTTTTATTTTTATTCTTTTTCTCTTTATTTGGAAAAATTGTTTGCAAAAAGATTTTAGAGAAAAGATAAGCAACAACACAATATTACTTGCAATCAATTTTATATCAAGCGGGGCCCAAAAATCCTGCACAAGATTGTTATTTGGAAGGGCAAATATTTTTAAAGCGCAACAAATCCTGCAGGCATTTTCCAGAAAATATATTTCAAAAATTGTTGAGGAGGAACAGAGGAACTTACAGAGGAAATTCCACGAGATGATGCCACCTTATATTAGCTGAAACGCGGCAAAACAGAGTTTATGCGGCGGATCTACGGTGTACAAAACGGCACGGTTCCCCAAAAAATTTTGTTCATTCTGATCTGATGGGACAGCCGCGGAACCGCGGTTCTAGTGGTGGTTTTACCGCGGAAAGGCGGTCATATGGAGGGTTCAGATTTCAAAAAAAATCCACTGTTATGTTGTTCAAAATCTAATCTGTTCCGATACCCCGTTTTCTGTTTTGCTTTCTGGAAATTTTCAGATCCGAGTTTGTTTATCCTGCAAAATTCAAACAACAAAGTATCTCTTCCAAAATAACAAAATATATATATTTTTTTATTTTTTTATTTTTCAGATTTTTATAATTTTTTAATTTTATGATTAACCCGAAATCGCGAAAAGAAAATTCTACGCCATCCCCGGCAACGGCGCCATTTGATTGGAGAGATTTAGCGTGCTTGCGCTTTCTAAAAGATAGATCAAAAATATTTGTAACCGCAATCAAGAACAGCGTCGCTTTACAACTAGCCAGTGAGTACGGGTCGGTCCACAGGGATGTTGTGAATCTCCGATTCGTTCTTACGAGTTAATTCCGAAGGGTGTTCGGATTAATTATTAAATCTAAAAATCTAATTAACCTAGGGCAATTATCTAGATCTATTCTTGCTAGGGTTAGGTTTAGGGATGGTTTGGAAATGCAATTAAATCTCAACGCTTTCTATACCCGAATGAAGATCTGTGAGGAGTTATGGTAATTATCAATAAAGGGGATTAGATCCATTCGGGAAGGTGTTCCTTCCTCTAGGTTCTTGTCCTTCCTTTAGAGATCCTTACCCTAACCTCCATGGAAAACGCGCGCAACCGGGCTTTTACACTACGGTGTCATCGTTACCTCGAGGGGTAGGATGCCGTAGGACGCGGTGTATGCGTGTATGCATGGAGTCCTATTGTAAATATTTGGTGGGTAAGAAAGGGATGAGAGATCTCATCTCTCAAAATCCTTCCCCAAAGCTAAACCCGAAACAAGTTCCTAGGGCATGAAATTAAATCTACCTAGGGCAAAGAATTGAAATCTAAACTAGGGCGAGAAATTAAATCTACTTACAGATGCATCCCTCTAATCATCCATGCAGGGTTGTCAGATCTGAATTTCTGAATGGAAAGGAAACACCGATGCTCTCAAAAAAGGATTTCTGAATTTTTATTAGAAGGAGGCATAAAGTTTACAATGATTTAGAGTTCTATTTATAGGAAATAGAAACCCTAGGTTACATTTTGATTCGCATGTCTAAATTTACAAATATAGCCTTAGGTCAACTTTTCAGCGCCGCCAAAACAAGTCACAGAAATTTCCCAAATCCCTGGCACTATATGGCCGCGGAACCGCGCTCCCAGCCTGGGTTTGGCCGCGGTTCCACGGCCAAACTAAAGAGTTGGGCTCTGGGCTTTTGGGTCTTGATTTCTGGATCTTTGGTCTTCTGAATTCTGTAGTTCTTTTCTGAACTTGGCTTCTTATTCTTTCCCAGATTTTCCAGTGAACATTGTTGTGGACTTTAACCCTCCGCTTTGAGTCGATATCTTGAATCTTGCTTTGTGAACTGTCTCTTATGTAGGCTTGATCAAGATTCTCTGTTTGTCGGTCAAAGTCCACTTTTGCATCGTCTTTACATCGTTTTCACTATTTCCTGTCCAAGAACCTGTAACCTGTAACATGTAGCAGACATGCGTCAAAAGCAACTGTTTATTTATAAAAAGAATAAGAATGGGGAATATAATAATGCAATATTCGGGTGTGATCAGCATACATGCATACCTACATGCTTACACATATACCTTGCTATAGCTACATGTTCACTTTATATGATGTTGTGTTGGATTTGGATAATTGGGAACCGCATGATATATTTAATGACTTGATGCATTTAAATAGCAGATTTTCCCATGATATGCTCATATTGTTGTTCTATGTTGCATACATCATATTACATGGATTTACGCATTGAGATATGGATTTCATATGATTTTCTCCGTTCTGATACTAACACGATATGATACGTGGATTGCAAGTGTCGGAGTTGGACACTCAGGTTCCGTAAGACGTATGGATATGTGGATTACGAGTGTCGGAGTTGGACACTCAGGTTCCGTGGATTGCGAGTGCCGATATTTGACACTCAGGTTCCGTGAGATGTACGGATATGATATGTGGATTTACGTGTCGATGTTAGACACGAGTATTTCATGATGTTTTTGAGTACCGATGTTGGGCACTCAGGTTCCATGAGATTTACAGGATATGAGGGCCAGTCCTGGTGACGGCGCCTGAGGAATTTAGGATTTGGGGTGTCTTTGATGGGCGCCAGGTTTTTCCATGCTGATGATTTGGGCATGAGGTTTATTATTTATCCCACACTCAGGATTTATTTAAGATGCATTTGATTCATGTAGATATAGTACCTTGGTGGTGTACCTTGATCATGATAGTTGCATATTCATATTGCCATACTTGCTATCAGATTATATGTGATAGATTATCGCTGTTAGTGCATACTTGCGATTACAGTATAATGTTATTTACTATTCATGAGTTAGCAACTCACCGCCGTTGTGACACAGTGTTTTGCAGGTCTGATCCTCAGGGTAGTCGCGGCAGGGCGCCTTATTATCTCTACTTTTGCGGATACCGCTACGGTTGGTTGTGAGGCATTTTGCTATAGGTGGGTTGCGGTTATCCGATGATGTACATTGTATATCTTTTGTATCTAGTACTCTCCATCTACCACCTTCATGTATTGGCTTAGAGACGAGTTGTGAGGATCGATGTTATATATTCTTATGACTCTGGTTGTCGTGCTCGTGTGAGCCGGCCTTTGTTTATGTTGATTATCTCATTTCTTCGCTACGGCGTCGTATATCTGTTGTGGTGGTTGTTCCCGCCTTTGGGCGAGATTTGCTCCCGTTTGGGGATGCTTTTACTTATATCTTATGTTTGTACCCGTTTCGGGGCTAGTTTTTACAAAGGAGGTGCTGCCGAAATCTTTATGAAAACAAACTTAAGCTTTAAGTTCTTACTTGAGATTTTAAAGTGTTTCTATCCTTTACTTCTTGTAATGGTTTAGATTGCTGGGTTTTCGGCTTACTTAAATTGCGTTAAGCCTATTGACGTTACTTAGTCTAAGTGTCGGTCATGTTGCCAATTTGGGTCGTAACAGAAACACCCTAAACTCAAGTGCTAATCAAGTGTAGGATGGTGAAGTAGGTATTCTAAGCTCACTAGGTTTGTCCAAAGCCCTATGGTTCACATCACATGTGAGGGTTAGGGCTTGGAGAGGGAGGAATAAGAAGATGGTGAGAGCTAGAGAAAGTGTAAGACAATGAGCAAGAGAAAAAAACCTATTGTAGAATGGCTTACAAAAAAACCCTTACTTATTCAAGCATGGAATAAATTGCAATAATAAATTGCAACCATACTTGTATAGTGAACACAAATGAATAAACAAATGAAAATAGTCTTGCTTCACCCATGCTTAAAATATCTCTCAATTTACACATTTTCTATTTTCACCAAATAGAAAATCCAACCATGCTTCATAATATATATATACATATTAAGAAAATAATTAGTGAGCTTAATATTAGTTAATATATAATTATATCAAATATAAATATATAACAAATTATTAAATCAACACTTGATTTAATAATCTGCTTATATCACATATAACTGATTAATATCATTTATTTGTATATCACATTATCAAATCAACACTTGATTCAATAATCCGGTTATATCACATATAACCTAACCGATAACATTTATCGCCAGATTAGAATACGGTATCACATACTCGTATTTAATCACGCCCCCGTACATATCAGCATATGTGCCCTACTTCGTTTCGCTTGAACTATGAAATCTCTGTATGGGACTCTAAAAACACGTCAATACGCCAGCAGTAGGTAATGATCACATCAGTTACCTACAAGCCGTCAGTGATACTAGCTGGACATAATGGCTACCCAGGTATTGATCGATTAGAAGATCAATAAGCAAGCTTGTTCAAACTCCCGTGAAGCCTATAATTAACACTTACCGTACAGTCCGGTCACTTCATCTGATATGTCACATATCGAGTCTAGGGGTGGAATCGTCAGACCCCAGTAACTTGATAAGGCATGCCGATGTATGGCTCATAACGATTCGAGAAACTACTGATAATTCTTACCAGTAAATCTCATCATCCCTGGCCAAGGACTTGCTGTTATAGCCAATCGAGCATAGCGCAACATCAACTCCCAATACCAGGAGAGACGAAACCCCTCCTATCGCTCACTGCCTCCATGTGACTCGGGACTGTACCCAAATTCCACTTGTTTGCACGACTCCTTTGAGCCGTGGTAGGGAGAAAATCAAAGCATAGTGGAAACCACATAAGGCACTATGACGATATCGGGTCTACAGACTAACCTGTACCAGTGTCACCAGAGAACTGCTATCTGACGATAGGTATGGTACCATCTAGGAGTTTTTGGCGAGTCCTGTTCGGTGTACCCATTCTCTAATGAGAACCTGTGTACAATCTTTGATGTCAAACACCAATGGTTATGAGATCAACCATCGCCCCCTAGAGGGTCAAGAAACGTACACCCTAGTCTACTCTGGAATATCGATGCCCTATCTCGATATCCCCTCGACTAGGACCTATTAAAGGATGTGCTTGTGGACTACATAAGTCCCAGTAGTATGATCCGCATCATAGTCCTACTAGTCAAGCTAACATCCTAAGGGCTTTATCAACATGTATCAGAGAGACAGTATAATAATACAAGTGTACATGTTAAGATAAAGAGCAACTAGATAGCATACTATTATGTCGAGCAAGAAAGTCCTCTATATATATGTCCAAGCATCCACTATATCATACAAAAATGGCCTCTAGGGCATACATATTCTTAACAACCTCAGCCGCCTGAGAGGTACTTCGGTCTTCTTAAAGACAGTGATAGAGAGGTTTTGATGACCCAGGCTTGCCACTACTGCTGTCCTAGACTATGAGATGTGGCAGGTGGATGACTATAACGTCGTTCTAAATTAGCTTTAGAAGTGCACGTGTATATGACTCTGCCAGAAGGTTGTTGTAGTCGGTGGGAGTAACGGAAGCGTAGTGGGACAGTAGCTTATGTCTATTTATAGACTAAAACAAGTATACCGGAGATAGATCATCTATTTTTTATATGACAGTCATAGAGTTTGACTTCATCAGAACAACAGATGGACCTGGTGAGAAGGTCGTAGGGAGTGTTGTCCTGGTATTTTGATGGCGTGCTCCTGATAGGAAGCGATGTTCCTATACTACAATCAGTCATACTGTGGTTATCACATGTATTTCTCCACATAGGATCTGAACAAAATATCAGGGATTCTGGTGACGAGATCTATGATTTTAGATCTAGATTTGGAAAGTTTCCTAATTCAGGTACTTTGACACTATTCTAAAGTGTTTTAGAATAGACGACTCCTGGCGTGGTGGTATACCCGCAGGTGATGAAGTCACTATCTCTAAAGAGATGTCTTCTAGACTGATGAGGAAAGGAATTTGCATAGTTGACATATCACTTGCTTAGGCAATTGAGTCAATCATGAGATGTCAAGAAACACATCAAATATTGCTTTTGCACTAACTGCAATAAGCAGATATTAATCTTATCCTCAAGAAACATTGGGAAGTGGTTATGAAAATAAAAGGATGTTCTTGGTATATGGTAACAACAGCCTCCTGTGGGGCGGTTATCATTTTAGGCTTTCAAAGTGACATGGATGACAGAATGGCTGTTAGAGGTAACAGTGTGCCCTCTTTTGAGGTGCAGTATGTTGGATAGGTTTCCAAGAAGGATATTGAGGTGGTCATGGTGCTGGGTGCTGATTATATCAGCAAATAGATATAGCCTAAGTAGTTTGTTGGATTTGGATGTTCATTTATGAACATGGTCCCATTAGCTATCCAGACAAATTCTAAGACAAGTATCGCTCATTTCGGGAGATTGTCATTCTCTGCGAAGTTGAGATATAGAGAGATAAAAATAGAAACATTGGAGCAGATCTACTCACTGAGGCTATTTCTCAAACGTGAAAGTTTCGCAAACATGCTTTGCAAAACTGATTAGTAGAGAAGTTAGGTGTTCGGTAGCACACGGGTTGTGAGTATGTGACTGTTCATACTATAATATTGCATTTTTCATACCCCTATTCTTATCCGTTTTATAAATAAACAGGTACTCTTGACGCACGTTTGTTGCATGTTACAGGATACAGGCTCTTGGAGCAAATACAGTGAAAAAGACGAAAGTTGATACAGAAAAGGGACTTTAGACCAATAAGCAGACGGATCTTACTCAAGCCGAGACGAAGAACAGTGCAAGGTCCAAAAAGAAGAAAGTGAAACGGTCAAAAGATCCTTACAAGTTTTCACTAAAGATCTGGAGAAGACTAAGAATCCCAACAGAGAAAAGAAGTATAAAAATAGGAAGCCCAAGAAATCCTGAACCAATCCAAGAATTTTGGTGAGCCAATCCCACCAAAGGGCCGCGGAACCACGGCCCAAGGCCTACATTTGCCGCGGTTCCGCGGCCATTCAGAGCCCGTGTCGGTGGAATTTTCGGGTGTCGGTGTGTCGGTGCGGGGGTTTGGATTTTTAGTGGGCAAATCTGTAATTGCGCATGTGCGAATCCCGTAACCCTAAATTCTCCTGTTTACTTATAAATTGTAATTGAAAATTGTAAAACCCTATGCCTCTTTTCAATCAATAAATTCAGAATTGCTGGGAGTATTATTCAGATCTGTTCTATATTGCTTGGAGGGAGCCGTCAACCTAGTAAGTTATTTTATGTCTTTGTTTGAATTCTTTTAATTAGTATGTCTTATCATCCCCTAATAAGCGAGTAGTCTCCTCGCTTGTTAGGATTAGCCTTAGGGAAAGGTTTGAGAGATGAGATCTCTCACCCCTTTCATGCCATCCACACCTAAGAGTTAGAGCTCCATGCATGCACGCACAACCGCTCCCTACAGGATCCTACCCCTCGAGGTAACGATGAACCGTAGTATAAAGGGCCGGTTGCACGTGTTTTTCATGGAGGTTAGGGTAATTATCTGTTAGTTATATGTATGCCCTAGATGCCATTACTGTACATTGGATGTATATTGTAGTGGATGCTGGGATATATATAGGTAGGAATTTCTTGCTCAACATGATAGTACGCTATCTGGTTTCTCTTTATCTTAACATGTATACTTTCTGTCTCTCTGTTACATGTTGATAAAGCCCTTAGGATGTGTACTCGACTTCCAGGACTATGATGCAGATCATACTAGTGGGGCCTGGGTAGTCCATGAGTACATCCTTCAATGTTCCTAGTCGTGGGAATATCGAGACGGGGCATCGATATTCCAGAATAGACTAGCGTATATGTTCTCGACCCATGTGATGGGTGATGGATGATCCCATATCCATTGGTGTTTGACATCGGAGATGGTATGCGGGTGCTCAGTGGAGACTGGGTACACTGAACGGACTCGCCGAGAACTCCCAGATGGTATTATACCTCACGTCAGATGGCAGTTCTCTGGTGACACTGGTACAGCTTAGTCTGTTGAGCCGAGATCGTCATAGAGTCTTGTGTGTCTCCCACTGTGCTTTGATTTCCACCCTACCACGGCACTACTGAGTCTTGCAAACAGGTGGTTTTTGGGTACAGTCCCAATTCACATGGAGGCAATGAGCGATAGGAGGGGATTCGT
This sequence comes from Agapanthus africanus, assembly GCA_030015575.1. Taxonomy (NCBI): domain Eukaryota; kingdom Viridiplantae; phylum Streptophyta; class Magnoliopsida; order Asparagales; family Amaryllidaceae; genus Agapanthus; species Agapanthus africanus. The sequence goes on along the minus strand of CM057342.1, from coordinate 503,872,055 downwards.
CTCTCCCGGTATTGGGGGTTGATGTTGCGCTATGCTCGACTGACCATAACAGGAAATCCCTGGCCAGGGTTGCAGTGACCTACTGGTAAGTGTTATCAGTAGTTTCACACATGTCATGGACTTCACGTCGGCATGACTTATCGAGCTACTGGGGTCTGACGTTTACCACCCCTAGGCGAGATATGCGACATATCAGACGAACAGACCGGACTGTACGGTAAGTGTTACTGGTTGGATTCACAGGAGAGTGAGCGGGCTTGCTCGTCAATCTTCTGATCGCTCAATACCCGGGTGGCCGTTACGTTTAGCAGACCGCTTGCGGCTTGTAGGTGTTTGATATGATCATCATCTGCTGCCGGCGTATTGACGAGTCTTTAGAGTCCTACACAGAGGTTTCCTAGCTCAAGCGAAACGAAATAGGAGCGCATATGAGATATGTGCGGGACCGAGAATAATTCGTGTATGTGATACCGTATTCCATTCTCGCGATGAATGTATCGATTGGTTATATGCGATATAACCTAATTATCGAATCAAGGATTGATTCGATAAGCCGATACATAGGATACTAGTCGGTTATATGCGATATGACCGGATCGTTAAATCAAGTGTTGATTTAATGGTTTAATGTATAATTTTATATTTGATATATCACTTTGCATTAACTAGTATTGGCTCACTTTAAATGGATTTTCTCACTTGAAATGCACAAGTTGTATATGTGATATACTTTTGTGCACAAGATTGTATCATGTTTGATGATACATGCAAGCTTGGGTTTGTGTAAAGAATTGACCATGGTTATATGAATGGTTAGGGTTTCATTTTATTTGCTTATTTATTTATTCATTTATTCTTTATTGAAAGAAATAAAATGGTGGCTAAGTTTGGTTTATCTTTGAAGCTTCATGAAGCTTTGAATGGTTGACTATTTTGTTTCTTTCCTTAACCCTAACCATTCACTTTAACCTTAGTTTATTCTCTACATATAACCATAGTTGACATTATGATAAGTATGATTTATTTTCTATTTTATAAACAACTTATCATATCTTCTTCTTCTTCTTCATCTTCTTCTTCCATGAAAAGAAGCTTGCTACATCAATGGTGATTGATGAAAAAGTGTGAGAAATCCAAATCTAAAGTCTACCCACTTCCTATTTCTTCATCCTCTACCTCTTGCCAAGTAGTATAGGGTGTTTCCTTCACAAGTTTTCTTGACTTGGTGAAGTTGGAGCTTGATCTAGCGATGCCTCGACGTAGATCATCTTCGGCATCGTCGTCGATGACCTAGCCCGCTTCTTCTCCGATGAAGCCGACGCTAGAGCCCAAGATCCGATTTGTACAGCGAGGAGACTTCATCGCGGAGCCATGGAGGTGGAGGACCGGATCTACAAAGGTTGTAGCCACTTTCTTTTAGCATTTAATTCGTTTACATGCTTGCATCGCCTCATTATCTAGTTAACGATCCGTATTAGGGTTTGTAGGCACTTGTAAAATTTTAATTGGCCATGTTTGATGCCTTGTGAGACTCCATTAGAGTGCCCAGGAACCCTAATCAAGATAATAATATGGATGTATTGATTCCGCAACGAGATCAAGTTCAAAGCGTTAAAGGTTTTCACAAAAACCATTCGCAACCCTCCGTCATTTTAGGAAGTAGAGTACTTAGTATTCGTGCTGTGTTTGTTGACCATAGTCAAGGCACAGTGTACGGTAGCTAAGTGATGTCTTCCTACACCGCATATGATGCGATTAGTTAGGACAGTCGCGTGACTTTGTTGACCTTAGTTAAGGGTCATGTGGGTGGGTCTAATTAATCACGAAATGACGGGTAGAACTTGACTAGTACTTATGATTTGTTGACCTTAGTTAAGGTCATAAGTGCTAGGGGTAAAAACCATTATCGGGAGTTTCAAGTGTTGAAACTTGCAATGAGATTGCATACCTTCTATATGATAGTTGGATCCCGATACCCACTGCGAGTAATTGTTACTTCTGGGAGAGTTTTGCACTTTGCAATTAGCTGATCAAGTAGGTGTCTAGAAAGGTGTCAACGGGGTTACGCCTCTGGGAAAATGAGGTTTACTGTAATTAGGTCCGTGCGAAAGCACGGGGAACCTCCCTCAAAGTACCGACACTGGCCTGGCTGAAAGATTGGCGAACTTGTAGAGTATAATTAATCCCGGCTAGTCTTTCCTTTTAAGGTTTGAAGGAAGATTTGATAAAAACAGTGGGAGCCATCCTGATTAGATAAAATATATAACCAATCTGATCTTGCAAGAGCGCACGCTGAGTGTTTTCTTCTCTCTCTCTCCAGGTAGCGACCATATCACGCCTTAATCAAGATAATAATATGGATGTATTGACCAAACCCGCTTGTTATACTGAGCTGGGGAACGTTGGTCCCGCTCCAACTTATAATTGTTATAAGACAGAGCAGGAAATTGGGGAATACCAGAATTCCTATGCCGCCCAAACGAAGAAAGTGCATATGATGCATCTCCTTCGGGTGTGTTCATTACAAAGAACTGTTTCTCAGTATCCTCTGCATCCTGGGTATATGATACCGGATCAGGATCCCAGATATGTAATCTGTTACAAAGGGCTACAAAATGGTAGAAAAACTGAGAACGGGTGATGATTGATAGGATACGAGCGTGTTCAAGTTTTAGTTTAAATACCGCAATCAAGACGGTTTCGCACGTAGCTAGCCGGTTGAGTACGGGTCGTCCGCAGGGAGATGGGAATCTTTTTCTATGTGTTTTTCGACGAGTTAAGTCCGGTTGTTCAGATTTTGTTTGTAGTTATCTAAGTGTTTAGTTGATATTTAAAGAGAGCTTGTTAGGGTTAGGATTAGGTTAGTTTGAGTTAGGAGTCTCCACATCTTTCGTTGCCCCACTTAATATCGGTGTTACGGTAATCGGCAACAACGGGGATTAGCACGACTAGGAAGGAACTTGCGAGTATAAGCTAGGCTTTCCAACGCATAGTCCTTCCTTTTGGTGCTTGTCCGTCCGTTCTTGGCTCTTATCCATAACCTCCGGTTAATTCAACCACAACCGGTCTCACTACGGAATCACCGCTATCATGTAGGATAGGGTGCCGTAAGGAGCGGATTGTGGTTGGGTTAACGGGAGTTGATTTAAGTTGTTGGGCAAGGAAAGAGTGAGAGAGATTTTCTTCTCTCAAACTTCCCTTATCCTACCCTAACAAGTATAGAACTACTCACACTTCATAATACGGAAAAATAAAACAACACAAAAGAGGAAGATAGAAAGAAGGAGATTAGAAGAATACGACTAACTGTTTGCGACCTCACCTTGGCGAGGATCAAGCGTAAGTATCATTGTCGTATGTAAGGATAAAGAAAAAGAGAGAAGAAACAAACAACAAGGAAATAACAACAACTACTTAACAATTAAAATTACAACAATTATAACAAGTAAAGAAAGAGACAAGCATGATAATGAAAATGGTCTTCTTTATTCATCACTCTTCACTCAAAAGCTCACTTACAAGTTTAATGGAGAAGAGGTGAGAAGAGGAAGAAGAACATGTAACTAAAACTTAGCAAAAGAAATACAAAGTTATGGACCCCCTTTCCTTCACAAACTTCTGGGCTATTTATAGGCCAAAACATGAAACCCTAGGGCAACCAACAGAACATACATGAAAAGACCAACCTACCCCCCAAAACCCTGCACACTTGGCGCCAGAACGGCCGCGTAAGCGCGGCCAATACCCCCCTTTGGCCGCGCTTCCGCGGCCGTTTTGATGACTTGGGTCTGGGTCTTTTTGGTGGGACCCTGATCTGATAGGAGCTTTAATCTGGTATATGTATTTTCTCATAATTGCTTCCCGAATTTTCCAGAATTTCTGTTGAGGGAAAGGTGGACTTTTTGTCAAGATTTTTGTCATGATTGCCTCGAGCTCCGCGTAGATCTCTTGGATCTTGTGCTACCATTGAGCCTTGTGCCTGAAAACGACATTGATTTGACATTTTGTCTCCCTAAACTGGTATCTGGCAGCACACGGATGAAGAGCGGAGACCGTGTTTTATCTGTGGTTGGCAGGAACCGGATTTTTGTCGTGTTTTCCATGAATTTCTCCGTTTGAGCACCGGGAACCTGTATCCTGCAATTGACTAGCAAACACGGCTCAAGAGTATCTACCGACATGCAATGTGATAAAAATTGGGCGGTATGAAAATGCAAAAATCTGATATGAACAAATACCCCCAAACTTATCAATTGCTCTTCCCGAGCAAAGTCCATTTATTCACAAAAAATTTCCTAACCTCACTTTCGCAGGGAACACGATTGCACTGAGCATGTGCAACAAGCCGTTAAACCTCTAGGTGTCCCTAGTAGGAGGAGTGTTGTCTCCTGAGGGTTTTCAGCGGATACTACCCACAAAATCCGGTCAAGTTGGTTTGTAAAAATGACTAAGTTTCAAACCCTAAAGTTTTGTTTTAGAAAATAACAATTCTATAATCCTTAGTCTAGACTATCGAACCTTTATTTTTCACACCTCACATCTTATTTAACTACAGATTTTATATGTCTTTACGTGCAGTGCGGATAGTGTCGTTAAGTTCCAGAAGGATCGATTAGAGTCATCATGTCGCACAATAAAGCCCAGATAACAATTTTAAAAGGATCACATAAGTTTTATAATGAGTTAAGCTTTTTTCAAGTTTCGTTTTGCAGTAAGGTTTCAACTTTAGAATTTCTATCTTCCTTAACAGGAAACTAAGTCGTATTTTTCACTCCACCTTTTTCTTGTTTTCATTTCATACACACCACTGTGAACGTGCAATAGTCTTTATCAAAGAGTAAAACCTTCATATCTCCGTTAAAATTTTTTTTAAAAGCCTGTCTTTTATCAAGATTATTCTCACACAAAGAACCGTTAGGAATTTTAACTCGGAGAGAACACTTGCTTGACTTTGTTTTAAACTGGACTTTCTAGGCTTCTTAGCGAGCTTTGGGCCAATGCACCCAAACCAGTTGGTTTTAGGGCATTAGGTGTAGAAACACCCCAGCGGACTTAATTACTCAAGTTACCTAGGTCCAAAAACAAAAGACAGTTTGGCGTGAAAATCAGATGATTTAATACGAACGGAGATATAACCGGCAGTTCAAATATTTTTTTTGGATAAAAGACGTGTCTAGTGGGTTTGGTGTGTAATCATTCCAATCAAGTTTTAGATGGGTTATTTTTCAGACTTAGCTCCTATTACGGCATCAATAACATTCCTTCATATTCGCTTTACTTCATAAACTATTCTTGTCATTACTTATTTCAGAACAAACCTATTTGATTCTCAGAAAATCATTTATCTGTTTAAAAGTTTGAACATGAAAGACTTGTCATCTAATTCCCAAAACTCACGACACGTGTAGTGTGATGTAAAGACGTATATCAGCTATAGTTAACTTCAAAGGAGAGTTATCTTTCAGGTTTTCAAAATCCAAACATAAGATCTAGTTATTCCTATTTTATCAAACAAAAACCGTCGAATGTTGAATCAGAGTTCTTCCACAAGCTAACTTGACAAAAAAGTTTTTATATTTTTGGAAAATTTTCAAATTTTTATGGATTTTATGGATTTTAATATGCAGATGCAAAATATACATATGAATGCGAAGGTAAGAAATGCGTACCGAGCGTACCCCCAAACTTAAACTGGACAGTGTCCTCACTGTCATTGCATGAAGAGAGTAGTTTGAAGGTTCAAAATTGTTGGTTAGCGATACACAAGTTTTATTTGTTTTTGTTTTGAAAGAAAAGAAAAAAGAATATACACAAATATAAACAAAATGGTTTGTACATACCCCCAAACTTATTTGGAACAGTGTCCACTGTTCTTGGCTGGATAACCGAAGTTTGGAGGTAGGCAGAGGAAGATCAAGCAAGGTAAACCGGCTCCTGTAAGAACAGGAGCTCCTCTGTTGGTTCGGCGCTAAGGTACGGTTTGCATCGGTGTCCGTTCACTTTGAAGAGTGAACCGTCCTTTGGATTTTCCAAATCCACAGCGCCCTACGGATACACAGTCCGCACAAAATACGGCCCTTTCCAGCGAGATCGGAGCTTTCCAGGATGGAAGTGAAGTCGGGTGTCGTAAAGAAGTACCTGCTGACCAGGTACGAAGGTTTTGCGCAAAAGGTGTTTATCATGAAACACCTTCGTTCGATTCTTAACGACAACCGCGTTGTCGTAAGCCTCATCCCTAAGCTCGCTCAGTTCGTTCAGCTGCAGCTTCCGATGGCTGCCCGCATCCTCCAGAGACAGATTCAGCTCCTTTATCGCCCAAAACGCGCGATGCTCGATTTCGACAGGAAGGTAGCAGGCTTTTCCGTACACAAGCCGATAGGGAGACATGCCAAGGTCGGTCTTATAAGCGGTTCTAAATGCCCAAAGGGCATCAGTGAGTTTCAAAGACCAATCCTTACGGTTCTTGGAAACCGTTTTCTCCAGTATCTGCTTGATCTGCCGATTTGAAACTTCGGCCTGCCCGCAGGTTTGGGGGTGGTAGGGCGTAGAAAGCTTATGATTAATGGAGTATTTCCGCATCAAGGCCTCGAAAGTCTTATTGCAGAAATGACTTCCATTGTCGCTAATGATCGCTCGGGGGTGCCCAAACCGTGAGAAAATGTTTTCTTTAAGGAACCTAACGACAACCTTGTTGTCGTTAGTCCGGCTGGGCACAGCCTCGACCCATTTAGAGACGTAATCAACAGCTAGAAGAATGTACAAGTTCCCCAAAGAGTTGGGAAACGGCCCCATGAAGTCTATCCCCCAAACATCGAAAATCTCCACAACCAAGATCGGTTGGAGCGGCATCTCGTTCCTCCGGGATATCCGGCCCATGTGTTGGCACCGGGAGCAAGTCTTGCAATAATCGTGAGCGTCTTTGAAAAGTTGTGGCCAGTAGAAACCACATTGCAAGATCTTCTCGGCTGTCTTTCTGGGCCCAAAATGCCCGCCACATGCTTGGTCGTGGCAAAATGACAGCACACTCTTGAATTCCTCATCAGGGACACACCGACGAATAATCTGGTCGGGACAGTACTTGAACAAGTAGGGTTCGTCCCAGTAAAAGTGTTTTACTTGGGATAAGAAGCGAAGTCTGTCCTGACGTGACCATTCGGTCGGTAGCAATCCCGTGGCCAAATAGTTCACAATATCTGCGAACCAGGGTTCGCAAGATACTGTCAAGAGTTGTTCATCCGGGAAAACGTCGTTTATCGGAATTGGAAGCGAAGGCGAAGAAGGAAGTCGCGAGAGATGGTCGGCAACCACGTTTTCACATCCCCGTTTGTCCTTAATGACAAGGTCAAACTCTTGAAGCAAGAGGATCCAACGGATTAACCGAGATTTGGCATCTTTCTTCGCAAAAAGATGGCGCAGAGCTGAGTGGTCAGTGTAGACAATGACTGGAGTGCCGATGAGGTAGGGCCTGAACTTTTCTAAGGCAAATACAACAGCTAAGAATTCCTTCTCAGTTGTTGTATAGTTAAGTTGGGCGTCGTTCAGGGTTCGGCTCGCGTAATAGATTACGTGCGGCATCTTGTTGATGTGCTGTCCAAGGACAGCACCGATGGCAAAGTCGGATGCATCGCACATGATCTCGAATGGGTGCGTCCAGTCAGGAGAAGAAAGAACGGGAGCAGAAGTGAGTGAGCGTTTTAGTGAATCGAATGCAGTCACACAGCTCGAGTTGAAGTCAAAAGGCGTGTCCTTGGCCAGCAAAAGCGTCAAGGGCCTAGCAATCTTGCTAAAGTCCTTGATAAACCATCTATAGAAACCGGCATGGCCAAGGAAGGCTCGGATATCTCTGACGCATCGGGGAGGAGGTAGATTGGAAATGACCTCAATCTTTGCTTTGTCAACCTCTATGCCATTTTGCGAGATGATATGTCCTAAGACAATACCTTCGCGCACCATGAAGTGGCATTTCTCCCAGTTCAAAGTGAGATTCTTGTCCTTACATCTGGTAAGGACAGCGTCGAGATGCAGCAGACACTCGTCAAAGGAGTCGCCGAAGATGGAGAAGTCGTCCATGAAGATCTCCAGAAATTTCTCCACCATGTCTGAGAAAATTCCCATCATACACCGCTGGAAGGTAGCGGGCGCATTGCATAACCCAAAGGGCATGCGTCGATATGCAAACGTGCCGAAAGGACAAGTGAAAGTGGTCTTGTCCTGGTCTTTTTCGGCGATGGGAATTTGATTATAACCAGAGTAGCCATCAAGAAAACAATAGTACTCATGTCCGGCCAATCGTTCCAGCATCTGGTTAATGAAAGGTAGCGGAAAGTGGTCTTTCCGCGTTGCGGCGTTGAGTTTTCTGTAATCAATGCAAACTCGCCACCCAGTTTGGGTGCGAGTAGGGATTAACTCATTCGCCTCGTTGGTTATGACCGTGATGCCCGACTTCTTGGGGACAACGTGAATGGGGCTAACCCACTGGCTATCGGAGATAGGGTAAATGATACCACTATCTAGACATTTGACGATCTCCTTCTTCACAGCCTCCTTCATGACTGGATTAAGACGTCTTTGTGGATCCCGGGCCGGTTTGGCATCATCCATCAGATGAATGTGATGCTCAACGATGAGGGGACTAATCCCCTTGATGTCCGCCATGGACCAGCCAAAAGCTTGCCTGTTGCTGTGCAAGACCGCGAGAAGGGCTTTCTCTTGCTCTGGAGCTAGAGAAGCCGAAATGATGACAGGGAGAGTCTCGTTCTCACCTAAGTAAGCATACTTAAGGTGAGACGGCAACGGCTTGAGTTCGAGCGTTGGAGGTGAAATGATGGAAGGCAAGACCGGTGCAAGGGTCTCGAACTCAAAGGACTCCAGCAAAGGTTCAAAGCGAGTGTAGGCAACCGAGTTGGATGGTTCAGGTAACTCATCCGGAAAGTCAAAAGATTCAAACTCGGGTTGTGCGCGGCTAAGATCGTTCAAGAACGTGAAACACTCGTATTCGTTATCGGGCGCAGAAGCAGCAGCAGATTCGAGGAGAAACGCACTAGTGGCGTCAAGATTATCGTGTTCAAACAGAAACTCCTCGAATTCACACTCTTCGGGGGTGATCTCCTGGATCGAGCAGACATCCAGTATATGAGCATTAGGTTCGGCGGGCTGATTCCCCAACCTAAAAATGTTGAGTTCAATTGTCATATTTCCAAAAGAGAGGTTCATCGAACCATTGCGACAATTGATCACAGCATTTGAGGTTGCGAGAAATGGGCGACCGAGTATCACCGGAATTTGATTCCGGGGGTTAGCTACAGGCTGTGTATCTAAGACAATGAAGTCGACGGGGAATATGAAGTCCCCGACTTTGATTAACACATCCTCTAGCTCACCCCTAGGATGGGTGATCGATCGGTCGGCCATCTGGAGAGTGCAGTGTGTGGGTTTCAGCTCTCCGACGCCTAATTGCTCGTATACTGAATACGGAAGCAAGTTAACACTGGCACCAAGATCTAATAGTGCGCGGTTGATGTTCTTATCCCCAATAGTAATTGAAATCGTAGGACAGCCAGGGTCCTTCCGTTTTTGTGGTAAAGATTGGGTAAGGGCATCACTCACAGCACTAGCCAAGAAAACTTTCTTGGGTACCTGAGACTTCCTCTTTTTCGTGCACAAGTCCTTTAAGATTTTCGCGTAAGAAGGGACTTGTTGGACAGCATCTAAAAGAGGAATGTTAATGTTAACTTGCTTGAATAACTCCAAAATCTTCTCCATTTGTGGATTTTGTTTGTTAGACCTCAACCGGTTTGGAAATGGAACATTTTGAAAATTGGTTGAGTCTAATGCTGGAGGAGGAGATTTTGGAGTTGGAACGGATCCCAGAATAGGTGTTTTCGTGGAGTGAGAAGCGGGTCCGTTTAGAGAAGAAGAGGAAGGAGAGCCTTGTGAAGAACGGAGAATAGGCTAGGAAGACGAAGAAGAAGAAGCAGGAGAAGAAGAAGAAGAAGAAGCGGCCGGGGTGTCATTGTTGATTTGCTTGCCAATGTTGTTTTGCAGCACCCTCCCTGATCTCAGTGTGGTCACGGCACTCACATTATGGTTTTGTTGTTCAAGAGCAACATGTGCATTATGTGGGTGGCCGGGATTTGGAAGTGGCTGGGACGGGAGCTTCCCCTTCTCTCGCTCGCTCAATGCCGCGTTCAGCTGTGCAATCTGGGCCTCGATGGTCTTGATGCTCTGCCCGTGTGCGGCGGTGTGTTGCACTAAAGATTGGATCGAAGACTGGATGTTGGCGGTGGATTGAGTCGATTGTTTAACAAACGCATCCAGACTTCGCTCGAGCGAGGAAACCTTATCGTTGTTCGACGGAACAAAGTTGTTTGGTGGAAAGGAATTGTTCGGTGCAAAGTTGTTCGTCTGGTTTTGGTAAGGCTGGGGTTGGAAGGGCTGCTGATACTGAGTTTGTTGTTGCGCTTGTTGTTGCGGTGGAGGGGCCCTTTGGAAATTGTTGCCCTGGAATTGATTCTGATTCTGATTCCAGGCGAAATTGGGGTGGTTCCTCCAACCGGGATTGAAGGTGGAAGAGTATGGATCATTCCTCGGTCTTTGCTGGAATGCATTAACCTGATCCTGTCCTTGCGAGGGTGGATTGTAAGGACACTCTTCAGTCAAGTGGGACGGATCGGAACAACAAGCGCAGATGGTACGAAGGGGGAGAACAGGGACAGGAGTAGGAGAAGAAAATTTGCTCTCTATTGCTTCAAGCTTTTTTGTTATTGCAGCCATTTCAGCTCTCATCGCAATAGAGACATCAAGCTGGTGAATTCCTACCCTAGACTGACCGGTAGAAGTGGAGGTAGAAGAAGAAGAAGGAGTCGGTCTGGTGCTCTCCCACTGTAGCGTTTGCTCCGCAAGATCGTCAAAGAACTGCCACGCTTCCTCGTCAGATTTGGATAGGAAGTGGCCCTGACAGATGGTTTCCAGCAACTGCTTCGTTGCTGGGTTCAGTCCCTCGTATAAGGTTTGGCAGAGTTGCCATTTCTCTATACCGTGGTGAGGACACTGAACAAGAAGGTCTTTGTATCGGTCAAAGCACTTCCAAAAGGGTTCAGAAGGAAGCTGGGAGAATTGGTTGATTTCATTTCGAATTCTTGCGGTCTTATGATTTGCGTAGAATTTTTTCAGAAACGCTTTAACAAACTCGTCCCAGCTGGTGATTGAGTGGGAAGCGGTGCTATACAGCCATTTTTCTGCGAGATCGCATAAAGTGAACGGAATGACCCGTAGACGTATAGCATCGTCCGACAGCTGGGTTGTTTTCATCATGGCACAGACGTTTTGAAATTTGTTAATGAAGATATAGGCATCTTCAGATTCAAGCCCATGAAAACGTGGAAGCATGTTGATGAAATGGGGCTTAATTTCAAAGTTGTCCCCATTGGCCAGAGGAAGAGAAAGGCAGGTTGGAAGTGCAGAACGGGTAGGGTAGAAACGATCCTGGAGCGCAATTCGCTGCGGCGCTACAATAGGCGGAGGTGGTGGGAGATTGGTCTCCATAGGAGGTGGAGCCAATCCCGGGGTGGTCAACGAGATGTTCGGATTAAATCCCGACATCGCGGAAGAAGAGGTTGGTGAAGGTGAAGGTGAAGGTGAAGATGTACGAACAGAATTTCGGTCAACGTCGGAGTTGGCCGGCAAAGGAAGGGGTGAAAGAGGAGTGGACGGAGTATCGACTTCGGAGTCGATCGCGTAGTCGGTCGCGACTAACGTAACGCGGACTAGACGGGCGCTAGTGTCCCGAGTCCAAGCGGACATACACTAAACGAGTTTAGTATAGTCAAAGCGGAGAAGGTGAGGGTAAGAAAACGTCAATGAAGAAAGGCGATGCGTGTTGGGTGAAAATGGATTTGGCGACAAAAGGGCAAGTTTTTATAAAAGTTTTTGATTTTTTCTTTTTTTATTTTGTTTTTAGAAAGAGATTTACAGAAGTATGTACGGAAATACGGCTTAAGCAATCACAAACAAGATATGCACAATCACACCTAGATCTAGGGTAACCTAGGTCTACTAGACCTGCTCCTGAACTTGATTGTCGAAGTTAAACAGTGTCGAGAAACAAGCTTAAAAATACACTGATCACGAGGCCAGGTAAGTGCAGAGATAAGGGGAGGTTGTCCAACGCTTTCGCGAAGTTCCTTAATTAAATAACCCTTTCTCTTTCGGCGGTTGCGCCTTTAACACTTTCCTAGACACCCCGTAAACAATATACGGTTAAGCAAGGTTCTAAACAAGGTTTATCTTCTCCTAATGAGCGCGAAGTCCTTAGGGCTGAAGTCTAGTATTTTTTAATTTACAATGGACAATGCATATGCTTTAGTGATTTTTGGGGTCCTGGGAAGGGTGATGAAATCCCCACCCAATCTGGATTGGTTTCAAGCCCCTTAAGTCCGTATTAAAGAATGCAAAACAGTAACAATATCAACAGCAAACAATTTTTAATTGCGGCGCAAAGAATCCTGCACAAGAACAGTTTATTGGAAGGGGGAGAAGAATTTGCGCAAAGAAGGCTGCAGAAAACACAATTCAGTGGAGCTTAGAGGAGTGGAGAGAGGCAGAGGAGCTTACAGAGAGAATTTGGGACCCTTAAGCCACTAAATGGCCGCGGAAGGGCGGCCAAACAGGTACTAAGGCCGCGGTTCCGCGGCTATATGGTGGGCTTGGGCTTTGGAATTTTTTTTGAAGATGCTGTTCTTTGTCCCCTCTAGTTGTCTGGATGTTTGGAATTTTTACTTGCTCACTGTTTTTGCTCCAGATTTGTACAGTAGACCGGATGCTTCGTTTTTGTCCGTCGCGGTGTAGCCGCGAAATGTGGGTCTATCTTCCCACGTCTTTGGCACTGTACTTGAACTCCGTATTTCCAACGTCCTTGGCATCGATCTTGAGCTTCGTATTTCCTGCACACTTGCACAAAAACTAATCAAGAATAACAAGATGGTTTCTATTACAAAGTATATATTTTTTTTTTTTGGTTTTTTGGTTGTTTTTATATTCACAAATTAACCCGAAATTACACAAGGAAATAAACTACCGTCTCTCCGGCAACGGCGCCATTTGATTGATAGGATACGAGCGTGTTCAAGTTTTAGTTTAAATACCGCAATCAAGACGGTTTCGCACGTAGCTAGCCGGTTGAGTACGGGTCGTCCGCAGGGAGATGGGAATCTTTTTCTATGTGTTTTTCGACGAGTTAAGTCCGGTTGTTCAGATTTTGTTTGTAGTTATCTAAGTGTTTAGTTGATATTTAAAGAGAGCTTGTTAGGGTTAGGATTAGGTTAGTTTGAGTTAGGAGTCTCCACATCTTTCGTTGCCCCACTTAATATCGGTGTTACGGTAATCGGCAACAACGGGGATTAGCACGACTAGGAAGGAACTTGCGAGTATAAGCTAGGCTTTCCAACGCATAGTCCTTACTTTTGGTGCTTGTCCGTCCGTTCTTGGCTCTTATCCATAACCTCCGGTTAATTCAACCACAACCGGTCTCACTACGGAATCACCGCTATCATGTAGGATAGGGTGCCGTAAGGAGCGGATTGTGGTTGGGTTAACGGGAGTTGATTTAAGTTGTTGGGCAAGGAAAGAGTGAGAGAGATTTCCTTCTCTCAAACTTCCCTTATCCTACCCTAACAAGTATAGAATTACTCACACTTCATAATACGGAAAAATAAAACAACACAAAAGAGGAAGATAGAAAGAAGGAGATTAGAAGAATACGACTAACTGTTTGCGACCTCACCTTGGCGAGGATCAAGCGTAAGTATCATTGTCGTATGTAAGGATAAAGAAAAAGAGAGAAGAAACAAACAACAAGGAAATAACAACAACTACTTAACAATTAAAATTACAACAATTATAACATGTAAAGAAAGAGACAAGCATGATAATGAAAATGGTCTTCTTTATTCATCACTCTTCACTCAAAAGCTCACTTACAAGTTTAATGGAGAAGAGGTGAGAAGAGGAAGAAGAACATGTAACTAAAACTTAGCAAAAGAAATACAAAGTTATGGACCCCCTTTCCTTCACAAACTTCTGGGCTATTTATAGGCCAAAACATGAAACCCTAGGGCAACCAACAGAACATACATGAAAAGACCAACCTACCCCCCAAAACCCTGCACACTTGGCGCCAGAACGGCCGCGTAAGCGCGGCCAATACCCCCCTTTGGCCGCGCTTCCGCGGCCGTTTTGATGACTTGGGTCTGGGTCTTTTTGGTGGGACCCTGATCTGATAGGAGCTTTAATCTGGTATATGTATTTTCTCATAATTGCTTCCCGAATTTTCCAGAATTTCTGTTGAGGGAAAGGTGGACTTTTTGTCAAGATTTTTATCATGATTGCCTCGAGCTCCGCGTAGATCTCTTGGATCTTGTGCTACCATTGAGCCTTGTGCCTGAAAACGACATTGATTTGACATTTTGTCTCCCTAAACTGGTATCTGGCAGCACACGGATGAAGAGCGGAGACCGTGTTTTATCTGTGGTTGGCAGGAACCGGATTTTTGTCGTGTTTTCCATGAATTTCTCCGTTTGAGCACCGGGAACCTGTATCCTGCAATTGACTAGCAAACACGGCTCAAGGTATCTACCGACATGCAATGTGATAAAAATTGGGCGGTATGAAAATGCAAAAATCTGATATGAACAGGTGATAAGTTTCATGAGACAGAAAACGGGGCAAGTGTTGCAGCCAAGTCTGTTGGTCACTGTCACCCTGTATTGCTAATACATTGATTCTGAACAAATGCTATTAGATACCGAACCTGATATACAAAATCATATCACTCTCTTTATTTAGTAAAGAAATGTTAAAATTTTGTATTGATGGATAATGTTTTGAACATTTCCTATATCAAAAGTTGATCGGTTCAGGCACGTTATCTAAAAGCATTGACGTTCTAAATCAAACTACAGTTCCTAGTATATAGAACACACACAAGAAGAAAAGTTCAGAAATGAACGAATCCTTCTTGAGGCATTGTAGACTAGGTCACATCAATGCGACCCGACTGGCTGAAGTTACATTTTAGATGCATATTTAAATCAGTTTGAATTTACATCTTGTGAATCTTGCCAGTCATGTCACATAAATTAGATGACCATAGCTCCGTTTGCTGGAAACAGAGAAAGAGTTAGTAAACTCTTGGGACTGATACATAATGATGTATGTAAGGTCTCCTGTCTACACATGCCAGGACTGGTTCTTTATACTTCATTATATTCTCTGATAATCTCTCAAGATTCAGTCATATATTCCTGTTGAAATATAAGTCCGAACCTTTTGAGGTATTCACAGAATATAACTAGGAAGTAGAGAACCAAAATACGGGTATAAGTATTATGTCCTATGATGAGATCAGGGAGGAGAATACTTATGCATGGAATCCTTGGACTATTCTAAAGGAAAATGAGATTCTCTCTCAGTATTACTCCTCTGAATACACCACAGCACAACGGTGTATCGGGGCGGAGCAATCACACAATATTAGATATCGTGTGCTCTATGATGAGTATTATTGAGTTACCTATTTCCTTTTGGATGTTATGCGCTTGAGAAGCTGCATACCTATTGAATAGGGTTCCAATCAAATCAGTTGCCTACCGCTTCATATGTGATATGGAAAGGGAAAAGCCCATGTCTTAAGCTAGTTAAGATTTGGGGTTGACCGGCCTATGTCTAAAAGCAAAATCCGGACAAGCTCGAGGCAAGGTCTGTAATGTAGAACTGGAAAGGTTCCAGCTATACAAACTACAGCAGACAATTTGGTAGAACCAAAGGATTCAGTAGATTCCAACGAACCTCAGCCTCTCCGCCGATCTAGTAGGGTTCCTCACCCACCTGAGAGATACTTCGGTTTCTCGATGACAGTGGGAGCGAGGATTGCATCATAAGATGATGACCCAACTAGTTTCGAGCTGGCCATCGGGGGTAGAACTCTGTAAGAATGGCTGGATGCTTAGTGATCTGAGCTGGAATCCTTATACACCAACAAAGTATGGACTTTGGTTGCTATATCTGAAGGGTTAAATCCCCATCAGGAGCAAGTATATCTTGAGAAGATTACTTGGTGTAGATGGAAAAGTTGAGACTTTCAAAGCTAGACTTGTTAAAGGTTTTCATCATCGACCAGGCACGGAAAATGATGAAACCTTTTTCCAGGGAATATGCTTAAGTCCATCCAGATCCTACTTACCACGGCTACATACCATAACTACGATATCTGGTGGTTGGGTGCCATGACTACTTTTCTAAATAATGTTTTAGAAGAGTGCGTCTATAAGTACACAGCCAGAGGGCCTCGTAGACAGTGGGAGCAGTGGAAACGTGTGCAAGATGCTTTATAGGATAAAGCAGGCATCGCGGAGTTGGAACATCTGTTTTGATGGATTAGTCAAAGAAGTTGACATCATCAAAATGGTAGATGAACCTTGTATAAACAAAAAGGTAGTAGGGAGTATAGTGACGATCCTCGTAGAGTACGTGGATGACATACTCTTATTAGGGAAGGAGTTTCCTATGCTACGTTCGATCAATCTCCACTTATCACAATGATTTTCCACATAGGATCAAAGTGATACCTACTAAATCCTAAGGTTTGGATCTATGAGATAGATCTAATTGGATGTTAGGATACTCACTAGTTGTAGTGAGATGGTATCAATCGATCCTGGGGAGAATCACTGGAAGGGTTCCAGAGTGATAAAGACGACTGAATGTCAGTCACATGCATTGTCTTTACCCTCAGTAAAGGGACGGTATGTTGGAAGAGTTCCAAGCTAGATACCGTGGCAAACTAGACGATAAAGGCTGGTAACATCGCTATTAAAGATACTACCAAAGAGGCAGTTTGGGTGTATATTGGTTCATAAGATGAACTAGGTTCCTGCCATTGTATGACAATGGAAGTGTGGCTTCGGCCCTGGAACCCTGGTCCCATCAGTGACCCAGACATATTCTGAGGCAGCATCACCTGATCATAGAGATAGTTGATCTCCAGGGTGATCGAGGTTAGGAGAGTAGACTCAGAGGAGAACACGGCGGATCCATTCACGAAGGCCTTTTCCCAAAGAGAGTCTTTTAAGGGATGGTTGAGTATTAGATACTACAACTACTGCTACAGATGGCCCTAGTGCAAGTGGGAGATTGTTAGTTATATGTATGCCCTAGAGGCCATTACTGTACATTGGATGTATATTGTAGTGGATGCTGGGACATATATAGGTAGGAATTTCTTGCTCGACATGATAGTACGCTATCTGGTTTCTCTTTATCTTAACATGTATACTTTCTGTCTCTCTGTTACATGTTGATAAAGCCCTTAGGATGTGTACTCGACTTCCAGGATTATGATGCAGATCATACTAGTGGGGCCTGGGTAGTCCATGAGTACATCCTTCAATGTTCCTAGTCGTGGGAATATCGAGACGAGGCATCGATATTCCAGAGTAGACTAGCGTATATCTTCTCGACCCATGTGATGGGCGATGGATGATCCCATATCCATTGGTGTTTGACATCGGAGATGGTATGCGGGTGCTCAGTGGAGACTGGGTACACTGAACGGACTCCCCGAGAACTCCCAGATGGTATTATACCTCACGTCAGATGGCAGTTCTCTGGTGACACTGGTACAGCTTAGTCTGTTGACCCGAGATCGTCATAGAGTCTTGTGTGTCTCCCACTGTGCTTTGATTTCCACCCTACCACGGCTCTACTGAGTCGTGCAAACAGGTGGTTTTTGGATACAGTCCCGATTCACATGGAGGCAATGAGCGATAGGAGGGGATTCGTCTCTCCCGGTATTGGGGGTTGATGTTGCGCTATGCTCGACTGGCCATAACAGGAAATCCCTGGCCAGGGTTGCAGTGACCTACTGGTAAGTGTTATCAGTAGTTTCACACATGTCATGGACTTCACGTCGGCATGACTTATCGAGCTACTGGGGTCTGACGTTTACCACCCCTAGGCGAGATATGCGACATATCAGACGAACAGACCGGACTGTACGGTAAGTGTTACTGGTTGGATTCACAGGAGTGTGAGCGGGCTTGCTCATCGATCTTCTGATCGCTCAATACCCGGGTGGCCGTTACGTTTAGCAGACCGCTTGCGGCTTGTGGGTGTTTGATATGATCATCATCTGCTGCCGGCGTATTGACGAGTCTTTAGAGTCCTACACAGAGGTTTCCTAGCTCAAGCGAAACGAAATAGGAGCGCATATGAGATATGTGCGGGACCGAGAATAATTTGTGTATGTGATACCGTATTCCATTCTCGCGATGAATGTATCGATTGGTAATATGCGATATAACCTAATTATCGAATCAAGGATTGATTCGATAAGCCGATACATAGGATACTAGTCGGTTATATGCGATATGACCGGATCGTTAAATCAAGTGTTGATTTAATGGTTTAATGTATAATTTTATATTTGATATATCACTTTGCATTAACTAGTATTGGTTCACTTTAAATGGATTTTCTCACTTGAAATGCACAAGTTGTATATGTGATATACTTTTGTGCACAAGATTGTATCATGTTTGATGATACATGCAAGCTTGGGTTTGTGTAAAGAATTGACCATGGTTATATGAATGGTTAGGGTTTCATTTTATTTGCTTATTTATTTATTCATTTATTCTTTATTGAAAGAAATAAAATGGTGGCTAAGTTTGGTTTATCTTTGAAGCTTCATGAAGCTTTGAATGGTTGACTATTTTGTTTCTTTCCTTAACCCTAACCATTCACTTTAACCTTAGTTTATTCTCTACATCTAACCATAGTTGACATTATGATAAGTATGATTTATTTTCTATTTTCTAAACAACTTATCATATCTTCTTCTTCTTCTTCATCTTCTTCTTCCATGAAAAGAAGCTTGCTACATCAATGGTGATTGATGAAAAAGTGTGAGAAATCCAAATCTAAAGTCTACCCACTTCCTATTTCTTCATCCTCTACCTCTTGCCAAGTAGTATAGGGTGTTTCCTTCACAAGTTTTCTTGACTTGGTGAAGTTGGAGCTTGATCTAGCGATGCCTCGACGTAGATCATCTTCGGCATCGTCGTCGATGACCTAGCCCGCTTTTTCTCCGATGAAGCTGACGCTAGAGCCCAAGATCCGATTTGTACAACGAGGAGACTTCATCGCGGAGCCATGGAGGTGGAGGACCGGATCTACAAAGGTTGTAGCCACTTTCCTTTAGCATTTAATTCGTTTACATGCTTGCATCGCCTCATTATCTAGTTAACGATCCGTATTAGGGTTTGTAGGCACTTGTAAAATTTTAATTGGCCATGTTTGATGCCTTGTGAGACTCCATTAGAGTGCCCAGGAACCCTACATTATCAACAAAGGAAGGATACGAATCTAGAGGAAGAAACATCTTCCCAAAAGATTCGGATCCACTTTATTGATAATTACCGTAACATCTAATAGATCTAAAATAGGGCAATGAAAGCGGTAAGGAAACCTTTAATCTCCAAACTTCCCCTAAAACCTAACCCTAGCAAGACTTTAAATTAGATTAACTTAGTTTATTAATAGATCTAGGTTTTAGATTTAATCAATCCAAACAACATTTGGAATCAACTTGTAAAAACACATTAAGGAAATTACCCATCTCTGTGGATCGACCCGTACTCATCGGCTAGCTGCAAAGCGACGCCGTTTCTGATTGCGGTAAATACAAGTTTTCATACTAATCAAATGGCGCCGCTGCCGGGGATGGCGTAAATTTCTTTCTGTGTAATTTCGGGTTGATATAAATTTTAAAAATTATAAAAATCTGAAAATAAAAAAAATAAAAAATTATCAATTTTGATCTGTTTGAAGGGTGTATCTTTTGAATCTTGCAGGAGTAGCGAGGAATCGCGGATCTTAAAATTTACAGAAGGTTAAACAGAAAAGTGAACATCAGAACAGAAGGGAAATTGAATAACAGAGCAGCAATTTTTTTTTCAGAGAGTGATTCCCTCACAAGGCCGCGGTTTCGCCGCACATAGCCCATTAAGGCCGCGGTTCCGTGCTCTGGCTGCCACGTCAGCGCACAAAATTTTCTGGTCTGTTTCCTCCTTCCCCCCTCTGCAACCTACAATATATCCACTGTAAAAATTTTCTGCAGGAATTCTTAGCGCTAAGAAATCTTCCTCCCCTTCTAAATAACAGATTTTCTGCAGGTTTTTTTGCGCCGCGCTAAAAATTGATTGCAAGTGAATTTTACTGTTTTGCATAATTTAATCGGACTTTAAGGGGCTAATTGACCAAACTCAGATTGGGTGGGGATTTCATCACCCTTCCCAGGACCCCAGAAAACACCTAAAGCATGTGCATTGACCACAATTAATTAAAAAATATTAGACTCAGACCTAAGAACATCGAGCTCAATAGGAAAAAGACTATTATAGGCATCGACTGTTTATCCTAACTGACATTGCGGTATCTAGGCTAGTGGTTATTAATTAGGCCCACTGTAGTGGTGGTTCCTTCCCACTTACCTGGCCGTACTTGTCTGTGAAGAGGCGGTTTGAGATCATATTTCTAGCCCTAGTTAGGAGCTGTCTAGCAGACCTAGGTGACCCTAGATCTAGGCCTGATTGTGCATGTATGGTTGATACATTTATGTCACGAGTCCCTTTCCAAAAACTTCTTTGCAAAACTCGCACATAAAAAAAAAGAGAAAAAAAATCTTTTCAAAACTTGCAACTTATCGCTAAGAAAACTTGCAACTCACTTACACCACTTCCCTCCATTGACGTTATCTTACCCCCACATTCTGTTTTTCTATTTTTCTGACTACACTACTCCTTTAGTGTATGTCACTTTGGACTAGAGATACTAACGCCCGATTAGTCCGTGTTTCGTTGGTACCGACCGACGAACCCTTCGACGAACCCTTCGTCGAAATTCCCTCCATTTCCTTACCTCCACCTTCAAATTCTTCTTTCGAAGGTATGTCGGGACACGACCTCAACGATACCTTACCGACGGGAATGATTCCACCTCCGTTAGGTGCGAATAACCCGAATCTTCCGCCTGTTGTAGCGCCCGCATGAGTTGCGCTCCAGGATCTCTTCTACCCTGTCCGCACTTCTTTACCTACATGTCTTTCACCCCCACCGGCAAATGGGGACAATTTTGAAATAAAACAACATTTCATCAATATGCTGCCAAAATTTCATGGTTTGGAATCCGAAGATACATATATCTTTATCAATAAATTCCAAAACGTTTGCGCTATGATGAAAACGACACAATTAAGTGATGACGCTATAAGGCTAAGGGTCATTCCTTTCACCTTATGTGACCTAGCCGAGAAGTGGCTATATAGCACCGCATCACATTCCATTAGAAATTGGGATGAGTTTGTGAGAGCTTTTCTGAAAAAGTTCTATCCTCATCACAAAACTGCTAAAATCCGCAACGAGATTATACAATTTTCACAGCTTCCTTCCGAACCATTTTGGAAGTGCTTCGAGAGATTTAAAGACCTACTCGTTCAATGCCCTCATCATGGGATCGAAAGTTGGCAACTTTGCCAAACATTATACGAGGGATTGAACTCGGCAACGAAGCAGTTGCTAGAAACCATATGTCAAGGTCATTTTCTTTCCAAGTCTAGCGACGAAGCGTGGCAATTTCTTGAGGATCTTAGTGAGCAAACAATTCAGTGGGAGAGTACCAAGACCACATCATCTTCTTCTTTTGGTCAATCTAGGGCAGGCATACATCAAGTAGATATGTCGATTGCTATGAAGGACGAGATGGCCGCACTTATGAAAAAGCTAGAAGCCATTGAGACCAAAATCTCATCGTCTTCTCCTGCCCCTGCTTTACCCACACGAACTGTTTGTGCTTGTTGTTCGAATCCATCGCATCTAACCGAAGAGTGTCCTTATAATGCACCAATTCAAGGACAAGATCAAGTCAATGCTGCATTTCAGCAACGACAAAGAAACGATCCGTACTCTTCGACATATAATCCGGGGTGGAGGAGTCACCCAAATTTCGCTTGGAACCAAAATCAACAAGTCCAAGGAAATAACAATTTTCAAATACCTCCTCCTCCACAACAACAACAAGCACCTCCACAAACTCAAAACCAGCAACCTTTCCAACAACAACCTTATACAAATCAAACGAACAATTTTGTTCAACCAAATGATGATAAGGTTATCTCGCTAGAAAAAAGTCTAGATGCATTTCTCAAGCAATCTACTGAATCCGCGGTAAGATTTGAAAATTATGTTCAGTCTTTGATGAATAACAATGCTTCACACGATCAAAGTATCAAATCTATTGAGGGACAAATTGCACAATTAACTGCTGCATTGAGCGAGAGAGAAAAGGGAAAGCTTCCATCTCAACCATTGCCAAATCCCGGTCACACACAAAACGCATATCCCAATAACAATGTAAATGCGGTGACCACGTTGAGATCCGGAAGAGAGTTGCAAAATAATGTGGAAACTAGTGATGACATCCCCGTCGGTGGTTCTTCTTCTTCTTCTTCTTTTTCTCCATCGTCGTCTTCCCCTTCTTCATTTTCTTCACTTTCTTCTTCACCTTTTTCTTTAGAGCCTATTCTCCACCCTTCACATGGCTCTACTTCTTCCAGCTCGAACGGACCCATTTCTCACAACATGAACACATCTACACCGGACCCGTTCCTACTCCACATTCTACTCCACAGACATTTGACTCAACGAATTTTCAAAATGCTCCATTTCCAAACAGGTTGAGTCCTAATAAACCAACTACACAAGTGGAGAAGATTGTGGAGATATTTAAGCAGGTTAGCATAAATATACCTCTCTTGGATGCAATCCAACAAGTCCCTTCATACACGAAAATCTTAAAGGGCTTAAGCACCTCTAAGAGAAAGGCATCTCAAGTACCCAAGAAAGTGCTAGTGGCTAGTGCAGTGAGCAATGCTATTAACCACCATCAAACCTTACCCTAAAAACGAAAGGACCCCGGCTGTCCTACGATTTCAATCACAATTGGGGATAAGAAAATTAATCGAGCACTTTTAGATCTTGGGTCTAGTGTTAACCTGATTCCCTCCTCCGTGTACGAACAATTAGGGGTTGGAGAGTTGAAACCCACTCGTTGTACTCTCCAAATGGCTGATCGATCAATCACCCATCCAAGGGGTCAGCTAGAGGATGTGTTGATCAAAGTTGGGGAGTTCATATTCCCCGTTGATTTTATTGTTATGGATACACAACCTGTTGCTAACCCAAGAAACCAAATTCCGGTGATTCTCGGTCGACCATTTTTGGCCACTTCCAATGCCGTAATAAATTGTCGCAATGGCTCCATGACTCTATCCTTTGGGAAGATGTCTAGTGAGTTCAATATTTATAAGATGGGAAGTCTGCCCCCCGTGCCTAAAACTAGTACACGAGAAGTTTGCTCTGTTCACGAAATCATGCAGGAGGACTGCGAGCTTGAAAGATTCTTGTTTGATGAAAACAGTTTTGACGCCACTAGTGCGTCCCTCCTTGAGCCTACCACCGTTGACACAACCGATATTGATTATGAATATTTCACTTTTTCGGATGATGACGACTCACAACCTGAATATGAGTCTTTTGAATTTGTGGATGAGTTAGATGAGCCATCCGAATCTGTTGTTTGCAGTGATTTCGAACCTGTGTTGGAGTCCTTTGAGTTCGAGGTAGATTCCGCAATGATTCTTTCGCCTCCGAAACTCGAACTCAAGTCCTTACCGACTCACCTTAAATATGCTCACCTAGGTGAGAATGAGACCTTTCCCATTATAATATCAGCTTCTCTAGCCCTTGAGCAAGAGAACGCCCTTTTGATGGTCTTACAAGATAGGCGGCAAGTTTTCGGTTGGACTATGGCGGACATCGAGGAGATCAGTTCCCTTATAATTGAATATCATATGAAATTGATGGATGATGCCAAGTCAATAGAGGACCCACAGGAACATTTTAGAGGTATTGTGGTTAGTCAACCTCTTCCTTCAGAAGTTGAACCACCCCCATTTCTTTTAAGAAGATACGAGAATGCCAACATTCCACTGATTGCTGATCATTCACATTCTCGTTTCGATGCATCACCACCTCATGTATATTCGCTTCCACACCTTCCATACCACCACTTCTATCTTCCCCAATTCTTTTTAGACCGCCACAACTTATTCTTCCACCAACCAATACTCTTTACTGATAAATTTTTCAACTGGTTGGTGTTGACTTTTGGTCTATGCAAGGTTTGGCAGTAATGTCTAACATAGTTTAAATGAAGTTTGGGGGAGGGCCTTTCTGTATATATTTTTGTTTTTCTTAATAATAAAAAAATTTATAAATAAATAAACAGGGAAGTGCCGGTACTTTGACCCTCTTGGTTTAGCATGACAGTGAGGACACTGTCAAGTTCAAGTTTGGGGGTATGCTCGGTGCGTTTTTTTCCTTCGCAATCATTTGTACATATTTTTGCATTTGCATATTTATTTGAAAACCCATAAAAATTTGAAAAATTTCAAAAATTATAAAAATTATTGTATTCAATTTTGGCTTAATTGACTCGAGTTTGATAAATAGGTTAACTAGCAAGGAAAAACTAGATTTTAGACTTAGTGAATTAAAAACCCTAAAAATAACATTCCTTAAAGTTTAACGGTAGAAAGTATATACCTTGTAGTTTATTTAGAAATAGGCAAATTTTGGGTTCACTTCTTGGACTAAGTCGAAACAAGGGAAGAGTATTGATGTTCTTATTAGAGTATAAGTTTGAAAAATAGTTCCTAGCTTAAGTCTAGATTCTGAAAATGTATACCCTACAACTTGCACAATCACGCACCTTGAAACTTGGAATAGTAGAAGAGACCTTGAATTGCTCTTGTCTAAAGTCCTTAGTCTAATGAAAATAAAGAGAGAAAAAAAAGTGAATAAAAAAATGGACACTGGTTTTTGTGATTACTTAAGGCTGTAAAAATAGAAAAATATTTAGCGAGGGTGCTTCATCACCTAATGCCTTAGACCAACTGGTTTGGGAGTCACTGCTAAAAGCCTTGGGTGTTGCAAAAACTAGGAATTACGCTTTAAAGTGCAAACGCATCTTGTAATCGGTCGTTGGTACCTCAAGAAGTATTAACGGTCGCATGAAGGATGTGTAAGCAAATTTCATTTAAAAAATTCACTAATTAATAAGTGCTTTGGACAATGGACGAGAGTACGATTGCTTGATTTGAATTTCCAAGTGTAGGGGTGATATTTACACACACGTGGGGATATGTGATTAGAGTTTAGATGAGAGAAAGGAATGAAGAATAAAACTTGTATCTTTAGTAGGGTTGATAGAAATTCCTGAGTGGAGATGTAACCCTAGAAGGAAAACTTAAAGAGATGCCGAAAGCTGAGTAGGTCTACATAACATATATAATCTTAAGTTAAATAATGAGGAAGTGTGAAGAATATGGGTGGATAATTTGCGAGTCAAAAGATAAGAGAATTCCTTGTTAGAAAACCTTATTGGAGAACAAAAGTCAATGGGCCGAGTTGATAGGATTTTGTGGGTAGTATCCGCTGAAAACCCTCAGGAGACAACACTCCTCCTACTAGCGACACATAGAGGTTTAACGGCTTGTTGCACGTGCTCAGTGCAATCGCGTTTCCCTGCGAAAGTGCGGTTAGGATTTTAGTGAATAAAAAAATAAGTTTGCTCTAGGACGAGCAAAAGATAAGTTTGGGGGTATTTGTTCATACTATAATATTGCATTTTTAATTCCCCTATTCTTATCCGTTTTATAAATAAACAGGTACTCTTGACGCACGTTTGTTGCATGTTACAGCGTACAGGCTCTTGGAGCAAATACAGTGAAAAAGACGAAAGTTGATACAGAAAAGGGACTTTAGACCAATAAGCAGACGGATCTTACTCAAGCCGAGACGAAGAACAGTGCAAGGTCCAAAATGACGAAAGTGAAACGGTCAAAAGATCCTTACAAGTTTTCACTAATGATTTGGAGAAGACTAAGAATCCCAACAGAGAAAAGAAGTATAAAAATAGGAAGCCCAAGAAATCCTGAACCAATCCAAGAATTTTGGTGAGCCGATCCACCAAAGGGCCGCGGTACCACGGCCCAAGGCCTACATTTGCCGCGGTTCCGCGGCCATTCAGAGCCCGTGTCGGTGGAATTTTCGGGTGTCGGTGCGTCGGTGCGGGGGTTTGGATTTTTAGTGGGCAAATCTGTAATTGAGCATGTGCGAATCCCGTAACCCTAAATTCTCCTATTTACTTATAAATTGTAATTGAAAATTGTAAAACCCTATGCCACTTTTCAATCAATAAATTCAGAATTGCTGGGAGTATTATTCAGATCTGTTCTATATTGCTTGGAGGGAGCCGTCAACCTAGTAAGTTATTTTATGTCTTTGTTTTAATTCTTTTAATTAGTATGTCTTATCATCCCCTAATGAGCGAGTAGTCTCCTCGCTTGTTAGGGTTGGCCTTAGGGAAAGGTTTGAGAGATGAGATCTCTCACCCCTTTCATGCCATCCACACCTAAGAGTTAGAGCTCCATGCATGCACGCACAACCGCTCCCTACGGCATCCTACCCCTCGAGGTAACGATGAACCGTAGTATAAAGGGCTGGTTGCGCGTGTTTTCCATGGGGGTTAAGGTAATTATCAACAAAGGAAGGATACGAATCTAGAGGAAGAAACATCTTCCCAAAAGATTCGGATCCACTTTATTGATAATTACCGTAACATCTAATAGATCTAAAATAGGGCAATGAAAGCGGTAAGGAAACCTTTAATCTCCAAACTTCCCCTAAAACCTAACCCTAGCAAGACTTTAAATTAGATTAACTTAGTTTATTAATAGATCTAGGTTTTAGAATTAATCAATCCAAACAACATTTAGAATCAACTCGTAAAAACACATTAAGGAAATTACCCATCTCTGTGGATCGACCCGTACTCACCGGCTAGCTGCAAAGCGACGCCGTTTCTGATTGCGGTAAATACAAGTTTTCATACTAATCAGTGACACCGCAATAATATTACTTAAGTGCAAGTGGGGAATTGTTGGCTATAGTGCCCTCAAGTCAATTATTGTAATCGCAGGCAAGCGATTATGATGATTGAGGGAGGACCTATACGGGTAGAAAATTCTTACTCGAGATGATAGTATGCTATCCGGTTCATCTCTATCATCATATACATGTATTATGTGGTATTACGGATCAATATTACATGTTGATAGAGCCCATAGGATTCTTTCTTGACTACCAGGGTTACTGTGGCGATCATCACACTTATGAGAACTGGGTAGTCTATAAGCAAATCCTTAAATGTCCTTAGTCGTAGGAATATTGAGACTGTGCATTGATATGCCAGAGTAGACTGGTGTAAACGTTTCTTGACCCCGACGAGGGGCGATGGCCGGTCTCACAGCCATTGGTGTCAGTTAGTCACCAAAGATAGTATACAGGTGCTCATTGGGTTATGAGTTACACTGGAAGGACTCGCCGGGAATATGCTAGATGATATTATACCTATTGTAAGATAGCAGTTCTCAGGTGACATGAGTACAGGTTAGTCTGTCGATCTGAGATCGTCATTTGTCTCATGCAAGTTCTTACTGTGCATTGATTACTACCCTACCATGGCTCAAAGGAGTCGTGCAAATAGGTTTTAGTTGGGTACAGTCCCGAGCCACATGAAGGAAGTGAGCGGATCGTCAGAGATTCGTCTCTCCCGATATTGGGGGTAGATGTCACGCTGTGCATGGGTGGCCATTGTTGGGGCCTCACACGCGCACGCAAACGTGCATGTTTTGGAAAAGGGGTCGTTTTTGAGAAATAGTTGTGCACGCGTGCTCGGTCTCGTTTTAAAATTTATAAAAACAGCAAGTGCACGGCGCGTTGTAGCGAGCCGGCAAGTACGGGTCGATCCGCAGGGAATTGGAGATTAGGTGTTGTCGCTTAAGGTTCGAGAATAAAAGAATTGAGTTGGTTGTCACAAAAATAAAAAAATACGAAAACAAAGAAAACAAGTTTAGAAGAAATGTCCGTGGCTTTGGCTCGGATGGTTGAATTGCGGCGATTCCTTCGACGCTCTCTTGATCATGAGTTGTCCGTCCTTATGTCGTCTCCGGCGTGAAGCATGACTTGTCAATCCGGTTGCATAGCACAAGTCATCAAGTTGCCGATACTCGACGCAAACACGAAACGAGTCTGTTTTGTTCACTTACCGTTTGTATGTCCAAGCTTGAAGTATCAACACTAAGCACAAGGGTTAGCAAGCATACGACAACATCAAAAACACAAATTGGCAAGTGAGAGCAAGTAGTTTTAGTATTAAGTTTGCTAAGTGTTTGTAATAGTATAGGGTATATGAAACCAAGAGGGTTGTCAAGCCACTTGATCACAAGATACCCTATCTAAACTTAGCAACCTCAACACTAAATTGATTCTAACCTTAAACTTGCAAGATGGGGATTTTGGAGAGAATAGGGTATGTGATGAGGTTACCAAGTAACCATGGAATCAACATACCTTATCAAACCAATCCAAATTACAATCCTAAGTTTAGAATCACATTATAACACATTAAACAATAACAGGAGGAGGAGGAAGGCAAAGCTGTTCGTCTCATATCCTCGCCAATACCACAACCAAGAGATATTACACAAGTTTGATAAAAGGAAAAGCAAACAACAAAAGAAGAAAGAAATAAACAAAACAAAGACAATTATATTAGCAAATAAATGAGTTGAGATACAAGTTGTTAGTTACTTGTTCAATCTCCATAATGAAGCTCTCAAAAGAAATCTCCAAAAGGGAGGGAAAAGAAGAAACCAAGTTGAGCTCACACAACTCTCAAGCTAAACCAAAAACAAAACTAAACTAGTAGGTATATACATTTTTTACATGCCCCTCTCATCAGTTTTGGTATTTATAGGCAACAAACCTGAATAAACAAACAATATAAATGGGATGATGTGATGCCTAGAAATGACCCGAAGGAAAATGGGGACAAGAGGGGCTAGGGAGGCCGGCGAAGCCGTCAATTTTGGGAATGTCGCCGGTCAAATATTGGGCAATGGATCCCGTCTTGGTGTGATGATCTCGAGTGCACTCCAGTATCCCTCTGGTATTATTTGATTTGTCTATATAAGTCTGGTTTGCATTTAGAGATTTTGGAGGGAAACTAAACTTTATATCACATCACAACTTTATGCATTTACTCTCACACATGCCTACTTGCACAAGTCATGAGTGTGCCAAGGCAGCCCCCACCATGGTCTATGTTCCAAAAGAGCTAGTGCACACATGTATTGTGTTGGACCAAAATTGTGTACACAAGTTTATTTGCAAAAGAACTATTTGGATATTGATCGGTTTTTTGTTCTGATTGCAGTGTCTGCTCATAAATGTCATATCCGTGATTTTGAGTATGTTTTCCAGT
Source organism: Agapanthus africanus (assembly GCA_030015575.1). Classification (NCBI taxonomy): domain Eukaryota; kingdom Viridiplantae; phylum Streptophyta; class Magnoliopsida; order Asparagales; family Amaryllidaceae; genus Agapanthus; species Agapanthus africanus. The sequence continues at coordinate 503,842,556 of CM057342.1, read as the reverse complement.
ATTTTGTCAGAATACCTGTAATCTGTATTTACTGAGCAGACACTGGTTAATAGTACCGATATATAACAAAATAGATAATGAATGAGTGGTATTAAAATGCAGTTTTCTGTGATGAACAAATACCCCCAAACTTTTCTTTCGCTCGTCCCAAGCAAAACAAAAATCCTAGCCATACTTTCGCAGGGAACGCGATTGCACTAAGCACATGTAACAAGCCATTAAACCTCTAAGTGTCCCTAGTAGGAGGAGTGTTGTCTCCTGTGGGTTTTCAGCGGATTGCACCCACAAAATCCTGTCAAGTTAGTGTCGTGAAAAAACTGTTGATTCTAGTTTTAAGATTAAGGATCAAAGATAGAAGTTCTATCATCCTAGTTAGAAAACGTCAACCCTATTTTTCACTCCTCACAATTTATTTAACCTAAGCTTATACACGTCTTTTCGTGGTTGAGCGAATAGTGTTGATAAGTTTTTGAGAACTTGATTAGGGTCACCATGTCATAAATGCGGACCAGGATAGACTGCTAAAGGATCATACGAGTTTGAAAAGACTTAAGATTTTCTCAAGTTTTGTTCTCCAGTTAGGTTTCAAGTCAGAATTTATATCATTTTTAACAGAGAATCAAGTCTTATTCTTCACTCCTACCTTTCACCTGTTGTTTTTCATACACTCCTTTCATGATCGTGCAAAACTTATTTATAAATATAAACCTTCATATCTCCGCTAAAAAATATGTTTATAATTGAAAACTCATCTCCGCCAAGATTATTCTCCCACAAAGAACCGTGAGGACTTTTAACTCGGAGAGAACACTTGCTTAGCTTGTTTTATTCGGCGATTGGAAACTTAGCGAGCTTTGGGTCAATGACTCCCAAATCAGATGGTTTTAGGACATTAGGTGTGGAGACACCCCAAGGAATTAATTACCCAAGTTACCACGGCCACAAAACAAAAGACTCATTTTATTATGTTTTAAAGTATTCTGAAAGCAGTGCAAACGGAGATATAGCCATCTTTTTCTTTTTAATCTCAAAGACGTGTTCATGTGGATAAGGTGTGTAATCACTCTAACAAGGTTCCAGATGGGTTATTTTTCATACTTTTAGCTTCTATTAAAACCTCAATAATATCCTTCATATCTACTTCACTTTGTGAACTATTCTTCATATTATTTAATTCAGAACAAACCTGTTTGATCCTAAAGATATTTATCAATTTTCAAAATGTTTAAAGACGTGTCAGACATTTCATCTAATCCTCAAAAACTCATGACACGTGTAAAGTGATATAAAGACGTATATTAGCTACGGTTAAACTCAAAGGAGGGTTATCTTTCGGGTTTTCAATTTCTCAAAAATGATTTAGTTGTTTCTATCTTATCAACCGAACCGTCAGACTTCGAGTCTAAGTTCCCCCGCTAGCTAACATGACGAAAAAGTTTGTATATTTTTGAAGAATTTTTCAATTTGTATAGGTTTTTTTAATATGTATGCATTGCAGAATATACATATGATGCAGTAAAATAAACACAGTGCTCACCCCCAAACTTGAGTTTTACGATGTCCCCATCGTTGCCCTGTTGGATATATATGCCCTAGACGCCGGTATTGTATATGTATACATATGGATGCAAGAGATATGTATGTACAGGACAATCTTGCTCAGTTTTATAGTATATTATTTGACTTGTCTTTGTCAGGATATGTGTATTTATTTCTATTGTTGTTATATATAGCTTGCATATATTGATAAAGACTCGATACGGTAGTATACTATTGTGGTTTGTCTTTATCTAAATATGGCATATGTTATACTCATTATTGCATATTGCAGTTACATGTTGATAAAGCCCGAAGGATCTTGCTTGACTACCTGCGTTGTGATGGCGATCATACTTGTGGGAGCATGTCACGACCCGAAAATTGGCACGTGACGGCCCTTAAACTACGCAACGTCCACATTCGTAATGCAATCTAAGTAAGCAGAAAACCCAGTAAATCTAAACCATCAAAAGTAGTAAGAACATTGTTAAAAGCTTTTGGGAATCTCAAGTAAAAATCTTTAAAGTCCAAATTTACTTTCTTTAAAATTTGGTAGCACCACCTTTGTAAAAACTAGCCCCAAAAATGGGTACAACAAAAGATATAAGTAAAGCATCCCCAACAGGAGCAAATCCACACCCAAAGGAGGAAAACAACCACCACAACAGATATACGACGCCGTAGCGAAGAAAAGACGATATAAAGTGACAACAGCATAAAAGACATCCAAAGTCACAAAAAATATACAATATCGTCCTCACAACTCGTCTCTAAGTCAACACATGAAGTAGTAGATGGAGAGCACTGGATACAACGAATATACAATGAGCAACATCGGATAACCGCAAAACCCTCCTATAGCAAAACTGCACACAGTCAGCCGTGGCGGTATCCGCTGCAAAAGATGATGCGATAAGAAGAAGAAGCCCTGCCGCGAGTGCTCTGAGGGACTACCTGCAAATCACTGTGGCACAACGGGGGTGAGTTGCCAACTCGTGAATAGTAATTAACATATGTAGGTAATCGCAAGTATGCACGTACTGCGATAGTCTATCACATGCAAGCTGATAGCAATAAATGGCAATATGTATATGCAAACAGTCATGAAAGGTACTCTATCAAGTATTACTAATACATGAAACATTGCATATCAAGTTAATGCTGAATATGGAATAAAATATGTCATCCTCACGAAATCCTCATATCCTGTAAGTCTCATGGAACCTAAGTGTCACGATCCGAAATGGCACGTAACTGGCACTTGAATCATATGAAGTCTATAGGACCCCATCTAATTCAAGTAAGCTAAAAATCCTAGAAATATAAACCATTTTAAGGAAGAAATGAAGAAAACTTACTTTAAAACAAGTGGTTTTAATAACATAAGCCGAATATGCATTTTTAAAATAATCAAGTACTTTCTGAAAAATTCGGCAGAGTTTCCTTTGTAAATACTAGCCCCAAAAGTGGTACAACATGCATAATATGAATAAAGGCATCCCCAAGTGAGAGCTGGCTCTTCGTCAATTGACGGTCACAACCACGCAAGCAATATAATATACAACGCCAAAGGGCGAGGATCAAAAATCAAAAAGGAAACTCAAAATCAACATGAAAACCATAATAATACAACGCGCGACTCTAAGGTTGAAATAATATACACTGGTCTTCTAAGGTTATCAAATAATACAATCCGGTTGATGGAGTTTACAAGATACAACTGAATAAATGAAAGTACAATGGTGGTCATGATACAAATGAACCCACCTACCAAAGCAATCACCCGGAATAGAAGCAGTGTGCCAGCAAAGCCGCAACGAACCTGTACGGCAAAACCTGCAAGAAACTGTGGCACAACGGGGGTGAGTTGCCAACTCGTGAGTACAAAACATCACCGAGCAAAAATTGTATGTATGACTCAATCCTAGGTCAATACGATCAGTATATATATATCCTCAATATGATAAGGTCTGAAGCATGAAAAGGTGGCAAGGGTAAACATCTATACATAAGTGTAATACTAAGTGCTCGTGTCAGTGCCTCAGGTAGCAACATATCATAATTGTGAGGTATGAATGCATGAAAACAGAATACATATAAATAAGAAAACTATTTTCTTTAATTAGTGAGATTTCTGTATATACAAAATCGAGGTATCATCAATGAAATCAATATAAAATCCGTGTCAAGCATCGACACAAAACATGTATCCAAATATCTGATATCTCGGGCTTTGGCTATCCGGACTGGCCCATATCATAAATCTCAATACCTCAAATCTCAATATCCCGGGGTCCGATTATCCGGACTGGCCCAACTCCGATCGGTATCCTCCGGATATCCGTCGAGTCACAATACAATCACCGGTAAGTAGTGCTCCCCTGTCATAGGCTCAACGCCATCATCTGCGACCTTCTCGCCCCGAGGTACCGCACCGGGTCCACCATACACCCACAAACGGTTCCTCCTCCCCCTAGAATCGGGTGTATGATATCGCTCGAGCCGAGAAAACTGATAGTGGAAATATCTCAAATCATATGAGAAAACCGCATTTGCTATCTTTTAAAAAGACGATAAGTTTATAAAATCTTTGTGGTTTCTCTAAATCCAGAAATCTCATGGAAATCCGAAATTATAAATCATGATGTAAATAAATAATGAATACTGGGCTCCGGCAATCCGGACTGGCCCATACTATCGCGTGTAAATGAATATATAAATATAAATGTGTGAGATAACGCAGTAAATAAATGCATTGTCTAAGCTATCATATAAAGCAAGCTCACTAATACCATGTCGAAACTATCAGCTAACAAACGATATCAATGAATAATATTCTCTAAAGTGTACGTGACATGGCAATTTCCGATGATGATGTGTGTGAGCCGGCGAGCAAGTGTACGTGGAGCATAGGCATCATCGGTAATGGTGTGGTGTCCTGTCAGCATGGTTTCATAATAATAATGATAACACAATAAAGCATGCAATGCAATGCAGCAACAAAAAAATATACGGAAAATGAATAGTAAACGCAGCATATACGAATCTACATTGATATATCTATGAGTCATACAGTTTTGCCATTTGAAATAACACGAATCGTGGTGTTTAGAAAATAGGGCTGCGGTGATTTTAAGAAAAGGTACATCCTCTGAAATATCTGTAGGATCCCTTGGCCTGTCTTTAAAATACTCGCGATTCAATAGTTTTGAAATAGATATAACTCGAGTCTAGTCTAACATCTATAAATAACTACAGTACTAAACTAACAGACTAATCGAAAAGGGTAAGGAAAACTATCTAAGTCTGAGTCGATATATATATATAGTCGGTGATCCCGCCTCGATAGTATCCCTTACGATAAACTATATAATATGGCATCCTCGAGTCAAGAGTGCGGATCTATCATCAATATAGCTCGTACGGTAAATCCATCGTACGGCATCCCAAATCTGGCTATGGGTCAAATATCACATTTATCTCATTTTTCGTATGGTATCCTTATCATCATATATCGTGAACCGGGGTACTGATCTAAGTCTAGTACAATACTGATACCATCTACATATATACATGAATGTGTATGAAAACACATCGCCAAAGGACCCACTATAATATCGTGTTGTATCTCATAATACGAACCACGTTCTATCACCGATCTCATGGCATCATGCCTAATCTCATCGACTCATCTGCAAATACCATATATTGTTCTCATCATCCGTGTATATGTATACGTATATATATATATATATACATAGTATCATATCCATGTGTGTATATATATATATACATATCCCCATATACACACAATAATAAAATGTATGCAAGTGTGTGTGTGCGTGTATGCAAAACATTACTCTAGGGTTTGCAACTACTAAACTAACTAAAAATGTTATCTACCAATTACACTAAAACTAACACCTGCTCTTCTAAAACCTTCTTGCTAGTAAGCAACGTTTCATATAACACGTAAACGTATATATAAATATATATAATATATGTTACACTATGAATTGCGGGGGTGCTATACGCCATCCACTCGACTTCCCCCGTACATATATATCTACTCACCTCGATTCTTGCTTGCCGATGTTGATGTCGCCATCTTCTTCTTCATCGTATGAAATCCACGTGAAGGTACCTACATATATAACACAATCGTAATGCACATTAAAATCAAGTCGGAAACCAATACGGCACACCAAACGCTTATAGGTTGAACTTATAGCCTCGCATGCAAAACACGACAATAAACCTAGTCGTTGACGTTCAAACGCCACACGACGAAAACACCATATCAAATACCAAATCAAAATTCATTAAAAGCTGCATAACAAAATTAGAAACTTCAAAAACATTCTCCAGATTTTACCCTAGGTGAAATTAGACGATTTTGCATATAGGAGGGGTCTAGTTTACTGCAAATGGAGCCATGGACCAAACCTGGGACCCTATTTCCTTGCTCTGGCCGTAAATTGCGGCCAGAATGGATATAATTGCGGCCATGGGTTGGGGTATGGGGCAAAGGTTTCAGTGGTAGCTTCCTATGTGCCTGCTTGTGTCCCTGTGTTTGCTAAATAAATTTCCAGGTCCCCGAGTCATAGCAGATATCAAAATACCTTCACAATTCTCAAAATTTCTCGATATCGGGGTTTCTAAGTGTGGGGTTTGTGGTTCTATCTCTAGTTTTAAGTCTCAATTCAAGCACTACGGTGGTTGTAAGGTCTCTACTAATCTCAATTACATCTTTGGATTCAATTCAAACCTAAATCCTTAACTTAGAATTTTCAAAGTTCGCTAAACCGCATTTAAACACTTCTAAACATGCATAGAAGCTAAAGTGAATGTAATACTACTCTAATGGTGGAGAAATTACCTCATTTGGCAACTCAAGAAATTTCTTGAGTTGCCCCAAGTGCCCAAAATCCTTGCTTTCTTGGTCCAAAGTGTTTGTGAGAAGCTTGTGCATGTTTTTTTGTGAAGTGGGGATGAACTTTTGAGTTGTTTTTGATGAAGCTGTGAGGGGTGTGAGGTGGTCGGAGATGATGGCAGCAACCATGTGAGAAGGAGAGGAGAGAAAAATGAGTGAATGGGTGAAGAGAGAATGGCTCAAGACCAAGGTTGACCCCTCACCCTCTCTCTCTCTCTCTCTCTCTTGCCCATACTTCTTTGTTTATCATTTCCTTTTCTTTTCTTTTGTTTTCTATTCTTTTATTTTCTCTTCACATAAAAACCCAAACCATGCTTGAAAATGAAGAAAAAACCATGTTAGAAAATGTAACAAATATGAAAAATGACTTGGTGCATGTCACATGCACAAAACTAGCTTAATGCACGATTAGCGATTTTAATCGCGATTAGCATTAAAATACTGTATAATAAATCATGAAAACTTATAATTTGCTTAAATCATATAAAACACCCTCATTTCAAAAATTTCTATAATTTTCCAAATATTTCCCGATTTATATAATTATACCGCATTATTAAAATATTCATAATATTTATTATTTAATTATAAAAATTCCCAAAAATAATATTTTATTTTTCTGAAATGTTACAGTCTTCCCCCCTTAAAGAAATTCGGTCCCCGAATTTAAATTTAAACCCCTCAATACTAAAACATTTCAGAAAAATAGCCAAGTCGTCGGGACTCCGAAATCATAAATACATAAAACACATCATAGCGCAATGCATGCGCATGAAAAATGAGCGGATAACTCAAAATCAAAACTCCGTCAAGCATCCCGCAATCATCGGAGTTATGGTGAAAACACCAATGTCTAAATTCAATACGAAAACCAACATGATATACATCAAAACTATACATGTAAACATCTGAAGGAAATGCATGCCAAACCCTTTTAAGTTGTTGTGCGATGCGCGTATCGCGACACAGTGGCGGACATCTATTACAAGAAAATAACTATATATATATATACCCTTTGTTTAACATACACGTCCCGCCGTTTTGGAAAAAAAATAATTTAGAAGGGTTTCCTTGTAACATTTTTCGTGTCATCTCGGACACGTAGTTAAATACTGAGACTATAGCTCCTTTTTGGAAATCCCTTCTGTAACTATCAATGCATGCAAAACAATATATGCAGGTATTGTCCTCGGACAAGTCCTGCTCAGCTACTATATCAAATAGTAAATATCATAAAAACATACTGCTCATAGGAAAACAATCCCAAATATATATAAGAATGCTACGTGCGTCTGGTGCGCACGGAAATCGAAATCAATAAATGTGCCATACATGTGCATAGAAACAAAATCTAAGTGCAACGGGTGTGAACAAAACACCTGTCAAAGGAAACTGGTGTGCCTGACAGCAATACTAGGTGCATCTGATATGCACGAAAAATCTCGATTTAGTGCATCTGATGTGCACCAAAATCGCGTCAAGCGCGTCAAGTCTGCGTAAAATCCAAATCAAGTGCACAAAGTGCACGAAAACAAATATCGAGTATCACAATCGAAAATGACGGTATACAACACATCTCAATCCAAATCAGATATACCGCGGTATATAATCTCACAACCATGTGCATTAGCATGCACAAAATCGAATCAAAATACTAACAGTGCATGAAAACTATGCCGAAAACACGAGTCAAATCATATGCAAACCATAGGTATGAAATCAAAATCAGCATCTCGAATGACATCAAATCAAAGTCAAGTGCAACTGTGGTGTACAAAATCTCAATCATGCAAATAAATCACCCAAAATACTGAAATCAATGATGGCGGAGACAGTCCCGCTCTAGCACATCCTCTAAAGATCTCTGGCCAACTTTCATGGTCACTCATAACATGTCTCGTCGATGATGCCGAACTCTGGCCTGCTGGGTGTGTGTAATATAACCGATCCTGGGTCCAAGTCTTTTCGTATAGTATTCCAGAAAAGTCCTGTCGAAGTCTCTCCAAAATCTCGTTTCTGTTGGACTGCCCGGAAGTTATCATCCTTTACTAAATCTATTTCTTGTTCCGGAACGGCTGCATACTCATCGCGACTCCTTCTGGAAGATAAATCCATAAACAACACCTCTGCATGCGTATCACATCTCTGATGTCAGCGGAGTGAAACGTCATCTTGTCAAGATCTCGCACAAACCTCTTGCTGCACTTTTCTCTAATGTCGACTGATTAGGACTCGTCTATTCGTGGCTGCATAGACTACGCTCCAACGGCTATACTCGTATCTGGAGTCTCCTAAGCAATATATCCCATCACATGACATCCGAATGACGTCAAACCTTTCGATCGATTCATCAAAGTCCCATAATCCCCCAAGAGCTCAACATCTTGAGTACGGTTTAATCGTATTCTAGTACATGCCACTGTACCTATGGATTAGCCGTAGAAGGGCAAACCCAAGCCTCATTAATGGCACCACTGAACTGCTGCAAACCCTAAGGTTTGAAAGCGTTCTCATGATCATTATATCGAGTTAGGGTTTCATTCTTCTAGAGGGTCCACAGAATTACTTGCATGTTTCTCCGAATACTTTAAACTTGGAAAAATGGGTTTCTGACATTCGATCGTCTCTATTGACTCCCAACGCACCTGCGTGAAGTCGTCACTAGATGGAATCAATTAATCTGATAACCTCGCATCGGGGTAGGCAACGAATCACATGTCCTAGTCATTCCTCCTTGAGTGACTAGCGATCTTCTATCATATCTCTAAGTATACTCGTGCGGCATTAGTTTTCAACATCTGGGGCGATATCTTGTTATTCGCAACAACAACTGGCTCATTTGTCCGCACGCTGAACAGTGCCTCAATCATCAAATAATCGGTGCCTCGACAGTCATCGCATCCGGCTGGCTGGCCTCTAGCAGTAGCTTGATCCTCTGGTGTTGAACTGCACGTCCGAGAAATCTCGTAAAAGCGATTCATCAAATGCTCATGGCGCGAAAACACAATAAAATGACGCCTCTATGCAATCGTATGTCCCTGGAATCATGCCCTGATCAGTCCTCGTCCGTGACAAGCTCATGCTGACGTAACTCTAGCCACAGCTCTCTCTGCCCGTGTAATCGTGGCAGCAAAAACCAAAAAGCAATATCGATGAGGATAGATCATAAGAATGAATATAATGCTGTGCAAGGAAATGTATATCCTAAGGCTTCTTAAGAGGAGTAGCGTATCGTAAGTATGCCGCGGAACATACATACGGTACGTCCCTGTCACGTCCCGAAAGTACGGAACATGACCGGCACTTAAACTACGAAACATCTCGAGGCGTACGTAATCTAAGTAAGCCGAAAACCCAGAAATCCAAACCAAGAAAAGTAGTAGAGTGAAGAAAAAACCAATTTAAATCAAGTAGTTTTATTAGCATAAGCCGAATTATGCGTTTTTAAAAACATCAAATATTTCTTGAAAATTTCGGCAGAGTCTCCTTCGTAAATACTGGCCCCCAAACGGGATACAACATGAATAGTATACGAAATCAATAAAAGGCATCCCCGAGCGGGAGCTAGCACTTCGTCAATCGACGGTCACAACCACACAAGTAATATAATATACAACGCCAAGGGCGAGGATCAAAACTCAAAAGGAAACTCAAAACCACAAGAAATCCACAGAAATATAACGCGCGACTCTAAGGTCGAAAGAATAACATCACTGGTCTCTATCTCAAAATAAATACATGTTTGGTTGATGGAATTTACTAGATACAACTGAATAATATTATACAAGGTAATATGATGGGTACGATACTAATAAACCCACCTACTAGCAAGTCACCCGAACGAAACTGTGCCCGCAAAGCCGTAATGAAACCTGTACGGCAAACCTGCAAGAAACTGGGGCACAACGGGGGTGAGTTGCCAACTCGTGAATAGAAAAACATCTACGAATAGAAATCGCATGAACAACGCAATCCTAGGTCAACGATCATAATATATCCTCAAATATATAACATCCAGCCTATAACAATGGCTAGGGTAAATATCTAACCAGAGTGTAATCCCATGTGCCCGTGTCAGTGCCTCAGGTAGCAATATATCATATGGATGATGTATGAATGCATGAAACAGAATGCATGTACTGATGAAAACTGCTGTCATAAATTAGTGAGATTTCTGTATCTTTTTAAAAACAAGGTATCATAAATGAAATCAGCATAAACAGTGCCTAGCATCGACACAAAACAAGTATCCAAATCTCTCGATATATCTGTGTCGCAATCTCTGTACCTCAATATCTCAAAATCTCTGTATGTCAATCTCACTAGCTAGGGCGCCGTCAGTCCAGACCGGCCCCTACCATCAATCTCAAGACCACGACGGTATCCTCCGGATATCCGACGCGTCGAGTAAAATCACCGGTAGGTAGTGCTCCCCTGCCAGGCTCACATCGTCATCATCACGCGCTTCTTGCCCCGGGGTACCTTACCGGGTCCACCATGTACCCGAAAAGGTTCATCCATCTCCTCGAATCGGGTCTCGAAATCTATCAGCAAACTCATGGTGGACGACTCATACATCATGGGAAAACCACGCTTTTCATTTAAAAAGAGAGAGAAGAAGTTTGTATAAGTTTTGCGGTTTTCCACCAAATCCAGAAAATCTCATGGAAATCTGAATCCAAAACCTTAATAGCACGTAAAATAGTGAATATATGCATGAGAATCCATGAATGCGGCATAACAATGAATAACAGTATGCATGAAGTAGCAGGTAATAACTACAATGTCTAAACTAGCATATAAAGCAAGTACACTAATATCATGTCTAAACTATTAGCTAACAGGCTATGTCAATGTAATAGTATTTTCTAAGTGTACGTGACATGGCAATTACCGATGAAGATGTGTGTGAGCCGGCAAGTAAGTGTACGTGGTACATACGCATCATCGGTAATGGTGATGGTGTCCTAACAGCATGATATCAATAATGAAATATGAATTACAACAAGTATGCGATGCGGAGCAACAGCAATAATGTGCGGGAGCTGAATACTAGACACAACGATAACTAAACTGCATTACCCTAATATAAGTCCTACAATAGTGCCTTTTGAAATAACACGAATCGTGGTGTTTTGAAAATAAGGGCTACGGTGTTTTTAAGAAAAGATATGTCTTTTGAAATATCCGTAGAATCCCTTGACCTGTCTTTTAAAATACCCACAATTCGTTAGTTTTGAAATAGGTAGGAGTCTAATCTAGTCTAACAACTACACTAAACTATACGGCTGAACTAACAAGCTGAACTACAGGTAAGGAAACCGCCTAACATCTGAGTCAATACGTATACATACCTGTATATATATTAGTCGGTGATCCCGCCTCAATAATATCATATCCGATACCATATCTATAATCAGACATCCCAAGTCAAGAGTGCGGATCAATCATCAATATATAGCTCGTACATAAATCCGTCGTACGGCATCCCCAAATCTGGGTACGGGTCAATATCATACTCATCACACCGTTCATCTGGTATCCTCTTTATCAAGATCATCATCTGGGGTACTGACCTACGTCTAGTACACTACTAATATCACTATTTACATGGCATTGTCATCCAAAGATCCGCTATAACATTAGGACGTATCTCAAGTACGAATCCTGCCATATCACCGATCCCACGGCCTCAACTCAAATCTCATCGACTTATCTCAATCCCAAGTATCATCCGCAAATCCAGTATGTGAACACCTAGTCCCATACCCAGGTGAACACATAAACACATCTCCCCATATACGCACAGGTAATAACATAGATGTATGCATGTGTGTGTGTGCGTGTGTGGGTATAACAACTACTCTAGGGTTTCGCAACTAAAACTAAACTAATCCATGAACACCTAGAATCTGCCTTTATCATCAAGTCTCATATCAACATAAAATATATAATCAAAATATATGTGTGTATACGTATTCGTATACATCACCACGAACTGCGGGGGTACTATACGCCATCCACCCGACTTCTCCCCGTAGATATAAATCTACTCACCCGGTCCTCGCTCGCCAGTGCCGACGTCGCCACGCGCTTACTTGTAGTCTCGAAGTCCACATGGGGTACCTACATATCATAACGCATCGTATCGCATTAAAACCAAATTCGAAATCGAAACGGCATATGAAAATCAAATCGGCACGTGTATCACGCATAGGTCAAAACCTATCGCCTACGCATGCAAGAATAGCCAAACCAACCCTCGATGTCAATGTACAAACGTCAAACCATCGAGAAAAACCCAAACACTCACATTTGCGCATTCACGAACACTAATTATAATATAAAATAGGTTAAAATTCACAAAAACCCCAAATTCTCCTTAAAAGCCATTTTTCCGAAAATCTAGCAAGCAAAATTTACCCGTTTTAGTACAAAACTCGACGTTTAAACAAATCTAGTGGGCATAATACTTATTAAATATCTTAAATAGATCATAAAAACAATTTCCATAATTTAATTCCAATAAATTTCATTAATCCCAAAATTCTAGTTTACAATATACCCAAATTTTAACAATTTTATAGCAAAAATGCACAAACAACAATTTAGCTTGGATTTTCATGAAATAAAAGCATTAAACCACTCAATATAATATTTATAATGACATGAAACCTTAATTTGAATTTTATCTCACAAGAATATAATTATTTTAAAAACCTAGTTTACAATTTATATAAATATCACAATTTAAATCAACAAAAAGCAAATTAGCAACTTAATATGGTTTAGCAAAATATTAATATGGCAAATACCACCCACAACCATAGTCTCACAACACAAAACCCTAACTAGATTTTTCACAAATCCTAATCTAAACCTTCTCTTGCAAACCCACAACTTTCAATTAAACCGAAATTAAGCACCTAACAAGCTTCAATAAGAAATTTAAACCAAAAAGAACAATGGGTCAAAAGTTATACCTCATAACCATGAATCAAACTACAAATCTAGACCTCTAATTTGAAATCCTTGCACCAAGATCCATGCTAAAGAAGATGAGGGAAAATGGGTAGGAATCGGATTTGGATTTCGGTGAGGTTTTACTTGATTTTTTGACAATTTTTTTTGATGGAAAAGAGAGGAGAAGAAGGAATGGGGGGGGCTGCTGTTGGGGCATGGTGATTTTCGGCAAGAAATTGGAGGGGGTGAGGGAGGAGAGAGAGTGAGGTGGAGAAAGTGTTGAAAAAGTCAAAATCCACCCTTTTACTTTTATCTCTTTCTTTTCTTTTCTTTTCTTTTCTCTTGAAAGTGAGGTGATTGGAGAGAGAGAGAGAGAGGGTGGGCCTGTCAAGTGGGGCCGGCCACATGGGGAGGGGGAGAGACGATGAGGTGTGGGTGTGTGGGTTAGGGAAAAAGATAAATGTATTACCCCAATTCCCATTAACACTAATTTCGCTAATTAAGCCATTTTCTTCGATATTTTCTAAACCGTTTTGGCAAACCATTTCATTTCAAAAACCACATGATAAAATTTTGTTTAATGTGTTATGATGCACAAAATTTGTTTCAACTCATTCCAATTTGTAATTTTCCCTAATTAAATGTATTAGGGACGGCTTAAAATAATATTAAAATAATTAATTTCGGAAAAAATTTCAGAAAATTTGAAATTTCACCAGTGGCTCAATAAACACCAAATACTAGCAATTTCATAGCTAGAATATGTGTATTTAATTTTACAATAAAGATATTTGTATTTTGACTTTTTACGGAAAACCCACCTTATTTTACCGATTTTCCGAAATTTCACTGAAACGATTTTCAAAACGTTACAGTCACTCTCCTTAAGTCACCTACTCCATCAATCAAGCTCAACCTACGCGATGAAAGTTTGGGTCTAATACCCACTCGACTACGTCTAAGTTCCGTAAGGTCAAGCCTAGATTCCGTATATATACAAACGCCCTAGGCTCCGTATAATCAAACATAGACTCGAACCAAGGTTAACCTAGCGTTCTGATACCAACTTTGTTACGACCCGAAATGGCACATGACTGGCACTTGAATCATATGAAGTCTATAGGACCCCATCTAATTCAAGTAAGCCAAAAATCACAGAAATCTAAACCATTTTAAGGAAGAAGTGAAGAAAACTTACTTCAAAACAAGTGCTTTTAATAACATAAGCCGAATATGCATTTTTAAAATCATCAAGTTCTTTCTGAAAATTTCGGCAGAGTTTCCTTTGTAAATACTGGCCCCAAAAGGGGTAAAACATGTATAATATGAATAAAGGCATCCGCAAGCGAGAGCTAGCTTTTCGTCAATTGACGGTCACAACCTCGCAAGCAATATAATATACAATGCCAAAGGGCGAGGATCAAAACTCAAAAAAGAAATTCAAAATCAACATGAAAACCATAATAATACAATGCGCGACTCTAAGGTCAAAAAAATATACACTGGTCTTCTAAGGTTATCAAATAATACAGTCTGGTTGATGGAGTTTACTAGATACAACTGAATAAATGAAAGTACAATGGTGGTCATGATACAAATGAACCCACCTACCAAAGCAATCACCCGGAATGGAAGCAGTGTGCCAGCAAAGCCGCAACGAACCTGTACAGCAAAACCTGCAAGAAACTGTGGCACAACGGGGGTGAGTTGCCAACTCGTGAGTAGAAAACATCACCGAGCAAAAATTGTATGTATGACTCAATCCTAGGTCAATACGATCAGTATATATATATCCTCAATATGATAAGGTCTGAAGCATGAAAAGGTGGCAAGGATAAACATCTATACATAAGTGTAATACCAAGTGCTCATGTCAGTGCCTCAGATAGCAACATATCATAATTGTGAGGTATGAATGCATGAAAACAGAATACATATAAATGAGAAAACTGTTTTCTTTAATTGGTGAGATTTCTGTATATACAAAATCGAGGTATCATCAATGAAATCAATATAAAATCCGTGTCAAGCATCGACACAAAACATGTATCCAAATATCTGATATCTCGGGCTCCGTCTATCCGGACCGGCCCATATCATAAATCTCAATACCTCAAATCTTAATATCCCGGGCTCCGGCTATCTGGACTGGCCCCTGGGCTCCGGCTATCCGGACTGGCCTAACTCCGATCGGTATCCTCCGGATATCCGTCGAGTCACAATACAATCACCGGTCAGTAGTGCTTCCCTGTCACAGGCTCAACGTCATCATCTGCGACCTTCTCGCCCCGGGGTACCGCACCGGGTCCACCATGCACCCACAGACGGTTCCTCCTCCACCTCGAATCGGGTGTATGATATCCCTTAAGAGCCAAGAAAACTCATGGTGGATATATCTTAAATCATATCATGAGAAAATCGCATTTGCTATCTTTTAAAAAGACGATAAGTTTATAAAATCTTTGCGGTTTCTCTAAATCCAGAAATCTCATGGAAATCCGAAATCATAAATCACGATGTAAATAAATAATGAATACAGGGCTCCGGCAAACCGGACTGGCCCATACTATCGCATGTAAATGAATATATAAATATAAATGCATGAGATAACGCAGTAAATAAATGCAATGTCTAAGCTATCATATAAAAGAAAGCTCACTAATACCATGTCAAAACTATCAGCTAACAAGCGATATCAATGAATAATATTCTTTAAAGTGTACGTGACATGGCAATTTCCAATAATGATGTGTGTGAGCCGGCAAGCAAGTGTACGTGGAGCATAGGCATCATCGGTAATGGTGCTGGTGTTCTGTCAGCATGGTTTCATAAAAATAATGATAACACAATAAAGCATGCAATGCAATGCAACATCAAAAAAATATACGGAAAATGAACAGTAAACGCAGCATATACAAATCTACATTAATATATCTATGAGTCATACAGTTTTGCCATTTGAAATAACACGAATCGTGTTGTTTAGAAAATAGGGCTATGGTGTTTTTAAGAAAAGTTACATCCTCTGAAATATCTGTAGGATCCCATGGCCTGTCTTTAAAATACTCACGATTCATTAGTTTTGAAATAGGTATAACTCGAGTCTAGTCTAACATCTACAAATAACTACAGTACTAAACTAACAGACTAATCGAAAAGGGTAAGGAAAACCACCTAAGTCTGAGTCGATATATATATGGTCGGTGATCCCGCCACAATAGTATCTCATACGATACACTATATAATATGGCATTCTCGAGTCAAAAGTGCGGATCTATCATCAATATAGCTCGTACGGTAAATCCATCGTACGGCATCCCAAATCTGGGTATGGGTCAAATATCACATTTATCTCATTTTTCATCTGGTATCCTTATCATCGCATATCGTGAACCGGGGGTACTGATCTAAGTCTAGTACAATACTGATACCATCACATATATACATGCGTGTGTATGAAAACACATCGCCAAAGGACCCGCTATAATATCGTGTTGTATCTCATAATACGAACCACGTCATATCACCGATCTCATGGCATCATGCCTAATCTCATCGACTCATCTCTAAATACCATATACTATTCTCATCATCTGTGTATATGTATACGTATATATATATATATATACATAGTCCTATACCCATGTGTATATATATATACATATCCCCATATACGCACAGTAATAAAATGTATGCATGTGTGTGTGTGCGTGTGTGCAAAACATTACTCTAGGGTTCGCAACTACTAAACTAACAAAAAACGTTATCTACCGATTACACTAAAACTAACACCTGCTCTTCTAAAACCTTCTTGCTAGTAAGCAACGTTTCATATAACACGTAAACATATATATAAATATATATAATATATGTTACACAACGAATTGCGGGGGTGCTATACGCCATCCACCCGACTTCCCCCGTGGATATATATCTACTAACCTCGATTCTTGCTTGCCGATGTCGATGTCGCCATCCTCTTCTTCATCATATAAAATCCACGTGAAGGTACCTACATATATAACACAATCGTAATGCACATTAAAATCAAGTCAGAAACTAATACGGCACACCAAACGCTTATAGGTTAGAACCTATAGCCTCGCATGCAAAACACGACCAATAAACCTAGTCGTTGATGTTCAAACTCCACACGACGGAAACACCATATCAAATACCAAATCAAAATTCATTAAAAGCCGCATAACGAAATCAGAAACTTCGAAAACATGCTCCAGATTTTACCCTAGGTGAAATTAGCCAATTTTGCATATAGGAGGGGTCTAGTTTACTGCAAATGGAGCCATAGACCAAACCTGGGACCCTATTTCCCTGCTTTGGCCGCAAATTGTGGCCAGAATGGATATAATTACGGCCATGGATTGGGGTATGGGGCTAAGGTTTCAGTGGTATCTTCCTAGGTGCCTGCTTGTGTCCCTGTGTTTGCTAAATAAATTTTCAGGTCCCCGAGTCATAGCAGATATCAAAATACCTTCACAATTCTCAAAATTTCCCGATATCGAGGTTTCTAAGTTTGGGGTTTAGGGTTCTATCTCTGATTTTAAGTCTCAATTCAACCACTATAGGGGTTGTAAGGTCTCTACTAACCACAATTACATCTTTGGATTCAATTCAAACCTAAATCCTTAACTTAGAATTTTCAAAGTTCGCTAAACCGCATTTAAACATGCATGGAAGCTAAAGTGAATGTAATACTACTCTAATGGTAGAGAAATTACCTCATTTGGCAACTCAAAAAATTTCTTAAGTTGCCCCAAGTGCCCAAAATCCTTGCTTTCTTGGTCCAAAGTGTTTGTGAGAAGCTTGTGCATGTTTTTTTGTGAAGTGGGGATGAACTTTTGAATTGTTTTTGATGAAGTTGTGAGGGGTGTGAAGTGGTGGGAGATGAGGGAAGCAGCCATGTGAGAGGGAGAAGAGAGAAAAATGAGTGAATGAGTGAAAAGTGAATGGCTCAAGACCAAGATTGACCCTTCACCCTCTCTCTCTCTCTTGCCCATACTTCTTTGTTTATCATTTCCTTTTCTTTTCTTTTGTTTTCTATTCTTTTCTTTTCTCTTCTCATAAAAACCCAAACCATGCTTGAAAATGAAGAAAAAGCCATGTTAAAAAATGTAACAAATGTGAAAAATGACTTGGTGCATGTCACATGCACAAAACTAGCTTAATGCATGATTAGCGATATTTAATCGCGATTAGCATTAAAATAGTGTATAATAAATCATGAAAACTTATAATTTGCTTAAATCATATAAAACACCCTCATTTAAGAAATTTCTATAATTTTCCAAATATTTTCCGATTTATCGGTATTTAATTATACCGCAATATTTAAATATTCATAATATTTATTATTTAATTATAAAAATTCCCAAAAATAATATTTTATTTTTCTGAAATGTTACACTGAGTGTCCAACATCTACACCCGAAAACATCATGAAATGTAGTGTCCAATATCGACACATAAATACTCATCTATCAAGCGCCGTCACTACGACTGGCCCTGATATGTACGTATCATACGTCTCTCGGAAATCCGAGTGCCCAGCTTCGACACTCGTAATCCATGTATCCATATGGACATGACTCCGGTCGGTATCCCCATGGTAACCGCCGAGTCCAAATTTAATACTATCACCGGTAAGGTAGTACTCCCCTGCCTCGGGCTCACCGCCTAACAATACGAGTTTTCTTGCACCGGGGTACCTCCGGGCCCCACCATGTACCCGCACATAGCCCACTCCACTCCTCGCATGGGATATATAACACAAATCTCAGAACCGAGAAATCTCATAGTGGACGCACTGAAATATCATATCAAGAGGAATCGGGTTTTTCAAACAATGCATAATTTTATGAACTACCACGGTCCTCAAATCCAGAAAACATCAAGTAATGAATAAGAATACTTGCATAGATCATTATGATGGTATATATTATACATGTGTACATATATAACAGCGTCCCATACCACTGATATATATATATATATACATATATATATCAGCGTCCCATACCACTGATATATATACGCAGGAGTAAAACATCCAGAAAACATCATATGAAATCCATATCTCAATGCGAAATCCATGAAATAATATATACAACATGAAACAGTAATATGAGCATATAAAGGAAAAACCGCTATTTAACTGCAACAAGTTATTAAGTATATCATGCGGTTCCTAATTTCTCCGAAATCAAATGCAACATCATATACAGGTGAACATGTAGCTATAACCAGGTATATGTGTAATCATGTAGGTATAGCAAGGTATATGTGTAAGTATGTAAGTCTGCAAGGTATACTACCTATCATATGCGCAATCGCATAAGGTTCAATGACTCCACGTCAATGACAAAACAATACCACATAGGTATATATAACCCTAGCAAGGTAAGTGGGTGTACATATAAGTATGTGCGCATGATGTACATGTAGCTAGCAAGGTATATGAGTGTACATGTAAGTATGTATGCATGATGTACATGTAGCTAGCAAGGTATATGAGTGTACCTGTAAGTATGTGCGCATGATGTACATGTAGCTAGCAAGGTATATGAGTGTACATGTAAGTATGTATGCATAGCAAGGCATATGTGTAAGCATGTAGATATACAGGTATACTATGTTTCATATGCAAAATGGAATATAAGGACCATGTCTCAATGTCCCTAACCAATACAGTATCACGTATATATAGGTGTTGTGCGTGTCATGGAAATTATCGACGGTGTGGGTGTAGCATACAATTAGTGCTCGTGCAACATGAACCGTCAATAATGGTGTTGTGTCTCATTAACACTATGTCCAAATGCAATAGGTAAATGAGATATGCAACAATGGTACACATGCACAATCAATGTCCATATACTTATAACTAATAATCATGTCATTTAATCTATCCCAGACGCATAACGCCATACGGGCGATTCCCCTGTAGATGTTAAATCTACTCACAAATGATCTTGGGCTAAGTAAAGCCAACCACTCGCTTTCCCTTCTTCGCAGCGTCCGAATTCCCCGCCTGCGACCCTAAGATCATAAAACAACAATACAATAAGTTCACATTAGCAATCGACCAATAACACGTATCCACTACGTTTGACCGACGCACCAACTCCAAACATACTCACAAGTGTTCGTCTAGTGGCTAACATGCGTAGCGACACTACGAAACCAACCCAAGAGCAACAGCTACACAAGAATACAGACCGTGTCGGATAACGTAACACGCGTAGTCGAAACACTAGAAACAAGCAAAGTGGTCCCAGATTTTGCTACACAGACAATTGGTGAAAATTACAAGTGCCATGAGACCACATACAACCCCAGAGACCCCTACACCAAAACTCAAACCCAAACTCCCCAGTCTGGCCGCAAATTGCGGCCAGAAGCAATAAATCTACGGCCAAGTTGGGAGGGAATTGTCTCAGGTTTTTATGGTGGGTTCTAGGTCATAACACTAGATCACTGTGATGAGAACTTTTCCAACAAACACCTGGTTTAACAGTAGATCATCCGAGACCCAAAACTACATTAAAAATATGTTATTTGCACGAAACGAAACTTTACGCGTTCTAAACTGAAATTAATAAGCTACGCAACACTAAAAGCACCTACTTAAAAGATAGAGATCATACATACTCCCACAAGCTCAAAGATCCTATCTTTCCAAGCTCTAAGGGATCTTAGAGGCAAAACAAGTCTTGAGAAGTGATTTGGGTGATGTTTAGTGAAGGTTTTATGATGGAAAAGTGATGAAGAGGTGAAGGTTCAGTTGAGGGTTGAGGGAAATGAAGAGAACTGAGAATTAGATCAAGTGAGAGAGAATGAGAGTGAAAGAGTGAGTTAGAGAGAGAGAGAGGCGAGTGAAATGGTGAGAGGGTAAGTGTACCAAGCATTAACTCTCCTCATTAACGCAAGTCATGACTCTCTCATGACTCACCAAGCCACCTCCTCCCAATCCAAAACACCAAAAGAAATATCTCTCTTCACACAAAATATCTAAGGGTTTAGGGTTAAGGTTAAGCAAAGTAAGGATTAGGATTAACTTAAGGTTGTCATGGTCACTAACGAGATTAACACAAACTAACCCTCACATTAACGTACACACGTGTGTGCAAGCCATAACAAAAAAATAATAAAATATTAATTAATTGTTATAAAATGTGAGGAACCCAAATTAACAAACTTTTTACAGAAAACCCGCATTATCGCTTAACTAACACTAATCGCATTCTAATGTGTTACGGAGCAGGGTAGTCCATAAGCACATCCTTAAATGGTCCTTAGTCGCGTGAGTATCGAGATTGGACATTGATACTCCAGATGTAACGTGTTAAAAATGATTAAATAAATAATTAAATGAATAAAAGTGTTTAAGTGAATTTTAGGATTTTCGGTAAAGTAAAATGTATTTTTCGTAAAACCAAACCGTGATTGTTTTCATTATAATTTTTAAAATATCTATTTTAATTATGAAATTACTAGTAAATGGTGTTTATTTAGCCACTTATAAATTTTTAGTTTAATAAAATATTTTTCCTAAATTAATTATTTTAAATATTAACATAAGCTTTATTTTTACACTAAATTAGTGTAAATTACAAATTTAAATGGTTTTAATTTGTAAAAATGAACCATGGCATGTTAGAAATTAGTGTGTATCATGCAAAAATTATTTGCAAATTTTTCCTATTTTCTAGAGCTTTCTTGAGTTGCTATAGTAAATTAATAAATAAATAATTAAATAAAGCATGAAAAGACTTTATGTGATGTTTCTTCTCTTGAAAGTTCTACACAACATCACACCCTCTTCTTTCTCTCCCTCACCTCCCACTAGTGGCCGGCCTCACCCATGGCAGCCCCCCCCCCCCATTTCCCACTTCATTTTATTTCAAAATTCATCAAAAATACTTCAAAAATCCAATTAAAATTCCACAAAATCCTAATTTCTTCATACCCTTTATTCTCTACTCTTCTTTACATGGATTTTGGAGTGGGAAAGCATGTATTTTTAGGCTCATTTTCAAGTTTGGACATGAGGTTGTGGAGGTATAAATCTTTCTCTTTTGTTTTATTTCCATTAGATGTTTCTTTTAAAGCATAATTAGATTAATTAGATTAATTCTAGTTGCAAATTTAAAAATTCAAGTTAGGGTTTGCAAATTCAAGAGGTGGTTTTTATTAATTAATTAGGGTTATAATAGCTAGTTTAACATCTTTTAGAGTGGAAAATTCTTGCATGGTGGTGGTATAATAAATTGTTATCGAAATTGTTTTAATTAAACTATTTAGCTAACTAGATTTTTCTAAAATGTGTTTGTGGGTAAAATAAAATTTTTATTAAGGTTGTTATCATTAGATGGTAGTTTTAATAAGAATATTAGCATATTAATTGAATGAAAAACTTAGTTTGATCACTAGATTACTTTGATAATTGGAAAAATAGTAATAAAATGCTATTATTTTGTAAACTAGATTTTTGGAACTTCTAAATAAATGTTATTAAAAATATAATTTATGGTTTCATTGAATAATTATCATTATGAATTGTGGTTTAATACATTAATTCGTGCAAATCATGTTTTGTGGTGGAATTGTGGTGTTTTGCTTGAAAAATGTTGAAAATTGTTAAATGTTGCAAACTAGAAATTTCAAATTAATATAAATTTGTGTAATAAAAATATAGTAACGGTTTGTATAGTCTAGTTATGCTATATAATGAGTTTATAACTATTGGTTTCATTTAAATGTTAAGTTTTGATGAAAAACGGTAAATTGGCAATTTCGGTTTTTACGAAATTGGACGGTTTGATGGATTTTAGGGTTTCGATGGATTTAATCATGTTTTATAATACAAGTAATGTGTTTTAAAACTACGAGTTATTTGTTAATGTTTATCTCGATCCATCGGAGTTTGTACGCCGATATCGAGCGATATTTGGTTCTTTTGCGTGGACGGGACATAGGCTTTAACCTATGCTGGTTCATTGCGTCGTTTTGACTTTTGTATGTGATTCAGTTTACGATGCTATTTATATGTTTGCATTTAGGTACCCCTCACGTGGACTGCGGGCGATGAAGAGGAGGATGGCGACACCGTCTTCGGCAGACATGGACCAGGTGAGTAGATGTATATCTACGGAGGGAAGTCGGGTGGATGGCGTTTAGCACCCCCGCAACGTAGAATAGGAATAGTGCTTATTGACATTAGGAAACCAGATGTGACCCTAGATTCTTAATCAGTAGGACCCTAGTATTGACCCTAGGCTGGACTAGACTGATTTAGGAAAACCATACCTAAGGATGAATACTTTGGGAGAGGTTCGTAGGTTTCTGATAGAAACACGCACGCACACACTGAAACTCGACATGGCGTGTACGTATATGTGTGTATATATATAAAACTTGGTATAGGTGTATATATACACAACACGTATATGGGATTCATTGATGTGATATGATATCTAAGGTAGGATGAAACAGTATAACTGGGCTTGATGCCGTGATTCTTGACTATACAGTCGTATTAAAGTGTTAGCGGATCATTAGAGAATGACATAATGAACATGAATATATATAAATTATGAAGGGTGATGGTGATATTGAGGTACATGGGACGCTAAAATAGTACCTGGGCTGTAGCTTGTGACTTGATGATGATAAGATATCGGTAGGACTTAATCACAATATGATACATGTGACATGATATTTCTGAGGATAAACTAATGATTATTCCATGATGGCAATGATATATGATTTATGTATGCGATTATAGTTTAGCACCTTGATCATGAGATGTGTTGATGATGACACATTACGAATAATGAGACACCTAGGAGATACTTGACCCGTACCCCGATATTGGGATGCCGTACGATGGATTTTACCGTACGAGGCTTAGATATGATGATTGATCCGTACTCTTGATTCGAGGAAGCCGTACTACGTACGTGACGCTATTGAGGCGGGATCGCCGACTATTAGAGATATTGGTTCAGACCTTAGGTAGATGCTTGTTTCTTATTGACTAGTTTCTTAGGTTAGTTCCTTAGGATATTAGATGGACACTAGTTTAAGTTCGACTCACATAGTGGTAGTTATACTCGTATATCGCAGGGGAGTGGATAATGCACATCTGTCTTGCATTCATACTGTAATCATCATAGTGCATGTTCTTTAATATGTTGCTATAATCAGAATAAACTTTACCTGTTAGGACACCAGCACTATTACCGATGATGCGCATATTCTACGCACACTTATTTGCCGGCTCACACACATCATCATCGGTAATTGCTATGTCACGTACACTTTAGATCATATTGTCTTTTATGGATAGAATCAGTTAACAACTAGACCGATATAACATTGTGATTATTCTCTGACATTAGTACAGACATGATATTTATTGCTTAGACATTCATGCATTCATATTTTCATGTTATCCTGCAGTATTATGGGCATATGCCGACACTTATCATATACTTACTCATGATTTTAAGATTTGGATTTCTATGAGATTTCTGGATTTTTGGGGAAAACCGCAAGAAATTATAAAACCTTCTCTCTCTCTCCTCCTCTCTTTTTAAAATAAGATGCGGTTTTCTCGTGATGTACGTGTCGTCCACCATGAGTATTTCATGTTTTCTGTTGGATTTCGAGACCCGATTCGAGGATTGGATGAACCGTCTCGGGTACATGGTGGGCCCGGTATGGTACCTCGGGGCAAGAAGATCGAGTTGTAGACGATGAGCCTGGCAGGGGAAGGCTACCTACCGGTGATGTCTGGCGCGGCGGATATCCGGAGGTTACGGACCGTTGTCGTGAGATTTGATGATATGGGCCGATCCGGACTGACGGAGCCCGAGATATTGAGACTTGAGATTACATGTGTTGTGTCGATACTTGACACGGATTTCCATGGATTTCATTGTTGAGATTTCAGATTCTTATACACATTTTACTATGATAATAGCTAAAGATTTCTTATACATATATATCTGGATTTCAGGATTTGTTACTTTACATTCATGGTTCATGCATTTCATTTCATATGACATAGTATTATATGAGGCACTGACACGAACACGGAGTATCTGCACTTACACGTAGTATTACCCTGCTATTACTAGATGGTTGGGATTTAGTAGTGTATTATTATGACCTAGGATAGCGTCGTGCATTCGATTTCTTTTCGTAAATGTCTTCTACTCACGAGTTGGCAACTCACCCCCGTTGTGCCAAATTTTATTACAGGTTCGATGTACAGGTTTCCCTGGCAGCTTGCTGGCACATCTATTCTTTCAGGGTGATTTGCACTGTAGGTTGGTTCACTTGTATCCGAACCACCATTGAACTTTTATTCTTTCATTTGTATCTAGTAAACTCCATCAACCATACTTGTATTACTTGATAAGTTTATTGGACCAGTCTTTTATTTCGACCTTAGAGTCGCGCATGTATTATTCTGATCTGGTGGTTTTGTTTTCTTTTGAGTTTTGAGCCTCGCCCTTTGGCATTGTATATTATTGTGTTTGTTGTGGTTGTTTCCGCCTGTTGGCGTTGAGCTAGCACCCGTTTGGGGATGCTTTTTATTGTTTATTTATATTATACTTGTTGTACCCGTTTGGGGGCCGGTTTTTATAGAGGAGACTCTGCCGAAATTTTTGGTAAAATTTGCTGATATTTTTATACTTGTTTTCTTTTCTTTTCTTCTTTTTCTTCTTTTATGGTTTAGATTTCTGGGCTTCGGCTTACTTAGGTCACGTGGCGCCTCTAGACGCTTCGTAATCTAAGTGCCGGTCACGTTCCGTACTTTCGGGTCGTGACAAAGTTGGTATCAGAGCGCTAGGTTTAACCCTGTATAAGTCTAGATGACCCTTGGTTGATGGAGTAGGCGATTTAGGTAGAGTAACGTACCATGGGTATGGTCCGCGGCATACTTACGATACGCTACTCTGCTTAAGGAGCCTTAGGATGTACATTTGTTTGCACCGTATTTCATTCGTTCCTTTGATCTATCTTCGTCGATGTCGGAGGGTGGTTCTGTTACCACGGGCGCACGGGCAGAGGGAGCTGCGGCTCGAATGCGATAACCATTAGAGTATTGGTTATTCTTGAGGATTGAAGCATTGCTTAGCGTGTGGACGAAGGGTATTCACATGCCATCCGGATGAAGTTAAAGGGTTCGAACGATTATCAGAAAACCATTTTCCCAAGTTTAAGGTATTCGGAAGAACATGCAGGTATTTCGATGGACCCTTTAGAAGAATGAAACCCTAACTCGACATAATGACCACGAGAACGCCCTTGAACCTTAGGGTTTACGGTAGTTCCGCGGTGCCATTAGTGAGGCTTGGGTTTGCCCTTCTACGGCTGGATCATCGATGCTGGGGTATGTACCGGATATTTTTAAACTGTACTTGAGTGTTGAGCTCTCGGGGAATTATGGGATTTTGATGGATCGATCGAAAAGTTAAATGTAGTCCGGATATCAAGTGAAGGGATCGACTATGTGGGAGACTCTAGACATGAGGATTGCCGTTGGTAGCGCAGTCAGCACACCTATGAAAGAACGAGTTCGAAGCAGTCGACATCAGAGGAAAGAGACGCACATTGACGATAGTGTTTACAATTGTGATTTAGTGATTTGAATTTCATATTTTCATTGATTGGATTTTTGTATTTTGAGGATTTTGTTCTACGATTGGTATTTCATGTGTGTACCTTCATTCTATTTGTGTTTCATATATCAGTTGTATTGATGTTGTTTAGTACACACCCAGTACACTTGATTTGGTTTTATTTATATTTTGGGATTTTTGATTGATTTCGTGCAGAGGGGTTACAATTGATTTTTACATATGTTTCGACCTAGTTTTCATGCATTTTTGTACTGTGATTTCGATTTTGATATTCAATGTATGTTTTCGTGCACCATGTGCACCTGATTAGGATTCTTGCGCATACTTGGCGCACTTGATGCGATTTTGTGCACACCAGATGCACTAACTCGGGGTTTTGTGCAGATTAGATGCACCTGATATTGTGTCGTGCACGCCCGTTGCACTTGACAGATGTTTTTGGTGCACACCTGTTGCACTTAGTTTTGTTTTGTGGGTATTCATGGTATCTGTATTTGGTTTCGATTTCAGTGCGCACCGGACGCACATGACATTTTATTGATGTGATTGGGATTGATTTTAGTTTGAGCAGTATGTTTTCCTAATTATTATTATTGATTTAGTAACCAGGCGGGACGTGTATGTTAAATAAACGACATATATATATATATAGTTATTTTTTTAAATTAAATGTCCGTTACTTATGCCGTGACACGTGCATTGCACGGCGATTTTCAAGAGGGTTTTTGTATGCTTCTTTATTATGATGATTCGGCGATTTTACTAGGATGCGAACTATATATAAGTTATAGATTGATGTATATTATGATGGTTTTCATATTGAGTTTTGATATTTTATTCTCGCCATAACTCCGATGATTGCGTTATGCTTGACGGAGTTGATTTTTGTTATGTATTGATGATTTCGGAGCCCCGACGATTTGGATGTTTTGCTAAACGTTTTAGTATTTGGAGGGGGAGTTTTAATTTAAATTCGGGGACCGAATTTCTAAAAGGGGGGAAGATTGTAACGTGTTAAAAATGATTAAATAAATAATTAAATGAATAAAAGTGTTTAAGTGAATTTTTGGATTTTCGGTAAAGTAAAATGTATTTTTCGTAAAACCAAACCGTGATTGTTTTCATTATAATTTTTCAAATATCTTTTTTAATTATGAAATTACTAGTAAATGGTATTTATTTAGCCACTTATAAATTTTTAGTTTAATAAAATATTTTTCCAAAATTAATTATTTTAAATATTAACATAAGCTTTATTTTTACACTAAAGTAGTGTAAATTACAAATTTAAATGGTTTTAATTTGTAAAAATGAACCCTGGCATGTTAGAAATTAGTGTGTATCATGCAAAAGTTATTTACAAATTTTTCCTATTTTCTAGAGCTTTCTTGAGTTGCTATAGTAAATAAATAAACAAATAATTAAATAAAGCATGAAAAGACTTTATGTGATGTTTCTTCTCTTGAAAGTTCTACACAACATCACACCCTCTTCTTTCTCTCCCTCACCTCCCACTAGTGGCCGGCCTCACCCATGGCAGCCCCCTCCCCCCATTTCCCACTTCATTTTATTTCAAAATTCATCAAAAATACTTCAAAAATCCAATTAAAATTCCACAAAATCCTAATTTCTTCATACCCTTTATTCTCTACTCTTTTTTACATGGATTTTGGAGTGGGAAAGCATGTATTTTTGAGGCTCATTTTCAAGTTTGGACATGAGGTTGTGGAGGTATAAATCTTTCTCTTTTGTTTTATTTCCATTAGATGTTTCTTTTAAAGCATAATTAGATTAATTAGATTAATTCTAGTTGCAATTTTAAAAATTCAAGTTAGGGTTTGCAAATTCAAGAGGTGGTTTTTATTAATTAATTAGGGTTATAATAGCTAGTTTAACATCTTTTAGAGTGGAAAATTCTTGCATGGTGGTGGTATAATAAATTGTTTATCGAAATTGTTTTAATTAAACTATTTAGCTAACTAGATTTTTCTAAAATGTGTTTGTGGGTAAAATAAATTTTTTATTAAGGTTGTTATCATTAGATGGTAGTTTTAATAAGAATATTAGCATATTAATTGAATGAAAAACTTAGTTTGATCACTAGATTACTTTGATAATTGGAAAAATAGTAATAAAATGCTATTATTTTGTAAACTAGATTTTAGGAACTTCTAAATAAATGTGATTAAAAATATAATTTATGGTTTCATTGAATCATTATCATTATGAATTGTGGTTTAATACATTAATTCGTGCAAATCATGTTTTGTGGTGGAATTGTGGTGTTTTGCTTGAAAAATGTAGAAAATTGTTAAATGTTGCAAACTAGAAATTTCAAATTAATATAAATTTGTGTAATAAAAATATAGTAACGGTTTGTATAGTATAGTTATGCTATATAATGAGTTTATAACTATTGGTTTCATTTAAATGTTAAGTTTTGATGAAAAACGGTAAATTGGCAATTTCGGTTTTTACGAAATTGGACGGTTTGATGGATTTTAGGGTTTCGATGGATTTAATCATGTTTTATAATACAAGTAATGTGTTTTAAAACTACGAGTTATTTGTTAATGTTTATCTCGATCCATCGGAGTTTGTACGCCGATATCGAGCGATATTTGGTTCTTTTGCGTGGACGGGACATAGGCTTTAACCTATGCTGGTTCATTGCGTCGTTTTGAATTTTGTATGTGATTCAGTTTACGATGCTATTTATATTTTTGCATTTAGGTACCCCTCACGTAGACTGCGGGCGATGAAGAGGAGGATGGCGACACCGACTTCGGCAGACATGGACCAGGTGAGTAGATGTATATCTACGGGGGGAAGTCGGGTGGATGGCGTTTAGTACCCCCGCAACGTAGAATAGGAATAGTGCTTATTGACATTAGGAAACCAGATGTGACCCTAGATTCTTAATCAGTAGGACCCTAGTATTGACCCTAGGCTGGACTAGACTGATTTAGGAAAACCATACCTAAGGATGAATACTTTGGGAGAGGTTCGTAGGTTTCTGATAGAAACACGCACGCACACATTGAAACTCGACATGGCGTGTACGTATATGTGTGTATATATATAAAACTAGGTATAGGTGTATATATATACACAACACGTATATGGGATTCATTGATGTGATATGATATCTGAGGTAGGATGAAACGGTATAACTGGGCTTGATGCCGTGATTCTTGACTATACAGTCGTATTAAAGTGTTAGCGGATCATTAGAGAATGAGATAATGAACATGAATATATATAAATTATGAAGGGTGGTGGTGATATTGAGGTACATGGGACGCTAAAATAGTGCCTGGGCTGTAGCTTGTGACTTGATGATGATAAGATATCGGTAGGACTTAATCACAATATGATACATGTGACAAGATATTTCTGAGGATAAACTAATGATTATTCCATGATGGCAATGATATATGATTTATGTATGCGATTATAGTTTAGCACCTTGATCATGAGATGTGTTGATGATGACACATTACGAATAATGAGACACCTAGGAGATACTTGACCCGTACCCCAATATTGGGATGCCGTACGATGGATTTTACCGTACGAGGCTTAGATATGATGATTGATCCGCACTCTTTATTCGAGGAAGCCGTACTACGTACGTGACGCTATTGATGCGGGATCGCCGACTATTAGAGATATTGGTTCAGACCTTAGGTAGATGCTTGTTTTTTATTGACTAGTTTCTTAGGTTAGTTCCTTAGGATATTAGATGGACACTAGTTTAGGTTCGACTCACATAGTGGTAGTTATACTCGTATATCGCAGGGGAGTGGATAATGCACATCTGTCTTGCATTCATACTTTAATCATCATAGTGCATGTTCTTTAATATGTTGCTATAATCCGTATAAACTTTACCTGTTAGGACACCAGCACTATTACCGATGATGCGCATATTCTACGCACACTTATTTGCCGGCTCACACACATCATCATCGGTAATTGCTATGTCACGTACACTTTAGATCATATTGTCTTTTATGGATAGAATCAGTTAACAACTAGACCGATATAACATTGTGATTATTCTCTGACATTAGTACAGACATGATATTTATTGCTTAGACATTCATGCATTCATATTTTCATGTTATCCTGCAGTATTATGGGCATATGCCGACACTTATCATATACTTACTCATGATTTTAAGATTTGGATTTCTATGAGATTTCTGGATTTTTGGGGAAAACCGCAAGAAATTATAAAACCTTCTCTCTCTCTCCTCCTCTCTTTTAAAATAAGATGCGGTTTTCTCGTGATGTACGTGTCGTCCACCATGAGTATTTCATGTTTTCTGTTGGATTTCGAGTACCGATTCGAGGAGTGGATGAACCGTCTCGGGTACATGGTGGGCCCGGTATGGTACCCCGGGGCAAGAAGATCGAGTTGTAGACGATGAGCCTGGCAGGGGAAGGCTACCTACCGGTGATGTCTGGCGCGGCGGATATCCGGAGGATACCGACCGTTGTCGTGAGATTTGATGATATGGGCCGATCCGGACTGACGGAGCCCGAGATATTGAGACTTGAGATTACATGTGTTGTGTCGATGCTTGACACGGATTTCCATGGATTTCATTGTTGAGATTTCAGATTCTTATACACATTTTACTATGATAATAGCTAAAGATTTCTTATACATATATATCTGGATTTCAGGATTTGTTACTTTACATTCATGGTGCATGCATTTCATTTCATATGACATAGTATTATATGAGGCACTGACACGAACACGGAATATCTGCACTTACACGTAGTATTACCCTGCTATTACTAGATGTTTGGGATTTAGTAGTGTATTATTATGACCTAGGATAGCGTCGTGCATTCGATTTCTTTTCGTAGATGTCTTCTACTCACGAGTTGGCAACTCACCCCCGTTGTGCCAAATTTTATTACAGGTTCGATGTACAGGTTTCCCTGGCAGCTTGCTGGCACATCTATTCTTTCACGGTGATTTGCACGGTAGGTTGGTTCACTTGTATCCGAACCACCATTGTACTTTTATTCTTTCATTTGTATCTAGTAAGCTCCATCAACCATACTTGTATTACTTGATAAGTTTATTGGACCAGTCTTTTATTTCGACCTTAGAGTCGCGCATGTATTATTCTGATCTGGTGGTTTTGTTTTCTTTTGAGTTTTGAGCCTCGCCCTTTAGCGTTGTATATTATTGTGTTTTTTGTGGTTGTTTCCGCCTGTTGGCGTTGAGCTAGCACCCGTTTGGGGATGCTTTTTATTGTTTATTTATATTATACTTGTTGTACCCGTTTGGGGGCCAGTTTTTACAGAGGAGACTCTGCCGAAATTTTTGGTAAAATTTGCTGATGTTTTTATACTTGTTTTCTTTTCTTTTCTTCTTTTTCTTCTTTTATGGTTTAGATTTCTGGGCTTCGGCTTACTTAGGTCACGTGGCGCCTCTAGACGCTTCGTAATCTAAGTGCCGGTCACGTTCCGTACTTTCGGATCGTGACACCAGATTAGACTAGTGTATACGTTTCTAGCCCCGTCGGGGGATGGTTGGTCCCGCAGCCATTGGTCTGAAGAACTTAAGATCGTGTACAGGTGCTCACAGGGTGTGGGTACATTGGACGGACTCACCGAGAACTTCCAGATGGTACTATACCTATCGTCAGATGGAAGTTCTCAGGTGACATGTGTACAGGTTAGTCTTTGGACCTGAGATCGGAATTTGTCTCGTGTGAGTTCCTACTGAGCTTTGATCACTACCCTACCACGGCTCTATAGAGTCGTGCAAACAGGTTTTGGTTGGGTACAGTCCCGAGCCACATGGAGGCAGTGAGTGATTGTTAGGGATTCGTCTCTCCCGGTATTGGGAGTTGATATCGCAGAGTGATCGATTAGTCAGGACCATAAGACCTTGGCTAAGGAGGTTGGGATTTACTGATAGGTTGATCAGTAGTTTCTCGGATTGGTCCTGAGCCACATCAGCATGACTTATCGGGTTATTATGGTCTGACGTTTACCACCTCTTAGACCTGGTATGCGATACTCTTTGACGAAGAGACCAGACTGTACGGATACTGTCACGGATAGGCTCAGTAGGAGTTCGGACGAGTTTGCTCGTCGGCTTTCCTTTTCGACAGGTACCGGGGTAGCCGTTACGTAGAGCTAGTGTCGCTGACATGCTTGTGGTTAAACCCACTGCCAGCATACTGTTGAGTCTTTAAAGTCCCACACAGAGGGTTTCTCTGCTTCGGGTGAAACGATATAGAGGCCGTATGGTTTTACGGCAGGGTTCGATCATATACGTACACTTGTGCACGTATGAAGTTCGGGCGGATAATACTAGCGGGCTTTGGTTTAAGCCAGATCCTAGTGTTAGATTATCGAATTATTTAGTCTCTGAGTATTCGTATTTTTTGGAATACGGATACGGGTATGTATATACGGACGAGGGGTATTCTTGTAATTTTTGCAAGAATTCTTCTAGAAGATGACACCTCATTTCTTATTTATTCTTTTTGATTGAATGAAGAAATGAGGTGGAGGATGAGTTGTTCATTTACATTAAATGAAGCATGGCCACTACATGACTCACTTAGTGACTCGTATGATAACTATTGAAGCATGCTTGATTTTATGTTATTCTATGCTTCATAATTATCTAGGGTTGCCATTTTTCATTTCATTATCATCTCACACATTTTCTCTCCTCCAAGCTCTCATCTTCTTCCTCTTACCCTTAAGTGCCTCATGAGTTGAGAATCCAAGGGTCTAAGAGACTAACTAATACATAACCATTCTCTACACACTCTAGTCTACTTAGATTAGCAAGCTAAGTATTCTAGTTACCTCAATTAGGAGGTAGGAGCTCTTGGGAGGCACTCTCGGGTGGATCATCATTAACGCAAGGAGGCCAAAGTTCAAGCTTGATCATTGGCACTACAAGGAGCGTACCAAAGGAGTGGAGTGAAGACCCGAAGGACTTGAGCCTCTTGGTATACTTTCTATCATAGTATTTAGGACCATAATTTGCTAGTTAGGTATATGGTTAAGATCCGGTTTAGGTTTATTCTAGCGCCAAGTTTCTAATCGTAGAAAAAAAATTGTTCCGCATTTGGCCACGGAAGTTGGCCGGGGCGCTAGCGTAACCCTTCATAGTATCAAAGCCAGCCCATAAACCCTAGACTAGCAAGTTTAAACAATGTTAAAACAACGAAACCGAAACGACTCCGTAACATCGAAACCAAACTACAGTTTCTGTCGATTTTTTACAAGCTTCAAAAAAAATTTTAAACAAGTGCAGAGTGATCTTTAGACTGTGAGATGTACCCAGAACAAAAACTGTTAGTGTAAATGCCCTAGAGGCCATTATTGTATCATACTAGTTTGTATATTACTTAATGGAAGCTTGGGATATTCACAGTTGTATAGAAAATCTTGCTCAAAATGGTAGTATGCTACTTGGTTTGTTTCTACTTTAATATGTGCATGTGTTTCTTTTAGCATATCGCCTATATATATTAGTGGAGCCCTTAGGATCTTTGCTTGATTACCAGCGTTGTGATGGCAGTCACACTAGTGGGGGCTGGGTAATCTACAAGCACATCCTTATACAAGTCCCTAGTTGTAGGATTATCGAGATGGGGCATCGATACTCCGGAGTAGACTAGCATATGCTCTTCTCATCCCAGCAGGGGAGATGGTATGTACCACAGCCATTAGTACGTCGTACGGGAGATAGTATGCGGGTGCTCTTTTGGTTACGAGTACACTGGACAGGACTCGTCGGGGACTGTTGGTTGGTACTATACCTATCGTCAGATAACAGTTCCCAGGTGACAGGAGTACAGCTTAGTCTGTCGACTTGACACTGCTACTTCGCCTCGAGTGTGTTCCCACTGTACTTTGATTACTACCCTACCACGGCTCAAAGGAGTCGTGCAAACAGGTAGTAGTTGGGTACAGTTCCAAAGCACTTGGAGGCAGTAGCGGTTAAATAAGATTCGTCTCTCCCGGTATTGGGGGTTGATATCACGCTGTGTCTAGGAGAGCCATTACACAAAGTCCCTGTCCAGGGCAAGCGAGAATTACTGGTAGTGTTTCCAGTAGTTTCTCAGGGTGTTCTGGGCTACACTCCGGCATGACTTGTACCGCTATTAGGGGTCTGACGTTTACCGCCCCCTAGGCCCGACATGCGATACTCATAGACGAACAGACCGAACTATACGGAGATTGTCATATTCAGGCTCCGTAGGAGTTCGAATGGGTTCACCTCATCGGTCTTCTTATCAGCATCTACCTGGGGACCGTTACGTACAGCTAGTACCACTTGCGGCCTATAGTTAAACCCACTGCCAGTGTAGTGTCGAGTCTTTAGAGTCCCACACAGAGGGTTGTTTGCCTTTGGGCAAAATAGAGTAGAGCTCGCATGGTTTTGTGACGGGGTTCGTTCACATCCGCGCACGTGTGCACGTTTGGTGTCCGGGCAGTTATTACTAGCGGGCTTTGGTTTAAGCCAGATCCTAATATTTGTTTTGGGATTGGTTTTGTCTCATTGTATTCGTGTTCCTCGGAACACGGATGCGGGTGTGTATGCACAGTTGACAGAGGCAGAGGAATCTCATTAGGGTTTTTGACAGTTGACTTTTTCTAAAACCTAATGAGAATGAGAAATATGATTAATAATATTAATTAAGGATAATTGTGCCATGGTTAGGTTGACCATTTGACTTTGGTGGACCATTTGACTTTTGTTGACCTCTTGACCATGATCATTTCTTTTGCAAGATGCTTCTTGATTCTTTCAAATTGCATTAAATGTGAAATGATAATGGTCATTTCAACTAACCATCATAATTTTCTTTATTTATTATTATTATTATTATTATTATTATTATTATTATTATTATTCTCATATGAGAGCATGGTTGTATTATTCTTGCTCATTCTCTCTTGCTCTTTCTCTCTCATGCAAAGCTCTCCCTCTTCCTCTCTCAAAGCTCTCTTCTTTCATGTGTTAAAAAACATGAGCTTTGTGAGAAAAAACCAACAAGACAACTCTCTACTCATTCTAGGGTTCTTAGTCTAGCAAGCCAAGCACTCTAGTTACCTCTTGGTTGAGGTAGGAGCTCAAGGTAGATGCTTTCGGGTGGATCTTTCTTCGGCAAAGAGAAGACAACAAGGAGGAGCCGTCTACACAACTCCAAGGAGCAAGCAAGAAGGAGGACCACAACAAGAAGAGAAGGAGTTCAAGATCTAGGTATAACCATCTTACATAGTAGGTAGAGCTTGTAGTTACTTTGTTAGCTTTTGTTTAGCAAAGATCCTCTACTTTTAGTCCATGTTACCTTGTGTTAAAAATCTGTTTTTTACCTATTCTGCCTCCCCGTAAGCACCGGGGTAGGTAACGTGGACTTAGAAAAACGATGCATTTCTACCATGATATGGCCGGCCACAACCCAATTAAAACAGGCCTCCTCGGTTCAGGTTTGGAGAAATGGGTCGAGTTCTGTTCTGGGTTCTTATCTTGAGGAGTTTGGTTGTCTGGTGTTGCTTGTTTTTGCCCAAGTTTGATTTTCTGTTGTTTTTCTGTACGGGGCAATTTGGAGTGTTTCGAAGTCGTTTTATTTGACACTGTTTAATAATTTACAGTACATTCACTTTTATCTGCGACCGTGAATGTCATTCGATCGGTACAACTCGTCTAATTGCTATATGTTCTTTTAGACGGGTTTGCGAATGTGACATTCACGTTGATGTTTTGTGCTTATGCTGTGATTGTGGTTGGATGGTCGTGGTGGATAGGAAGTGGTGCAATGTTAGTGGTACAGTTTAAGATTCATTTGTGTTCGAGATTGTGCCCTCAGAGTCAATTATTGGATCACAGGCACGTGATTGCAATGATTGAGGGAGGACCTGTCCCAGTAGGACAGTCTTACTCGAGATGATAGTATGCTATCTGGTTTATCTTTATCATCGTGTACTGCTTTAGGTGACCAGACATGTCGCTATTACACGTTGATAGAGCCCCTAGGATTCTTGCTTGACCACCAGCAGTATGAGGGCGATCATATAAGTGGGAGCTGGGGTCTATAAGCACATCCTTAAAAGGTCCCTAGTCGTGGGAGTTTCGAGACAGGGCATCGATACTCCAGAGTAGACTAATGTATACAGTCGAGACCCCGACGAGGGGCGGTGGCCGGTCTCACAAGCCATTGGTGTTAGTTGGATCACCTAAGATGTATACAGGTGCTCATTGGGTTATGAGTACACCGGACAGGACTCGCCGGGAACATACTAGTTGGTCTTATACCTGACGTCAGATAGCAGTTCCCTGGTGACATGTGTACAGGTTAGTTCATCGACCTGAGGATCGTCATTTGTCTCGTGTGAGTTCTCACTGTACTTTGATTACTACCCTACCACGCTCAAAGGAGACGTGCAAACAGGTTTTAGTTGGGTACAGTCCCGAGCCACATGGAGGCAGTGAGCGGATCTTCAGGGGTCCGTCTCTCCCAGTATTGGGGGTGAGGTCGCGCTGTGTCTAGGAGAGCCATTACACAAAGCCCTCGGCTAAGGCAGGAGATTTACTGGTAGGTATTCCAGTAGTATCTCAGGGTGTTCTGGGCTACACTCCGACACGACTTGTACCGCTTTTGGGGGTCTGACTTTTACCAACCCCCTAGGCCCGCCATGCGATGCTCATAGCCGAACGGACCGGACTGTACGGATATTTTCACTGACAGACTCAGTAGGGTGTCAGGATGAGTTCGCTCATCGACGTCCCTTTTGGTCAATACCTGGTAGCCCGTTACGTATTGGCTTATACCTCTGACGTGCTAGTGGTTAAATCCACAACCAAGGTGTTGACGAGTCTTTAGAGTCCCCCACATTCAGTTGCTCAAGTTTTCGGGTGAAACGCTGTAGAGGCCGTATGGAGATATGGCAGGGTTCGATCAGATACGTGCGTTATTGTACGGATCAGGATCGGACGGATAATACTAGCCGGCTTTGGTTTAAGCCGGATCCTAGTATGCTACAGTGTAGATTTTGTCTCATTGCATTTGTATACGGTCGGAATACAAATGCGGGTGTGTATGCACAGTATCGGGGTTTTCCTGTAATTTATTACGGGACCAGTTTTCTGGAGTTGCCAGTTTGATTTCTGTTTCGGCCAATTTCCTTTGTATCCTTCATTGGCCGAAGATTGGTTGAGGAGGGCTTATTTGCATTTGTGCAAATAAGTACTTGTGGAGGGTGTTCTTTGCATTTTGTTGGATCATGATGGTGCACCATCCATTGACTTGACTTTTTGCTTCATGATACTTTTCATGAGTGCTTGACTTTGGATATGATGATGGTTCATGATTGCTTGACTTTTTGTAGCAATCATGGTTGTTGATTAGTTGATGGAGTGTGGTTTTGCTAGTGATCATTTCTTTGCATTATGACCATTCCTCTCACTTGCATTATTCTTGTGGCTATCTCTTTTTCACTCACTCCCTCCCTCATTCTCTCCATTCCATATAGCCATGGCCGGCCAAGCTCCAAGGGGGCTGTCCCAATTTTGTGCAAGGGGATTTTTGGTCTTTTAGCTTCACAAAAATCCCATAGTTCCACCTCCAAAGTATAGTTCATTCCTCCACCAAATGGCAAACTCCATAACCCCAAATGAGACATGGTTCTACACCATTCTGCAACAAACCTTGGGCACGTCGACTCGCCAGCTTCGTGCCCGAGTTGCCTCGGTATAGAGGTGGGAGCCCGTAAAAGAAGCCGGCGACGTGGTGCCCTTCCGGCGACGAGGTGGAGACCGGACACTCCGCGGGAGATCGGGACGACGACGAGAAGACCGGAGGACACGGATCACTCGGTATATCTCTCTTCCCATCTTGTAGTTGGCTAGGACTAGTTTAATGGTTCTATCCGGGTTTTAGTGTGTGGTGGTGCCGGTTCATGAAAAATTTAAAGATAACCATCGCTTCCGCATTTGGCCTCGGGATGGAGGCCGGGGCGCCGCCGTGCACTTACAATTTGTATATTCATTTGCGGGGCGAGCGTCCGACATGTGGACTGCCGTCTTTGCCGTGTTGTATATTATTTGATTAGGGCACGACCGGGTTGAGGTCGATGTCACCATTTGTACATATTATTTTCATTTTATGTATTAGGATTACCCCGCGGTAGAGTGCATGAATAGCCAGATTCTAGAAGGCAACAAGCCCGCATCTCATGGCGTTGAGACGGAGGGGGCTTCATTCTAGAATTGGCGGGCTATTCGCTGCACTCGTAGGAGGTATAGGATGACCCACGGAGGAGCGCCCAAGTTACCGGATTCCGTGAAGTGCTGGGTGGCCCATTCACTTTGTTGAAGGGGGCTGCCTCACTTATGGGATTGGCGGGTAACTTGCCGCGCTCGTAGGAGTCCAGGTTTTCATTGCACAGGCTATCCACACGACCGGAAACGTCGAGTTTTATTTGCGGCTCAAATGAAACCCGGGGCTCCAAGATAATCCACCATTCTATATTGTTGGCTGAGATTCTGTGATGTTACTTATTATCGTGCCTGGGAAGAATGTTATATATATTTATATATATACTAGTAGATATTGTATATGTTTTACACCCGCGCTAGTCCAGCCCCCGCTCTGTCGTCAGTTAAGTAACCTAACGGGTGATGACGGGGCCCAGTGGCGAATGCAGATGGCATATACGTACATTGTATTTTCGTGCTTTTCTGGTGTGATAGAATTAAAATGATGGGACCGCATTAATTTTGATTAATGCAAGAAAAGAAACCTAAAATTTTTGTTGGAACAAATTTCGAATAACCGACATTACAAACATTCTCTTTTGCTTTGCACGGTGGTATCGGTTATGAATATCCAGCACCTAATTCGACGAGGCAAGGACCGAGATCCCTTCATCGAGAGTGACCCCTTGAGTAAAAGTTTGCATCAACGTAATAACTTAACTATAGTCGATTATTTTTGCTTTGCATCGTGGTATTCATTTTGGAATATCCTGGACCTCATTCGACGAGGAAAGAGCCGAGATCCCTTCACAGGGAGTGACCTCTTTAGTAAAAGTTTTCACCACTAGATATATTTGTAAAACCACTTGGATTCCTTCAACGATATCAAGTTCATTACGTTAACGGGTTTTTCGCCAAAAACCCAGCCGTAGCCCTCCGTCATTTCAGATAAAAACACATAGTATTCATGCGGTGTTTGTTGGCCAAAGTCAAGACATCGTGTATGGTAGCTGTGTGTTTCTTATCCGAAGCATAGATAGATGCATTGGTTTAGGACAGTCGTACCATCTTGTTGGCCAAATTCAAGGGTGTGTGCGGGTGGGTCTAAATCAATCAGGACAATGACGGGTAGAACTTGACTTGCGCGTTATGATTTGTTGGCTAAAGTCAAGGTCATAAGTGCTTAGGGAAAAAACCACATCGGGAGTTTCAAACATACAGGAAACTTGCAGATTCAGCATACCTTCTGGAGTGTGGTGACTAGAGTGGATTCCATCTAGTGCATCACACAATGATAGTTGGATCCCGATCCCACTGATGAGTAGGATTACTCTCGGGAGATTATCACACTTAACAATCAATGCTATAAGCCAAGTAGGTGTCTAGAAAGATATTAGTGGGGCTACGCCTCCAGGGAAAAGAGGTTATATAATTAAGGAATATCGCGAAAGCGTTGGAAACCTCCCTCGAAATACCAACACTAGCCTGGCTGAAAGGTTAAGCAAGTATTGTGACGTGCGATTAATCCTGACTAGTTCTTCTTTTAGGGTTTGAAGAAGAATTCGAGGAAACAGTAAGAGCCATCCTGGTTAGATAATAACCAATTTAATCTTGCAAGAGCGCACGCTGAGTGTTTCTTTCTCTCTCTCCAGGTAGCAACCATTTCACGCCCTAATCAAGATAATAAAATGTATCGCTTGACCGATCCGAATTCTTATTCGGGGTTGGATAACGTCGGTTCGGCTCTAACTTATGACAACGGTCATGAGTATGAGCAAGGGAAAGAAGATTGTTTGAATTCCTTGGTGACTCCATCGAAGAAGAAACATACTATTGTCTCTTCTTCAGGTGTTCTTGTTATTGAGAACTGTTTTTCGATCAGTCCTACCTTCTGGGTACTTGATACCGGATCGGGATCTCATATCTGTAATTTATTACGGGGACTGAGAAAAAGTAGGATGGTTGGACCTGGTGATATGTCCCTCAGAGTAGGGAATGGAGCACAGGTTGATGCTTCTGCCATCGGTGAATATCACCTAGCATTGCCAAATGGCAAAACTATGATTTTGAACAATTGCTACTATGTACCTTCTATGGTTTGCAACATCATATCAGTTTCTTTACTTGATAAAGATGGATATAAGTTTGTTCTTGATAGAAATATCGTGAACATTTACCTTAATCAGGTATTGGTTGCAGAAGGTACACTGTGTAATGGTATCTATGTTCTTAATCAAAACACAGTTCTCAGTATACAAAACACACGCAAGAGGAAGAGTTCAGAAACGAATGAATCCTACTTGTGTCATTGTAGACTTGGTCATATCGGAGAGAAAAGACTGAGTAAGTTATATAGAGATGGATATATGAACACGTTCGAGTTTTTATCTTATAAAACTTGTGAGTCATGTCTCAAAGGAAAGATGACAAAATCTCCGTTCACCGGACACAGAGAAAGAGCAGAAGAGCTCTTGGGACCCATACACAGTGATGTATGTGGTCTAATGTCTATACATGCACGGGGTGGGTTCTCATACTTCATCACATTCACTGACGATCTCTCTAGGTTCGGATATATGTATCTCATGAACACAAATCTGAAACTTTTGAGAAATTCAAAGAATTTAGAAGCGAAGTAGAGAACCAGATTGGCAAAAGTATCAAGATCCTCCAATCTGATAGAGGTGGAGAGTACTTAAGTACGGAATTCCGGGACTTTCTAAAAGAGAATGGCATTCTCCCTCGGCTTACTCCTCCGTATCCACCACAGCACAATGGAGTATCGGAGCGAAGGAACCGTACCCTATTGGATATGGTTCGCTCCATAATGAGTAATGCCGAGTTACCTCTTTCTTTCTGGGGGTTTGCTCTTGAATCAGCTGCATTCATATTGAATAGAGCACTATCCAAATCAGTGCCTACCACTGATTGGTATGTCAAAAATATTTCTAAACCGCAATCAAGAACGGCGTCGCTTGGTAGCTAGCCGGTGAGTATGGGTCGGTCCACAGGGATTTTGTGTTTTCCTAATCGCTCTAACGAGTTAATTCCGATGGGTGTCGGATTGATTATCTCTAAAACCTAAATTGATTTATACTAAGATTATCTAGATCTAAGTCTTGCTAGGGTTAGGTCTAGGGTAAGTTGGGAGATTGAAGGTTTCCTCACCGCTTTCAATGCTCTATTTTAGATCTATTAGGTGTTATGGTAATTATCAATAAAAGGGATTAGTACCATCGGGAAGAAATGGTATTTCTTCCTCTAGGTTCTTGTCCTTCCTTTATCGATCCTTACCCTAACCTCCATGGAAAACATACACAACCGGTCCTTTATACTACGGTATCACCGTTACCTCGAGGGGTAAGGTGCCGCAGGGAGCGGTGTGTGCGTGTATGCATAGAGTTCTAATTATTATGTGTGATTGAGCAAGAAAGGGGTGAGAGAGTTCATCTCTCAAACCTTTCCCTAAAGCTAACCCTAACAAGCGAGGAGACTACTCGCTCATTAAGGAATTTAAGAACATTCTAAATTAAAAGTAAACTAAGGCAATGAAAATAAAAGAACTTACTAATTTTTATTGATAGCTCTCTCCAAACATCAACACAGTACAGATCTGAATTTATGAAATGAAAAGAGGCATAGCCTCATACAAGATTTAGAGTTCCTATTTATAGAGGATAGGAACCCTAGGGTTACAATTGACTCGCATATCTGCTTTTACAAAAATACCCCCTAAGAAAAGTCCTAGTCAACGATCCGCGCACCGCCACAAAATTTCGCGCCGACACGGGCACAACCCGGCCGCGGTTCCGCGGCCAAAACCGTGCTTTGGCCGTGGTTCCGCGGCCAAAGAGTAGTCTTGATGCCTCGGTTTTTCTGTGCTGCTCCTGGTTGACTTTGTCTTCTTGTTTCTATAGTCTTTTCTCAGGTTGACTTCTAGGTTTCTTCCAGATCTTTCCAGTAAACATTGTAGTGAACTTTTGCCGTTGCTTCGTGACGAAGTCTTGAACCTTGCACTGCCTTGTACTTGTGATCTTCGTGTAGGCTTTATCAAGATTCTCTGTTTGTTGGTCGAAGTCTCACTTTTGTATCGTCTTTTGTCTTTTTCACTGTTTTTGTCCCGAGAATCTGTAACCTGCAACTAAGTAGC
The DNA here is from genome assembly GCA_030015575.1 of Agapanthus africanus. Taxonomy (NCBI): domain Eukaryota; kingdom Viridiplantae; phylum Streptophyta; class Magnoliopsida; order Asparagales; family Amaryllidaceae; genus Agapanthus; species Agapanthus africanus. The sequence continues at coordinate 503,799,039 of CM057342.1, read as the reverse complement.
AGACATGGGTCAAAAGCACCTGTTTATTTGTAAAATGACTAGGCATGGGGAATATAATAATGCAATATTATGATATGAACAAATACCCCCAAACTTATCTTTTGCTCGTCCTCGAGCAAACCTAGTTTTTATTCTCAACAAAAACATAACCACACTTTCGCAGGGAAACGCGATTGCACTGAGCTCGTGCAACAAGCCGTTAAACCTCTAGGTGTCCCTAGTAGGAGGAGTGTTGTCTCCTGAGGGTTTTCAGCGGATTACACCCACAAAATCCTATCAATTAGGCACATTAACTTTTATTCTCCAATTAGGTTTTCTAACAAGGAATTCTATTATCTTCGCCTCGTAAATTATCCACCCATATCCTTCACGCTTCCTTATCATTTAACTTAAAATTATATATGTTCTGCAGACCTATTTAGCTTTTGACATCTCTTAAGTTTTTCTTCTAGGGTACTATCTCAACTTAGGAATTTTTATCATCTCTATTAAAGATATAAATCCTATTTTTCATTCATATCTCTTATCTAAACCCCAATCACATACCCCTACGTATGTGTATAAATCACCCCTACACTTGGATATTCAAATCAAGCAATCATACTCTTGTCCGTCGTCCAAATCACTTTTTTAATTGGTGAATTTTAGATGAATTTGCTTACACACCCTTCATGCGACCGTTAATACTTCTTGAGGTACCAACAACCGATTACAAAATGCGTTTGCACTTTAAAGCGTACTTCCTAGTCTTGTAACACCTAAGACTTTTTAGCAGTGACTCCCAAACCAGTTGGTCTAAGGCACTAGGTGATGAGGCACCCTCGCTAAATATTTTTTTCTATTTTTGCAGCCTTAAGTAATCATAAAAACCAGTGTTCATTTTTTTATTATCTCTTTATTCACACTTGAATTTTTATTTTATTTTATTTTCTTCGTACTAAGGACTTAAGACAAGAGCATTTCAAGGTCTCTTCTACTATTCCAAGTTTCAAGATGCGTGTTTGTGCAATTTATAGGGTATACATTTTCAGAATTTAGACTCAAGCTAGGAATTATTTTTCAAACTTATACTTTAATAAAAACATCAATACTCTTCCCTTGTTTTAACTTAACCCAAGAACTGAACTCAAAATTTGCCTATTTCTAAATAAACTACAAAGACATATACTTTCTACCGTTAAACTTTAAGAAGGGTTATTTTTAGGGTTTTTAATTTACTAAGTCTAGATCTAGTTGTTCCTAGCTAGTCAACCTTTTTGTCAAACTCAAGTCAATTATAGCCAAACTGAATACATTAATTTTTATAATTTTTGAAAATTTTCAATTTTTATGGGTTTTAAAATAAGTATGCAAATGCAAAAAATGTACATATGAATGGGAAGGAAGAAAGCTTACTGAGCATACCCCCAAACTTAAACTTGACAGTGTCCTCACTGTCATGCTACACCAAGAGGGTTGAGAATGTCGGCACTTCCCTGTTTATTTATTTATAATTTTTTTTATATAATTTTTTTTATTGTTAAAAGAAAAACAAAAATATATATACAGAAAGCCCCCCCCAAACTTCATTGAAACAATGTTAAACGTTATTGCCAAACTTTGCAAAGACCAAACGTCAACACCAACCAGTCGAAAAATTTATCTGTAAAGAGTATCGGTTGGTGGAAGAATATGTTGTACTGATCCAAAAAGAATTGGGGAAGATAGAAGTGGTGGTATGAAAAGTGTGGAAGTGAATAGATAGGAGGTGGTGATGAATCAAAACGAGAATGTGAATGATCAGCAATCAGCGGAATATTGGCATTCTCGTAGCTTATTAAAAGAAAAGGGGGTAGTTCAACTTCTAACGGAGGAGGTTGACTATCCACACTATCCCCAAGATATTTCTGTGGATCCTTTATCGACTTGGCATCATCCATCATATGCATATGATATTCAATTATGAGGGAACTAATCTCCTCGATGTCCGCCATAGTCCAGCCGAAAACTTGCCGCCTATCTTGTAAGACCATTAAAAGGGCGTTCTCTTGCTCGAGGGCTAGAGAGGCCAATATGATAACGGGGAAGGTCTCATTCTCACCTAGGTAAGCATATTTAAGGTGAGATGGCAAGGGCTTTAGTTCGAGTTTCTGAGGCGAAAGAATCATAGGTAAAATTGGGGAATCTACCTCGAACTCAAAGGACTCCAACACAGGTTCGAAATCATTACAAACAACCGATTCGGATGGTTCAACTGACTCATCCAAAAATTCAAAAGACTCATATTCGGGCGGTGAGTCGTCAAAATCATCCAGAAAAGTGAAACATTCATAATCAATATCGGTTGTGTCAACTGTGGTAGATTCAAGGAGGGACGCACTAGTGGCGTCAAAACTATTTTCATCAAACAAAAATCTTTCAAGCTCGCAGTCCTCCGGCGTGATTTCGTGAATAGAGCAAACTTCTCGTGTACTACTTTTAGGCATGGGGGCAGACTTCCTAACTTGTAAATATTGAACTCACTAGACGTTTTCCCGAAGGATAGAGTCATGGAGCCATTACGACAATTTATTACGGCATTGGAAGTGGCCAAAAATGGTCGACCGAGAATCACCTGAATTTGGTTCCGTGGGTTAGCGACAGGATGTGTATCCATAACAATAAAATCAACGGGGAATATAAAGTCCCTAACTTTGATCAACACATTCTCTAGCTCACCTCTAGGGTGGGTGATTGATCGATCAGCCATTTGGAGAGTACAACGAGTGGGTTTCAACTCTCCAACCCCTAATTGCTCGTACACGGAGTAGGGAAGCAGGTTAACAGTAGACCCAAGATCTAAAAGTGCTCGATTGATTTTCTTATCCCCAATTGTTATTGAAATCGTAGGACAGCCGGGGTCCTTTCGTTTTTGGGGTAAGGGTTGAGGTTGGTTAATAGCATTGCCCACTGCATTAGCCACTAGCACTTTCTTGGGTATTTTAGATTTTCTCTTCAAGGAGCATAAGCCCTTTAAGATTTCCGCGTACGAAGTGGACTTGTTGGATTGCATCCAAAAGAGGTATATTTATGCTAACCTGTTTAAATAACTCCATAATCTTCTCCATTTGTGGAATTGGTTTATTGGGACTCAACCTGTTTGGAAATGGAGCATTTTGAAAATCTGTTGAGTCCAATGTCTGTGGAGTAGAATGTGGAGTTGGAACGGATCCCAGTATGGGTGTGTTCTTGAAGTGAGAAGTGGGTCCGTTTGGATTAGAAGAAGAAGAGCCTTTTGAAGAATGGAGAATAGGCTCTAACGAAGAAGATGAAGATGAAGAAGAAGAGGATGGAGAAGAAGAAGAAGAAGAAGAAGGAGAACCAACGGCGGGGGTGTCATCACTAATACCTACATTATTTTACAACACTCTTCCAGATCTCAACGTGGTCATCGCATTTACATTGTGATATTCATGTGCGTTGTGTGTGTGACCGGGATTTGGCAATGGTTAAGATGGAAGCTTTCCCTTTTCTCTCTCTCTCAACGCAGCAGTTAGTTGTGCAATTTGTGCCTCAATAGATTTGATGCTTTGATCGTATAAAGTATTGTTGTGCACCAAAGACTGGATGGAATTTTCCAACCCTGCTGCGGATTCTGTAGATTGTTTGAGAAACGCATCTAGACTTTTTTCTAGCGAGATAACCTTATCATCATTTGGTTGAACAAAATTGTTCGTTTGATTTGGATAAGGTTATGGTTGGAAAGGTTGCTGGTATTGAGTTTGTTGGGGTGCTTGTTATTGTGGAGGAGGAAGCCTTTGAAAGTTGTTGTTTCCTTGGAGTTGTTAATTTTGATTCCAAGCAAAATTTGGGTGACTCCTCTAACCCGGATTGTAAGTCGAAGAGTAAGGATCATTTCTTTGTCGTTGCTGAAAGGCAGCATTAACTTGATCTTGTCCTTGAATAGGTGGATTGTAAGGACACTCTTCGGTAAGGTGTGATGGATCCGAACAACAAGCACAAACAGTTCGTGGGGGTAAAGCAGGGGCAGGAGAAGACGATGAGATTTTGGTCTCAATGGCTTCTAGCTTTTTCGTAAGTGCGGCCATCTCGGCCTTCATAGCAATCGACATATCTAATTGATGTATGCCTGCCCTAGATTGACCAATAGAAGAAGATGAGGTGGTCTTTGTGCTCTCCCACTGAATTGTTTGTTCACTAAGATCCTCGAGAAACTGCCATGCTTCCTCACTAGATTTGGTTAGAAAGTGACCTTGACAAATGGTTTCTAGCAACTGCTTCGTTGCCAGGTTCAATCCCTCGTATAATGTTAGGCAAAGTTGCCAATTTTCGATCCCATGGTGAGGGCATTGAACAAGTAGGTCTTTAAATCTTTCTGTCACGCCCCGCTTCCCAGAGTACGCAAACTTGGGCACGTGACATAGCCAACCATGCTACCTGCGGGTAGGACGCATCCGTCCACAGTCACATTACGGTTGTAGAGATATCAAGAACAGTAAAATAAACTAAACTAATACATGTCCAAATCCATAATAACAAGAATCAATAAACAATAAGTGCGGAAGCTAATGATCCAATACAATGAATAAACAGTACGTCCCATAATGCGGGCTCACATCTGGAAATGAACAGAAATAAATAAACTAAACCCTAAGGACTCACTGTTCAGCCTGCTGGCTGAAGTACTCCTGCTCGGTCGTCGATAGTGGTAAGGAATCTGGGCCATGCAAAACCCAGACGTCAGCGCGTCATGACATCAAGTATATAGCATAAACATGGTAATAAGCAATGCAAGTATGACATGAATAAAGCAATAATAAGAGGTAACAAGCAGGGTAATGTGCAAAAGTGACTAAACTGTCCTATCAGGTTTTCTACTTTATAGTCTTTGAAATCAATTGATGAATCGTCGATGTAACCCAATAGTATCCCGTACATACCCGGGACCACGGCCACAATATTCTCGGCGGCAGCCGAGACATGCCGTAAGGCACAGAAAGGAAGTATTAGTATCCCATACATACCCGGGACCACGGCCACAATATTCTCGGCTGAAACCGAGACATGCCGTAAGGCACAGAAAGGGAAGTGTACACTCGGTATTACCCCGTACATACCCGGGATCACGGCCACAATATTCTCGGCTGAAACCGAGACATGCCGTAAGGCACAGAAAGGAATGTGTACACTCGAACGGTAGTGAACTGTCGAGTTACAAGTCAGGTTCATCTTTGATTTCCCCATACCCCCAAGCTATGTATGTCAGGTCAGGTATTCAGTAGTCAAGGACTAATGCCAACACAAAGTCAAGTAAAAGTAGGTCTGTCTGGAGCGACAGCAGGAAAGGTCAGGGTTGTCGGCATTAGGCATGAAATCAGGGAACAAGTAATGTCATGGTACGACCGGATGGGTCGGTATGTATGTATATGTCAGGTGTATCAGGGTCAGGCCAATATGTCGTGCAATCGGGTAAGTGCTCACAACAGGTACACAATCAATAATGAACAACAGCAGGAAACAGTATTTAACCACAATATTCCATATAACTACAGTGATGTTTATATTCTCTTACTAACATGTTCAATCATCTTTAGGGTGCAATAGCCACAAGGTATAGCAATATTCACAATTATAAATTAAGGAACTACATGAAATTATACTAAGTATAACAATTGTCTCAAGAATGGTTTAACAGTTCAAGCAGATATGATTCAATCGTTTTATTAGTTAAAGCATGGATTGATGTGGGTTAGTTAATTAATTACGAAGAACTGTTGTAACTATTCTATTATAAAGATAACAGCAATAACACGATATCAAATGCCATCATTAAGTTACGGTATTAAATAGTGTGAATAAAATTTGCGTGGCAAGACTAGGTCTCGCACGCTAGCATGTTCAAGCAAGTATTCAGATACTTGCCTCGACGGTCTGCAAACGGGACCACGGATGCGATGTCGGCAGAAAACGCGATAAGATAGCACGGGCCACGGATCGAGTCCCAACAGAGATCAACGGGATCACACGGACCAGGGGGCTTCGCTGGAGCGTCGGGTTCGCCAAGACGGCACGGTCGGATTCCGGCAAAAAGTCATCGGTAACAAGTTAGCAACAAGATACGATACACGCAAAATACGACCAGCGAAGGGATTGTACCAAAAAGAAGCACAAGGAAAACTCACCGAGAAGAAACAGGGTGCAAACACGATGGTTCGACGGTACTGGGACGCCGGCGAGGCAGCGACGGCGAAGAACGGTGGCTGGACAAATCCGGAGTTGCTGGAACGAGGGTGCTGCAGCGGGTGTGAGGGTGGTAGTCGACTCTGGTGGTCGAGGGGGAAGGGAGGTGGTCGGAGGTGGCGTCGACGAGGTCGCCGGCGCGTTTCTCCGGCGAACAGCGGGGTAGGCGAGGGGTTAGGGCTCGTGTGGGTGTTCCGGCGAGGGGAGGAGGGCAGCGACGACGAGGTCGGGTCGAGTAGGGTGAGAGGGTGCCGCGGGAGTCGTCGTCGACAGTAGGTGGCGTCGACGGCGAGGTCTGTGAGGGGATGGAGGCGTCGGGGTGATGGCTGCAGGCGCAGGAGAGAGAGGAGGAATGAGGGAAGAAGTGTGGCTGGCTCGCGGTGGCGAGGGCGGCGACGGCGAGGTCACGGGGGAACCGGCGGTGAGGTCACAGGACGCTAGGGTTAGGGTTTGTGGGGTTCTCTCGTGACGAAGATGGGTCGGGGAGGCGGCTGCTGCATGGGATTTTAAAGAGGAAGAGAGAGAAAGAGATTGGAGAGAGAGAGAGGTTGAGAAAATATTGAGGCGGGGCCCACGAGTTCTAATGATGGCTCGTGATTGGCTGAGGCAGGTAAAGAATTGTTAAATTGAAGATTTTGAAGGGATTTGCACAGTTAAAGCTATATTCGTATATATATATAAAGTTTTATATATTAAATTAAAATGGGCCCTTTTTGGCGCGAAATGAAACATTTCCAAATCGCGCCCGGGTTGCGCCCAAATGTTCCAAATTCAAATTATAGGATTTTAAGCGGGTTCCAAATTTTGAAAATAGGTGTTTAGTGATTAAAATGCATGCCCCCAAGTCGGACACTTGCACGCGCGAGTAGTCGTCCAAACTTGCCCGTTTAGCCGAACGGGAGGAATCTCGACACGCGGACGCTACCACGCGACTAGTGGCGACGAGTAGGCCAACATGGACATCTTAAATTTCATTTTCGGAGTTAAAATTTGTTATGCGCCAAAATGACTTAACCGGGTAAAATTTAGCAATAAACACCAGAAAATCAGGAAAATTGGAATGAGCAATGAATAACCCTCAACTATTAATATAAATAGTATTATTGGGCTCGGGTGTTACACTTTCAAAACACTTCCAAAATGGTTCGGAAGGAAGTTGGGAAAATTGTATTATCTCATTGCGAATTCTCGCGGTCTTGTGATGAGGATAAAACTTTTTAAGAAAAGCTTTAACAAACTCGTCCCAATTTCTAATTGAATGTGATGTCGTGTTGTATAGCCACTTCTCGGCTAAGTCACATAAGGTGAAAGGAATGACCCTTAGCCTTATAGCATCATCTGATAATTAGGTTGTTTTCATCATGGCACAAACGTTTTGGAATTTATTGATAAAGATATAGGCATCTTCGGATTCCAATCCGTGAAATTTTGGCAGCATATTGATGAAGTGGGGTTTTATCTCAAAATTGTCCCCATTTGCCGGTGGGGGTGAAAGACAGGTAGGTAAGGAGGTGCGGACCGAGTAGAAGAGATCCTGGAGCGTGATTCATTGGGGCGCTACAACAGGCGGGTGATTCGGGTTATTCGCACCTAACGGAGGTGGAATCAGTCCCGTGGTTAAGGTGTTGTTGGGATTATATCCCGACATACTTTCGGAAGAAGAATTTGAAGGTGGAGGTAAGGAGGTGGACGGAATTTCGACTTCGGAGTCGAATGGTTCGTCGGTCGGTACCAACGAAACATGGGCTAATCGGGCGCTAGTGTTCCTAGTCCAAAGTGACATACACTAAAGAGGCAGTGTAGTCAAAAAGATGAAAAACAGAATGTGGGGGTAAGAAAATGTCAATGAGAAGAAAGTGGGTGGTGGTGGGGTGCAAGGATTTTGAGCGACAAGTTGCAAGTTTTTATAAAAAAAATTTCCTTTTTCCTTTTTTTTTATTTGGAACTTTTTGCAAAAAAAAAAAGATTTTCGATAAAGGGCTAAGACACACTTTCTATCAACCAAAAATGCACAATCAGGCCTAGATCTAGGGTCACCTAGGTCAGCTAGACAGCTCCTAATTGTTCCAAAGGGCTAGAAATAGGACCTCAAACCGCCTCTTCACCGCCAATTGCGGCCAGGTAAGTGCCAGGTGAGTGGGAGGCTCCCCACTACAAGTAGTGGTCCTAATTAAGTAACCACTCACCTTAGACAGACTTGCCTAGACACCGCAAAGTCAGGTTAGGATAAACGGTCGATGCGTATAACTAGTTTTCTGTCCTATTGAGCGCGACGTCCTTAGGGCTGAGTCTAGTATTTTTTAATTATGAATGGTCAATTGAAATGCTTTATGTGATTTCTGGGGTCCTGGGAAGGGTGATGAAATCCCTACCAAATCTGAATTGGTCTCAAGCTCCTTAAAGTCCGATTAAAGATATGGAAAACAAAAAAAAAAATCACTTGCAATCAATTTTTTTATTTTAAGCGCAGCGCAAAGAATCCTGCACAAGATTTGTTATTGGAAGGGGGGAAGATTTTTTAAGCGCAAAGAATCCTGCAGGAGATTTGGCAAAAGATATATCGGGAGATTCAGAGGAGAGAGAAAAGATCTTACAGTGCAAATTTCATGCGCCAAAGAGGCCAACCTACGGTGGATCCGCGGCCGGGAGGGGTGTGCGGCGGCGGTTTCACGATGGAGCAGGCTGCACGGATCCCGAGAATTTTTTTTACGCGTGTAAGTCCACGGTAGCACCCCGGCCGTCTAACAGACGCCAAATGCGGAACAAAAACTTTTAACAAAACCGGCGCTATCGTGTACCGTAAACCGGATTTGCCATTAAAGCTAAACTAACAAACTACAAAGGGGTAGAAACGTTATACCGAATGATCCGAGTCCTTCGGTCTTTAACCATCATCCCACGCTTGTTGCGGCTGCTCCGATCTTCTCGATCTCCAGTCTTGTCGCCCAGGTGGCACCACGTCGACGGATCTTTAAACGGGCTCCCGCCTCTGAACCGAGGCAACTCGATCGTCAAGTTTGCTAAAAGAGACAACCAAGATGAAGTAGAGAATTAGTAGAACACTTTGTCTCGTTACATCCAGGGTCACGGACGAACGGTTATGGAAGTTGCCTTTTGGATCGAATGAAATTGAGCTATGAAAATATATCAATTTCCATGAACCATAAACCTTAATCTTTTCTCAAATCAACCACTCCCATCAAGCAAGGGGGGCCGGCCAATTATATGGAGGTGGGGGTGAGTGTAGGAGCAAGGTGGTAACCTTAAAGGAAAAGATCAACACAAAATATCCTTAAGCATTACAAGGAAGTTTAATGCAAAAGGTGACTCACAAAAACACCTCATCATAACATTAAAGCAAATGAATGATTCACTAACCTAGTCATCATCCAAGAAGCTTCCACACTCATGACTCACCTCATGACTCACCCTCAAGAAGAAAAGATAAATCCGTATTTAACCGACTGTTAAATACGGCTGATATAAAACTGGAAACTGGCAACTTCCAAAAGTGATCCTGAAACGAATTTCAGGATAACCCCGTATCAGTATAAACATACCCGCATTTATATTACGACCGAATATAAATGCAACTGAGACAAAGATATTATATCTACACAGTATAATACTGGGTTCCGGCTTAAACCAAACCCTACCAGCATTATCTGTCCGAAAAACGACACGTGCGAAAACCCACGTGCTTTTTCCGAACCTTGCCATATCACCATACGGCCTCTACAACGTTTCGCCCGAACTTGGGAAAGTTTCTGTGGGGGGACTCTAATGACTCATCAACACACTGGCACTGGGTATAACCACTAGCACGTCAGAGGTACAAGCTGCACGTAACGTTTTGCCTATGTATTGATTGGAAGGGAAGCTGACGAGCGAACTCATCTATAAACCCTACTGAGCCTGACAGTGACAATATATATACAGTCCGGTCCATTCGTCTAAAGAGTATCGCATATCGAGTCTAGGGGGGTGGATAAAGTCAGACCCCTAATAACGCGATAAATCGTGTCGGCATGAAGCCCATCACCACCTGAGAAACTACTGATCCAAATCAGTAATTCTCCACAACCTTGGCCGAGGATTCCTAGTGATGGCCACCCGTGCACTGCGCGACATCAACCCTCAATACCGGGAGAGACGAATCCCCGACGATCCGCTCACTTGCCTCCAATGTGGCTCGGGACTGTACCCAAAAAAGACCTGTTTGCACGACTCCTTTGAGCCGTGGTAGGGTAGAAATCAAAGCACAGTGGGAACTCACACGAGACAAATGACGACCTTAGGTCGATGAACTAACCTGTACACATGTCACCAGGAAATTGCTATCTGACGATATGTATAATACCAACTAGCAGATTCCCGGCGAGTCCTGTCCGGTGTACTCATAACTCAATGAGCACCTGTATACATCTTAGGTCATCCAACTGACACCAGTGGCTTGTGAGACCGGCCACCGCCCCTCGTCGGGGTCTCGACTGTATACACTAGTCTACTCTGGAGTATCGATGCCCTGTCTCAAAACTCCCACGACTAGGGACACTTTTAAGGATGTGCTTACAGACCCCAGGTCCCACGTATATGATCGCCATCATACTGCTGGTAGTCAAGCAAGAATCCTATGGGCTCTATCATCATGCAATAGTGAACTAAAGCATATATACGATGATAAAGACAAACCAGATAGCATACTATCATCTTGAGCAAGACTGTCATATCGGTATAGGTCCTACCTCAATCATTGCAATCACGTACCTGCGATCCAATAATTGACTTTGAGGGCACTATCTCCAACAATCTCCTACTTGCACTCAAGGCTAATTATTGCGATGTTGAATACTCACAGCCCATGTGATACCGAACACCCAACTTCTCTACTAATCAGTTTCACAAAGCTAGTTTGTAAAACTCTTGTGTTCGAGAAATAGCCTCAGTGAGTGGATCCGCCCTGATGTTTCTTTCTATGTCTCTCTTAATCTCAAGTTCGCGGAGAAAGCCATCTTCCGAATCGAGCAATACCTGTCTTAGAATATGTCTGGATATCTGATGGGACCTAGTTCATAAATGAACTCCAAATCCAAACTTCTTAGACTGTATCGATCACTGAACCTAATCAGTATCCAGCACCATGCCTCCCACAGTATCCTCTTGGACCACCTGTCCATAATAATGTCCTTCGTCAGAGGGAAAACTATAACTCTGACAATCACTCTGTCATCCATGTCACCTTTGAAGCCTGGAATGATAACCGTCTCTCGAAGGAGGCTGCCGTCATCAAATCCGTAGAACATTCACTTATGTTCTAAAACTACTTCCTTATGTTTCTCCAGGATTGGATTAATATAAACTTATCGCATCTAGTGCAAAAACATCTGGTGTGGTACTTGACATTTCATGATTGACTCAATTGCTAAGGCAAGTGATCTGCCAATCATGCACAGCCCTCTCTGCTTTAGTCTATAAGACACCTTTAGAGAGGGTGACTCCATCACCTGCAGGTACACCACCATGCCAGGAGTCATCTATTCTAAAATACTATTAGAATACTGTCAAAGTACCCATATTGGGAAACTACCCAAATCTAGATCTAAAACCATAGATCTAGTAACCAGAATTTCTGATATTATATCCATGTCCTTTGTGAAGAAACAACTGTGTAACAACCATAGTACAACCGATCGTAGTATAGGAATTTTATTTCCTACTCTGTGTATGTCATCCAAATACTAGGACATTACACCCTACTGCCTTCTTAACAGATCCATCTCCTATTCTGATGAAATCAAACCCATGACTGTCATATCAAAATCAGATGATCTTATCTCCGCTATATCTGCTTAAGTCTATAAATAGACATAAGCTACTTGTCCACTATACTTCCGCTGCACCCACTGACTACGACAACCCTTTGGCAGAATAATATCTACGTACACTTCTAAAGCTAGTTTAGAACGACGTTATACTTATCCTCTTGCCGGGTCTCATAGTCTGGAACAACAGTACTGTCAAGTCTGGGTAAACAAGAACCTCCCTGTCACCGTCCTTGAGGCTACCTGAGTACCTCTCGGGTGTCTGAGGTTACCCACCATATCTGCGGAGTGGCTAATGGAATGTCAAACCTGATTTGAATATATAGATCCTATTAAATTTTCCGTAATCGTTTGCGGTTCTGGAATCACTTCCAGTTCTACCATACTCCCACTACTGTTTTCTGAAAAAATCCATTTTACTAAAAATGTGGCGAGTCTAGAACAATATCACTATTGATCTTCCAAATGGTAGAAATGTCAACCCTCGTCAAAACCAGGGTCAACCCACAAACAGCCATTACAGAAACGCGCCTTGAGTTATCCAGTGTCTGGTTTTAAGCATAAGCTGGACAACTCCCCGTATCTTAACAACGTTAAGATATGAACCATTCTATATCCAATATAGAAATAGAGGCACTAATTTAATTAGAACCAGATTCAAATCATGCAGCTGTCTCCAGTGCATATCTACTTAATGGAGAAAGGCTAATCAGCATTACTCAACTTAGGAATCCATCCAATTATGAGTAACCTGAAAGAGAAACAAGTTTCTCAAAACCATTACTATTAACTGAATACCAATCACAAGAATCTACATCTTCAATCTCTTTGAAGAATCCCGATACTTACGATACCTGGTTCTCTACTTTATTCTTATACCCACAACTTCTCAAAACTTAGACGTTGTATTTCTACGAAACACTTGTCTAAAAACTAGAGAAGTCATAAGTAAATAGAACAAAGTACGAGGACCTACCCCTTTGTCCTGATGGACACTGGACAACATACAATACTCTGTATAAGTCCGCTGAGTTTGTATAACTCAAAACCTGTGCATCGTAGGTTGAAAACTGTACCCAGGTGATTTCCTCAAATATCACCAATTACAACGAATTCCGATATAATGAGGATAATTACCTAATTCCCAAAAATTTACTCCCACTCATCATCTGTAAAACCATACAGATATGAGAATGAAATCTGGTAAATACATACCCTTGGAGTAAGTATTTAATCGGGAAATCAGTTTACTTTTAACAATGCGCAGTGTAACTGAAACATGAAAATGTCTCGTAGGGGTATTCTGGTATTCCTAGTAATGCCTCTTCCATAATTCTATTCATGACTGTAACTGTATATTTCTTTGCCATCTCTCCAAATCCCTTTATTTGTCTTCAGTCGTTACCTTGTGTACACCATCGTTAGGCTAAATGGTTTTCTTCCTTCCCTACCGTTCGGCATCAGCCTATGGTTTGGAAGAAGACTATCCAGTAAGCATAATAGGTGTACCCTCCTAACCCTAGGAGTACTCGCAACTTGAGAGAAGGTGACGATAAAAGACAATCTGAATAATACCTTATTCCATTTCTCCCGAACTGGGGAAAAAGCAAAGGTGAAATAGGAGTAGCGATGAAGTACGCGGTTTGGTCGTGAATGATAACAGTCGCAATTTACTTTGCCCTCTTTCTAATCCCTTTTATTTTGTCTTTATTCATTACCTTCTGCACACCCTACTTAGGCTAATTGGTTTTCTTCATTCCCTACCTTTCGGCACCAGCCTATGGTTTGGAATAAGACTATCCAATAAGCGTAATAGGTGTACTCTCCTAAACTAAGGAGCCCTCGCAACCTGAGAGAAGGTGATAACAAAAGACAACTGAATAAACTAATTCTATTTCTCCTGAACCTGGATCCATCCTCGAAGAAGTACTTTCGGGTTCGTATATAACCATACGATGGATCTATCCAATGGAAGTGGATATCCGTAGTAATACGGGGTGTTCTGAGAAATACAAAGGGTAAAGGAAGGAGTGGCAATGACTTATGCAACTCGGACAATTCAAAAGCCAGTATTTTAAGAAGGTTCGGTCAACTTGGTCACTGAGTCATAATCTAGGGTCGGTCAAAGGTCGCTGCCAAAGAGAGAGAGAAAAGAAACACTCTGCGTACACTCTAACCTAGATCAGAATGGTTATCACTTTATCTAATCAGGAAACCTCCCACTGTAATCTCAAATTCTCCTCCAAACCTGAAAGAAGAATTAGTCGGGATTACCCGAAGAGTAAACCAACTCATCAGTGAGAATCAGGATCCAACTATCATCGCATGATAACTTGATGGAAGCCACTCAAGTTATCACACTCCAGAAGGTATGCGCATATCTGGCAAGTTTGCTTTATGTTTGAAACTCCCGATGTAATTTTTTACCTCATGCTCTTATGACCTTGACTTTGGCCAACAAATCATAAGTCACATGTTAAGTTCTACCCGTCATTGTCCAGGTTAATTTGAACCCACCCGCACATGCCCTTGACTTTGGCCAACAAGGCAGAACGACTGTCCCAAACCAACGCATCTATCTATGCAACAGATGAATAATCAGCAGCTACCAAACACTATGCCTTGACTTTGGCCAACAAACATAGCTTGAATACTACTGACTATCCATAAGAAATGACGGAGGGCTACGGCTGGTTTTTGGAAAAAAACCTTTAACGTAATGAACTTGATCTCGTTGAAAGAACCTGATAGCTTTTTATGAAATATAGTGACGAAAACGTTTTGCTAAAGAGGTCACTCCCGGTGAAGGGATCTCGGCTCTTTCCTCGTGGAATGAGGTGCTGGATATTCCAACTGAATACCGCGATGCAAAGCAACTTGTAATCGACTATATTAAAGTTATTATCCTGACGTAAACTTATGCTCAAGGGGTCACTCCCGGTGAAGGGATCTCGGCCCTTGCCTCGTCGAATGAGGTGCAGGATATTCTAACTGAATATCACTATGCAAAACAAAAGGAAACATCTTTGTAATAACACTTTTTAAAATTTGTTCGAACAACATCAAATATAGGTTTGTTTTATCCTTGCATTGATAAGAATCAATGCAGTCCCATCAATCAATCACACCAGAAAAGAACGAAAATATAATGTACGTATATGCCATCCGCATTCGCCATTGGGTCCCGTCATCACCCGTTAGGTTACTTAACTAACGACAGAGCGGGGACTGGACTAGCGCGGGTGTAAAACATATACAACATCTAATAGTATATATACCAATATACAATAATCGCTCCAGGCGTGATAATATGAAACATTACAGAAAAGTAATAAGCATCACAGAACAAAACAGATAATCTGGGATCCCCGGGTTTCACAGAGCCGCTGCTGAAACCTGACGTTCCCCCGGTTGTGTGGATAGCCTGTGCAATGAAACCTAGACCCCTACGGGTGCGGCAAGTTACCCGCCAAAACCTGAAGCGAGGTAGTCCCCCACAGCATAGTGAATGGAACACCCGGCACTTCACGGAATCCGGTAAATTGAGCACCCCATCTTGGGTCAACCTGTACCCCCTACGAGTGCGGCGAACAGTCTGCCAATTCTAGAGTGAGGCCCCTTTGCCTCTCAATGCCATGAGATACGGACCCGTTGCCCTCCAGAACCCGGCTATCCGTGCACTCCTTCGCGGGATAAACCTAGTACAGAAATGAAAAATATATACAACGGGTACATCGACCTCAACCTGGTCGTGCCCCAAAAGAATATTATACAAACAGGCAGTAACGGCAGTCCACATGTTGGACGCTCACCCCGCAATATCAAATGTACAAATAAATCCAAACTGCACTATCATTGCACCCTGCTATCCACCACGACATATCCGCAACAATACAACACAACACAGAACATCAACGCGAATGTCACGTTCGCAAACCCGTCTAAAAGAATAGCAATCAGACGCGGTTTACTGATCAAATGACATTCCCGGTAGGAGATATAATGTAAATACTGCATACTAACAAATTTTAAAATTTCGATCGACTAAATTTCCCGAAGTGGGCCCCACTAACAACTGGTGTACAGTAACAAAATCTGGGCCCAAAATATATATACCAAAAACCCCAATTTCCAGTAAAAAAGCCACTGCGCAAATTTGGTGCACTGATCTCACAGAATGGCCGTGGAAGCGCGGTCAAACCATAGGTTTGACCGCGATTCCGCGGCGGTCTTGTGAGATCACGTGACCAAATTTTGACGGTGAGCTTAGAAAACCCTACTGAATTTTCTGTGATATGTAGAATTATTTTTAGACACTGTTTAAAATCAACAGAAACTCAGTGGCCTGAAAAATGTAGTTTTGCGAAATCCGTTCGATCGATCTTTTAAACGTGTTAGCACAAGTTAGTATAGCTTAATGGTAAGGCTCTGATACCACTGTAAGTCCACGGTAGCGCCCCGGCCGTCTAACAGACGCCAAATGCGGAACAAAAACTTTTAACGAAACTGGCGCTATCGTGTACCGTAACCCGGATCTGCCATTAAAGCTAAACTAACAAACTACAAAGGGGTAGAAACGTTATACCGAATGATCCGAGTCCTTCGGTCTTTAACCATCATCCCACGCTTGTTGCGGCTGCTCCGATCTCCTCGATCTCCAGTCTTGTCGTCCGGATGGCACCACGTCGACGGATCTTTAAACGGGCTCCCGCCTCTAAACCGAGGCAACTCGATCGTCAAGTTTGCTAAAAGAGACGACCAAGATGAAGTAGAGAATGAGTAGAACACTTTGTCTCGTTACGTCCAGGGTCACGGACGAACGGTTATGGAAGTTTCCTTTTGGATCGAATGAAATTGAGCTATGAAAATATATCAATTTCCATGAACCATAAACCTTAATCTTTTCTCAAATCAACCACTCCCATCAAGCAAGGGGGGCCGGCCAATTATATGGAGGTGGGGGTGAGTGTAGGAGCAAGGTGGTAACCTTAAAGGAAAAGATCAACACAAAATATCCTTAAGCATTACAAGAAAGTTTAATGCAAAAGGTGACTCACAAAAACACCTCATCATAACATTAAAGCAAATGAATGATTCACTAACCTAGTCATCATCCAAGAAGCTTCCACACTCATGACTCACCTCATGACTCACCCTCAAGAAGAAAAGATAAATCCGTATTTAACCGACTGTTAAATACGGCTGATATAAAACTGGAAACTGGCAACTTCCAAAAGTGATCCTGAAACGAATTTCAGGATAACCCCGTATCAGTAAAAACATACCCGCATTTATATTACGACCGAATATAAATGCAACTGAGACAAAGATATTATATCTACAAAGTATAATACTGGGTTCCGGCTTAAACCAAAGCCTACCAGCATTATCTGTCCGAAAAACGACACGTGCGAAAACGCACGTGCTTTTTCCGAACCTTGCCATATCACCATACGGCCTCTACAACGTTTCGCCCGAACTTGGGAAAGTGTCTGTGGGGGGACTTTAATGACTCATCAACACACTGGCATTGGGTATAACCACTAGCACGTCAGAGGTACAAGCTGCACGTAACGTTTTGCCTATGTATTGATTGGAAGGGAAGCTGACGAGCGAACTCATCTATAAACCCTACTGAGCCTGACAGTGACAATGTATATACAGTCCGGTCCATTCGTCTAAAGAGTATCGCATATCGAGTCTAGGGGGTGGATAAAGTCAGACCCCTAATAACGCGATAAATCGTGTCGGCATGAAGCCCATCACCACCTGAGAAACTACTGATCCAAATCAGTAATTCTCCACAACCATGGCCGAGAATTCCTAGTGATGGCCACCCGTGCACTGTGCGACATCAACCCCCAATACCGGGAGAGACGAATCCCCGACGATCCGCTCACTTGCCTCCAATGTGGCTCGGGACTGTACCCAAAAAAACCTGTTTGCACGACTCCTTTGAGCCGTGGTAGGGTAGAATCAAAGCACAGTGGGAACTCACACGAGACAAATGACGACCTCAGGTCGATGAACTAACCTGTACACATGTCACCAGGGAATTGCTATCTGACGATATGTATAATACCAACTAGCAGATTCCCGGCGAGTCATGTCCGGTGTACTCATAACTCAATGAGCACCTGTATACATATTAGGTGATCCAACTGACACCAGTGGCTTGTGAGACTGGCCACCACCCCTCGTCGGAGTCTCGACTGTATACACTAGTCTACTCTGGAGTATCGATGCCCTGTCTCGAAACTCCCATGACTAGGGACACTTTTAAGGATGTGCTTACAGACCCCAGCTCCCACGTATATGATCGCCATCATACTGCTGGTAGTCAAGCAAGAATCCTATGGGCTCTATCATCATGCAATAGTGAACTAAAGCATATATACGATGATAAAGACAAACCAGATAGCATACTATCATCTTGAGCAAGACTGTCATATCAGTATAGGTCCTACCTCAATCATTGCAATCACGTACCTGCGATCCAATAATTGACTTTGAGAGCACTATCTCCAACAACGCGCTGAAGTCACAGACCCGCCGCATTTCCGCGGCCAGATGTGCCTTATGACCACGGTTCCGCGGTCTGTTGTCGGACTTGGTTCCAAAAATTTTCTGTGCCCCTCTGGTTTGACGTTCCTCTGTTGTTCAGATTTAAATTTTTCTGTTTCGCTCTCTGGATTTTTCCAGATCCGTCGATCCTGCAAAGATTCACACAAAAATACCCTTCAAACAATAAATGATAAAAATTTTATAATTTTTCTTTTTCTGTTTTTATGATTTTTTTAATTTAGATTAACCCGAAATTGTAAAAAGGAAATACTACGCCATCCCCGACAATGGCGCCATTTGATTGGTATGTCAAAAATATTTCAAAACCGCAATCAAGAACGGCGTCGCTTGGTAGCTAGCCGGTGAGTACGGGTCGGTCCACAGGGATTTTGTGTTTTCTTAATCGCTCTAACGAGTTAATTCCGATGGGTGTTGGATTGATTATCTCTAAAACCTAAATTGATTTATACTAAGATTATTTAGATCTAAGTCTTGCTAGGGTTAGGTCTAGGGTAAGTTGGGAGATTGAAGGTTTCCTCACCGCTTTCAATGCCCTATTTTAGATCTATTAGGTGTTATGGTAATTATCAATTAAAAGGATTAGTACCATCGGGTAGAAACGGTGTTTCTTCCTCTAGGTTCTTGTCCTTCCTTTATCGATCCTTACCCTAACCTCCATGGAAAACACACACAACCGGTCCTTTATACTACGGTTGTTAGTTATATGTATGCCCTAGAGGCCATTACTATACATAGGATGTATATTGTAGTGGATGCTGGGACATATATAGGGAGGACTTTCTTGCTCGACATGATAGTATGCTATCTGGTTGCACTTTACCTTAACGTGTATACTGATTGTCTTTCTGTTACATGTTGGTAAAGCCCTTAGGATCTGTACTTGACTACCTGGACTGTGATGCGGATCATACTAGTGGGGACATGGTAGTCCATAAGTACATCCTTCAAAGTCCCTAGTCGTGGGTGTATCGAGACGGGGCATCGATATACCAGAGTAAACTAGCGTATACCTTCTCGACCCATACAGATGGGCGATAGATGATCCCATATCCATCGGTGTTTGACATCAGAGATGATATACGGGTGCTCAGTAGAGACTGGGTACACTGGACGGACTCGCCGAGAACTCCCAGATGGTATTATACCTCACGTCAGATGGCAGTTCTCTGGTGACACTGGTACAGAGTAGTCTGTTGACCCGAGATCGTCATAGAGTCTTGTTTGGTTCCCACTGTGCTTTGATTTCCATCTTACCACGTCCAAGAGGGCGTGCAAAACGTTGGTTTTTGGGTACAGTCCCGAGTCACATGGAGGCAATGAGTGATAGGAGGGGATTCGTCTCTCCCGGTATAGGGAGTTGATGTTGCGCTGTGTTCGATTGGCTATAACAGGAAATCCCTGGCCAGGGTTGCTGAGATTTACTGGTAAGTGTTACCAGTAGTTTCTCGAACAGTTATAGACCTCATATCGACACGACTTATTGAGCTATTGGGGTCTGACGTTTACCACCCCTAGGCGAGATATGCAACATATCAGACGATCAGACCGGACTGTACGGTAGTGTTACTGGTCGGATTCACTGGAGTGTGAGCGGGCTTGCTCGTTGATCTTCAGATCGCTCAATACCCGGGTGGCCGTTACGTTTAGCAGACCGCTTGCGGCTTGTGGATGTTTGATATGATCATCATCCGCTGCCGGCGTATTGACGAGTCTTTAGAGTCCTACACAGAGGTTTCCTGGCTCAAGCGAAACGAAATAGGAGCGCATATGAGATATGTGCGGGACCGAGAATAATGCGTGTATGTGATACCGTATTCCATTCTCGCGATGAATGTATCGAATGGTTGTATGCGATATAACCTAGTTATCGATTCAAGCGTTGATTCGATAAGCCGATACATTGTATACTAGTCGGTTGTGTGCGACATGACCGGATCATTGAATCAAGTGTTGATTTAATGATTTAATGTATAATTATATATTTGATATATTACTTTGCATTAACTAGTAATGGTTCACTTTAATTGGATTTTCTCACTCGGGTGTGCGCATTACATATGCGATATGATTGTGTGCATTTGATTGTATCATGTTTGATGATGCATGATTACTTGGTTAAGTGCAAAGAATTAAACCATGGTTAAAAGAATGGTTAGGGTTTCATTTCCTTTATTTATTCATTTATTTATTTGTTTATTCATTTTGGAAAAGAGGAGAAAAGAATGGTGGCTTATTTTGGAGTTTAGTTGAAGCTTCATGAATCTTTGATCAAGTCAACCATTCTTATCTCATCCTTAACCCTAACCATTCCCACTAACCATGATTCATTCTCTACACTTAACTCTAGTTAAAATTATGATAAGAATTCATTTTCTTTTCTTTTTCTATTAACTTATCATAACAATTTCCTTCTTCTTCTTCTTTGCTTCAAGTGAAGAAGCTTGAGGTCATCAATGGTGATTGATGTTTTTGAGTGAGAAATCCAATTCTAAAGTTAACCCACTTCCTATTTCTTCATCCTCTACCTCTTGCCAAGTAGTAGAGTGTGTTTACTTCACAAGTTTCATGACTTGGTGAAGTTGTGAGCTTGATTCATCGATGCCTCGACGTAGATCATCTTCGGCATGGACATCGACGACCTAGCTTGCCCATTCTCCGACGAAGCCGATCCTAGAGCCCGGATTTGACTTGGACAGCGGAGAGGACTTCGTTGCGGAGCTATGGAGGTGGAGCACCGGATCTACAAAGGTTGTATTTCCGTTTTCTCATTAGTTAACTGTTAACTAGTTCATTGTTCGCCTAGACCTCTTGCCGACGATCCGTAGTTTAGGGTTTCTCGGCACGTTAAAATTTGAAATTGCCATGGTTGATGGCTTGGGAGACCTCACTAGTGTGCCTAGGAACCCTACAGTGGTATCAGAGACTAGCTAGAGCCTTAGGCGAATTCCAGACGGAATTTGAAGTCCGATCTATCGAAAATCCGAACCCAAAATAGCTCTCTGTACTTTTTCTAAAAACAGGGATTTTTCAGTATTAAAAATATGTAGAAATATCAGCAGGAATATGTAAGAGTTACTGTGAAGTTGTATGCCCTAATTGAATTAAAGCGCCGCTCTTCCGCGGCACGAGCATGGCTCGTGCGGCGGAAGCGCGGCCAGTTTGTCGTGTTGTGAGGTATTGACAGCACAGTAACTCCCATTTAACAGTGCTGGTATTCCTGAATATTTTTAATATATTTTCAAGAGTTGAATTTTCTGGAGTTGTTTTGGGGATTCGGTGTTTCGATCGGGGTATCAAATTTTGTCTGTGTGGCTTTCCGGATAATTTTTAGAATATGTTAAAAAGTTCGACCGGATATAAATACCCAATTTTTCCCCTGTCGGGAAATTTCCAAGTGTTGGATTTTTCCGTAGTTTAACGACGTTCTAAGTAGTGCAAGTAACGCGATGGTCCCTCTAGAAGACACAAACCTTAACTCGATTATGTGACCGTCTTGAACTGCCCTTTGAACCTTCGGGTTTGGGGCAGTACGGCGTGCCACATGTGAGGCGTTGGCTTGACCCTTCTACGGCTGGACCGTTGGTACTGAGGTACGAACTGAATGTTGTTAGACTTGTTTCATGTGTTGATCTGTTTCGGGAAAACTTGGGTGTTCGATTGTTCGATCGGAAAGTTTAACATTTTCTGTTTATCTGGAATGGGATACAATAATTGGAATTCACAAGAAAGTTATGTGATAACTAAATGAATGTTATAAACATAGCACTTTAGTCTCACTTGATCGGTTGCCACGGAATTTTGATGTGATCAAAAGTCCGTCGCAATCACGTAGCGTACGCGGATACTCGCCGGGTAAACTTAATAGACAGCCTCACTCCATAGCCCCGACCAAGTGACTGCAGGAGAACCCCGTCGCCGAAAGCATCCGTCCGGGTGCTCGCGGTAGCGGTGTTCCGCCTTGGTGCACTTCGTCGCTGGTATCGGGGGTGCGGCCGTCTACTGAAGTTTGCGACGAGCATTCGATCAGTTTTTCGGGAATCTTGTTGAATTACCCGACTTGATATTGAAAAGTGTTTTCGATAATGAGACTAAAATGCGGGGTTTATAATTGTTAGGCATGCGATGTCTAAGTAATTCATTTGGTCAGGCATGCGATGTCTGAGGTGATTGCGGATTCCAACTGTTGTAGTTTTACACTTTCTTTTCTGTGACCGTAAGTGTAATATGTGATATCGCCGGTTTCGTTGCTATATGTCAACGACAATTGGGATGGACATATTTACTTACGTTGATGACATGTGATGTTATGTGTTGCTGGATATGTTATATTGGATCGTCGTGTTTGAATAGCCGGGGGTTTTTATGTGAGATGAGTGTTTTTCATTTTCATTCATGTAAAAACTTGTATGTAATATTCTTTTATTGGGGCACTTCCAGGTTGCGGAAGTTGTCACCGTTTGTATATTATTTACTTTTCCGCACTAGGATAGACCCAAGGAGGAGGGCACAAGTAACCGGGTTCTGGAGTCCAGTGGGAGACCAACTCGAGGAGTCGAGTCCGGGTCTCCTAACTCTAGAATTGGTAGGGTTGCTTGCCGCTCTCGTAGGGGTCTAGGGGTGTGGGTTTGGCTATTCATCACGACCGTGGAATCCGTGTTTTATACTGGCTCGTATTGAAAACACGGACGTCCTAGTATATCCAATATTTCATATGATTCTTCTGCTGCGATATCTGTGATGTGATCATGTGATGTTTTGTGATAGATACATATATAGTATATATGATATATTATATAGACGTTACTTATGTTTTACACCCGCGCTAGCCCTGCCCTGCTCTGCCGTTAGTTACCTAACCTAACGGTGCACGAGGGGACATCGAGGCGAATGCGGATGGCATAAGTGTACGTCGTATTTATCTGTGATGTTTAGGTACTTAAATGATGGGACTTCATTAATGTGATTAATGAAATAAAAGAAACCTAAGATGTTGTAGAATCGAATTTCAAAATAAAACAGGTAGCTACAGTTCTTGCTTTGCACAGCGGTATATGTGATATATCCTGCACCTTATTCGATGAGGAAAGGACCGAGATCCCTTCACCGGGAGTGACTCCTTTAGCAATAACTGGCAGATGCTACACACTCGGTTTGTCTTTTGATTGCTTTTAAGTGTTTTTCTTTGCACAGTGATATATATGATATATCCCGCACCTCATTCGATGAGGAAAGGACCGACGATCCCTTCACCGGGAGTGACTCCTTTAGCAAAACTAGAAAAGCCTCAAAAGCACTCCATTTTAAAATCATTTGATTCTACAACGATATAAAGTTCATTACGCAAAAGGTTTTCTTAAAAACCTGTCGTAGCCCTCCGTCATTTCAGATAGGTACTAGTTAGTATTCGTGCTGCGTTTGTTGACTCAGTCAAGGCGTAGTGTGCGGTAGCTGATTATTGCTTATCTGCAAAGCATATGATGCGATTGGATTAGGGTAGTCGTGCGGCCTTGTTGACTCAGTCAAGGGTCGTGCGGGTGGGTTTAATTCAATCGAGAAATGACGGGTTGAACTTTACTTGCGGTCTATGGTTTGTTGACTCAGTCAAGGTCATAGATCGCATGGGGCAAAATATTATCGGGAATTTCAAGTGTTGAAATTTGCAATGAGATTGCATACCTTCTATGAGATAGTTGGATCCCGATACCCGCTGCGAGTAAGAGTTACTCCTGGGAGAGTTTTATACATTACAATTAGCCGATCAAGTAGGTGTCTAGAAAGGTGTTAACGAGGTTACGCCTCTGGGAAAACGAGGTTTACATTAATTAGGTTCGTGCGAAAGCACGGGGGACCTCCCTCAAAGTACCGACACTGGCCTGGCTGAAAGATTGGCGAACTTGTAGTGTGTAATTAATCTCGACTAGTCTTTCCTTTTAGGGTTTGAAGGAAGATTTGATAAAAAGCAGTGGGAGCCATCCTGATTAGATAAAATAATAACCAATCTATTCTTGCAAGAGCGCACGCTGAGTGTCTTCTTCTCTCTCTCTCCAGGTAGCGACCATATCACGCCTTAATCAAGATAATAATACGGATTATTGACCGAACCCGCTTGTTATACTGAGCTGGGGAACGTTGGTCCCGCTCCAACTTATAATTGTTATAAGACAGAGCAGGAAATTGGGGAATACCAGAATTCCTATGCCGCCCAAACGAAGAGAGTGCATGCTGATGCATCATCTTCGGGTGTGTTCGTTACAAAGAACTGTTTCTCAGAATCCTCTACGTCCTGGGTATGTGATACCAGATCAGGATCCCAGATATGTAATCTGTTACATAGGGCTACAGAAGGGTTAGAGAACTGAGAACGGGTGATAAGTTTCATGAGGCAGAAAACGGGGCAAATGTTGCAGCCAAGTCTGTTGGTCACTGTCACCCTGTATTACAATACATTGATTCTGAACGAATGTTATTAGATACCGAACCTGATATACAAAATCATATCTATCTCTTTATTAGTAAAGAAATGATAAAATTTTGTATAGTTGGATAATGTTTTGAACATTTCCTATATCAAAAGTTGATCGGTTCAGGCACGTTATCTAAAAGCATTAATGTTCTAAATCAAACTACAGTTCTTAGTATACGGAACACACACAAGAGGAATAGTTCAGAAATGAACGAATCCTTCTTGAGGTATTGTAGACTAGGTCAGATCAATGTGACCCGACTAGCCTGAGTTTCATGAAGATGCATATTTAAATTAGTTTGAATTTACATCTTGTGAAACTCGCCAGTCATGTCACAAAGATAAGATGACCATAGCTCCGTTTACTGGAAACAGAGAAAGAGTTAGTGAACTCTTGGGATATAATACATGTTGATGTATGTAGGTCCCCTGTCTACACATGCCAAGACCGGTTCTTTTACTTCATTACGTTCTCTGATGATCTCTTTAGATTCAGACATATGTTCCTGTTGAAACACAAGTCCGAACCTTTTGAGATATTCACAGAATATAAGTTAGAAGTAGAGAACCAAAATATGGGTATAAGTATTATGTCCTATGATGAGATCAAGGAGGAGAATACTTGAGCACGGAAATCCTAGACTATTCTAAAGGAGAATGAGATTCTCTCTCAGCATTACTCCTCCGTATACACCATAGCACGATGGTATATCGGGGCGGAGCGATCACACCCTATATGATATGGTGTGCTCTATGATGAGTATTACTGAGTTACCTATTTCCTTTTAAGGGTTATGCACTTGAGAAGCTGCATACCTATTGAATAGGTTCGAATCAAATCAGTTGCCTACCACTCCATATGAGATATGGAAAGGGAAGAGCCCATGTCTTAAGCTAGTTAAGATTTGGGGTTGTCCGTCCTATGTCTAAAAGCAAAATCCGGATAAGCTCGAGGCAAGGTCTGTTATGTAGAACTGGAAGTGTTCCAGCTATACAAACTACAGCAGATGATTTGGTACAACCAGAGGATTCAGTAGAAACCAACGAACCTCAGCCTCTCCGCCGATCTAGTAAGGTTCCTCACCCACCTGAGAGATACTTCGGTTTCTCTATGACAGTGGGAGCGAGGATTACATCATGAGATGATGACCCAACTAGTTTCGAGCTGGCCATCAGGAGTGAGACTCTGTGAGAATGGCTGGATGCTTAGATCTGAGATGGAATCCTTATACACCAACAAAGTATGGACTTTAGTTGCTATATCTGAAGGGTTAAATCCCCATCAGGAGCAAGTATATCTTGAGAAGATTACTTGGTGTAGATGGAAAAGTTGAGACTTTCAAAGCTAGACTTGTTAAAAGTTTGCATCATTGACCAGGTGTGGATAATGATGAAACATTTTCAAGCAGCTATGCTTAAGTCCATCCAGATCCTACTTGCCACGGCTACATACCATGACTACGATATCTGGTGGTTGGGTGTCATGACTGCTTTTCTAAATGATGTTTTAGAAGAGCGCGTCTATAAGTACACAGCCAGAGGGCCTCGTAGACAGTGGGAGCAGCGGAAACATGTGCAAGATGCTTTATAGGATAAAGCAGGCATCGCGGAGTTGGAACATCTGTTTTGATGAATTAGTCAAGGAAGTTGACATCATCAAAATGATAGATGAACCTTGTATAAACAAAAAGGTAGTAGGAAGTATGGTGACGATCCTCGTAGAGTACGTGGATGACATACTCTTGATAGGGAAAGAGTTTCCTATGCTACGCTCGGTCAATCTCCGTTTATCACAATGATTCTCCATATAGGATTAAAGTGATACCTACTAAATCCTGGATTTTGGATCTATGAGATAGATCTAATTGGATGTTAGGTATCTCACTAGTAGTAGTGAGATGGTATCAATCGATCCAAGGGATAATCACTGGAAGGGTTCCAGGGTGATAAAGACGACTGAATGTCAGTCACAGGCATTGTCTTTACCCTCAATAAAGGGACGGTATGTTGGAAGAGTTCCAAGCTAGATACCATGGAATACTAGTCGATAAAGGCAGGATACATCGCTACTTAAGATGCTACCAAAGAGGCTGTTTGGGTGTATATTGGTTCATGAGATGAACTACGTTCCTTCCATTGTGTGACAATGGAGTTGTGGCTTATGCCAAGGAACCCCTGTCCCATCAGTGATTCAGACATATTCTAAGGCAGTATCACCTGATCGTGGAGATGTTTGATCTCCATGGTGATCGAGGTTAGGAGAGTAGACTCTGAGGACAGCACAGCGGATCCACTCACAAAGGCCTGTTCCCAGAGAGAGACTTTTATGGGATGGTTGAGTATGAGATACTACAACCACTGCTACAGATGGCCCTAGTGCAAGTGGGAGATTGTTAGTTATATGTATGCCCTAGAGGCCATTACTATACATAGGATGTATATTGTAGTGGATGCTGGGACATATATAGGGAGGACTTTCTTGCTCGACATGATAGTATGCTATCTGGTTGCACTTTACCTTAACGTGTATACTGATTGTCTTTCTGTTACATGTTGGTAAAGCCCTTAGGATCTGTACTTGACTACCTGGACTGTGATGCGGATCATACTAGTGGGGACATGGTAGTCCATAAGTACATCCTTCAAAGTCCCTAGTCGTGGGTGTATCGAGACGGGGCATCGATATACCAGAGTAGACTAGCGTATACCTTCTCGACCCATACAGATGGGCGATGGATGATCCCATATCCATCGGTGTTTGACATCAGAGATGATATACGGGTGCTCAGTAGAGACTGGGTACACTGGACGGACTCGCCGAGAACTCCCAGATGGTATTATACCTCACGTCAGATGGCAGTTCTCTGGTGACACTGGTACAGAGTAGTCTGTTGACCCGAGATCGTCATAGAGTCTTGTGTGGTTCCCACTGTGCTTTGATTTCCATCTTACCACGTCCAAGAGGGCGTGCAAAACGGTGGTTTTTGGGTACAGTCCCGAGTCACATGGAGGCAATGAGCGATAGGAGGGGATTCGTCTCTCCCGGTATAGGGAGTTGATGTTGCGCTGTGTTCGATTGGCTATAACAGGAAATCCCTGGCCAGGGTTGCTGAGATTTACTGGTAAGTGTTACCAGTAGTTTCTCGAACAGTTATAGACCTCATATCGACACGACTTATTGAGCTATTGGGGTTTGACGTTTACCACCCCTAGGCGAGATATGCAACATATCAGACGATCAGACCGGACTGTACGGTAGTGTTACTGGTCGGATTCACTGGAGTGTGAGCGGGCTTGCTCGTCGATCTTCAGATCGCTCAATACCCGGGTGGCCGTTACGTTTAGCAGACCGCTTGCGGCTTGTGGATGTTTGATATGATCATCATCCGCTGCCGGCGTATTGACGAGTCTTTAGAGTCCTACACAGAGGTTTCCTGGCTCAAGCGAAACGAAATAGGAGCGCATATGAGATATGTGCGGGACCGAGAATAATGCGTGTATGTGATACCGTATTCCATTCTCGCGATGAATGTATCGAATGGTTGTATGCGATATAACCTAGTTATCGATTCAAGCGTTGATTCGATAAGCCGATACATTGTATACTAGTCGGTTGTGTGCGACATGACCGGATCATTGAGTCAAGTGTTGATTTAATGATTTAATGTATAATTATATATTTGATATATTACTTTGCATTAACTAGTAATGGTTCACTTTAATTGGATTTTCTCACTCGGGTGTGCGCATTACATATGCGATATGATTGTGTGCATTTGATTGTATCATGTTTGATGATGCATGATTACTTGGTTAAGTGCAAAGAATTAAACCATGGTTAAAAGAATGGTTAGGGTTTCATTTCCTTTATTTATTCATTTATTTATTTGTTTATTCATTTTGGAAAAGAGGAGAAAAGAATGGTGGCTTATTTTGGAGTTTAGTTGAAGCTTCATGAATCTTTGATCAAGTCAACCATTCTTATCTCATCCTTAACCCTAACCATTCCCACTAACCATGATTCATTCTCTACACTTAACTCTAGTTAAAATTATGATAAGAATTCATTTTCTTTTCTTTTTCTATTAACTTATCATAACAATTTCCTTCTTCTTCTTCTTTGCTTCAAGTGAAGAAGCTTGAGGTCATCAATGGTGATTGATGTTTTTGAGTGAGAAATCCAATTCTAAAGTTAACCCACTTCCTATTTCTTCATCCTCTACCTCTTGCCAAGTAGTAGAGTGTGTTTACTTCACAAGTTTCATGACTTGGTGAAGTTGTGAGCTTGATTCATCGATGCCTCGACGTAGATCATCTTCGGCATGGACATCGACGACCTAGCTTGCCCATTCTCCGACGAAGCCAATCCTAGAGCCCGGATTTGACTTGGACAGCGGAGAGGACTTCGTTGCGGAGCTATGGAGGTGGAGCACCGGATCTACAAAGGTTGTATTTCCGTTTTCTCATTAGTTAACTGTTAACTAGTTCATTGTTCGCCTAGACCTCTAGCCGACGATCCGTAGTTTAGGGTTTCTCGGCACGTTAAAATTTGAAATTGCCTTGGTTGATGGCTTGGAAGACCTCACTAGTGTGCCTAGGAACCCTACAACGGTATCACCATTACCTCAAGGGGTAAGGTGCCGCAGGGAGCGGTGTGTGCGTGTATGCATGGAGTTCAAATTATTATGTGTGATGGGGCAAGAAAGGGGTGAGAGAGTTCATCTCTCAAACCTTTCCCTAAAGCTAACCCTAA
Organism: Agapanthus africanus; assembly: GCA_030015575.1. Classification (NCBI taxonomy): domain Eukaryota; kingdom Viridiplantae; phylum Streptophyta; class Magnoliopsida; order Asparagales; family Amaryllidaceae; genus Agapanthus; species Agapanthus africanus. The sequence continues at coordinate 503,769,197 of CM057342.1, read as the reverse complement.
CAAGCGAGGAGACTACTCGCTCATTAGGGAATTTAAGAACATTCTAAATTAAAAGTAAACTAAGGCAATGAAAATAAAAGAACTTACTAATTTTTATTGATGGCTCTCTCCAAACATCAACACAGTACAGATCTGAATTTATGAAATGAAAAGAGGCATAGCCTCATACAAGATTTAGAGTTCCTATTTATAGAGGATAGGAACCCTAGGGTTATAATTGACTCGCATATCTGCTTTTACAAAAATACCCCCTAAGAAAAGACCTAGTTAACGATCCGCGCACCGCGACAAAATTTTGCGCCGAGACGGGCACAACCCGGCCGCAGTTCCGCGGCCAAAACCATGCTTTGGCCGCGGTTCCGTGGCCAAAGAGTAGTCTTGATGCCTCGGTTTTTCTGTGCTGCTTCTGGTTGACTTTGTCTTCTTGTTTCTATGGTTCTTTTCTCAGGTTGACTTCTAGGTTTCTTCCAGATCTTTCCAGTGAACATTGTAGTGGACTTTTGCCGTTGCTTCGTGACAAAGTCTTGAACCTTGCACTGCCTTGTACTTGTGATCTTCGTGTAGGCTTTATCAAGATTCTCTGTTTGTTGGTCGAAGTCTCACTTTTGTATCGTCTTTTGTCTTTTTCACTGTTTTTGTCCCGAGAATCTGTAACCTGCAACTAAGTAGCAGACATGGGTCAAAAGCACCTGTTTATTTGTAAAATGACTAGGCATGGGGAATATAATAATGCAGTATTATAATATGAACAACCACCCCATATGAAATATGGAGTGGGAAGAGACCATGTCTTAATTACATTAAGATATGGGGGTGTCCTATTTTTGTTAAAAAACAGAATCTAGATAAACTCGAGGCAGGGTCTGTATTGTGCAAGTTTATGGGATACCCTAAGCAATGTAAGGGATATCTGTTCTACCACACTGAGAAACAGAAGGTGTTAGTATCTCGCCACGCTACCTTTTTAGAAAAGGAATTTCTTGCAAAGGAAATTAGTGGGAGTATGTGGAACTAGAAGAAATTCAGGAACCACAAACTGTAGCAGAACATTTGGTAGAACCCTTAGATTCAGTAATACCTGACGAACCTCAGCCACTCCGCAAATCTGGTAGGATTTCTAATCCGCCCGAGAGATACTACGGTTTTCTCATAGACGGGGATCGAGAGTATTGCATCTTGGAAGAAGATGACCCTACCAGTTTCAGGCAGGCCATTATCAGTAGGGACTCTGATAAGTAGCTGGATGCTATGCGATCCGAAATAGAGTCCATGTACACCAATAAAGTATGGACCTTGGATATTACTTCACCTGGGGTAAAACCCGTTGGTTGCAAATGGATCTACAAAAGAAAACTTGGTGTAGATGGGCAGGTGGAAACCTATAAGGCTAAACTCGTTGCAAAAGGTTTTCGTCAAAGACCAGGTGTGGACTATGACAAAACCTTTTCTCCAGTGGCTATGCTCAAATCCATTCGGATCCTACTTGCCATTGATGCCTTCCATGACTATGAGATCTGGCAGATAGACATAAAAATGCCTTTTCTAAATGGATGTTTGGAAGAATGCGTTTATATGGATCAGCCGGAAGGTTTCGTAGACAGTGGGAGCAACGGGAAGGTGTACAAGTTGCTTAAATCCATTTATGGATTAAAGCAGGCATAGCGGAGCTGGAAAATCTGTTTTGATGAAACAATCAAAGATTTTGACTTCATCAAGAACGAGGATGAGCCTCGTATTTATAAGAAGAATGTAGGACGAACTGTCGTGTTCCTTGTCTTATACGTGGATGACATTCTTTTGATAGGAAATGACATTCTTATGCTATAATCGGTCAAGCTATTCTTGTCACAAAGGTTCTCCATGAAAGACCTGGGTGATGCCTCGTACATTCTGGGGATCAAGATCTACAGAGATAGATCTAAGAGATTATTGGGACTTTCGCAGTCCAGATACATAGAGACCGTACTAAAGAGATTTAGTATGGAAGATTCCAAGTGCGGTAACATACCCGCGTTGCACGGAATCACCCTCTCCAAGGAGATGTCTCCCACGACTAACGAGGAGAGGGTTCGCATGAGCACTATACCCTACGCTTCGGCGGTAGGATCTATAATGTATGCGATGCAATGTACAAGACCAGATATAGCTTACGCACTGAGCGTGGTGAGCCGTTATCAGTCAGACCCAGGTGAGAACCACTGGACAGCAGTGAAGAACATTCTCAAGTACCTGAGAAGGACTAAGAAGATGTTCCTGGTTTACGATAATGGAGACCTCATGGTCGAGTCCTTTACCGATTCAAGCTTCCAGAGTGACAAGGATGACAGCAAATTTGTCTCGGGTTTTGTATTTACCCTCAACGGAGGGGCAATGTGCTGGAAGAGCTCCAGACAGAATACCGTTGCAGACTCGATGATGGAGGCTGAATACATTGCTGCAAGCGATGCCGCAAAAGAAGCGGTCTGGATGAAGAAGTTCATAACTGAACTTCAGGTAGTTCCGTCCATTGTTGATCCGATACCTGTATATTGTGATAACAATAGGGCTATAGCTTTAGCGAAGGAACCACGGCCCCATCAGAAATCCAGACACATCTTAAGGCGGTATCACCTGATCAGGGGATCGTAGATCACCAGAAGATCGAGGTCCGGAGAGTGGATACAAAAGAGAACACGGGGGATCCATTTACAAAGGCCCTCCCTCAAGCACAGTTCGAGCGACTTTTTGAGATGTTGGGTATGCGGTACGCCAGCAGTTGGCCTTAGTGCAGACGTTGGGTATTCGGTATGCCAATTACTGGCATTTAGTGCAAGTGGGAGATTGTTGGATATAAATTCCCTAGAGGCCGGTATTGTATATGAATACATATGGATGCTAGGGATATGTATGTACAGGACAATCTTGCTCAGTTTTGCAGTATATTATTTGACTTGTCTTTGTCAGGATATGTGTATTTATTTCTATTGTTGTTATATCTAGCTTGCACATATTGATAAAGACTCGATACGGTAGTATACTATTATGGTTTGTCTTTATCTAAACATAGCATATGTTATACTCGTTATTGCATAATGCGGTTACATGTTGATAAAGCCCGTAGGATCTTGCTTGACTACCTGCGTTGTGATGGCGATCATACTTGTGGGAGCAGGATAGTCCATAAGCACATCCTTAAATGGTCCCTAGTCGCGTGAGTATCAAGACTGGGCATTGATACTCCAAAGTAGACTAGTGTATACGTTTCTAGCCCCGTCGGGGGATGATTGGTCCCACAGCCATTGGTCTGAAGCACCTAAAATTGTATACAGGTACTCACAGGGTGTGGGTACACTGGACGGACTCGCCAAGAACTATCAGATGGTACTAGACCTATCGTCAGATGGAAGTTCTCAGGTGACATGTGTACAGGTTAGTCTTTGGACTTAAGATCGGCATTTGTCTCGTGTGAGTTCCCACTGAGCTTTGATCACTACCCTACCACGGCTCTCGTGAGTCATGCAAATAGGTTTTAGTTGGGTACAGTCCCGAGCCACATTGAGGCAGTGAGCGATTGTTGGGGATTCGTCTCTCCCGGTATTGGTAGTTGATATCGCAAAGTGATCAATTGGTCAAGACCACAAGACTTTGGCCAAGGCAATTGGGATTTACTAATAGGTTGATCAGTAGTTTCCCGGATTGGTCCTGAGCCACATCAGCATGACTTATCGAGTTATTAGGGTCTGACGTTTACCACCCCTTAGACCTGGTATGCGATACTCTTTGACGAAGAGACCGGACTGTACGGATACTGTCACGGATAGGCTCAGTAGGAGTTTGGAAGAGTTTGCTCGTCGGCCTTCCTATTCGACAGGTACCTGGGTAGCCATTACGTAGAGCTAGTGCCGCTGATGTACTTATGGTTAAACCTACTTCTAGCATACTGTTGAGTCTTTAAAGTCCCACACAGAGGGTTTCCCGGCTTCGAGCGAAACGATGTAGAGGCCGTATGGTTTTACGGCAGGGTTCGATCACATACGTACACTTGTGCGCGTATGAAGTTCGGGTGGATAATACTAGCGGGCTTTGGTTTAAGCCAGATCCTAGTGTTAGATTATCGGATTATTTAGTCTCTGGGTATTCGTATTTTTGGGAAGACGGATACGGGTATGTATATACGGACGAGGGGTATTCTTGTAATTTTGGCAAGAGTTCTTCTAGAAGATGACACCTCATTTCTTATTTATTCTTTTTGATTAAATGAAGAAATGAGGTGGAGGATGAGTTGTTCATTTACATTAATTGAAGTATGGCTACTACATGACTCACTTAGTGACTCATATGATAACTATTAAAGCATGCTTGATTTTATATTATTCTATGCTTCATAATTATCTAGGGTTGCCATTTTTCATTTCATTATCATCTCACACATTCTCTCTCTTCCAAGCTCTCATCTTCTTCCTCTTACCCTTAAGTGTCTCATGAGTTGAGAATCCAAGGGTCTAAAAGACTAACTAATACATAATCATTCTCTACACAGACTAGTCTACTTAGATTAGAAAGCTAAGTATTCTAGTTACCTCAATTAGGAGGTAGGAGCTCTTGGAAGGCACTCTCGGGTGGATCATCATTGACGCAAGGAGGCCAAAGTTCAAGCTTGATCATGGACACTACAAGGAGCATACCAAAGGAGTGGAGTGAAGACCCGAAGGACTTGAGCCTCTTGGTATACTTTCTATCATAGTAGTTAGAACCATAATTTGCTAGTTAGGTTTATGGTTAAGATCCGGTTTAGGTTTATTCTAGCGCTAAGTTTCTAATCGTAGAAAAAAAATTGTTCCGCATTTGGCCACGGAAGTAAGCCGGGGCGCTAGCGTAACCCTTCATGCCCCGTCTCGGTAGCTAGACTTAAACATCAGAGTGAGATTTTTATTCAAAAAAAGAAAAACTAAGACTAATTACAGTATTTACAAGTTAAGAGACAGCGTTAGTCCATAAATTAGTACCAGCCATTCAAAAATTTTGTCTATATATAGCCAAGGCTGGTAAAAGAAAAGGTATAATAAAACGAAAAAGAGAATTTACAAAGTATTATTAGATGTTAGTAAAGGGCATGGGTGTGTGAAAGTAGGGATCAGAAGATGCTGAATGCGAAGATGAAGTTTTGAAGGAGTCAAGGAGTTGTTGCCCGAATGAATTGAATGTTCAGGAAGTATGTATTGAGTTCCAAGGTCAGGTTCGTTTAAAAACTGGAGTTTATCCTCAAAAAGTTCAGCAAAAGAAAGGTTCTTAAGATGTTCCCAAATTGATCCTAACTCAAACTTAGAAAGAATATCAAGTCCATCCGCAAATATCATTGCTACAGCTCACTATTCCCAAAACTATTTCTCCCTCATCACATTCACAAATGGGTAGGTACATGTCATTTAAAAAAGTAGGTTCCCACACTAACGTTTCTTCCGAAACAATATCAACAGGTGATACAAAAATTGTGGGTTCCTGATCCTTGATTTCCTCTAACAATCTATCACAACCATACCGATTAAAATCACAAGCTCCCTCTTCTAAAATTGGAGTGCAAAAATTAGTTGGTGCAAGAATTTCATCTTCAAGTGGCATATCGGTGAATTCAACCTCTAGATCACTAGTGACAAGAGGTTCAATTGGTACCTGAAGGCAAGTGTCGGACTGACTCGGAGGGTTTTCTTGTTTGTCCTGATAACACTCAGTCAATTCAATTGCATCATCATCTATGAAGTCATTAAAATTTGTTTGTTCATTTATCTCACTCAGGTGACTTTCTAGATGAAAGATATTTACATTGGTGGATTTCAATTGACAGTGTTCACTCCCTAGAATCCTCACAGCTACATGTTCTTCGATTCTAGCCAAAGATTGAGCTTGAGTGTGAAACAAATGCTCAGATTGTTGTATGAAAAGGGCTAGCGTCGCAGCTGTTTGATTCTCGACCGCAGTCATTACTTCAATACCCTTCACTAAAGCGGTCAACCTAGCATCCATCTCACTACCATACTCTAATGATGTGTCGGTTGTTTCAAGAAGGGAGGGTTGTGACGGTGGTGATGCTAAAGCTGTCATCCTGTCGACCTCTTTCTTTAAGTGTTCAATCATTCGATCTAGGTTTGAAGTGGGACTGGGTTCAAGAGTGTTAGGTGGGTGATTGGTATCAAAATTCTGGGACGGTTGGCCACCCCCTAGAAAAGGACAGTTTTCATGAATGTGGAAAGAATCTTGGCAATTTGAATAAATGAATTGGGAATGAGTATAAACAAAAGAATGTGGATCGTGAAAAATAGAATTGAACTATGTATCACCCATATCAACAAGAATTCACAAACATCACAAAAACAAAGAATAACACACCCCTAGCAGTCTATGTTATGCTAAGTCAACTAGACCTTCTCAAGAACCTGATTGTCAAAGTAAAACTGTGTCGGAAACGGGCTCAAGATATACGGATCACGAAGCCAGGTAAGTGCAGAGATAAAGGGAGGTTTTCCAACACTTTCACGATCCTTAATTAGATAACCCTTTCTCTTTTGGCGGTTTTGAAAGGTTCCTTAGCACCCTCACTATGTTTTCTAGGGCATCAAGTATGCAATTTTAAAAAACCTAGATTGATAAGCAGCCCATAACCAAGGATCTAACTAGAAGATTAAGAGCAAGCAAGAATGTAATCAAACATTACACTAAGTGAATGAGGAATGCAACCTTTGTAGACCGGTCCTTCACTTCTAAAGCTCCGTGTAGTATTCCCTTCGCACCAAGTAGTGATCTCCTGGACTCAAGTAAGGGTTCACAAGGCGAAAGGAACAAGCTTGCTTGAAGTCTTCGAGGCCGAAAATGATCTACGTCGAAGAATCACTAACTCAAGCTACCTCTTCACTAATGGAGAATTAGTGAAGCAAACAACCTATACTAAATGGCTAGTCTAGTATAGATTGGTGAAGTAGGAATTTTTCTCACTTTAGAATAATTTTTCTCACTCTTTTTCTTCACCTCACTTGAAACTAGAGAGCAAGAAGGAGATGAAGAAGAAACTCAAGTGGTAAAAAAACTAGCAACCATAGGTGAGAAAATATCATCTATAACTTATGTAGAGACTTAACCATGGCTTATGATAATGGTTAGGTTAATAAATATCTAAGGTAAGAAAAAATTAGTGGACTAAGTCAATGGTTACTGCAAGCTTCACAACCTTGACAATTTTCCACCTAATTTTGATTTACCCTTAATAATTAAAACCTTTTCTTAAGTGAGCTAATATATCATAATTTTGATTTCCACCTTACCGCAAGCTTCTGCAAGCTTTTACAATTTTCCACCTAATTTATCTTAAGTATGGTATGAGCCCATGTCCAATGTATCATCTAGCATGACACGATAATAAATACATTAAAATATATCACATATATATTCAATGTATAAAAAGAAAACATTTTCTTAAGTGAGCTAATATTAGTTAATGTACATTAATATATCAAATATATATAATTACACATTAAATTATTAAATCAACACTTGATTTAATAACCCGGTTGTATCGCATACAACCGACTACTATCATTTATATGTATATCACATATACATATAACATATCATTGAATCAACACTTGATTCAACAATCCTGTTATATCACATATAACCTATATCGCGAGAATGGAATACGGTATCACATACACGTATTAATCTCGGTCCTGCACATATCACATATGTGCCCTACTTCGTTTCGCATGAGCTAGGAAACCTCTGTGTAGGACTCTAATGACTCGTCAATACGCCGGTAGTAGGTGATGATCATATCAGTAACCCACAATTCGTCAGCGGTACTAGCTAGATGTAACGGCTACCCGGGTATTGAGCGATCAGAAGATCAACAAGCAAGCTTGTCCATACTCCTGTGAATCCAACAGCAACACTACCATACAGTCCGGTCTCTTCGTCTGATATATCACATATCTAGTCTAGGGGTGGTAAACATCAGACCCCAGTAACTTGATAAGTCATGCCGATATGAGGCTTATAACGGGTCAAGAAACTACTGATAACACTTACCAGTAAATCTCCATATCATCCCTGGCCAGGGACTTCTTGTTATAGCCAATCAAGCACAGCGCAACATCAACCAACAATACCTGGAAAGACGAATCCCCTCCTATCGCTCATTGCCTCCATGTGACTCGGGACTGTACCCAAAAACCACCGTTTTGCACGCTCTCTTGAACGTGGTAAGGTGAAAATCAAAGCACAGTGGGAATCACACAAGACTCTATGACGATCTCGGTGTTGGATATAGTGCCCTCGGAGTCAATTATTGGATCACAGGCACGTGATTGCAATGATTGAGGAGGACCTATGCCAGTAGGACAGTCTTACTCGAGATGATAGTATGCTATCTGGTTTATCTTTATCATCGTGTGCTGCTTTAGGTGACCTTACGAGTCGCTATTACACGTTGATAGAGCCCCTAGGATTCTTGCTTGACTACCAGCAGTATGAAGGCGATCATATATGTGAGAGCTGGAGTCTATAAGCACATCCTTAAAAGGTCCCTAGTCGTGGGAGTTTCGAGACAGGGCATCGATACTCCGGAGTAGACTAGTGTATACAGTCGAGACCCCGACGAGGGTCGGTGGCCGGTCTCATAAGCCACTGGTGTCAGTTGGTTCACCTAAGAAGTATACAGGTGCTCATTAGATTATGAGTACACCGGACAGGACTCGCCGGGAACCTGCTAGTTGGGATTATACCTGATGTCAGATAGTAGTTCCCTGGTGACATGTGTACAGGTTAGTTCATCGACCTGAGATCGTCATTTGTCTCGTGTGAGTTCCCACTGTGGTTTGATTACTACCCGACCATGCTCAAAGGAGACGTACAAACAGGTTTTAGTTAGGTACAGTCCCGAGCCACATGGAGGCAGTGAGCGGATCTGCATGGGTTCGTCTCTCCGGGTATTGGGGGTGAGGTCGTGCTGTGTCTAAGAGAGCCAGAACATGAAAAGTCCTTGGCCAAGGCAGGAGATTTGCTGGTAGGTATTCCAGTAGTATCTCAGAATGTTCTGGGCTACACTCCGACACGACTTGTGCCGCTATTGGGGGTCTGACTTTTACCAACCCCTAGGCCCGCCATGCGATGCTCATAGACGAATGGACCGGACTGTACGGATATTGTCACTGACAGGCTCAGTAGGGTGTCAGGATGAGTTCGCTCATCGACGTCCCTTTTGGTCAATAGCTGGTGGCCCGTTATGTATTGGCTGATACCTCTGACGTGCTAGTGGTTAAATCCACAGCCATAGTATTGACGATCTTTAGAGTCCACCACACACAGTTACTCAAGTTTCGGGCGAAACGCTGTAGAGGCCGTATAGAGATATGGCAGGGTTCGATCAGATACGTGCGGTATTGCACGAATCGTGATCGGACGGTTTTTACTAGCCGGATTTGGCTTAAGCCGGATCCTAGTATTAGATAGTGTAGATTTTGTCTCTTTGCATTTGTGTTCAGTGGGAATACAAATGAGGGCATGTATATGCAGTAGCGGGGTTTTCCTGTAATTTATTACGGGATCAGTTTTCTGAAGTTGCCAGTTTGCATTCCATTCCGGCCGGTTTTCCTTTATTCCTTCACGGCCGGGCTTTTCGATGGAGGGGGTTATTTGCAGTTTGCAAATAACTTATTTGTGGAGGGGTTTATTGTGATTTGTGACTTCTTGTCATCATGAGATTCTTTATTGGTCTTTTCCTTTGCTTTTTGAGATTGGATTTGGATGTGATGAGATTAGAAATGGGTATGACATTTCTTTTTCTCATTATCATTCTTTTTCTTCACATTTTTGAGATGCCTTTTTCTCTCTCCAATTTTCTTCTTGATGAGGAGGGGCCGGCCACACATTGAGAGAAGAAGAGAGATGTTTCATTTTGTATGAGGGAAATTTGATTATCTCATTCTCCTTGCTCACAAAATCCTTCTCACCTCTCCAAAGTTCATATTGATTCCTCCATCATGGCAACTACACTAAACCCCAAAGAGACATGGATTATACACTTGTCTACAGCAAACCTTGGACGCGTCGGCTAGCCAACTTCGCGCCCGAGTTGCCTCGGTCCAGAGGTGGGAGCCCGTAAAAGTATTCGGCTACGTGGTGCCCTTTCCGACGAGGACGTGACGGACGGAGATTCCGCGGGAGATCAGAGTGGAGACAAAGACCGAAGGACACGGATCGCTTGGTATACTTCTCTACCCATTTCTTAGTTTGCTAGTAGCTATGTTAATGGCCCGATCCGGGATAAAAGTGCGCGGTGGTGCCGGTTTGCTAGTTTGCAAAGTTTTTCGTTTCCGCATTTCCGGCGTCGGATCGACGGCCGGGGCGCTGCCGTGCACTTACATTCGTATCAGAGCCACGCCGTTAACCTAGTCTAGCTTGCTCTAGTATGTTTAAAACTCGATCGATCAAAAATCCCAAAAACCGTATTTTCACATGCTCGGTTTCTGTCGAAATTTTTTTGGCTCCAAAAATTTTTCAGGTTGTTGCAGAATACTGTGCATGGAATTCTAAGCAATCTGTGAAAAATTGGTCACGTGATCTCACCATACCACCGCGGAACCGCGGCGAAACCCATGCTTCGGCCGCGGTTCCGCCGCGATTTTGACTGATCATTTGACCAAAATTTTGCAGATAGCTTCTGAGTTGAGAATAGGGGTTTTGGGTCATTCTTTTTGGGCCCAGATTTTCTGTAAGTGCTACAGTACTGCTTGGGGCCCACTTCGATAAATTTGTTCGATCGGATATTTTAAACATGCTAGTTCACAGTATTTACATTATATCTGCGACCGTGAATGTCATTCGATCGGTAAATCCTTTCTAACTGCTATAGCCCTTTTAGACGGATTTGCGAACGTGACATTCACGTTGATGTTCTGTGTTGTGTTGTGATGTTGCGGATCGGTCGTGGGGATAGCCTGGATGCAATGTTAGTACAGTTTTGTTTTATATGTATATTTGATATTACGGGGCGAGCGTCCGACATGTGGACTGCTGTCACTGCCTGTTTGTGTTATTCTTTTGGGGCACGACCAGGTTGCGGTCGATGTACCCATTGTATGTATATTTTACTTTCTGTACTAGGATTATCCCGCGAAGGGGTGGACGGATAGCCGGGTTCTAGAGGGCAACGAGCCCACATCTTATGGCATTGAGACGGAGGGGGCTTTACTCTAGAATTGGCGGGCTATTCGCCGCACTCGTAGGGGGTACAGGTTGACCTAGGAGGGGTGTCCAAGTTACCGGATTCTGTGAAGTGCTGGGTGGTCCATTCACGTTGCTGAAGGGGGCTGCCTCGCTTCAGGTTTTGGCGGGTAACTTGCCGCGCCCGTAGGGGTCTAGGATTTCATTGCACAGGATATCCACACGACCAGGGGAACATCGGGTTTCAGTAGCGGCTCTATGAAACTCGGGGATCCCAGATATCTGTATTGTTCTGTGATGCTGTACATTTTTGTGATGTTGCATTTTTTATCATGCCTTGAGCGAAAATTATATATTGATATATATACTAGTAGATGTTGTATATGTTTTGCATCCGCGCTAGTCCAGTCCCCGCTCTGTCGTTAGTTAACTAACCTAACGGGTGATGACGGGACCCGGTGGCGAATGCGGATGGCATATACGTACATCATTATTTTCGTTCTTTTGTGGTGTGATCAATTGATGGGACTGCGTTGATTCGGATCAATGCAAGATAAAAAAAACCTATTCTGATGTTGTTGGAACATTTTTCAAAAAGCTGTTGTTGCAAGGGCGTTCTCTTTTGTTTTGCACAGTGGTATTCAGTTAGAATATCCTGCTCCTCAGTCGACGAGGCAAGGGCCGAAATCCCTTCACCGGGAGTGACCCCTTGGACAAAAGTTTGCGTCAGGGCAATAACTTCACTATAGCCGATTACTTTTGCTTTGCATCGTGGTATTCAGTTGGAATATCCTGCACCTCATTCCACGGGGAAAGAGCCGAGATCCCTTCACCGGGAGTGACCTCTTTAGCAAAGGTTTTCGTTACTATATTTTTCTAAAAAGCTATCCGTTCCTTCAACGATATCAAGTTTATTACGTTAAAGGTTTTCGCCAGAAACCATTCGTAGCCCTCCGTCGTTTCAGACGGGTAGCACGTAGTATTCATGCTATGTTTGTTGGCCTTCGTCAAGGCATAGTGTATGGTAGCTGCTTGTTATCTTTCTGCTGCATAGATAGATGCGTTGGTTTGGGACAGTCGTATAGCCTTGTTGGCCTTCATCAAGGGATTGTACGGGTGGGTTCAAATCAACCTGGACAATGACGGGTAGAACTTGACATGTGACTTGTGATTTGTTGGCCTTCGTCAAGGTCATAAGAGCATGGGGCAAAAATCCACATCGGGAGTTTCTAAAGAAACTGAAACTTGCCAGATATGCGCATACCTTCTGGAGTGTGATAACGTGAGCGGATTCCGTCACATTATCATGCGATGATAGTTGGATCCCGATTCCCACTGATGAGTTGGTTTACTCCTCGGGTGATCCCGGCTAATTCTTCTTTCAGGTTTGGGGAAGAATTTGACGTTACAGTGGGAGGTTTCCAGATTAGATAAAGTGATAACCATTCTGATCTAGGTTAGAGTGCACGCTGAGTGTTTCTTTTCTCTCTCTCTTTGGCAGCGACCATTGACTCGACCCTAGACTATGACTCAGTGACCAAGTTGACCGAACCTTCGAAAACACTGGCTTTTGGATTGTCAGAGTTGCAGATCTCATTGCCACTCCTACTTTTACCCTTTTCTCCGGGACACCCCGTATTACTACGAACGTCCACTTCCATTGGACAAAACCATCGTATGGTTATATACGAACTCGAAGGAATTCGAGGATGGTTTCCGGTTCTGGAGAAAACGAATAGGACTATTCAGTTGTCTTTTCCTTTTACCTTCTCTCAGGTTGCGAGTACTCCTTGGTTTAGGAGATAGTACACCTATTACGCAAATTGGATAGTCTTCTTCCAAACCTTAGGCTGGTGCCGACCGGTAGGGAATGGAGAAAACCAATTAGCCTAAACGGTGTACAGAAGGTATTAAGTAAAGACAAAGAAAGGGATTAATAAGAGGGCAAAGTAAATTGCGACTGCTATTCACGACCAAACCAAGTATTTCTTCGCCAATCCTAAATCACCTTTATATTTCTCCAGGACACTCCGTATCACTACGAAGATCCCAAGTTTATTGGATAATCCATCGTATGGTTATATACGAACTCGAAAGGAACTTGTTCCAGTTCGGGGATGGATCCTGGTTCAGCGGAAATAGGAATAAGCTTTATTCGGTTGTCTTTTATCTTCACCTTCTCTCGCATTGCGAGTGCTCCTAGGATTAGGACAGTACACCCATTATGCTTATTGGATAGTCTTCTTCCAAACCATAGGCTGGTGCCGAACGGTAGGGAAGGAAGAAAACCATTTGGCCTAAAGGGGTATACATAAGGTAATGACTAAAGACATAAAAAGGGATTTGGAGAGGTGGCAAAGAAATATACGGTTACAGTTGTGAATCTGGATAATGGAAGAGGCATTACTAGGAATACCAGGATACCCCATCGAAACATTCACATGTTTCAGTTTCACTGTGTACTGTTAAATGAAAACTGATTTCCCAATTAGACACTTGCTCCAGGGTATGTATTTACCAAGTATGATTCTCACATCTGTATGGTTTTACAGATGATGAGTGGGAGTAAGTTATTGGGAATTAGGTGATCATCCTCATTATATCGGAATTCGTTGTAATTGGTGATATTTGAGGAAGTCACCTGGGTTGTTTGCCGGACGGCAAATATTTGGTTTTGAATATCCGTTGTTATGCACCAATTTCAAGATATATCTGTACGTCTATTTTTATAGAGTGAGATATACCTTTTGAAATTATGTCTATGACATTTACCTATATCAGTGGATGGTTAGGTAAGGAGCATTGAACAGCGGTGTAATTCTTCTTAACCATAAGTACAGTTTTCAACCTACAACACACAGTAAATGAGTTATTTGACTCAAGGGACTTATACAGAGTATTGTATGTTGTCCAGTGTCCATTAGGACAGAGGGGTAGGTACTCATACTATATTCTGTTTACTTGCGACTTCTCTAGTTCTTAGACAGGTGTTTCGTAGAAACGCAGGGTCCAAGTTTTGAGAAGTTATAGGTATAAGAATAAAGTAGAGAATCAGGTATTGCAAGTATCGGGATTCTTCAAGGTGATCGAAGATGTAGATACTTGTGGATGGTATTCAGTTGATAGTAATGGTTAAGAGAACATGCTTCTCTTTCAGGTTACTCATAATTGGAAGTACTCCTAAGTTGAGTAACGCTGATCGGCCTCTCTTCCATTCACTTGACATGCACTGGAGACAGCTGCATGATTTGAATCTGGTTCAATTAAATCAGTGCCTCTGTTTCTATATTGGATATAGAACAGTTCATATCTTGACATGTTAAGATACAGGGAGTTGTCCGGCTTATGCTTAAAACCAGACTCCGGATAACTCAAGGCACGTTTCTGTAATGGCTGTTTGTGGATTGACCCGGGCTATGACGAGGGTTGACTTTTTACCATCTGGAAGATCAATAGTGATATTGTTTTTAACTCGCCACAATTTTAACAAAAATGGATTTTTTTAGAAAACGGTAGTGGGAGTATGGTAGAACTGGAAGTGATTCCAGAACCGCAAACGATTACTGAAGATTTGATAAGAACCTAAAGATTCAATCTGGTTTGACATTCCATTAGCCACTCCGCAGATATGGTGGGTAACCTCAGGCGCTCGAGAGGTACTTCGGTATGCTCAAGGACGGTGGCAGGGAGGTTCTTGTTTACCCAGACTTGCCATTGCTGTTGTTCCAGACTGTGAGACCCGGCAGGAGGATGAGTATAGCGTCGTTCTAAACTAGCTTTAGAAGTGCACGTCTATATGACTCTGCCAAAGGGTTGTCGTAGTCAGTGGGAGCAGCGGAAGCATTGGTGGACATCGGGCTTATGTCTATTTATAGACTAAAGCAGATATAGCGGAGATAGATCATCTATTTCTGATGTGACAGTCATAGGTTTGACTTCATCAGAATAAGGGATGGATATGTTAAGAAGGTAGTAGGGTGTGATGTCCTGGTATTTGATGACATACACAGAGTAGGAAGTGATATTCCTATACTACGATCGGTTATACTTTGGTCGTCACACAGTAGTTTCTCCACACAGGACTTGGATATTATATCAGACATTCTGGTTACTAGATCTATGGTTTAAGATCTAGATTTAGGTGGTTTCCCAATCTGGGTACTTTGACAACATTCTATGAGTATTTAGAATGGACGACTCCTGGCACGGTAGTATACCTGCAGGTGATGGGGTCACCCTCTTTAAAGGTGTCTTACAGACTAAAAGGGAGAGGGATACGCATGATTGGCAGATCACTTGCTTAGGCAATTGAGTTGATCATGAGATGTCAAGTACCACACCAGATGTTCTTCTTGCAGTAGATGCAATAAGTTGATATTAATCCAATCCTGGAGAAACAGTCGGAAGCAGTTTAAGAACATAAGTGGATGTTCTAGGGATATGATAACGACAGCCTCGTTCTGGAGACGGTTATCATTCCAGGCTTCCAAGGTGACATGGACGACAGGGTGGTCGTCAGAGTTATAGTTTTCCCTCTGACGAGGGGCAGTATTTTGGACAGGTGGTCCAAGGGGATACTGAGGGAGGCATGGCGCAGGACACTGATTAAGTTCAGTTGTCGATACAGTCTAAGAAGTTTGGATTTGGAGTTCATTTATGAGCTAGGTCCCATCAGACATCCAGACATTCTAAGACAGGTATTGCTCATTTCGAGAGATGGCTTTCTCCGCGAACTTAAGATAAAGAGAGACATAGAAAGAAACACCAGAGCGGATCCACTCACTGAGGCTATTCCTCGAACGCAATAGTTTCGCAAACGAGCTTTGTGAGACTGACTAGTAGAGGAGTTGGGTGTTCGGTATCACACGGGCTGTGAGTATGCGACATCGCAATAATTAGCCTTGAGTGCAAGTGGGAGATTGTTGGATATAGTGCCCTCAGAGTCAATTATTGGATCATAGGCACGTGATTGCAATGATTGAGGAGGACCTATGCCGGTAGGACAGTCTTACTCGAGATGATAGTATGCTATCTGGTTTATCTTTATCATCGTGTACTGCTTTAGGTGACCTTACGAGTCGCTATTACACATTGATAGAGCCCCTAGGATTCTTTCTTGACTACCAGTAGTATGAGGGCGATCATATACGTGAGAGCTGGAGTCTATAAGCACATCCTTAAAAGGTCCCTAGTCGTGGGAGTTTCGAGACAGGGCATCGATACTCCGGAGTAGACTAGTGTATACAGTCAAGACCCCGACGAGTGGCGGTGGCCGGTCTCACAATCCACTGGTGTCAGTTGGCTCACCTAAGATGTATACAGGTGCTCATTGGGTTATGAGTACACCGGACAGGACTCGCCGGGAACCTGCTAGTTGGGATTATACCTGATGTCAGATAGCAGTTCCCTGGTGACATGTGTATAGGTTAGTTCATCGACTTGAGATCGTCATTTGTCTCGTGTGAGTTCCCACTGTGCTTTGATTACTACCCTACCACGCTCAAAGGAGACGTGCAAACAGGTTTTAGTTGGGTACAGTCCCGAGCCACATGGAGGTAGTGAGCGGATCTGCAGGGGTTCGTCTCTCCCGGTATTGGGGGTAAGGTCGTGCTGTGTCTAGGAGAGCCAGAACATGAAAAGTCCTTAGCCAAGGCAGGAGATTTGTTGGTAGGTATTCCAGTAGTATCTCAGGGTGTTCTGGGCTACACTCCGACACGACTTGTACCGCTATTGGGGGTCTGACTTTTACCAACCCCTTAGGCCTGCCATGCGATGCTCATAGACGAACGGACCGGACTGTACGGATATTGTCACTGACAGGCTCAGTAGGGTGTCAGGATGAGTTCGCTCATCGACGTCCCTTTTGGTCAATAGATGGTGGCCCGTTATGTATTGGCTGATACCTCTGACGTGCTAGTGGTTAAATCCACAGCCATAGTATTGACGAGTCTTTAGAGTCCACCACACATAGTTACTCAAGTTTCGGGCGAAACGCTGTAGAGGCCGTATGGAGATATGGCAGGGTTCGATCAGATACGTGCGGTATTGCACGAATCGTGATCGGACGGTTTTTACTAGCCGGCTTTGGCTTAAGCCGGATCCTAGTATTAGATAGTGTAGATTTTGTCTCTTTGCATTTGTGTTCAGTGGGAATACAAATGCGGGCATGTATATGCAGTAGCGGGGTTTTCCTGTAATTTATTACGGGATCAGTTTTCTGAAGTTGCCAGTTTGCATTCCGTTCCGGCCGGTTTTCCTTTGTTCCTTCACGGCCGGGCTTTTCGATGGAGGGGGTTATTTGCAGTTTGCAAATAACTTATTTGTGGAGGATTTTATTGTGATTTGTGGCTTCTTGTCATCATGAGATTCTTTATTAGTCTTTTCCTTTGCTTTTTGAGATTGGATTTGGATGTGATGAGATTAGAAATGGGTGTGACATTTCTTTTTCTCATTATCATTCTTTTTCTTCACATTTTTGAGATGCCTTTTTCTCTCTCTAATTTTCTTCTTGATGAGGAGGGGCCGGCCACACATTGAGAGAAGAAGAGAGTGGTTTCATTTTCTATGAGGGAAATTTGATTATCTCATTCTCCTTGCTCACAAAATCCTTCTCACCTCTCCAAAGTTCATATTGATTCCTCCATCATGGCAACTACACTAAACCCCAAAGAGACATGGATTCTACACTTGTCTACAGCAAACCTTGGATGCGTCGGCTAGCCAACTTCGCGCCCGAGTTGCCTCGGTCCAGAGGTGGGAGCCCGTAAAAGTATTCGGCTACATGGTGCCCTTTCCGACGAGGACGTGACGGGCGGAGATTCCGCGGGAGATCGGAGTGGAGACGAAGACCGAAGGACACAGATCGCTTGGTATACTTCTCTACCCATTTCTTAGTTTGCTAGTTGCTAGGTTAATGGCCCGATCCGGGATAAAAGTGCGCGGTGGTGCCGGTTTGCTAGTTTGCAAAGTTTTTCGTTTCCGCATTTCCGGCGTCGGATCGACGGCCGGGGCGCCGCCGTGCACTTACACTCGGGTATACAGACTAACATGTACCAGTGTCACCAGAGAACAGCTATCTGACGTCAGGTATAATACCATCTAGGAGTTCTCGGCGAGTCATGTTCAGTGTACCCAGTCTCCACTGAGCACCCGTATACCATCTTTGATGTTAAACACCAATGGATATCGGATCATCCATCGCCCATCATATGGGTCAAGAAGCGTATACGCTAGTCTACTCTGGAATATCGATACCCGGTCTCAATACACTCTTGACTAGGAACAATTAAAGGATGAACTTATGGACTACCCTGGCCCCACTAGTATGATCTCCATCATAGTCCCGGTAGTCAAGTACACATCCTAAGGGATTTATCAACATGTGAGAGAAAGACAATATTACAATACTAGTCTATATGTTAAGATAAAGTGCAACCAGATAGCATACTATCATGTCGAGTAAGAAAGTCCTCCCTATATATGTCCAAGCATCTATTGTAATATACAATCATGTACAACAATGGCCTCTAGGGCATACATATAACTAACAATCTCCCATTTGCACTAAGGCCAGTTGTTGTAGTATCTCATTCCCAACATCCCAAAAACTCTCAAACTGTATCTGGGGTTTTGGCCTCTGTGAGTGGATCCGCCGTGTCATTCTTCCTATCAACTCTTCTGACCTCGATCGCCCGGAGATCAACCATCTCCCTGATCAGGTGATACTGCCTAAGAATATGTCTGGATCACTGATGGGAATCGGGTTCCTGGGCTAAAGCCATAGCTCCATTGTCACTACATTGGTAGGAACCAAGTTCATGTCATGAACATTTTATACCTAGACAACCTCTTTGGTAGCATCCTTGGCAGCAATGTATTCACCCTTTATCGTCGAGTCTGCCACGGTATCTAGCTTGTAACTTTTCCAACACACCATCCCTCCACTGAGGGCAAAGACAAAACACGTGACTGTCTTACAGTCGACCTTATCACTCTGGAAGCCCGAATCGGTAAAGGACTCCACATGGAGTTCACCGTTACCAAACACCAAGAACATTTCTTTAGTGCTTCTCAAGTACTTAAGAACATTCTTCATAGCTATCCAGTGTTTCTCCCCAGGATCTGATTGACACCTACTCACTACACCTAGTGAGTATGTTATATCCTCTTAGATCTATCTCTATATATCTTAACCACTGGATGTAGGAGGCATGATCTAGATCCACCATGGAAAAACATTGTGATAAGAGGAGCTTGACCGAGTGTAGCATAAGAACACCATTTCCTATCAAGAGTATGTGATCCACGTACAATACGAGAAAGACAACCTTACTCTCTACAAACTTCTTGTATATACAAGGTTCATCTACCATTTTGATGAAGTCAAACTCTTTGACTGCCACATCAAAACAGATGTTCCAACTCAGCGATGCCTGCTTTAATCCGTATATTGATTTAAGCAACTTGCACACATTTCCGCTGCTCCCACTATCTACGAAGCCCTCTAGCAGTGTCATGTGCATGCTCTCTTCTAAATCACTATTTAGAAAAGTGGTCTTGACGTCGATCTGCCAGATTTCATAGTCATGGTATGCAGCAATGGCAAGTAGGATCCGTATGGACTTAAGCATGGCCACTGGAGAAAAGGTTTCATCAAAATCCACAACTGGTTATTGATTGTAAGTCGATGTCGCGCACCCCACGTGTTCGCAAGAGGCAGAAATAGCAAAAAATGATTTTTACGGGCTTCGCAACACCAACTGGAACCAAAGATCGATCACAAACCCTAGCTAGCAAACTACTTGAGGTTTAACTACTCGGATGAATGTTATACCTCGTAGTATCGTGTCCTTCAGGTCTTCTTGCTGTCCTCCTCGTCATCGTAGGCTCTGAGGATCGAAAACGGATTGGGCAACCTCGACGGCCTCCTCGAGTCAAAGAAGATCCACCCGAGAGTCTATAGTCCGAGCTCCTACCTCAAATCCGAGGTAACTACGGCTTCAAGTTCGCTAAACTGGAAGTCCTAGAGGGTATAGAGTAAGAAGATAGAGTGCTTTGTCTCTTAGAACCCTAGGATTCTCAACACATGAGGGCTTTTAGGGTTTAGAGGAAGAAAAAGAAGACTTGAAGAAAATGAGAGTGGAGTGTGAACTTGGTAAAGGAATGGCTTCCCACTTGATAAAGAATGAAGCATATCTCATAATTGTGGAGATATAATATCACTCACAAATATCTAATAAGCTTCACAAAATATTAATTTTGTCAAGAGAGTGAGTCATGAGCATGAGTCACCAAGTAGTCATGCTAGATTCAATGTAAAACTCCACCTCATTTATCCACCCAATTTGTTTAATCCATAAAAAAATTAAACCCTAATAGGTGTCTTCTAGAAGCTTTCCCGAGCTAATTAAGAGAATGCCCCTCATCCGTATACATATACCCGCATCCGCATTCCGAAGAATACGAATACAAAGAGATGAAACAAATCCATCAATACAATACTAGGATCCGGTTTAAACCAAAGCCCACTAGTATTATGTGCACGTATGTGATCGAAGCCCTGTCGTAAAACCATACGACCTCTATATCTTTTTCCCAGTGCAGGGAAACCCTCTATGTGGGACTCTAAAGACTCGACACTACGCTGGCAGTGGGTTTAACCACAAGCCGCAAGCGATACTAGCTGCACGTAATGGCTACCCAGGTATGTGTCGATAAGAAGGCCGATGAGCTAACACATCCGAACTCCTACTGAGCCTGTCTGTGTCAATCTCTGTACAGTCCATTCTATTCGTCTAAGAATATCGCATATCAGTCCTAGGGGCGGTAATCGTCAGACCCCTAATAGCGCAATAAGTCATGTTGGAGAGTAGCCCAAAACACCCTGAGAAACTACTGGATTACATACCAGTAAATCTCGCTTGCCTTGGCTAAGGACTTTGTGTAATGGCCTTCCGAACACAGCGCGATATCAACCCCCAATACCGGGAGAGACGAATCCTATCTAACCGTCACTGCCTCCAAGTGCTTTGGGACTGCACCCAACTACTACCTGTTTGCACGACTTATTTAAGCCGTGGTAGGGTAGTAATCAAAGTACAGTGGGAACACACTCGAGGCAAATTAGCAGTGTCGATGCCCCGTCTCGATAATCCTACGACTAGGGACTTGTATAGGATGTGCTTATAAACTACCCAGCCCCCACTAGTGTGACTGCCGTGACAACGCTGGTAATCAAGCAAAGATCCTAAGGGCTCTACCAATATGTATAAGCGATATGCTAAGAAAACACATGCACATATTGAGGTAGAAACAAACCAGGTAGCATACTACCATTTCGAGCAAGACTGTTACTATATCCTTGTATATCCCAAGCTCCCATTAAGTAATATACAATCCAGTATGCTACAATAATGGCCTCTAGGGCATATATCACTAACATTGACGACAACCTTTTGCAACAAGTCCAGCTTTGAAAGTCTCAACTTTTCCATATATACCATGAATCTTCTCAAGGTCCACTTACTCCCGATGGGTTTTACCCCTTTAGGTGCAACTACCAAAGTCACTACTTTGTTGGTGTATATGGATTCCATCTTAGATCACATAGCATCCAGCCATTTCACAGAGTCCCCATTTGTGATGGCCTGCTCGAAACTAATTGGGTCATCATCTTCCATGATGCAATCGTCGCTCCCACTGTCATTGAGAAAACCGTAGTATCTCTCAGGCGGATGAGGAACCCTACTAGATCAGCAGAGAGGCTGAGGTTCGTCGGGAACTATTGGATCCTCCGGTTCTACCAAATCATCAGTTGTTAGTTTGTCTAGCTGGAACTCCTTCCAGTTCTACCTCATGACCACTAATTTCTTCCATAAGAAATTCCTTTTTCTAAAAATGTGGCATGCTGAGAAAACAAAACACCTTTTGCTCCCCAGTTTGGTAGAAGATGTACCCTCGCGAATATTCGGGATATCCAACAAACTTACACAGAACTGACCTTGACTCGAGCTTGTCCGGATTTTGCTTTTCAACATAGGCCGGACAACCCCATATCTTAACTCATTTACGGGATGGTCTCTTCCCATTCCATATCTCATATAGAGGGGTAGGCCCTGATTTGTTTGGAACCCAATTCAATAGGTATGCGGCTTCTCAAGCGCATAACCACAAAAGGAAATAGGTAACTCAGCATTACTCATCATAGAGCACACCATATCTAATAGGGTGCGATACCTCCGTCCCGATACACCGTTGTTCTGTTGTGTATACGGAGGAGTAAGCTGAGAGAGAATCCTATTCTCTTTTAAATAATCCAGGAACTCCGTGCTCAAGTATTCTCCTCCCTGATCACATCGAAGGACTTCAATACTTCTACTCGTCTGGTTCTCTACTTCACACTTATATTCCTTGAATTTCTCAAAAGCTTCAGACTTGTGTTTCAACAGGAACACATGTCTGAATCTTAAGAGATCATCGGTGAATATAACGAAGTATAAGGAACCAACCCTGGCATGTGTAGACATAAGGCCGCATACATCACTATGTATCTGTCCCAAGAGTTCAGTAACTCTTTCTCCGTGTCTAGTAAACAGAGTTTTGGTCATTTTGCCTTTGAGACATGACTGGCAAGTTTCATAAGATGTAAGTTCAAACAGATTCCAATATCCATCCTTATGTAACTTAGCTAGTCATGTCGCGTTGATATGACCTAGTCTACAATACCACAAGAAGAATTCGTTCATTTCTGAACTTTTCCTCTTGTGTGTGTTCTGTACGTTAAGAACTGTAATTTGATTTAGAACGTATATGTTATTATATAACGTGCCTGATCCAATCAACTTTTGATTCAGGAAAATGTTCAAAACATTATCCTGCAATACAAAATTATATCCTTCTTTACTTAATAAAGAAACTGATATAATATTTCATATCAGGTTCGGTATGCAATAACATTCGTTCAGAATCAATGTATTCCCATTTGGTAATACAAGGTGATATTCACCAACTGCTTTGGCTGCAACACTTGCATCATTCCCTACTCTTAGAAAATGATCACCTTTTCTCAGTTGTCTACCTTTCTTTAGCCTATGTAACATATTACACTTGTGGGATCCTGATCCGGTATCTCATACCAAGGATGTAGAGTGTACTGAGAAACAGTTCTCGGTAACGAACACACCCGAAGAAGATGCATCAACATGCACATTCCTCATTTGGGTGGCGTGGGAATCCGGATATTCCTCTATTTCCTGCTCAGACTTATAACAATTTATAAGGAAGAGCGGAACCAATGTTCCCCAGCTCAGTATAATAAGCAGGTTCGGTCAAAATATCCATATTATTATCTTGATTAAGGCATGACATGGTTGCTACCAAAGAGAGAGAGAAGAAAACACTTAGCGTATGCTCTTGCAAGATTAGATTGGTTATTATTTTATCTAATCAGGATGGCTCCCACTGTTTTTATCAAATCTCCCTTCAAACCCTAAAAGGTAAGACTATCCGGGATTAATTACACCCTACAATTTCGCCAATCTTTCGGTCAGGCCAGTGTCGGTACTTTGAGGGAGGTTTCCCATGCTTACGCACGGACATAATTAAAATAAACCTCATTTTCCCAAGGGCGTAACCTCGTTAACACATTTCTAAACACCTACTTGATCGGCTAATTGTGATATGTAAGACTCTCCTAGGAGTAACTCTTACTCGCAGTGGCTATCTGTCACGACCCGAATGTGGCATGTGACCGGCACTTAAAGCACGTGACATCTAAAGACGTCGACGCGGTCCAAGTAAGACGAAACCCGGAATCTAAACCCTTTTTTGAAAATATTGGAGGTGAGCTTTAAAATAGTCATCAGATGGGATCAGTTTAAAATAAACATTTAAGTCTAACTAAGTATGTTTGAAAAGCATCTATGACGTTTTAAATTTCGACAGCACCTCCTTTGTAAATTTTGAATACAACCTGATACAAACATAACAATAAAAATAGCATCCCAACGGGAGCTAGCTTTCACATCCAACGGCGGAGCAACCAAGCAAACAATATACGACGCACAATGGCGAAAAAAAGAGAAGCGAAGCAACATCAACAATATAAAAAGGTCGACTCCAATGAGTACGACGCCCACAACACACAATTCTAAATCTCGCTTCTAAGTCCACAATATACCAGTTCTAAGTCGATGTAGTTTTACTAGATACAAGAATATATAAATATACAAGTGTGGGTACAAACAACAGTATCCCACCTGCCAAAGCAATCACTGAGAAGAAGGGTGTGCCACAATCCGCCGATAATCTTAGCGGTAAACCTGCAAGAAACTGTGGCACAACGGGGGTGAGTTGCCAACTCAGTGAATAAAAGTACATCACAAGGTAGAAATCGAAATGCATAACGATGCCTAGGTCATAAGTATAGTACTATCAAATCCTGTACTAATATAAATATGATATGCATAAGTATCATAAATGCAACACTATCCATCATCTGAACCCAAATTAGAATATATCATATGCAATTAACCTGTATCTAGGTATAAACCCATAAGTAGCCGAAGATATGTATGTAAAACCTCTTCTTTAAAATAGCCGCGGAATACGTATGTCACGGCATAAAAGCAGACGTGATAGTATGAAATATAATAGGTATCTTATTTAAGATATATGTCTTGCTGTTTTAGTGAAGAGTGTTAAGAGGTTTATAATTTAAAAGATCCCAGTGTCATATCAAATATGTCAAAATAATGAGGCTATAGCTCGATTTTGAATTCCTTTTTATATGCAATAACCCATAAAAAGTATGCAGGTACTGTCCTCCGGATCAGTCCTGGTCGGCTACAATAACTCATAACATAATTGTATACCACATATGATATCAACATATCAACATCTGGATGTCCAGCATCGACACCCGAAATCAGAAATCCCTCGTGTCCATCACCGACACGCAAATGCAGATATTGTCGACACCATCTCAACAGATGATCGTCACCCGATATCCCTGGCGCCGGTCGGTATCCCCTGGATATTCGCCGTGCCTAAATCGAGCCCCGGTCAGTATCCCCTGGATATCTGTCGTGCTCATCTCTATCTCCGGTATCGAGTGTACTCGCTAGGCTCCCCGCCTCAAATGCGGCTATCCTTCCTCTCGGTCTCGACCGGGTCCACCATGTATTCGACTGTATACTTCCCCACTCAGCCCGGATAAGTAGCAAGTCCGTAGCCGTATATCTCCCCCACTCGGTTCAGAATAAAACAATCAGAAAACATCAAGCTTATGGTGGACGTCAACTTATCATATCCAGAAATATCAAGTAAAGAATAAGAATACTTGCATAGATCATTCTGGTGATATATTATATATATACATATATAACAGCGTCTGATACCACTGATATATATCATCAAAAGTAAAACATCCTGAAAACTCATAAGAATCAAATACTAATACCCATGGTACTGGTATTCGCAAGTCTTAACAGGTAATAAAGGTAAAGTACGTAAATAAAGTTATACAAGCAATAAACGCAACAGTTCTACTGTGTCATGGCAATACTAATGATGTGTGGTGTAGCATACGTATCTGTGCTCGTGCAGCATGGCAATCATTAGTATTTGTGCAAGTGTTCTAAAAGTGTATATAGCATACTCGTATCGACATCTACATACGCATCACGTAGTATAAAAGTCTTACAGTGACATGGCAGTACCAATGAAGTGTAGTGTACCATATGCGTATGTGCTTGTGCAACATAATACTCATTGGTAGTTGTACAGTGTTCTATCAGAATGTTTGTATCACAGAAACGTATAACATCGATAAATATACCGCGAACATGTAAAGTAAATCTAAGAGTAATTATTAATTGTAACTACTTGCTATGAGTTATACCGTTATCTTTGAAAATGGAACGAAACGTTGGTTTTGAAATAAGGAAGCTGCCTTAGGTTAAAATTAGATATTCGTTTTGAAAAATGGCATTGCATCCTTGTCATTTATCATTAAAAGGGGAAACGAATCGTTAGTTTTTTTTTAAAAAGAGTATAGCTCATTCAAGTATTACGTTCTAAAACGAAATAAAACACGACTTAACAAGTTTAAAGGAAACCTGGCCGTTATTCGGCATACTAATCTCATCATCATAAGTACGGTATGATTCCTCGTACAATATCCACATTATCACAATATCCAAATTATCTCAAGTACGGCATGATCCCTCGTACCAATCCATCAAACCATGAATAAAACTATATGCACATGAATACCTTACTAGATGTGACATAATACTAATGCCATTAACACTAAGAACTAACTAGATCGCATAACTATCCTAGTTATAAGGTTGCGGGGTGCTATACGACATCCACCCAACTTCCCCCGTAGATGTAAATCTACTCACCAACTTGTCGAGCTCGTTGAATCCACGATTGCAATGTCCGTCAACTCCATCTCGGAAACCTTCGCGATCGTATCTACAATCGTAATTAAATCACATCGATGTAAATATCATATCGAAAACCAAGACAACGAGCTAAGCACCCGTAGGTTAGAACCTACAGCTCACTTACCCCAAAAACGAACAAACGCCCCTGAAATTAACGTACGAACGTCAATGTTTCAGTCGCAGTACAGAAATATGAAAAACTCATATCGAAATGTCGGAAACTTGATAAAACCCATACTAAAATATTCCCAAATTTCACTGTATGAATATTAGGATAAATCAAACAATGCTGTAGATCATAAAATAACCAAGTACGCCTTCAGAACAAAAACCAACATAGAACTCCATAAGGAGCCCGACATCGCCGGTCAAAACATAGATGTCGCCGGGTCAATCATGGAATTAAGGGCTCGGGTTTTAGGGTACATCTCCTAGTAGTCTCATCATGCTACAGTCTTGTTAGGTTTTCTAGTGGTTCCAGATTCAATATTTGTACTACAAATATCACAAGTATCCTAATTTTCTAACACTGCACACTAAAAACAGATATGTGAACAGAATAGAAGTTAAAAGGAATGTGAGATATACCTATGGAGATGATTCACAAGGGAACACAAGCTCAAGAAGTATGTATGGGAGCATCTATGGTTTGTAGTGGTTTAAGCTTGATGATGTGCACAACTTTAATGGAGGAAAATCATGGCTTTTCTCTCTTGATATGAAGAACACTTAGAATTTTTGTTTTGGAAGCATGAAGAAGCTTATTGTTTCAGTTGAAAAGATAAAAGAATTTCTAAGTGTGGTGATAAGATAAGGTGGGAGGTGTTGTGTTCTGTGTAGAGAAAGCATGAGGTGTTAAGAGAGGAGGAGGAGGAGAGTGGTAAGGTGGTGGTGTAAAGTGAGAAGGAGGAGGTGGAGGGAGGAGAGTGAGTGTGTGGTGTGGAGGGTGTGAGGTTTAACCTACTAGCTAAACATTTACCTACCCTCAACAAAAGAATTTAAAACAAAAAGAAAACCCTTTTTCCTTTAATTAAACCCTTCATGTCAAAATCTAAATCCATGTTTTAAAAGAAATGAAATACTTATTCTAACACTGAAATATCATTATCTTAATATAAAATATCATGTCATGTTAAAATAATTAATATATCATTTTTATGATATCACACACTTTTCTTCATATTTAACAAAATAATTACAATTTTACGGATATAATTCTGATACCCATTTTCATAAGTGATGTCATTTTTTTAAACTTATTATATTCATATTTAAAATTATAAATTATAATTTATAATTTTCCAAAATGTTACAGTATCGGGATCCAACTATCTCATAGAAGGTATGTAATCTCATTGCAAATTTCAACACTTGAAATTCCCGATAATATTTTTCCCCTAGCAACTCATGACCTTAGCTATGATCAACAAATCATAAGCGCTAGACAAGTTCAACCCGTCATTTCAAGATTGAATTAAACCCACCCGTACGACCCTTGGCTATGGTCAACAAAGTCGTACGACTGCCCTAACTCAATCACATCATATGCTACAGATAAGCACTAATTAGCTACCGCACACTACGCCTTGGCTATGGTCAAAAAACGTAGCACGAATACTAAATAGTACTTATCTGAAACGACGGAAGGCTACGACAGGTTTTTAAGAAAACTTTTTGCGTAATGAACTTGATATAGAATCG
This sequence comes from Agapanthus africanus, assembly GCA_030015575.1. Classification (NCBI taxonomy): domain Eukaryota; kingdom Viridiplantae; phylum Streptophyta; class Magnoliopsida; order Asparagales; family Amaryllidaceae; genus Agapanthus; species Agapanthus africanus. Next base: position 503,740,854 of record CM057342.1, on the reverse strand, counting down.
AGTGATTTTGAAAATGTGTGTTTTTGAGGCTTATACTAGTTTTACTAAAGAGGTCACTCCCGGTGAAGGGATCTCAGCTCTTTCCTCATCGAATGAGGTGCTGGATATTCAGGAATACCACTATGCAAAGCAAGAACTAGAGAAGCAATCAAAAAACAAAACCGAGTGGGTTGTAGCATCTGCTAGTTTCGCTAAAGAGATCACTCCCGGTGAAGGGATCTCGGCTCTTTCCTCATCGAATGAGGTGCTAGATATTCATCAAGGAATATCACTATTGTCACGACCCGAAAGTACGGAACGTGACCGGCACTTAGATTACGAAGCGTCTAGAGGCCCAACGTAACCTAAGTAAGCCAAAGTCTAGAAATCTAAACCATAAAAGAAGAAGAAGAAGTAAAAGAAACATGAAGGAAACAAGTTTAAAATCATCAGCAAATTTTCCCAAAAATTTCGGCAGAGTCTCCTCTGTAAAAACTGGCCCCAAACTGGTACAACAAGTATAATATACATAAACAATAAAAAGCATCCCCAAACGGGAGCTATCTCAACGCCAACAGGCGGAAACAACCACAACAAGCACAATAATATACAAGCGCGACTCTAAGGTCGAAATAAATAACTGGTCCAATAAACTTCTCAAGTAATACAAGTATGGTTGATTGAGCTTACTAGATACAAATGAAAGAAAAAAAAGTACAATGGTGGTTCAGATACAAGTGAACCAACCTACCGTGCAAATCACTCTGAATGAAATGATGTGCCAGCAACTACCAGGGAAACCTGTACATCGAACCTGTAATAAAATTTGGCACAACGGGGGTGAGTTGCCAACTCGTGAGTAGAAGATATCTACGAAAAGAAATCGAATGCACGACGCTATCCTAGGTCATAATAATACACTATTATATCCTAATCATCTAGTAATAGCAGGGTAAAACTACGTGTAAATGCAGATACTCCATGCTCGTGTCAGTGCCTCATATAATACTATGTCATATGTATGGATATGCATGCACCATGAATATAAAATAATAAATCCTGAAATCCAGATATATCTGTATAAGAAATCTTTAGCTGTTATCATAGTAAAATGTGTATAGAAATCTGAAATCTCAACAATGAAATCAATGGAAATCCGTGTCAAGTATCGACACAAACATGTAAATCTCAAGTCTCATAGTCTCAATACCTCGGGCTCCGCCAGTCCGGATCGGCCCATATCATCAAATCTCACGACAACGGTAGGTATCCTCCGGATATCCGCCGCGCCAGACATCACCGGTAGGTAGCCTTCCCCTGCCAGGCTCATCGTCTACAACTCGATCTTCTTGCCCCGGGGTACCATACCGGGCCCACCATGTACCCGAGACGGTTCATCCACTCCTCGAATCGGGTCTCGAAATCCATCAGAAAACATAAAATCTCATGGTGGACGACACATACATCACGAGAAAACCGCATCTTATATTTTAAAAAGAGAGGAGGAGAGAGAGAAGTTTTTTTTTATATATTCTTGCGGTTTTCCCCAAAATCCAGAAATCTCATAGAAATCCAAATCGCAAAATCATGAGTAAGTAAATGATAAGTGTCGGCATATGCCCCATAGTACTGCATGAAAACATGAGAATATGAATGCATGAATGTCTAAGTAATAAATGCCATGTCTATACTAGCATCTGAGAGTAATCACAATATTATATATTGATCTAGTTGCTAGCTGATTCTATCAATAAAAGATAATAAGATCTAAAGTGTACGTGACATAGCAATTACCGATGATGATGTGTGTGAGCCGGCAAATAAGTGTGCGTGGAATATGTGCATCATCAGTAATGGTGCTAGTGTCCTAACAGGTAAGGTTTATACTGATTATAGCAACATATGTAAGAACATGCACCATGATGATTACAGTATGAATGTGAAGACAGATGTGCATTATCCACTTCTCTGCGATATACGAGTACAACTACCACTATATGAATCGAACCTAAACTAGTGTCCATCTAACCTCCTAAGGAACTAAACCTAAGAAACTAGTCAATAAGAAACAAGAGTCTACCTAAGGTTTGAATCAATATCTCTAATAGTCGGCGATCCAGCCTCAATAGCGTCACGTACGTAGTACGGCTTCCTCGAATCAAGAGTGCGGATCAATCATCATATCTATGCCTCGTACGGTAAAATCCATCGTACGGCATCCCAATATCGGGGTACGGGTTAAGTATCTCCTAAGTGTCTCATCATTCGTATAATGTCATCATCAACACATCTCATGATCAAGGTGCTAAACTGTAATCGCATACATCAATCATATATCATTGCCATCATAATATGCATCATTAGTTTATCCTCAGAAATATCATGTCATATGTATCATATTGTGATTAAGTCATACTGATATCATATCGTCATCAAGTCACACCTATATGATATCGACGTCAGGTCACACCTATATGATGTCGTAATCAAGTCATACATATATCCTATCGTGATCAGTCACAAGTTACAGTTCGGGTTCTATTTTAGAGTCCCATGTACCTCAATATCATCACCACCCATTATAATTTCTGTACACATATTCATTATCTCATCCTCTAATGATCCGCTAACACTTTAATACGACTGTATAGCCAAGAATCACGGCATCAAGCCCAGTTATACTGTTCCATTCCCGTGTATCATATCACATCAATGTATCCCATATACGTGTTGTATATATATATATATATACACACATACACGTATATACCATGTCGAGTTTCAGTGTGTGCGTTTGTGTTTCTATCTGAAACCTACGAATCTCTTCCAAGGTATTCATCCTCTGATATGTCTTCCTAAATCAGTCTAGTCCAGCCTAGGGTCATTACTAGGGTCCTACCCATTAAGAATCTAGGGTCACATCTGGTTTTCTAATGACAACAAGTACTATTCCTATTCTACGTTGCGGGGGTGCTAAATGCCATCCACCCGACTTCCCCCCGTAGATATGCATCTACTCACCTGGTCCATGTCTGCCGAAGACGGTGTCGCCATCCTCATCTTCATCGCCCACAGTCCACATGAGGGTACCTAAACGCAAACATATAAATAGTATCGTAAACTGAATCACATACAAAAGTCAAAACGACGCAAGGAACCAGCATAGGTTAAAACTTATGTCCCGTTCACGCAAAAGAACCAAATATCGCTCGATATCGGCGTACAAACTCCGATGGATCGAGATAAACATCAACAAATAACTCGTAGTTTTAAAACTCATTACTTATATTATAAAACATGATTAAATCCATCGAAACCCTAAAATCCATCAAATCACCCGATTTCGTAAAACCCGAAAATGCGAATTTACCGTTTTTCTTCAAAACTTGACATTTAAATGAAACCAATGGTCATAAAACTCATTAAATAGCAATACTAGACTATACAAACCATTATATTTTTATTACACAAATTTGTATTAATTTGAAATTTCTAGTTTGCAACCTTTAGTAATTTTTAACTTCTTTCAAGCGAAATACCACAATTCCACAACAAAACTTGATTGTGCATGAATTAATGTATTAAACTACAATTCATGATGATAATGATATAATGAAACCATAATTATATTTTTAATCTCATTTATTTAGGAATTTCCAAAAATCTAGTTAACAAAATTTCATTTTTCTCACAATTTATCAATCATCAATAAAAACTAGTAACAATTTTGAGTTTTTCATTCCACCAACAAGTTAATATCCTCTTTAGAACCACACTTTAGTGTTATAAACATCAATTGAAATTTTATTCCACCTATATATACTATAAATAGAAATCTAGTTTATTAAAAATGGTTTAATTTAAGAAATTTGGATCACAATTTGCAATATATCAACTATGCAGGATTTTCCAAATGTAAAAGTGTTAAACTAATTATTATAACCCTATTTAATTAATAAAAACCACCACTTAATTTTATAACCCTAACTTGAATTTTTTAAACTTGAAGATAGATTTAATTTATTAATTCTAATTATGCTTGAATGAAACATCTAATAAAATAAATCAAAAGTATAAGATTTATACCTTCAAACAAGAAATCCCAACATGAAAATAAGCCTCCAAAATGCATGCTTTCCCACTCCAAAATCCATGTAAAATGAGCAAAGAATAAAAGGGTAGGAAGTAAATAGGATTTTGTGGATTTTTAATTGAATTTTTGAAGGATTTTTGATGAATTTTGGAGCAAAATCAAATGAGGAAAATGGGGGCTACCATGGGGGGTGAGGGCCGGCCATAATAGGAGGTGAGGGAGAGAAAGAAGAGGGTGAGAAATTGTGTAGAAGTCTCCACCAAAATATCACTTCATTATGTCTTTTCATGAATTTTTTTATTTTTCTTTTATTTCTTTACTATAGCAACTCAAGAAAACTCTAGAAAATTGGAAAAATTTGTAAATAAATTTTGCATGATATCCACTAAATTCTAATATGCCATGTTTTATTTTTACAAATTAAAACCATTCAAATTTGTAATTTACACTAATTTAGTTTAAAAATAAAGCTTATGTTAATATTTAAATTAATTAATTTAGGAAAAATATTTAATTCAACTAAAAATTTATAAGTGACTAAATAAACACCATTTACTAGTAATTACATAATTAAAATAGGTATTTTTGAAATTATAATGAAAAACAATCACGGTTTAGTTTTACGAAAAATACATTTTACTTTACCGAAAATCATAAAATTCACTTAAACAATTTTATTCATTTAATTAATTTTAAAACGTTACAACTATGCAAAGCAAAACTTAGAGTTACCCTTTTTGAAAATTTTATTCTACAACATCTTTAGGTTTCTTTCCTTTCATTAATCTCATTGATGAGGTCCCATCAATTTATGCTTCCTAAGCATCACAGAAGAAACGAAAATACAACGTACGCTTATACCATCCGCATTCGCCATAGTGTCCCGTTATGCACCTTTAGGTTACTTAACTAACAGCATAGCGAGGCGGGATTAGCGCGGGTGCAAAACATAAGCAACGTTTATTATATATCATATATATAATAACAACATTCGTCTCATCATATAAAGTGATCACATCACAGAATATCAGCAGCAGAAGTCCACATATGAAATATTGGATATACTAGGAGGTCTGTGTTTTAAATTAATCCAGTAAAAAACACGGATTCCACAGTCGTGATGAATAGACAAACCCACATCCCTAGACCCCTACGAGAGCAGCAAGCAACCCTACCAATTCTAGAGCTAGGAGACCCAGTCTCGACTCCTCAAGATGGTCTCCCACTGGACTCTAGAACCGGGTTACTTGTGATCCCCACCTTGGGTCTATCCTAATGCGGAAAAGTAAATAATATACATCAATGGTGACATCATCCTCAACCCGGAAGTGCTCCAATAAAAGAATATTACATATAAGTTTTTACATAAATGAAAATGGAAAACTCTCATCTCACGCAAAAAAACCTGGCTATTCAAACACGACAATCCAATATAACATATCCCAGCAACACATAACATCACATGTCATCAACGTAAGTAAATATGCGTATCCCAATTGTCGTTGACGTATAGCAACGAAACCGGCGATACACCACATATTACACTTACGGTCGCAGAAAAGAAAATGAAAACTACAACAATTGGAATCCGCAACCACCTTAGACATCATAAACCCGAAATATCACATACTTCGGATTTCATGCCTAACCAAATGAATTCCTTAGACATCATAAACCCGGAATATCTCATATTCCGAATTTCATGCCTAACCTTATAAACCCCGCATTTTAGTCTCAATATTGAAAACACTTTTCAATAACCAGTCGGGTAATTCAACAAGATTCCCGACATCCTGATCGAATGCTCGTCGGAAACTTTAATAGGCGGACGCACCCTCAATGCCGTTGACGAAGTGCACTTAGGCGGAACACCGCAGCCGTGAGCACCCGAGAGGATGCTTTTGGCAACGGGGTTCTCCTACAGTCACTTGGTCGGGGCTTTAGGGCGTGGCTATCTAGTAATGTTACCCGCGAGTATCCACGTACACTACATGATTGCGACAGAGTTTTGATCCATATCAAAACCCGGTGGCAACCGATCAAATGAGACTAAATTGTTAGGTTTACAAAATTCAAACTAGTTTTCACAAAACTAATTATTGTAGATTCCAAATATTGTATCACATTCATAAAACCTAAGTGATGTTAAACTTTTCGATCGATCGATCAACCACCCAAAATTCTCAGAGGACTCAACACTCGAGTTAGATTCAAAAATTCCCAGACAGTGCCACAAGCACATACGGACCAGCACAAAAGAGCACGTCCCAAGCCTCACCAACGGCGCCGCGGAACCGTCGCCAAAAGTACCTTTTGGCCGCGGTTCCACGGTCGTTAGGTCGAGTTAGGGGTTCGTTTTTCTTGGGGGTCTACACAATACCTTGCACAATTTTCTGAACATTTTCAAACCCAAAAATTCCAAATTTTGAAAAATTTCCAGAGAGCAATCTTGAGGTGGTGTTTGATGTTCGATCGAACTTTTTAACGTCGTCTAAGTTACCCGAAACGATGTTAAAATTACGACTACGAAACACTCCAAATTGCCTTTACAGAAAAATAGCATCATATGCAATCATAGTAAAAACAAACAATACCTAAAACACCAAACCACAGAGACTGGAACACCAAAAAAATTGAAGCCAAAATTCCACTAGAAAACCGGCCAAGCTGGGTTTTTCAAACTTTTCGCCGGGTCAAAACCGGTGAAAGGGGCTCAATTTTCTGTGGTGTTCATGTTAAATCATATGTAACATTCTGCACTTGTTTAAAAAAATTTCAGAGAACTTTTAAAATTCAACAGAAACTATGGATTTCGTTTCAAGGTTTTGGAGTTGTTTCGTTTCGTAATTCTACTAATATCGTCTAATTTTCTAGCTTGGCTCTGATACCACTGAAAGGTTCCTTAGCACCCTCACAATGTTTTCTAAGGCATCAAGTATGCAATTTTAAAATACCTAGAGTGCTAAGCAACCCATAACCAAGGATCTAACTAGAGGATTAGGAGCAAGCAAAAATGTAATCAAACATTACACTAAGTGAATGAGGAATACAACCTTTGTAGACTGGTCCTTCACTTCTAAAGCTCCGTGTAGTAGTCTATTCGCACCAAGTAGTGATCTCCTAGACTCAAGTAAGGGTTCACAAGGCGAAAGGAACAAGCTTGCTTGAAGTCTTCGAGGCCGAAAATGATCTACGTCGAAGAATCTCTAACTCAAGCTACCTCTTCACTAATTGAGAATTAGTGAAGCAAACAACCTATACTAAATGGCTAGTCTAGTGTAGATTGGTGAAGTAGGAATTTTGCTCAATTTAGAATAATTTTTCTCTCTTTTTCTTCACCTCACTTGAAACTATAGAGCAAGAAGAAGATGAAGAAGAAACTCAAGAGGTGAAAAAACTAGCAACCATGGGTGAGAAAATATCATCTATAACTCATGTAGAGACTTAACCATGGCTTATGATAATGGTTAGGTTAATAAATATCTAAGGTAAGACAAAATTAGTAGACTAAGTCAATAGTTACTACAAGCTTCACAAGCATGACAATTTTCCATCTAATTTTTGAAAGTCGACCTTAGCACCACCATGAGTTTCTAGAGGCATCAAGCATGCCACATTTTAATTTTTATTAGGTGCTAAGTTAGACTAACAAGATCATTACTAGAATTTTAGGGTTTTAAGCTATGTGATGTGAACAACTTAAGAAAGTTTAAGGAGTTATACCCTATAGGATCAAGTCCTTCCCTTCTTAAGCTCCTTGTAGTAGTCATCTTGACTCCTCTAGACTTCACTTCGAGTTGAACGAACCTCCTCGTAGATCTTCGCGTCGAAGATGATCCACCCGAAGCTCACTAGGTCAAGCTCTTTCCTCACTAAACACTTTGGTGAAGAAAACACTCTACACTTGATAGCTAGTCAAATGTAGAATGATGAATTAGAGGATTAGATTTGCTCACTAACGTATTCAAAAATTCATGATTCACATCACATGTGAGGGTTTGGATTTTTGAAGCAATTGAGGAGGAAGAAGAAGAGAGCTAGAGAGCTCAAGAAGAAGCAAGCATGGATAAATGGCTAAGTGTTGGAAATTCAAGTGAGAATGGTTCATCACAAGACCTCACTCATTCAAGCATCCATTTGTTTCAAATAAACAAATGGAACCATGCTTGAATAGTGAGTCAAGAGTGAATAAAATATAGCAAATACCATACTCACACCATACTCTCCATGTCTCCTCTTTTTCCACCTCATTTTCTATTTTTCTCAAAAATAGAAAATCAAGCATGCTTCATTATTATATATATATAAATATATCATATATATTAATATATATATAATGAAGAATAATTAGTGAGCTAATGATATTAGTTAACATATAATTATATCACATATAATATATATCACATTATTAAATCAACACATGATTTAATAATCCGGTTATATCACATATGACCGACTAATATCATTCATCTGTATATCACATTATCAAATCAACACTTGATTCGACAATCAGTTTATATCACATATAACCGAACCGATAACAGATAACTGCCAGATTACAATATGGTATCACATACTCATATTTAATCAGGCCCACGCTCATATCAACATATGTGCCCTACTTCGTTTCACTCGAACCAGGAAACTTCTGTGTGGGACTCTAAAGACTCATCAATACGCCAGCAGTAGGTGATGATCACATCAATCACCTATAAGCCGTCAGCGGTACTAGCTAGACGTAACGGCTACCCGGGTATTGAGTGATATGAAGATCAACAAGCAAGCTCGTCCATACTCTCCATGAAGCCTATCAGTAACACTACCATACAGTCCGGTCTTTTCGTCTGATATGTCGCATATCATGTCTAGGGGTGGTAAACGTCAGTCCCTAGTAACATGATAAGTCATGCTAATGTCTGGCCTATAACGGTTTGAGAAACTACTGATAACTGTTATCAGTAAATCTCAGCAGCAGCCCTGGCCAGGTACTTCCAGTTATAGCCAATAAAGCATAGCGCAACATCAACCCCCAATACCAGGAGAGACGAAACCCCTCCTATCACTCATTGCCTCTATGTGACTCGGGACTGTACCCAAAATCTACCTGTTTGCACGACTCCTTTGAGCCGTGGTAGGGAGGAAATCAAAGCACAGTGGGAGCCACATAAGACTCTATGATGATCTCGGGTCTACAGACTAACCTGTATTAGAAGACTGCTATCTGACGATAGGTATACTACAACATAGGAGTCCTCGGCGAGTCATGTTCGGTGTACCTATTCTCTAATGAGCACCTGTGTACAATCTTTGATGTCACACAGCAATGGTTGTGGGATCAACTATCGCCCTCTAAGGGACAAGAAACGTACACACTAGTCTACACTGGAATATCGATGCCCTGGACTCGATATTCCCACGACTAGGAACTGATTAAAGGATGTACTTGTGGACCACCCCGGTCCCACTAGTATGATCTCATCATAATCCTGGTAGTCAAGTACATATCCTAAAGGCTTTATCAACATGTGAAAGCAAGACAGTAAAGAATACCAGTCAACATGTTAAGATAAAGAGTAACTAGATAGCATACTATCATGTCGAGCAAGAAAGTACTCTCTATATATATGTCCAAGCATCCACTATAATATACATCACATGTACAATAATGGCCTCTAGGGCATGCATATAACTAACAATCTCCCACTTTCACTAAGGATGTGTTGTAGTATCTCATACCCAACATCCCAAAAAGTCTCTCAAATTGTATCTGAGGGAAGGCCTTTGTGAGTGGATCCGCTACGTTTTCCTTCATGTCAACTCTACTGACCTCGATCTCTCGGCGATCTACTATCTCCCTGATCAGGTGATACCGCCTCAGAATATGTCTGGATCTCTGATGGGACCTGGGTTCCTTGGCCAAAGCCACCACTCCATTGTTATCACAATACACAGGTATTGGATGCTCAATGGATGGAACCACACCAAGCTCGGCAATGAACTTCTTCATCCAGACAGCTTCTTTGGCAGCATCGTTGGTAGCGGCAGCGATGTATTCAGCCTCCATCGTCGAGTCTTCTACGGTGTCTTGCTTGGAACTCTTCCAACACACCGCCCCTCCGTTGAGGGTAAAGACAAAACCTGAGATCGACTTACTGTTGTCCTTATCACTCTGGAAGCTCGAATCGGTAAAGGACTCCACTTGGAGTTCACCGTTACAATACACCAAGAACATTTCTTTAGTCCTTCTCAAGTACTTAAGAATGTTCTTCACAGCTGTCCAGTATTTCTCCCCAGGATCTGATTGATACCTGCTCATTACACCTAGTGAGTAAGCTATATCCGGTCTGGTACATAACATCACATACATGATAGAGCCTACTGCCAAAGCATAGGGTATCCTTTGCATGCGAGCCTTCTCCAAATCAGTCTTGGGAGACATCTCTTTGGAGAGAGTGATTCCTGAACAAGCGGGTACATTACCTCGCTTGGAATCTTCCATACTAAACTTCTTTAGTATGGTGTCAATGTACCTGGATTGGGACAATCCCAATATCTGTTTAGATCTATCTCTATAGATCTTTATCCCCAGAATGTAGGAGGCATCACCAAGATCTTTCATGGAGAACTTGAGTGATAAGAAAAGCCTGACCGAGTGTAGCATAGGAACATCGTTTCCTATCAAGAGTATGTCATCCACATACAATACGAGGAAGACCACCTTACTCTCTACAGCCTTCTTATATATACAAGGTTTATCTATATTTATTATGAAGTCAAACTCTTTGATAGCTTCATCAAAACAGATGTTCCAACTCTGCGACGCCTGCTTTAATACGTAGATTGATTTAAGCAGCTTGCACACCTTTCCGCTGCTACCACTGTCTATGAAGCCCTCTGGCTGTGTCATGTACATGCTCTCTTCTAAATCACCATTTAGAAAAGCGGTCTTGACACATCTGCCAGATTTCATAGTCATGGTATGCAACAATGGCAAGTAGGATCCTGATGGACTTAAGCATAGCGACAGGAGAAAAGGTTTCATCATAGTCGACGCCAGGTCGTTGACGAAAACCTTTTGCTACAAGTCTAGCTTTGAAAGTCTTAACTTTTCCATCTACGCCTATCTTCTTTTTGAAGATCCACTTGCTCCCAATGGCTTTTACCCCTTCAGGAGCAACATCCAAAGTCCATACTTTGTTGGTGTACATGGATTCCATCTCGGACCGCATAGCATCCAGCCATTTCACAAAGTCTCCACTCGTGATGGCCTGCTCGAAACTAGTCGGGTCATCATCTTCCATGATGCAATCCCCGCTCCCACCATCTATGAGAAAACCGTAGTATCTCTCAGGTGGATGAGGAACCCTACTAGATCTGCAGATTGGCTGGGGTTCGTTGGGCACTATTGTATCCTCTGGTTCCACCAAATCGTCACTTGTAGTTTGTGCTGCTGGAACTTCTTCCAGTTCTACCTCATTGCCACTAATTTTTTTAACAAGAAATTCCTTTTCTAAAAAGGTGGCATGTCAAGAAACAAACAGCTTTTGTTCCTCTGTGTGGTAGAAGATATACCCTCGAGAATTCTTGGGATATCCTACAAATTTGCACAATACTAACCTTTCCTCGAGCTTGTCTGAATTTTGTATTTTCACATAGGCCGGACAACCCCATACCTTAACATATTTAAGGTATGGTCTCTTTCCTTTCCATATCTCATATGGAGTGGTAGGCAAAGATTTGGAGGGAATCATATTCAATAGGTCTGCAGCTATTTCAAGCGCATATCCCCAAAAAGAAATAGGCAACTCAGCAGTACTCATCATAGAGCGCACCATATCTAATAGGGTGCAATTTCTCCGCTCTGATACACCGTTATGTTGTAGCGTATACGAAGGAGTAACCTGAGATAGAATCCCATTCTCTTTTAGATAATCATGGAATTCCCCGCTCAAGTATTCTCCTCCCCGATCAGATTGTAGGATTTTAATACTTTTTCCCATCTGGTTTTCTACTTCGCACTTATATTCCTTTAATTTCTCAAAAGCTTCAGACATGTGTTTCAATAAGAACACATGTCCGAACCTTGAGAGATCATCGGTGAATGTAATAAAGTGCGAAAAACCATTCCTGGCATGTATAGACATAGGACCGCATACATCACTATGTATCAGTACCAAGAGTTCACAAGCTCTTTCTCCGTGTCCAGTAAACGGAGTTTTGGTCATCTTGCCTTTGAGACATAACTGGCAAGTTTCATAAGATGAAAATTTGAACGGATTCAAATATCCATCTTTATGCAACTTAGCCAGTCTTGTCACATTGATATGACCTAGTCTACAGTGCCACAAGAAGGCTTTGTTCATTTCTGAACTTTTCCTCTTGTTTGTGTTCTGTACGTTAAGAACTTTACTTTGATTAAGAACGTATATACCGTTACATAATTTACCAGATCCAATCAACACTTGATTCTGGAAAATGTTCATAACATTATCCTCTAATGTGAGATTATACCCTTCTTTAGTTAGCAAAGAAACCAATATAATGTTGCACATCATTTTTAGTAAGTAGTAACAGTCGTTCAGAATCAATGTATTACCATTTGGTAATACAAGGTGATAATCGCCAACTGCCTTGGCTGTAATAATTGCACCATTCCGTACTGTTAGGGATTTATCACCCTTTCCCAGTTCTCTACCTTTCTTTAGCCCATGTAACAAATTACATACGTGGGATCCTGATCCGGTATCCAATACCCAGGACGTAGAACAAACTGAGAAACAGTTCTCGGTAATGAACACACCCGAAGAAGATGCATCAACATGTCGTTTCTTCGTACGGGTGGCGCGGGAATCCTAATATTCCCCTATCCCTTGCTCAGACTTATGACACTCATAAGATGGAGCGGGACCAACGTTCCCTAGCCCTGTATAAAAGGAGGGTTCGGTCAATACATCCATTTTATTATCTTGATTAAGGCGTGACATTAGTTGCTGTCGGGAGAGAGAGAGAGAAAGAAACGCGTTAGCGTGCGCTCTTTGCAAGATGAGATTGGTTATTATCTTATCTAATCAGGATGACTCCCACTGTTTTTATCAAATCTTCCTTCAAACCCTAAAAGGTATGATTAGCCGGGATTAATTACACTGTACAAGTTCGCCAATCGTTCGGCCAGGCCAGTGTCGGTACTTTGAGGGAGGTTCCCCATGCTTTCGCACGGACCTAATTAAAATAAACCTCGTTTTCCCATGGGCGTAACCCCGTTAACACCTTTCTAGACACCTACTTGATCGGCTAATTGTGATGTATAAAACTCTCCCGGGAGTTACTCTTACTCGCAGTGGGTATCGGAATCCAACTATCATATAGAAGGTATGCAATCTCATTGCAAATTTCAACACTTGAAATTCCCGATAATGATTTTTACCCCTAACGTCCTATGACCTTGACGTAGGCCAACAAACCATAGGGCGTTAGTCAAGTTCAACCCGTTCATTTCTTGATTGAATTAAACCCACCAGCATGATCCTTGACGCAGGCCAACAAAGTCGCACGACTACCCTAATCCAATCGCATCACATGATGCAGATAAGCACTAATTCAGCTACCACACATTACGCCTTGACGCAGGCCAACAAACGTAGTACGAATACTAAAATAGCACTTATCTGAAATGACAGAGGGCTATGCAAGTTTTTAAGAAAACTATGAGCGTAATGAACTTGATATCGTTGTAGAATCTAGTGATTTTGAAAAGGAGTGTTTTTTAGGCTTTTGCTAGTTTCGCTAAAAAGGTCACTCCTGGTAAAGGGATCTCGGCTATTTCCTCATCGAATGAGGTGCTGGATATTCATGGATACCACTATGCAAAGCAAGAACTAGAGAAGCAGTCAAAAGACAAAACCGAGTGGGTTGTAGCATTTGCTAGTTTCGCTAAAGATGTCACTCCCGGTGAAGGGATCTCGGTTCTTTCCTCATCGAATGAGGTGCTGGATATTCATCAAGGAATACTACTATGCAAAGCAATAACTAGAGCTACTCTTTTTGAAAATTTGATTCTACAACATCTTTTGGTTTCTTCATTTTCATTAATCACATTAATGAAGTCCCATCATTTAATGTTTCCTAAACATCACAGAAAAATGAAACGAAAATAGAACGTACGCTTATGCCATCCGCATTCACCACGGGGCCCCGTCATGCACTGTTAGGTTACTTAACTACCGGTAGAGCGGGGGCTGGACTAGCGCGGGTGCAAAACATAAGCAACGTTTATTATATATCATATATATAATATTAAATTTGTCTCACGCAGTTATATGATCAACATCACAGAATCAGGCAGCAGAAGCAACATATGAAATATTGGATATACTAAGATGTCCGTGTTTTAAATTTAGCCAATAATGTAAAACACGGATTCCACATTCGTGATGAATAGCCAAACCCACATCCCTAGACCCCTACGAGAGTGGCAAGTAACCCTACCAATTCTAGAGTTAGGAGACCCGGTCTCAACTCCTTGAGATGGTCTCCCACTGGACTCTAGAACCCGGTTACTTGTGCTCCCCATCTTGGGTCTAACCTAATGCAGAAAAGTAAATAATATACAACAATAGTGGCATCATCCTCAACCCGGAAGTGCCACAATAAAAGAATATTATATTGAATTTTACATGAATGAAAATATAAAAACTCTCATCTCACATAAAAACCCCAGATATTCAATCACGATGATCCAATGAATCATATCAACAGCAACACATAACATCTCATGTCATCAACGTAAGTAAATATGCGTATCCCGAAAACTCTTTGACATATAGCAACGAGATCAAGATACCCCACATATTACACTTACGGTCGCAGAAAAAAAACAGAAAACTACAATAATTAGAATCCGCAATTTCCTTAGACATCATAAACCCGAAATATCTCATATTCCGGATTTCATGCCTAACTTATAAAACTTGCATTTTAGTCTCAAACTGAAAACTCTTTTCAATTGTTTGTCGGATAATTCAACAAGATTCTCGACTTAATGATCGCGTACAATACGCAATTGCGACGGAGTTTTGATCCGAATCAAAACTTCGTGGCAATCGATCAATTAAGACTAAATGGCTAGCTTTACAATATACTAACTTAGTTTTCATAAAACTAATTAATCCGGATTCTAATAATTGTATCACACATCGCAAAGCTTGTATAGTAACAGCGACATTAGAATTCTGCACGCAATTAGCAAACTAAACCAATTTTTCCAACACTCGAAAAATCCAGTGAGCTAAAGTTCTAAAACCGATTGTTTTGAGCCAATACGGGAGTCGAAACGAACTCGAAACCCGCCCAAATCTTCACGGAGGCGAAGACCCACAAATAAGTATCGAATGGGGGGACTCGGGGGGTACCCACCCCCAGGGGCCACCTCAAAGTGGCCCCCAAAAGTTGGCAGACCCGAGAGCACCCATTTGGGGTGCTTTCAGGTCACCCACCTCCAAGTCCACCAAGTGGTGATCTTGGGGTATGGGCCCGGCCTCTAGTCCCCCAGGGGTGTCCCCGAGGTGTGAACGCTCCACCTCGCGGCTTCTCGGTTCAAACCGTGAGCCCACGGGGTGTGCAAACATATCAAAACATCAATTTTGAAAACTGTTTTATCGCCAGTTTTTGCGCGATAAAAACGGCGGATTTCTAACGTCGCTACAAGCTACCCTAATATTCTAGCTTGGCTCTAATACCATGAAAGTCAGGCAGCCACCCCATCTAATAGGGTTACTGTGGCACCTACAGGTCCCTTAGCAGCTATTTTTTACGCATGCCCCCTCGCGAGGACTACAACCCGCCGGAACACCTTCCGGTCTCGGAACACCCAAGGGACAAGAGCCTATGCTTCGCCACACTGTCACACAGTGAGAACCCCCCATAGGTCGACATCCAATGCCTAGTAGCTTTGATACCATGAAAGTTGACTTTAGCACCACCATGAGTTTCTAGAGGCATTAAGCATGCCATATTTTAATTTTTATTAGGTGCTAAGTTAGACTAACAAGATCTTTATTAGAATTTTAGGGTTTTAAGCTATGTGATGTGAATAACTTAAGAAAGTTTAAGGAGTTATACCCTGTAGGATCAAGTCCTTCCCTTCTTAAGCTCCTTGTAATAGTCCTCTTGACTCCTCTAGACTTCACTTCGAGTTGAACGAACCTCCTCGTAAATCTTCGCATCAAAGATGATCCACCCGGAGCTCACTAGGTCAAACTCTTTCCTCACTAAACACTTTGGTGATGAAAACACTTTACACTTGATAGCTAGTCAAGTGTAGAATGATGAAGTAGGGGATTAGATTTTCTCACTAACGTATTCAAAAATCCATGATTCACATCACATGTGAGGGTTTGGATTTTTGAAGCAATTGAGGAGGAAGAAGAAGAGAGCTAGAGAGCTCAAAAAGAAACAAGCATGGAAAAATGTGTGTTGGAAATTCAAGTGAGAATGGTTCATCACAAGACCTCACTTATTCAAGCATCCATTTGTTTCAAATAAACAAATGGAACCATGCTTGAAAAGTGAGTCAAGAGTGAATAAAATATAGCAAATACCATACTCACACCATACTCTCCATGTCTCCACTTTTTCCACCTCATTTTCTATTTTTTTCAAAGATAGAAAATCAAGCATGCTTCATTATTATATATATATAAATATATCATATATATTAATATATATATAATGAAGAATATTTAGTGAGCTAATGATATTAGTTAACATATAATTATATCACATATAATATATCACATTATTAAATCAACACTTGATTTAATAATCCAGTTATATCACATATGACTGACTAATATCATTCATTTGTATATCACATTATCAAATCAACACTTGATTCAACAATCTGGTTATATTGTTGGCTATAGTGCCCTCAAGTCAATTATTGGATCGTAGGCACGTGATTGCAATGATTGAGGGAGGACCTATACCGGTAGAACAGTCTTACTCGAGATGATAGTATGCTATACGGTTTGTCTTTATCATCGTGTATATGCTTCAGGTGACATTATAAATCACTATTACATGTTGATAGAGCCCATAGGATTCTTACTTGACTACCAGCAGTATGATGGCGATCATATACGTGAGAGTTGGATGCTCTATAAGCACATCCTTAAAGTGTCCCTAGTCGTGGGAGTTTCGAAACTGGGCATCGATACTCTAAGTGTATACTAGTGTATACGGATCGAGACCCCGACGAGGGGTGGTGGACGGTCTCACAAGGCATTGGTGTCAGTTGATTCACCAAAGATGTATACATGTGCTCATTGGGTTATGAGTACACCGGACGGACTCACCGGGAACATGCTAGTTGGTATTATACCTATTGTCAGATAGCAGTTCCCAGGTGACATGTGTACAGGTTAGTCTATCGACCCAAGATCGTCATTCTCTTTTTTATTAAAAAATTTGGGTTTAATGTTTATTTGGTGGAAATTGTGAGTGCAAGTTTTGGCTTGTGGCATTGATTGTGCATGTGCCTTAGTTTTGTTTTGCTTAAGATTTTTTGTGAGATATTTATGGTGAGCATGAGAGTGGCAGATCTTTTGTGTAGGGGGGGTTCTTGAGTTGCTTTTTATAATTGATCACAACAAATACTCTCACAAGTCTCAAGCCAAAAACAACAGACACTTTTTCTTGAGTTGTTTTTCTTAAGCCAAAACTCTTGAGCTCACACTTCTCTTCACCAATGGCTTCTTCTTCAACCTCCACCCATCCCTCTCATGAGTTGAGAATCCTTAGGTGATTTGAGATAAAGTATTCACATACAAACTCTAATTCATCTTGGGTATCTAGGCTAACAAACTGGATGCCCGAATTGCTTCGGTTTTGAAGCGGGAGCCCGTATTACTAATCCTCGATGTGGATCATCTTCGACGAAGGAGACCAGAGAACGAACTTGTTCGAGGCAGCCGCGACGAGCTAAGGACAGAGATTGAAGACCGAAGGACATGGATCGATCGGTATAATCTCTTAAACTCCTTTATATAGAACTAGTATATGGTTAATGGTACAATCTATCGATTAGGGTTCTGTTAGCGCCGGTTTTTAAAGTTTGTGTTCCGCGTTTGGCCATGGATTGATGGTCGGGGCGCTGCCGTAACCCTACATGGTATCAGAGCTAACCTATTAACCGTATACTAGTTGTTTAGACGACGTTAAAGTATCAAAACCGAAACAACTCCGAAATATCACTCGATGTATTCTAGTTTCTGTCAAAATTTTCTGTGTCTTCTAAAAATATTTCAGCAATTGCAGGAGATTACTTGTATGACCACTAGACTGCACCCCAAATACGAGACACTTCCACCTGTTTTGACCCAAGCACATTGCTCAAAATTCCGAGCCGGCCGGCCTGGGGAGGGAGTTTAGGCTTCGTATTTTGGGTGTGGTCTGGTCTCTGGAATATTGGTTCAGTGGTATTGCTAGTTTGGCTCAGTTTTGATATGATTTTATCTAGTAGTTTGGGGCTATTCGAGGTGTTTCGAAGTCGATATCTAACACTGTTTAAAGTTTACAGTACATACATTTCTATCTGCGACCATGAATGTCATTAGAGCGGTACAACTTGTCTAATTGCTATAGTTCTTTTAGACGGGTTTGCGAACGCGAGAAACGAATCAAGCTTAATAAGTCGTGTTGATATGAGGTCTATAATAGTTTGAGAAACTACTGATAACACTTACCAGTAAATCTCAGCAACCCTGGCCAGGGATTTCCAGTTATAGCCAATCGAACACAGCACAACATAAACTCCCTATACCGAGAGAGACGAATCCCCTCCTATCGCTCATTGCCTCCATATGATTCGGGACTATACCCAAAAGCCACCTTTTTGCACGCCCTCTTGGACGTGGTATGATGGAAATCAAAGCACAGTGGGAATCACACAAGACTCTATGACGATCTCGGGTCTACAGACTAACCTGTCCCAGTGTCACTAGAGAACTGCCATCAGACATGAGGTATAATACCATCTGGGAGTTCTCGGTGAGTCCGTCCAGTGTACCCAGTCTCCACTGAGCACCCGTACACCATCCTTGATGTCAAACACCGATGGATATGGGATCATCCATCGCCCATCATACGAGTCAAGATGCGTATACGCTAGTCCACTCTGGTGTATCGATGCCCTGTCTCGATACACCTTCGACTAGGAACAGTTATAGGATGTACTCGTCGACTACCGTGGCCCCACTAGTATGATCTCATCATAGTCCCAGTAGTTGAGTACATATCCTAAGGGCTTTATCAACATATAACATAGAGAAAATCAGAGTACATGTAAAGATAAAGAGCAACCAGATAACGTACTATCATGTCGAGCAAGAAAGTCCTCCCTATATATGTCCAAGCATCCACTACAATATGCATCGTCTGTACAGTAATGGCCTCTAGGGCATACATATAACTAACAATCTCCCACTTGCACTAGGGCCATCTGTTGTGGTATCGCATACCCAACAATTAGCTGTGGTTGAAGTATCTCATACTCAACCATCCCATAAAAGTCTCTACTGGGAAAAGGCCTTTGTGAGTGGATCCGCGTTGTTGTCCTCTGTGTTTACTCTCCTTAACCTCGATCTCCCTGGAGATCAACCATCTCCATGATCAGGTGATGCTGCCTAAGAATTATATCTGGATTTCTGATGGGACGGGGGTTCCTAGGCCGAAGCCATAACTCCATTGTCATACAATGGCAAGAACGAAGTTCATCTCATGAACTTATATATATCCAGACCGCCACTTTGGTAGCATCCTTGGTAACGATGTATCCTGCCTTTAATCGTCTAGTATGTCACGGTATGTACCCTGGAACTCTTCCTACATACCGTCCCTCCACTGAGGGTAAAGACAATGCCTGCGACTGACAATCAGTCGTCCTTATCATCCTTGAACTTTTCCAGTGATTCTCCCCAGAATCGATTGATATCATCTCACTACAACTACTGAGAATCCTAACATCCGAATAGATCTATCTCATAGATCCATAACCCAGGATTTAGGAGGTATCACCTTGATCCTATATGGAGAATCATTGTGATAAGCGGAGATTGACCGAGCGTAGCATAGGAAACTCCTTCCCTATCAAGAGTATGTCATCCACGTGTTAGTTATATGTTTGCCCTAGAGGCCATTACTGTACATACGATGTATATTGTAGTGGATGCTTGGACATATATAGGGAGGACTTTCTTGCTTGACATGATAGTATGCTATCTGGTTGCTCTTTATCTTAACATGTACTCTGATTGTCTCTATGTTACATGTTGATAAAGCCCTTAGGATATGTACTCGACTACTGGGACTATGATGAGATCATACTAGTGGGGCCACAGTAGTCGACGAGTACATCCTATAACTGTTCCTAGTCGAAGGTGTATCGAGACAGGGCATCGATACACCAGAGTAGACTAGCGTATACGCATCTTGACCCATATGATGGGCGATGGATGATCCCATATCCATCGGTGTTTGACATCAAGGATGGTGTACGGGTGCTCAGTAGAGACTGGGTATACTGGACGGACTCGCCGAGAACTCCCAGATGGTATTATACCTCACGTCAGATGGCAGTTCTCTGGTGACACTGGTACAGGTTAGTCTGTAGACCCGAGATCGTCATAGAGTCTTGTGTGATTCCCACCGTGCTTTGATTTCCATCATACCACGTCCAAGAGGGCGTGCAAAAAGGTGGCTTTTGGGTACAGTCCCGAATCACATGGAGGCAATGAGCGATAGGAGGGGATTCGTCTCTCCCGGTATAGGGAGTTGATGTTGTGATTTGTTCGATTGGCTATAACTGGAAATCCCTGGCCAGGGTTGCTGAGATTTACTGGTAAGTGTTATCAGTAGTTTCTCGAACTGTTATAGACCTCATATCGACACGACTTATCAAGCTACTGGGGTCTGACATTTACCACCCCGAGGCGAGATATGCGACATATCAGACGACGAGACCGGACTGTACGGGAGTGTTACTGATTGGATTCGCAGGAGAATGTACAGGCTTGCTTGTTGATCTTCTAATCGCTCAATACCTGGGTGGCTGTTACGTTTAGCTGACCGCTTGCAGCTTGTGGGTGTTTGATATGATCATCACCTACTGCCGGCGTATTGACGATTCTTTAGAGTTCTACACAGAGGTTTCTTGACTCAGGCAAAATGGAGTAAGAGCACATATGTGATATATGCGGGACCGAGGATAATGCGATATGAGATACCGTATTCTATTCTCGCGATATTTGATATCAGCCGGGTCATCGGATCAAGTGTTGATTCGATGAATCGGTAAATGAAATATTAGTTGGTTATATGCGATATAGCCGGATTGTCGGATCAAGTGTTGATTCGATAATATAATGTATAATTATATATATGATATATTAAATTACATTAACTAATATTAGCTCACTAAAAGATACTTTTTCTCACTCGGGTAATACATTGATATATATGCGATATATGTTAATTGTATTACTTTATTTTGTTACAATAAATATTATATATGTGATATATAATATTGTAACATGATATGATTACTAATGCAACATGTTTTGTGGAGATTAAACAAGGTTAGGGTTTGAATTGGGTTAGTTCTTTCATGAACATTCTAGAAGGTTTCTTTTTGTTTTGAGTGAAGATATTATGCTTGATATTTTGTAATGACTCATTCTTAACCCAACCTAAACCCTAGCCCTAGTTAAATCTCTACAAAGGTTTAGTTGACCATGGTTACATTATTAATCATATATTTTTTCATTATTCATCACAAATGGAATTGGATATTCTTCTTCTTCTTCTTCCTTGGAAAAAGCTTTCTAGCTTTTTGCTAAGTGATGATTATGAGTGAGTAATTGAAAACAAAAGAGAGCTAAATTCCTACTTCATCATCATCATCTATCCTTGCCATTTAGATGAGGGTGTTCACTTCATTTAGTGAGTGAGAGCTTGTGTTAATGAAACTTCAAGGTAGATCATCTTTGTTATCGAAGATCGGAAGCAAGCTTGCATCTTTCTCTTCGTGGAGCCTCTCGAGAGTCCGGAACTTAATGATCGCAGCGAAGGGACCTCAACACGGAGCTTTAGAAGTGAAGGACAGGATCTACAAAGGTTGTAATCCCAAACTCTTAGATGTAAAGATGTTTACATGCTTTGTTTTGCCTAATCTCTAGTTTAAAGATCTTGGTTAGGGTTGTTCGGCACGTCTAAATTTTAAATCGGGCATGGTTGATGCCTTATAGACCCTTGTGAGAGTGCCTAGTAACCCTGCACCACGTACTCTACAAGGATCACCACCATACTCTCTACTACCTTTTTGTATATACAAGGTTCATCTACCATTTTGATGAAGTCAAACTCTTTGACTACCACATCAAAACAGATGTTCCAACTCCGCGATGCCTGATTTATCACATAAAACATCTTGCACACATTTCCGTTGCTCCCACTATCTACGAAGCTCTCTGGCTGTGTACTTATATGTAGGGTTCCTAGGCACACTAATAAGGTCTCATAAAGAATCAACCATGCCAAATTCAAATTTTACAAGTGCCGAGAAACCCTAATGCGAGATCGTAAACTAGAGGATAGGCGAAACATCAAGCAAGTTAACATCTTAACTACTAAGTGAACGGAAATACAACCTTTGTAGATCCGGTCCTCCACTTCCTTGGCTCCGTGTTGACGTCCCTCCGCTGCGATCATCGGATCCCGGACTCTAGCGATGGTTTCGTCGAAGAAATGATCGGGCTAGGTCGTCGACTTCGATGCCAAAAATGATCTACATCGAGGCAACTCATGATCAAGCTCCAACTTCACCAAGTCATGAAACTTGTGAAGAAAACACCCTATACTACAAGGCAAGTGGTAGAGGATGAAGAAATAGGAAGTGGGTTCACTTTGGATTTGGATTTCTCACTTGAAATCATCACTTGATTATTTCTAGCAAGGGTTTTCTTTTTCTCTCTTGAAGAAGAAGAAGCAAAAGCATGAAAAAGAATAATGAATTAAAATAAAATCAAGTGATGGTTATCATTTTGCAACCATGGTTAAGTGTAGAGTATAAACTAGAGTTTAGTTAAAATGGTTAGGTTAAGAATAAAACCAAATGGCTTAGACTTTGTCAAAGGTGTCATGAAGCTTCATGAAGCTTCAAGTCAAAGTGAGAAAGCCACCACCATTTTGTTTTAGTTTCTCACCAAAAATAAATAAATGAAATAAATAAATAAGGCAAACGAAACCCTAACCATTAACTAAACATGGTTCAAAATAAACACAAACGAAAGTTTGCATGTATCATCAAACATGATACAAACTAGTGCACAAACACATATCATATATACAATGTGCACATTCAAGTGAGATAATCAATCTTAAGTGAACCAATACTAGTTAATGTAAAGTAATATATCAAATATATAATTATACACTAAATCATTAAATCAACACTTGATTTAACGATCCGGTCATATCGCATATGACCGACTAATATCCAATGTATCGACTTATCGAATCAATCCTCGATTCGATAACTAGGTTATATCACATACAACCATTCGATACATTCATCGCGAGAATAGAATACGGTATCAAATACACGCATTATTCTCGGTCCCGCACATAACTCATATGCACTCCTATTTCGTTTCGCTTGAGCCAGGAAACCTCTGTGTAAGACTCTAAAGACTCGTCAATACGCCGGCAGCAGGTGATGATCATATCAAACACCCACAAGCCACAAGCGGTCTGCTAAACGTAACGGCCACCCGGGTATTGAACGATCAGAAGATCGACGAGCAAGCCCGCTCATACTCCTGTGAATCCAACCAGTAACACTTACCGTACAGTCCGGTCTCGTCGTCTGATATGTCGCATATCTTGCCTAGGGGTGGTAAACGTCAGACCCCAATAGCTCGATAAGTCGTGTCGATATGAGGTCTATAACAATTCGATAAACTACTGGTAACACTTACCAGTAAATCTCAGCAACCCTGGCCAGGGATTTCCGGTTATAGCCAATCGAACACAGCGCAACATCAACTCCCTATACCGGGAGAGACGAATCCCCACCTATCGCTCATCGCCTCCATGTGACTCGGGACTGTACCCAAAAACCACCGTTTTGCACGCCCTCTTGGACATGGTAAGGTGGAAATCAAAGCACAGTGGGAATCACACAAGACTCTATGACGATCTCGGGTCAACAGACTACTCTGTACCAGTGTCACCAGAGAACTGCCATCTTACGTAAGGTATAATACCATCTGGGAGTTCTTGGCGAGTCCGTCCAGGGTACCCAGTCTCCACTGAGCACTCGTATATCATCTCTGATGTCAAAAACCAATGGATATGGGATCATCCATCGCCCATATGTATGGGTCGAGAAGGTATACGCTAGTCTACTCTGGTATATCGATGCCCCGTCTCGATACACCCACGACTAGGGACCTTGAAGGATGTACTTATGGACTACCATGTCCCCACTAGTATGATCCGCATCATAGTCCAGGTAGTCAAGTACACATCCTAAGGGCTTTACCAACATGTAACAGAGAGACAATCAGTGTACACGTTAAGGTCCAGAGCAACCAGATAGCATACTATCATGTCGAGTAAGAAAGTCCTCCCTATATATGTCCAAGCATCCACTACAATATACATCCTATGTATAGTAATGGCCTCTAGGGCATACATATAACTAACAATCTCCTACTTGCACTAGGGCCATCTGATAGCAGTGGTTGTAGTATCTCATACTCAACCATCTCACAAAAGTCTCTATCTGGGAAAAGGCCTTTATGAGTGGATCCGCCGTGTTGTCCTCTGAGTCTACTCTCCTAACCTCGATCTCCTTAGAGATCAACCATCTCCATGATCAGGTGATACTGCCTTAGAATATGTCTGGATCACTGATGGGACGGACGTTCGTTGGCATAAGCCACAACTCTATTGTCACACAATGGGAGGAACTAAGTTCATCTCATGAACAAATATAAATCCAGACTGCTTCTTTGGTAGCATCTTAAGTAGCGATGTATCCAGCCTTTATCGTCTAGTATGTCACGGTATCTAGCTTGGAACTCTTCCAACATACCGTCCCTTTACTGAGGGTAAAGACAATGCCTGTGACTGACATTCAGTCGTCCTTATCACCCTGAAACCTTTCCAGTGATTTTCCCCAGGATCAATTGATACCGTCTCACAACAACTAGTGAGTATCCTAATATCCAATTAGATCTATCTCATAGATCAGAACCCAGGATTTAGCAGGTATCACTTTGATCCTATGTGGAGAATCATTGTGATAAGCGGAGATTGACCGAGCGTAGCATAGGAAACTCTTTTCTTATCAAGAGTATGTCATCCACGTACTCTACGAGGATCACCACCATACTCCCTACTACCCTTTTGTATATACAAGGTTCATCTACCATTTTGATGAAGTCAAACTTTTTGACAACTACATCAAAACAGACGTTCCAACTCCGCGATATCTGCTTTATCCTATAAAGCAACTTGCACACGTTTTCGCTGCTCCCACTGTCTACGAAGCCTTCTGGCTGTGTACTTACAGACGTTCTCTTCTAAAACATCATTTAGAAAAGCAGCCATGACACCCAACCACCAGATATCGTAGTCATGGTATATAGCTGTGGCAAGTAGGATCTGGATAGACTTAAGCATAGATCCTTAGAAAAGGTTTCAACATAATCCATACCTGGTCAATGATGCAAACCTTTTACAAGTCTATCTTTGAAAGTCTCAATTTATCCATGTACACCAAGTAATCTTCTCAAGATATACTTGCTCCTGATAGGGATTTAACCCTTCAGATAAAGCAACAAAAGTCCATACTTTGTTGGTGTATAAAGATTCCATCTCAGATCACTAAGCATCCAGCCATTCTTATAGAGTCTTACTCCTGATGGCCATGTAACGTTTTGAAAATCGTTTCGGTGGAATTTCGAAAAAACGGTAAAATAAGGGAGTTTTCTGTAAAAAGTCAAAATACAAATATCTTATTATAAAAATTAAATATACATATTCTAGCTATGTAATTGCTATTATTTGGTGTTTATTGAGCCGCTGGTGAAATTTCAAATTTTCTGAAAAAAATATTATTTTATTATTATTTTAAGCCGTCACTAATACATTTAATTAAGGAAAATTACAAATTGGAATGAGTTGAAACAAATTTTGTGCATCATAAAATATTAAATAAAAATTTATCATGTGGTTTTTGGAACGAAATCATTTGCCAAAACGGTTTGGAAATTATTGAAGAAAAAAGGCTTTTTTTTTAGCGTAAGTGGATGTTTGGAGTATTGTATTTATCATTTTTCATCACCCCACACCCGTGCCCACACCCACACACCCCCACTTACCCCTCCCCTTATCCAAATTCAGCAGCCCTCACTTTTTCCCCACTTGGTTTGCAAAGGAAAGAAAAGGAAAAGAAAAGAAAAGAAAAGAGTAGAAAATGATATATTTTGAGTTGACTTTGACTTGAAACAACTTTCCCCACCTCACTCTCTCTCCTCACTCACCCACCCCCCTCAAATCTGGCCGAAATCTGATCCTAGACCAGCAGCCCCCCTCCCCCAAGTTCTCACTCAATTTTGCATCAAAAAAAACTCCACAAAATGCTTCAAAATCAACACAAATTCAAAGCAAAATTCAAATCCAACTCCTACCCATTATTTCTTTGCCTTGGCTAGCATGAATCAAGGAGCAAGATGATGATTTGGGAGGCTAAGATTTCATGCTAAATCTCAAGATTCTAGGAGGTATAAATCATAACCCTATAATGAAATTGTTAGTTTTTGCTTAAAGCAAATTGATTTAAGTATTAATTATAGTTTAATTTCATGTTTTGGAAATTTAAGAGAAGGGTTTAAATACTAAGTTAGGGTTTAGGTCAATTGATCATGATCTAATTGTGTGGTTAATATCTAGTGGGCTTGCTAAAGCAAAGCTAATTACTAGGTTACTAATTGTTTTATTAAATTGTTCTAATTATGCTAATTTGCTAACTAGGTTTTAATGAAATACTTATATAATGGAGATTAAAATCTAATTAGGTTTTGCATGGTATTAATAACATTTTAAAGTGTAGTTTAAAACCTTATTTCATGCAAATCCAAACTAGTTTGTTGTATGTGCATTTTGCTAAAAATGGTCGAAATTGGTTAATATTGCAAACTAGTTTTTGTAAATATTGTGTTAAATCGAGAATTAAAATATGGTTAGGGTTTCTTCATATCTTAAAGATTACATTGAGTGGTTTAACCATTTAAAATATGCAAAACCAAGTTAAATTGTAAAATTATGAATTTTACATTAAAAAGTGTTAAAATTGATATTTTTGCAAACTAGGATTTTGGAAATTATGCAAATTTATGTGATTAAATTATGGAAATGGTTTTATTGACTTATTTAAGATATATAATAAATATATTGGCCGCTACATTCATTTAAACATCGAGTTTTGTACTAAAACGGGTAATTTTGCTTGCTAGTTTTTCGGAAAAACGGCTTTTAGAGTGAATTTAGGGTTTTCGTGAGTTTTAACCTATTTTATATTAAAATTAGTGTTCGTGAATGTGCAAATGAGTGTGATTGGATTTTCTCGATGGGTTGACGTTCGTACATCGACATCGAGGGTTGGTTTGACTATTCTTGCATGTGTAGGCGATAGGTTTTGACCTATGCATGATACGCGTGCCGATTTAGTTTTCGTATGCCGTTTCGATTTTGAACTGGGTTTTTATGCGATACGATACGTTGTGATATGTAGGTACCCCATATGGACTTCGAGACGACAAGCAAGCGCGTGGCGACGTCGGCACCGGCTAGCGAGGACCAGGTGAGTAGATTTATATCTACGGGGAGAAGTCGGGTGGATGGCGTATAGCACCCCCGCAGTCCGTAATTAGTACTATGTAGTATATTTTTTATGTGTGATAGTTAGTGTGTTATGGTTAGTTAGGGGTAGAAATAACTAGCGTAGTTCCTAGTTGCGAACCATAGGATAGATTTGCACCCACACGCATACACTTGTATATTTCTTATACTTGCACGGTGTTTGATGATATGGGATGACTTTGGAGTTGAGTCGATGATGTGGGCTTTGTGCCGCGAGATCGGTGATTTGATATGATTCGTATTGGGGATACGAAATGTGATTCTTGCGGGTTCGGGATGTGTGTTTACCCCCGCATTCATACTTTGAAGATGATATCAGTTGTACTAGACTTAGATCAGTACCCCAGATTATATGATATGATAAGTGATATCTGAAATGTGATGAGATAGTGTGATATTGAACCGTACCCAGCTTTTGGGATGCCGTACGACGATTTACTGTACGAGCCTATATTGATGATAGATCCGCGCTCATGACTCGAGGATGTCAGATGATATACTGTATCGTACGCGATACTATTGAGGCGGGATCACCGACTTATATATATTTATATATCGACTCAGATGTTAGGCGGTTTCCTTACCTGTAGTTCAGCTTGTTAGTTCGGCCGTATAGTTTAGTGTAGTTGTTAGAGTAGATTAGACTTCTTACCTATTTCAAAAAACTAACGAATCGTGGGCATTTTTAAAGACAGCTCAAGGGAATCTACGGACATTTCAAAAACGACGTATCTTTTCATAAAAACACCGTAGCCCTATTTTCAAAACCCCATGATTCGTGTTATTTCAAAAGGCACCATTCGTAGGACTTATATTAGATTAATGCAGATTAGTTTTGGTTACGTCTAGTTTCAGCTCCCACTTTTTTGTGGTTCGCTTTGCATCGCATTCTTATATTATGTTTCATACACCATTTTAATATCATGCTGATAGGACACCAGCACCATTACCGATGATGCGTATGTACCACGTACACTTACTTGCCGGCTCACACACATCTTCATCGGTAATTGCCATGTCACGTACACCTTAGAAAAATATATTATTGCTTGACATAGCCTATTAGCGAATAGTTTAGACATTGTAGTTATTACCTGCTACTTCATGCATACTGTTATTCATTGTTATGCCGCATTCATGGATTCTCATGCATATATTCACTATTTTGCATGCTATTGAGGTTTAGATTTGGATTGCTATGAGATTTTCTGGATTTGGAGGAAAACCGCAAAAACACAAATAAACATATTCTCTCTTTTAAAATAAAAAGTGCGGTTTTCCCATGATGTATGAGTCGTCCACCATGAGTTTGCTGATGGATTTGGAAACCCGATTCGAGGAGACGGATGAACCGTTTCGGGTACATGGTGGACCCGGGGCGGTACCCCGGGTCAAGAGGAATGTGGTGATGACGTTGAGCCTGGCAGGGGAGTACTACCTACCGGTGATTTTACCCGACGCGTCGGATATCCGGAGGATACCGACGTGGTCTTGAGATTTATGGTAGGGCCGGTCTGGACTGACGGCGCCCTAGATATTGAGATTGAGACATTGATATTTCGAGACAGTGAGATTTATGTTTTGTGTCGATGCTAGACACTGTTGATGCTGATTTCATTTATGATACCTCAGTTTAAAAATACGAAGGAAATCTCACTAATTTATGAAAACAGTTTCTTCATTTACATGTATTCTGTTTCATGCATTCATACCTAATTCGTAGGATATATTGCTACTTGAGGCACTGACACGGGCACATGAGTTTACACTCGGGTTAGATATTTACCCTAGCCTTGTTATAGGCTGCATGTTATATACTTATTTTGAGGATATATTATGATCATTGACCTAGGATTGCGTTATTTATGCGATTTCTGTGCGTAGATGTTTTTCTATTCACGAGCTGGCAACTCACCCCCGTTGTGCCCCAGTTTCTTGCAGATTTGCCGTACAGGTTTCATTACGGCTTGCGGGCTCAGTTTCATTCGGGTGATTTGCTAGTAGGTGGGTTTACTTGTATCATACCCCCATTATATACTTTGTATATCATTATTCTGTTGTATCTAGAAGTTCCATCAACCAAACATGTATTTTGAGATAGAGACCAGTGTTGTTTATTCTTTCGACTTTAGAGTCGCTCGTTATATTTCTGGTGGTTTTGAGTTTTGATCCTCGCCGTTGGCGTTGTATATTATATTGCTTGTGTGGTTGTGACCGTCGTTTGACGAAGAGCTAGCTCCCGCTTGGGGATGCCCTTTTTCTTGATTTCGTATACTATTCATGTTGTATCCCGTTTGGGGGCCAGTATTTACAAAGGAGACTCTGCCGAAATTTTCAGTAAAATTTTGATGTTTTAAAAAAACCGCATAATTCGGCTTATGCTATTGAAATTACTTGCTTAAGTTGGTTTTCCTGCACTCTACTACTTTTCTTGGTTTGGATTTCTGGGTTTTCGGTTTACTTAGATTACTTACGTCTCGAGACGTTCGTAGTTTAAGTGCCGGTCACGTTCCATACTTTCGGGTCGTGACAAAGTTGGTATCAGAGCGTTAGGTTTTACCTTCGGAGAGTAGGATGACCCTTGGTTGATGGAATAGGTGACTAAAGTAGAGTGACGTACCGTTGATATGTTCCGCGGCATATTTACGACACGCCACTCCACTTATGAAGCCTTAGGATGTACATTTCCTTGTTCAGTATTATATTCCTTCCTGATCTAGCCTCATCGGTACCAGTTTGATTTTGCTGCTACGGTTACGGCAGGGAGAGCTACGGCTAGAGTTGTGGTCAGCATGAGCTCGTTATGAACGAGGACTGACCATGGCGTGATTCCGGCGACACACGATTGCATAGATGTGTCTTTTTACTGTGTTTCCGCGCCATGAGCATTTGGCGGATCGCCTTTATGAGACTTCTCGGACGTGCCGATCAGTATCAGCGGATTGAGCCAATGATAGAGGCCAGCCAGATCTTGATGACCGTTGGTGTGTTGCTTATTCATGATGATTGAGGCACGGTTCAGCGTGCAGACGAGTGAGCCCGTTATTGCTGCGAACGACGAGATATCGCCCCAGATGTTGGAGCTATTGCAGTACGAGTTGTACTAAGAGATGATTGAAGGTCGCTAGTCACCGAGGATGAATGACTAGGACATGTGGTTCGTTCGCTACCCCGATGCGAGGTCATCAGACAGATTGATTCCAGCTAGAGACGACTTCACGCGGAGACGTTAGGAGTCGACAGAGACGATCGAATGTCAGAAACCTATTATTCCAAGTTTAAAGTAGTCGGAAAGACATGCAGGCAATTCTATGGTCCCTCTAGAAGAATGAAACCCTAACTCGACTTAATGACCGTGTGAAAGCCTTTGAACCTTCGGGTTTGCGGCAGTTCTGCGGCGCCATTAGTGAGGCTTGGGTTTGCCCTTCTACGGCTGGACCACCGATGCTGTGGTATGTACTCGATACTATTAAACTGTGCCCAAGATGTTGAGCTCTTGGGGGATTATGAGGTTTTGACGACTCGATCAGATGGCTCGACTTAATTCAGATGCTAGGTGGTGAGATGCATTTCTTGGGAGACTCCAGATATGAGGATAGCCGTTGGAGCTTAGTCCATGCAGCCGCGACGAGACGAGTCCAAAGCAGACGACATTAGAGAAAAGTGAAGTAAGAGATTCGTACCAGATCTAGATGAGATGACGTTCCACTCCGCCGACATCAGAGATGCGATGCGCATGCCGAAGCAGAGTACTGGATATACCTTCCAGAAGGAGTCGCGATGGGTATGCAGCCGTTACAGAGCAAAGATGCAGATATAGGAAAGGACAATGACTTCCGGACAGCTGGCAGAAGGCGAGACATGGAAGAGACCGTGAGCAGGATTCCTTCCAGGACACTGCTGCAATGATACTTGCACCCAGGATCAGATGTGTCACGTACATTCAGAGAGCCAGAGGCCGACGCCAGTGATATGCTGCCTCACGAGTGGTCGCGATGATTGACCAAGAAATGACCAGAGGAGTGCCAGAACGGAATCGTCCCCGTTAGCACACCTGACAGGGCCGATGAGCCGATGGACCGAAAGATTGGTAATTCACAGTGAAAACTTTGACCCAGGAGTGGTCATGGTTACGCACCCCAGCAGGACAGAGTTCATGATCATCGACGAGACGTCCCACTAGTGACCGCGACAGTTGGCCGAGATTCTTAGAGGATGCGCTGGAGCGGTACTATTCCGCCATTATTGATTCCGATGTTTTGGGTGATTTATTCGTATGATTTGATTTTGATGATTGAGGATTTACGATCTTTGCATAGTGTTGCACTTGATATCGTTTTCGTTCTTTAGTTTCACATGTTTGTGATTTTACGGTTTTAGACATTTGAGTTGATTTTGTGCATATGCACGCACACGATTTGGTTCCTGCACTCTGTATAGTTTATATATGCTTGCAGTGCAGTGATACGCCTTTTGTGCATTTAGATGCACTGGACTTTGATTTCGATTGTGATACTCGATATTTGTTTTATGCACCTTGTGCACCTGAGTGATTTTGCGCACGTTCGGCGCTTGATATTGGATTTCATGATTTCGTGCACGATGGATGCACCTGATTTAGATTTTCGCGCATGTTGAGCGCATGTCTTGAGATGCGATTTTGGTGCACACCAGATGCACTAAATCGAGATTTTTCGTGCATGTCAGATGCACCTGATTTTGCTGTCAGGCACACCCGTTGCCTACGACAGATGTTTCGTGCACACCCGATGCACTTAGATGTTGTTTCTGTGCGCATGTATGGCACATTCATGAATTTTGATTTCCGTGCGCACCAGACGCACGTAGTATTCATGTGCATATTTTGGGATTGATTTCTTATAGAGCAGTACGTTTTTATGATATTGCTATGTGTTTTCGTACTGGGCAGGACTAGTCAGAGGACAGTACCTGAATACATTTTGCATGCATTGATAGTTATTGAAGGGATTCCCAAAAAGCGAGCTATAGCCTCAGTATTTACCTACGTGTCTGATATGACACGAAATGTTTAAAACAAGGAGACCCTTCTAAATTGTTTCCAAAACGGCGGAACGTACATTTCAAACAAACGTATATATGTATATAGTTATTTTCTTATGGTAGACGTCTGCCACTGTGCAGTGTTATACGCGTTGCACAGCGACTTAAAGAGATTTGGCATGCATTTCCTTCAGATGGTTACAGATATAGATTCGATATTTACATTTATAGTTTCGAGTTATATCATTTTGGTTTTGATTTGGATTTGGCATTGATGTCTTCTCCACGACTCCGATGATCGCGGGATGCTTGGAGGAGTTTTGATTTGAGTTATATACTCATTTTTCAAGCGCATGCGCTGCGCTACGAACTGTTTTATGTATTTACAATTTCGGAGCCCCGACGACTTGATGGGTTTTCTTAGATGTTTTAGTATTTGGGGGAGTTTGAATTTAAATTTGGGGACCGAATTTCTTTAAGGGGGGAAGATTGTAACGTTTTGAAAATCGTTTCGGTGGAATTTCGAAAAAACGGTAAAATAAGGGGGTTTTCTGTAAAAAGTCAAAATACAAATATCTTATTATAAAAATTAAATATATATATTCTAGCTATGTAATTGCTATTATTTGGTGTTTATTGAGCCGCTGGTGAAATTTCAAATTTTCTGAAAAAAATATTATTTTATTATTATTTTAAGCCGTCACTAATACATTTAATTAAGGAAAATTACAAATTGGAATGAGTTGAAACAAATTTTGTGCATCATAAAACATTAAATAAAAATTTATCATGTGGTTTTTGGAACGAAATCATTTGCCAAAACGGTTTGGAAATTATTGAAGAAAAATGGCTTTTTTTTTAGCGTAAGTGGATGTTTGGGGTATTGTATTTATCATTTTTCATCACCCCACACCCGTGCCCACACCCACACACCCCCACTTACCCCTCCCCTTATCCAAATTCAGCAGCCCTCACTTTTTCCCCACTTGGTTTGCAAAGGAAAGAAAAGGAAAAGAAAAGAAAAGAAAAGAGTAGAAAATGATATATTTTGAGTTGACTTTGACTTGAAACAACTTTCCCCACCTCACTCTCTCTCCTCACTC
This sequence comes from Agapanthus africanus, assembly GCA_030015575.1. Classification (NCBI taxonomy): domain Eukaryota; kingdom Viridiplantae; phylum Streptophyta; class Magnoliopsida; order Asparagales; family Amaryllidaceae; genus Agapanthus; species Agapanthus africanus. Next base: position 503,706,675 of record CM057342.1, on the reverse strand, counting down.
ACCCACCCCCCTCAAATCTGGCCGAAATCTGATCCTAGACCAGCACCCACCCTCCCCCAAGTTCTCACTCAATTTTGCATCAAAAAAAACTCCACAAAATGCTTCAAAATCAACACAAATTCAAAGCAAAATTCAAATCCAACTCCTACTCATTATTTCTTTGCCTTGGCTAGCATGAATCAAGGAGCAAGATGATGATTTGGGAGGCTAAGATTTCATGCTAAATCTCAAGATTCTAGGAGGTATAAATCATAACCCTATAATGAAATTGTTAGTTTTTGCTTAAAGCAAATTGATTTAAGTGTTAATTATAGTTTAATTTCATGTTTTGGAAATTTAAGACAAGGGTTTAAATACTAAGTTAGGGTTTAGGTCAATTGATCATGATCTAATTGTGTGGTTAATATCTAGTGGGCTTGCTAAAGCAAAGCTAATTACTAGGTTACTAATTGTTTTATTAAATTGTTCTAATTATGCTAATTTGCTAACTAGGTTTTAATGAAATACTTATATAATGGAGATTAAAATCTAATTAGGTTTTGCATGGTATTAATAACATTTTAAAGTGTAGTTTAATACCTTATTTCATGCAAATCCAAACTAGTTTGTTGTATGTGCATTTTGCTAAAAAATGGTCGAAATTGGTTAATATTGCAAACTAGTTTTTGTAAATATTGTGTTAAATCGAGAATTAAAATATGGTTAGGGTTTCTTCATATCTTAAAAATTACATTGAGTGGTTTAACCATTTAAAATATGCAAAACCAAGTTAAATTGTAAAATTATGAATTTTACATTAAAAAGTGTTAAAATTGATATTTTTGCAAACTAGGATTTTGGAAATTATGCAAATTTATGTGATTAAATTATGGAAATGGTTTTATTGACTTATTTAAGATATATAATAAATATATTGGCCGCTACATTCATTTAAACATCGAGTTTTGTACTAAAACGGGTAATTTTGCTTGCTAGTTTTTCGGAAAAACGGCTTTTAGAGTGAATTTGGGGTTTTCGTGAGTTTTAACCTATTTTATATTAAAATTAGTGTTCGTGAATGTGCAAATGAGTGTGATTGGATTTTCTCGATGGGTTGACGTTCGTACATCGACATCGAAGATTGGTTTGACTATTCTTGCATGTGTAGGCGATAGGTTTTGACCTATGCATGATACGCGTGCCGATTTAGTTTTCGTATGCCGTTTCGATTTTGAATTGGGTTTTTATGCGATACGATACGTTGTGATATGTAGGTACCCCATATGGACTTCGAGACGATAAGCAAGCGCGTGGCGACGTCGGCACCGGCTAGCGAGGACCAGGTGAGTAGATTTATATCTACGGGAAGAAGTCGGGTGGATGGCGTATAGCACCCCCGCAGTCCGTAATTAGTACTATGTAGTATATTTTTTATGTGTGATAGTTATTGTGTTATGGTTAGTTAGGGGTATAAATAACTAGCGTAGTTCCTAGTTGCGAACCATAGGATAGATTTGCACCCACACGCATACACTTGTATGTTTCTTATACTTGCACGGTGTTTGATGATATGGGATGACTTTGGAGTTGAGTCGATGATGTGGGCTTTGTGCCGCGAGATCGGTGATTTGATATGATTCGTATTGGGGATACGAAATGTGATTCTTGCGGGTTCGGGATGTGTGTTTACCCCCGCATTCATACTTTGAAGATGATATCAGTTGTACTAGACTTAGATCAGTACCCCAGATTATATGATATGATAAGTGATATCTGAAATGTGATGAGATAGTGTGATATTGAACCGTACCCAGCTTTTGGGATGCCGTACGACGATTTACTGTACGAGCCTATATTGATGATAGATCCGCGCTCATGACTTGAGGATGTCAGATGATATACTGTATCGTACGCGATACTATTGAGGCGGGATCACCGACTTATATATATTTATATATCGACTCAGATGTTAGGCGGTTTCCTTACCTGTAGTTCAGCTTGTTAGTTCGGCCGTATAGTTTAGTGTAGTTGTTAGAGTAGATTAGACTTCTTACCTATTTCAAAAAACTAACGAATCGTGGGCATTTTTAAAGACAGCTCAAGGGAATCTACGGACATTTCAAAAACGACGTATCTTTTCATAAAAACACCGTAGCCCTATTTTCAAAACCCCATGATTCGTGTTATTTCAAAAGGCACCATTCGTAGGACTTATATTAGATTAATGCAGATTAGTTTTGGTTACGTCTAGTTTCAGCTCCCACTTTTTTGTGGTTCGCTTTGCATCGCATTCTTATATTATGTTTCATACACCATTTTAATATCATGCTGATAGGACACCAGCACCATTACCGATGATGCGTATGTACCACGTACACTTACTTGCCGGCTCACACATATCTTCATCGGTAATTGCCATGTCACGTACACCTTAGAAAAATATATTATTGCTTGACATAGCCTATTAGCGAATAGTTTAGACATTGTAGTTATTACCTGCTACTTCATGCATACTGTTATTCATTGTTATGCCGCATTCATGGATTCTCATGCATATATTCACTATTTTGCATGCTATTGAGGTTTGGATTTGGATTGCTATGAGATTTTCTGGATTTGGAGGAAAACCGCAAAAACACAAATAAACATATTCTCTCTTTTAAATAAAAAGTGCGGTTTTCCCATGATGTATGAGTCGTCCACCATGAGTTTGCTGATGGATTTGGAAACCCGATTCGAGGAGACGGATGAACCGTTTCGGGTACATGGTGGACCCGGTGCGGTACCCCGGGGCAAGAGGAATGTGGTGATGACGTTGCGCCTGGCAGGGGAGTACTACCTACCGGTGATTTTACCCGACGCGTCGGATATCCGGAGGATACCGACGTGGTCTTGAGATTTATGGTAGGGGCCGGTCTGGACTGACGGCGCCCTAGATATTGAGATTGAGACATTGATATTTCGAGACAGTGAGATTTATGTTTTGTGTCGATGCTAGACACTGTTGATGCTGATTTCATTTATGATACCTCAGTTTAAAAATACGAAGGAAATCTCACTAATTTCTGAAAACAGTTTCTTCATTTACATGTATTCTGTTTCATGCATTCATACCTCATTCGTAGGATATATTGCTACTTGAGGCACTGACACGGGCACATGAGTTTACACTCGGGTTAGATATTTACCCTAGTCTTGTTATAGGCTGCATGTTATATACTTATTTTGAGGATATATTATGATCATTGACCTAGGATTGCGTTATTTATGCGATTTCTGTGCGTAGATGTTTTTCTATTCACGAGCTGGCAACTCACCCCCGTTGTGCCCCAGTTTCTTGCAGATTTGCCGTACAGGTTTCATTACGGCTTGCGGGCTCAGTTTCATTCGGGTGATTTGCTAGTAGGTGGGTTTACTTGTATCATACCCCCATTATATACTTTGTATATCATTATTCTGTTGTATCTAGAAGTTCCATCAACCAAACATGTATTTTGAGATAGAGACCAGTGTTGTTTATTCTTTCGACTTTAGAGTCGCTCGTTATATTTCTGGTGGTTTTGAGTTTTGATCCTCGCCGTTAGCGTTGTATATTATATTGCTTTTGTGGTTGTGACCGTCGTTTGACGAAGAGCTAGCTCCCGCTTGGGGATGCCCTTTTTCTTGATTTCGTATACTATTCATGTTGTATCCCGTTTGGGGGCCAGTATTTACAAAGGAGACTCTGCCGAAATTTTCAGTAAAATTTTGATGTTTTAAAAAAACCGCATAATTCGGCTTATGCTATTGAAATTACTTGCTTAAGTTGGTTTTCCTGCACTCTACTACTTTTCTTGGTTTGGATTTCTGGGTTTTCGGTTTACTTAGATTACTTACGTCTCAAGACGTTCGTAGTTTAAGTGCCGGTCACGTTCCGTACTTTCGGGTCGTGACAGGCCAGCTCGAAACGAGTTGGGTCATCATCTCATGATGCAATCCTCGCTCCCACTGTCATAGAGAAACCGAAGTATCACTCAGGTGGGGGAGGAACCCTACTAGATCGGCGGAGAGGCTGAGGTTCGTTGGTTATTATTGAATCCTTTGGTTCTATCAAATCATCTGTTGTAGTTTGTATAGCTGGAACCTTTCCAGTTCTACATAACAGACCTGGCCTCGAGCTTGTCCGGATTTTGCTTTTAGACATAGGCCGGTCAACCCTAAATCTTAACTAGCATAAGACATGGGCTCTTCCCATACCATATCTCATATGGAGTGGTAGGCTACTGATTTGATTTCAACCCTATTTAATAGGTATGCAGCTTCTCAAGTGCATAACTCCCAAAAGGATTTAGGTAACTCAGTAGTACTCATGATAGAGAACACCATATCACATAGGGTGCTATTGCTCCACCCCGATATACCATCATGCTATGGTGTATACGGAGGAGTAATGCTGAGAGAGAATCTCATTTTGCTTTAGAATAATCCAGGAATTCCGTGCTCAAGTATTCTCCTCCTTGATCACATCAAAGGACATAATACTTATACCCGTTTTGGTTCTCTAGTTCCAACTTATATTCTGTGAATATCTCAAAAGGTTCGAACCTATGTTTCAACAGGAACATATGTCTGAATCTTGAGAGATCATCAGAGAATCTAATGAAGTACAAAAAACCGGTCTTGGTATGTGTAGACAGGGGATCTTCATACATCAACAGGTATTATCCCAAAAGTTCACCAACTCTTTCTCTGTTTCCATTAAACAGAGCTATAGTCATCTTATCTTTGTGACATGACTGGCAAGTTTCACAAGATGTAATTTCAAATAGATTTAAATATGCATCTATATGTAACTTCAGCTAGTCGGGTCGCATTGATATGACCTAGTCTACAATACCTCAAGAAGGATTTGTTCATTTCTGAACTCTTCCTCTTGTGTGTGTTCCGTATACTAAGAACTGTAGTTTGATTTAGAACATTAATGTTTTTAGATAACATGCCTGAACCGATCAACTTTTGATATAGGAAATGTTCAAAACATTATCCAACAATACAAAATTTTATCATTTCTTTACTAATAAAGAGACTGATATGATTTTGTATATCAGGTTCGGTATCTAATAACATTCGTTCAGAATCAATGTATTGGTAATACAGGGTGACAGTGACCAACAGACTTGGCTGCAACACTTGCCCCGTTTTCTGTTTCATGAAACTTATCACCCGTTCTCAGTTCTCTACCTTTCTGTAGCCCATGTAACTGATTACATATGCGGGATCCTGATCCGGTATCAAATACCCAGGACGCAGAGGATACTGAGAAACGGTTCTTTATAATGAACACACCCGAAAGAGATGCATCACAAGCACTTTCTTTGTTTGGGCGGCATAAGAATTCTGGTATTCCCCTATTTCTTGCTCGGTCTTATAACAATTATAAGTTGGAGCGGGACCAACGTTCCCCAGCTCAGTATAACAAACGGGTTCGGTCAATATTCCGTATTATTATCTTGATTAAGGCGTGACATGGTCGCTACCTGGAGAGAGAGAGAAGAAAACACTCAGCGTGGCTCTTGCAAGAATAGATTGGTTATTATTTTATCTAATCAGGATGGCTCCCACTGTTTTTATCAAATCATCCTTCAAACCCTAAAAGGAAAGACTAGCCGGGATTAATTACACGCTACAAGTTCGCCAATCTTTCAGCCAGGCCAGTGTCGGTACTTTGAGGGAGGTCCCCCGTGCTTTCGCACGAACCTAATTAATGTAAACCTCATTTTCCCAAAGACGTAACCTCGTTGACACCTTTCTAGACACCTACTTGATCAGCTAATTGTAAAGTGTAAAACTCTCCCAGGAGTAACTCTTACTAGCAGCGGGTATCGGGATCCAACTATCTCATAGAAGGTATGCAATCTCGTTGCAAATTTCAACACTTGAAATTCCCGATAATTTTGCCCCTAACCTCTTATGACCTTGACAAAGGCCAACAAACCATAGGATGCTAGTCAAGTTCAACCCGTCATTTCCTAATTGAATTAAACCCACCCGCACGACCATTGACAAAGGCCAACAAGGTCGCACGACTACCCTAACCCAATCTGCATCATATGCATAAGCAGATAAGCACCAGTCAGCTACCGCACACTACGCCTTGACAAAGGCCAACAAACGCAGCACGAATACTAACTACTACTTATCTGAAATGACGGAGGGCTACGACAGGTTTTTCTTAAAACCTATTGCGTAATGAACTTGATATCGTTGTAGAATCAAATGATTTTAAAATGGAGTGTTTTTTAGGCTTTTCTAGTTTTGCTAAAGGGGTCACTCCCGGTGAAGGGATCGTTGGCCCTTTCCTCGTCGAATGAGGTGCGGGATATATCATATATATCACTGTGCAAAGCAGAAACTATAGAAGCAATCAAAAGACAAACCGAGTGTGTAGCATCTGCCAGTTATTGCTAAAGGGGTCACTCCCGGTGAAGGGATCGTCGGCCCTGTAGGGTTCCTAGGCACACTAATAAGGTCTCACAAGACATCCACCATGCCAATTTCAAATTTTACGGGTGCCGAGAAACCCTAATACGGATCGTTGGCTAGATATATAGGCGAACACATGCAACTAGTAAACTACTTTACTAAGAGAACAGAAATACAACCTTTGTAGATCCGGTCCTCCACCTCCATAGCTCCGCAATGAAGTCTCCTCGCTGTCCAAATGGAAACCCGGGCTCTAGCGTCGGCTTCATCGGAGAAATGGGCGGGCAAGGTCGTCGGCTTCGTGCCGAAGATGATCTACGTCGAGGCATCACTAGATCAAGCTCCCACTTCACCAAGTCATGAAACTTGTGAAGAGAACACCCTATACCACTTGGCAAGAGGTAGAGGATGAAGAAATAGGAAGTTGGTTCACTTTAGAATTGGATTTCTCACTCTTTTCATCAAGTTGCTATTGATGGAGGCAAGCTTCTTCATGTGAAGAAGAAGAAGAAGATCAAAAATTATGATAAGTTCTATTCAAAATAGAAAATAAATGAATACTTATCATAATCCAACCATGGTCAAGTGTAGAGAATGAACTAGGGTTTAGTGGAATGGTTAGGGTTAAGCATGAGACAAATATGGTCACTTAGTCAAAGCTTCATGAAGCTTCAACTAGCATCCAAAGAAAGCCACCATTCATTTATTTTGCAAAATAAATAAACAAAATAAATAAATGATAAAGAAAAAGAAAACCCTAACCATTACACAACCATGGTTTAAACTTTACACAAACTCAAGTTAGCTTGTATCATCAAACATAACACAAACTTGTGTACAAAAGTATATCACATATACATTGTGCACTTCAAGTGAGAAAATCCTTTTAAAAATGAACCAATACTAGTTAATGCAAAGTAATATATCAAATATATAATTATACATTAAATCATTAAATCAACACTTGATTTAACGATCTGGTCATATCGCATATAACCAACTAGTATCCAATGTATCGGCTTATCGAATCAATCCTTGAATCGATAACTAGGTTATATCGCATACAACCAATCGATACATTCATCGCGAGAATGGAATACGGTATCACATACACGCATTATTCTCGGTCCTGCACATATCTCATATGCGCTCCTATTTCGTTTCGCTTGAGCCAGGAAACCTCTGTGTAGGACTCTAAAGACTCGTCAATACGCCGGCAGTAGATGATGATCATATCAAACACCCACAAGCCGCAAGCGGTCTGCTAAACGTAACGGCCACCCGGGTATTGAGCGATCAGAAGATCGACGAGCAAGCCCGCTCATACTCCTGTGAATCCAACCAGTAACACTTTCCGTACAGTCCGGTCTCGTCGTCTGATATGTCGCATATCTCGCCTAGGGGTGGTAAACGTCAGACCCCAATAGCTTGATAAGTCGTGTCGATATGAGGTCTATAACAGTTCGAGAAACTACTGGTAACACTTACCAGTAAATCTCAGCAACCTTGGCCAGGGATTTCCGGTTATAGCCAATCGAACACAGCGCAACATCAACTCCCTATACCGGGAGAGACGAATCCCCTCCTATCGCTCATTGCCTCCATGTGATTCGGGACTGTACCCAAAAACCACCATTTTTGCATGCCCTCTTGGACGTGGTAAGGTGGAAATCAAAGCACAGTGGGAACCACACAAGACTCTATGACGATCTCGGGTCAACAGACTACTCTGTACCAGTGTCACCAGAGAACTGCCATCTGACGTAAGGTATAATACCATCTGGGAGTTCTCGGCGAGTCCGTCCAGTGTACCCAGTCTCCACTGAGCACCCGTACATCATCTCCGATGTCAAACACCAATAGATATGGGATCATCCATCGCCCATCTGTATGGGTCGAGAAGGTATACGCTAGTCTACACTGGTATATCGATGCCCCGTCTCGATACACCCACGACTAGGGCCTTGAAGGATGTACTTATAGACTACCATTTCCCCACTAGTATGATCCGCATCACAGTCCAGGTAGTCAAGTACACATCCTAAGGGATTTACCAACATGTAACAGAGGGACAATCAGTGTACACGTTAAGATAAAGAGCAACCAGATAGCATACTATCATGTCGAGCAAGAATGTCCTCCCTATATATGTCCAAGCATCCACTACAATATACATCCTATGTATAGTAATGGCCTCTAGGGCATACATATAACTAACAATCTCCCACTTGCACTAGGGTCATCTGATAGCAGTGGTTGTAGTATCTCATACTCAACCATCCCATAATAGTCTCTCTCTGGGAAAAGGCCTTTGTGAGTGGATCTGCCGTGCTGTCCTCTGAGTCTACTCTCCTATCCTCGATCACCCTGGAGATCAACCATCTCCATGATCAGGTGATACTGCCTTAGAATATGCCTGGGTCACTGATGGGACGGGCGTTCCTTGGCATAAGCCACAACTCCATTGTCTCACATTGGTAGGAACGAAGTTCATCTCATGAACTAATATACACCCAAACAGCCTCTTTGGTAGCATCTGAAGTAACGATGTATCTAGCCTTTATCATCTAGTATGCCACGGTATCTAGCTTGGAACTTTTCCAACATACCGTCCCTTTACTGAGGGTAAAGACAATGCCTGTGACTGACATTCAGTCGTCTTTATCACCCTGGAACCCTTCCAGTGATTCTCCCCAGGATTGGTTGATACCATCTCACTACAACTAGTGGGAATCCTAACATCCAATTAGATCTATCTCATAGATCCAAAACCCAGGATTTAGGAGGTATCACTTTGATCCTATATGGAGAATCATTGTGATAAGCGGAGATTGACCGAGCGTAGCATAGGAAACTCCTTTCTTATCAAGAGTATGTCATCCACGTACTCTACGAGGATCATCACCATACTCCCTACTACCTTTTTGTTTATACAAGGTTCATCTACCATTTTGATGATATCAAACTCTTTGACTAACACATCAAAACAGATGTTCCAACTCCGCGATGCCTGCTTTATTACGTAAAACATCTTGCACACGTTTCCGCTGCTCCCACTGTCTACGAAGCCCTCTGGCTGTGTACTTATAGACGCACTCTTCTAAAACACCATTTAGAAAAGCAGTCATGGCACCCAACCGCCAGATATCGTAGTCATGGTATGTAGCCGCGGCAAGTAGGATCTGGATGGACTTAAGCATAGATACTGGAAAAAGGTTTCATCATTATCCACGCCTGGTCAATGACGAAAACCTTTAACAAGTCTAGCTTTGAAAGTCTCAACTTTTCCATCTACACCAAGTAATCTTCTCAAGATATACTTGCTCCTGATGGGGATTTAACCCTTCAGATATAGCAACCAAAGTCCATACTTTGTTGGTGTACATGGATTCCATCTCAGATCGCTAAGCATCCAGCCATTCTTACAGAGTCCCACTCCTGATGGCCAGCTCGAAACTAGTTGGGTCATCATCTCATGATGCAATCCTCGCTCCCACTGTCATAGAGAAACCGAAATATCTCTTAGGTAGGTGAGAAACCCTACTAGATCGGCGGAGAGGCTGAGGTTCGCTGGAATCTACTGAATTCTTTGGTTCTACCAAATCATCTGCTGTTGTTTGTATAGCTGGAACCTTTCCAGTTCTACATTACAGACTTTGCCTCGAGCTTGTCCGGATTTTGCTTTTAGACATAGCCCGGACAACCCCAAATCTTAACTAACTTAAGACATGGGCTCTTCCCTTTCCATATCACATATGAAATGGTAGGCAACTGATTTGATTGGAACCCTATTCAATAGGTATGCAGCTTCTCAAGTGCATAACTTCCAAAAAGGAAATAGGTAACTCAGTAGTACTCATCATAGCACACCTTATCATATAGGGTGAGATTGCTCCGCCCCGATATACCATCGTGCTATGGTGTATACGGAGGAGTAATGCTGAGAGAGAATCTCATTCTCCTTTTAGAATAGTTCAGGATTTTCGTGCTCAAGTATTCTCTTCCTCGATCACATCAAAGGACATAATACTTATACCCGTGTTTTGGTTCTCTACTTCTAACTTATATTCTGTGAATATCTCAAAAGGTTCGGACTTGTGTTTCAACAGGAACATAGGTCTGAATCTTGAAAGATCATCAGAGAATGTAATGAAGTACAAAGTACCATTCCTGGCATATGTAGACAGGGGACCTTACATACATCAACATGTATTATCCCAAGAGTTTACTAACTCTTTCTCTGTTTCCAATAAACAGAGCTGGTGTCATTATATCTTTGTGACATGACTGGCAAGTTTCACAAGATGTAAATTCAAACTGATTTAAATATGCATCTACAAGTAACTTTAGCTAGTCGGGTCACATTGATATGACCTAGTCTACAATGCCTCAAAAAGGATTCGTTCATTTCTGAACTCTTCCTCTTGTGTGTGTTCAGTATATTAAAGAACTGTAGTTTGATTTAGAACATCAACGCTTTTAGATAACGTGCCTGATCCGATCAACTTTTGATATAGGAAATGTTCAAAACATTATCCAACAATACAAAATTTTATCATTTCTTTACTAATAAAGAGGGTGATATGATTTTGTATATCAGGTTCGGTATCTAATAACATTCGTTCAGAATCAATGTATTGGTAATACAGGGTGACAGTGACCAACAGACTTGGCTGCAACACTTGCCCCGTTTTCTGCCTCATGAAACTTATCACCCGTTCTCAGTTTTTCTACCTTTTTGTAACCCTATGTAACATATTACATATCTGGAATCCTGATCCGGTATCATATACCCAGGATTCGAAGGATACTGAGAAACAGTTCTTTGTAACGAACACACCCGAAGATGATGCATCAACATGCACTCTCTTTGTTTGGACGGCACGGGAATTCTGGTAATCCCCAATTTCCTGCTCTGTCTTATAACAATTATAAGTTAGAGCGGGACCAACGTTCCCCAGCTCAGTATAACAAGCGGGTTCGGTCAATATTCCGTATTATTATCTTGATTAAGGCGTGATATGGTCGCTACCTGGAGAGAGAGAGAAGAAAACACTCAGCGTATGCTCTTGCAAGATCAGATTGGTTATTATTTTATCTAATCAGGATGGCTCCACCTGCTTTTCATCAAATCTTCTTTCAAACCCTAAAAGGAAAGACTAGCCGGGATTAATTACACACAACAAGTTCGCCAATCTTTAAGACAGGCCAGTGTCGGTACTTTGAGGGAGGTCCCCCGTGCTTTCGCACGAACCTAATTAATGTAAACCTCATTTTCCCAGAGGCGTAACCCCGTTGACACCTTTCTAGACACCTACTTGATCGGCTAATTGTAATGTGTAAAACTCTCCCAGGAGTAACAATTACTCGCAGTGGGTATCGGGATCCAACTATCTCATAGAAGGTATGCAATCTCATTGCAAATTTCAACACTTGAAATTCGCGATAATTTTGCCCCTAACGTGCTATGACCTTGACGAAAGCCAACAAACCATAGCCCGCTAGTCAAGTTCAACCCGTACATTTCTTGATTGAATTAAACCCACCCGCACGACCCTTGACGAAAGCCAACAAAGCCGCACGACTACCCTAATCCAATCGCATCGTATGCTAGGCAGCATATAGCTACCGCACACTGCACCTTGACGAAAGCCAACAAATGCAGCACGAATACTATATACAACTTATCTTAAATGATGGAGGGCTACGACAGGTTTTTCTGAAAACCTATTGCGTAATGAACTTGATATCGTTGTAGGATCGAATGAATTTTGAAATGGAGTGCTTTTGAGGCTTTTCTAGTTTTGCTAAAGGAGTCACTCCCGGTGAAGGGATCGTCGGTCCTTTCCTCGTCGAATGAGGTGCGGGATATATCACATATATCACTGTGCAAAGCAAAAACTCTTAAAAGCAATCAAAAGACAAACCGAGTGTGTAGCATCTGCCAGTTATTGCTAAAGGAGTCACTCCCGGTGAAGGGATCTCGGTCCTTTCCTTATCGAATAAGGTGCAGGATATATCATATATACCGCTGTGCAAAGCAAGAACTGTAGCTACCCTTTTTATTTTGAAATTCGATTCTACAGCATCTATAGGTTTCTTTTATTTCATTAATCACATTAATGAAGTCCCATCATTTAAATACCTAAACATCACAGATAAATACGACGTACACTTATGCCATCCGCATTCGCCTCGATGTCCCCTCGTGCACCGTTAGGTTAGGTAACTAACGGCAGAGCGGGGCAGGGCTAGCGCGGGTGTAAAACATAAGTAATGCCTATATAATATATCATATATACTATATACTGTATCTATCACAGAACATCACATGATCACATCACAGATATCGCAGCAGAAGAAACATATGAAATATTGGATATACTAGGACGTCCGTGTTTTCAATACGAGCCAGTATAAAACACGGATTCCACGGTCGCGATGAATAGCCAAACCCACACCCTAGACCCCTACGAGAGCGGCAAGCAACCCTACCAATTCTAGAGTTAGGAGACCCGGACTCGACTCCTCGAGTTGGTCTCCCACTGGACTCCAGAACCCGGTTACTTGTGCTCCCCTCCTTGGGTCTATCCTAGTGCGGAAAAGTAAATAATATACAAAAGGTGACATCTTCCGGAACCTGGAAGTGCCCCAATAAAAGAATATTACATACAAGTTTTTACATGAATGAAAATGAAAAACACTCATCTCACATAAAAAACCCCGGCTATTCAAACACGACGATCCAATATAACATATCCAGCAACACATAACATCACATGTCATCAACGTAAGTAAATATGCGCATCCCAATTGTCGTTGACATATAGCAACGAAAACGGCGATATCATATATTACACTTACGGTCACAGAAAAGAAAGTGTAAAACTACAACAGTTGGAATCCGCAACCTCTTTAGACATCGCATGCCTAATCATATGAATTACTTAGACGTCGCATGCCTAACAATTGTAAACCCCGCATTTTAGTCTCAAAATCGAAAACTCTTTTCAATATCAAATCGGGCAATTCAACAAGATTCCCGACATCCTGATCGAATGCTCGTCGCAAACTTCAGTAGACGGCCGCACCCCTAATGCCGTCGACGAAGTGCACCAAGGCGGAACACCGCTACCGCGAGCACCCAGACGGATGCTTTCGGCGACGGGGTTCTCCTACAGTCACTTGTGAATGGTTTGTGTAGCACCCTATGAAGAGTTTTGAAGCATCACATGACCCAAAGTTTAAATTTTTATGGTGCTAAACGAACATGCAAAGGAATCGATCCTAGAAAATTAGGGTTTCGAAATATAAAGAGAACTAATCTAGGGTTTCGAGACTACAACCTTTGTAGCTCCCTTTCACTGGACTCCTTGGTCTCTAGGGTGTTGAACGGAGGTCCTCTTGAAGTCCTCTTGTGTCCACGACGATCCACCACGGAGATCTCCGTCCAAGCTCGCAACTTCGTAAAACCGAAGAGAACACTCTAAACAAAACGGCTAAGCTTGTGTAGAATGAAGTTGTGGTTAAGTTTCTCACTTCAAAAACCTATCTTTAAGTGGTATTTGCTCACTAGAAAAAACTAGAGAGCAAAAGAGAAAGAGGAAGAAGATGGTGGCAATTTTTAACAAGAGGTAAAAAGATAACTCATATGAAGAAAAAGAAATATATCAATATATATTGTATTCCTTCTTACTATGAACCATGGTTAAAGTGATGGAGACATTATTTAACTTGAGTTTTGAATGATAAAGAGAAGGATAACCTTAGGTTAGTGGTAGTTGAGCATGGTTAGGTCAAAGGAAGAATGTAGAATCAAGAATGATTATCCTTTCCTTTTCATTTTCTTTTAAATCCAAAATCAAATAATAATCCATTATATAATCCATGGTGTGAGTCTTATATTGCCACCATTTCCATATGCTAACAACCATGATGGATGAGTGTATGTATGTGTGCATGTATGCACATCCACATGTGCATGAAACTAGCATGAAAGAAAGAAAGAAAAGCACACATGCATGCACACATCCATCATCCAAGAAAAGGTTTTAAGTGAGAAAACTAATGGTTAAATGATAAATCAACACTTGATTTATCAATCCGGTCATATCTCATATGACCCCACCAAAAGCAGTTCACCCGATCAATGTTCGGTATCATATACGCACATTTCAATCGGGTGCATGCGCATATCGCATACGCGCACCACAACGTTTCGCCTGGACCGGGTAACTCCTTTGTGGGACTCTAAGACTCGTCAATACGCCGGCAGAGGGTGATGATCATATCAAGTACCCTCAAGCCGCAAGCGGTCAGCTAAACGTAACGGCCACCCGGGTATTGAGCGATCAGAAGACAACAAGCGAACCTGCTACAACTCCCGTCGAGCCATCCGGCAACACTACCGTACAGTCCGGTCTCTTCGTCAGATATGCTGCATATCGAGCCTAGGGATGGTCACGTCGACCCCAATAACTCAATAAGTCGTGCCGGTGAATGGTCTATAACAGATCGAGAAACTACTGATAACACTTATCAGCAAATCTCAGCAGCCCTGGCCAGGGACTTGCTGTTATAACCAGTCGGGCACAGCACAGCATCAACTCCCAATACCGAGAGAGACGAAACCCCTCCTATCGCTCATCGTCTTCGTGTGTCTCGGGACTGTACCCAACGGCCACCTGTTTGCACGACTCAGTAGAGCCGTGGTAGGGTGGTAAAAAGTACAGTGGGAGAACACACAAGGCTCTATGACGATCTCGGGTCTACAGACTAACCTGTACCAGTGTCACCTGAGAACTGCTATCCGACGATAGATATAATTCCATATAGGAGTTCTCGGTGAGTCCGTCCAGTGTACCCAGTCACCACTGAGCACCCGTATATGATCTTGATGTCAAACATCGATGAATGTGGGAACATTCATCACCCATCGTATGGGTCTAGTATCATATACGCTAGTCTACTCTGGTATATCGATGCCCCGTCTCGATACACCTCCGACTAGGGACATTTCAGGATATGCTTATAGACTACAGATGTCCCACTAGTATGATCTCCATCATAATCAGAGTAGTCAAGCCGATATCCTCAGGGCTTTATCAGCATGTATGAATGAATAAAAGCATGATCAAATCAACATGTCAGATAAAGAATAACCAGATAGCATACTATCATATCGAGCAAGAATGCAAACTGAATATATATACATGTATAGATACATCCACTATCACATAATGGCCTCTAGGGCATACATATATCCAACAATCTCCCACTTGCACTAAGGCCAGTTATTGGCGTATCTCATACCCAACATCTCAAAAAGTCGCTCATGCTGTGGTTGAGGGAGGGCCTTGGTGAGTGGATCCGCGGCGTTGTTCTTTGTATCTACTCTCTTAATCTCGATCTCGCGGCGATCTACAATCTCCCGGATCAAATGAAAGCGCCTCAGGATATGTCTGGACCGCTGATGGGATCTGGGCTCCTTGGCTAACGCCATCGCCCCATTATTGTCACAATACAAAGGTATTGGATCAATAATGGTTGGAACTACTCCTAGCTCCAAGACGAACTTCTTCATCCAGACGGCTTCCTTGGTGGCATCATTTGCAGCAATGTACTCAGCTTCCATCGTAGAGTCTGCAACGGTATCTTGTTTGGAACTCTTCTAACTTACCGCCCCTCCATTGAGGGTAAATACAAACCTTGAGATAGATTTGCTGTCATCCTTATCGCTCTGGAAGCTCGAATCGGTAAAGGCCTCCATTTGGAGATCTGTATTACCATACACCAAGAACAATTCTTTAGTCCTTCGTAAGTACTTAAGAATGTTCTTCACAGCTGTCCAGTGGTTCTCCTCTGGGTTGGATTGATACCTGCTTACAACACTAAGTGCATAAGCTACATCTGGGCGTGTACATAACATCGCATACATTATAGATCCTACTGCCGAAGCATAAGGTATAATGCTCATGCGAGCTCTCTCTTCATCGGTCTTTGGACAAGAATCCTTGGAGAGAGTGACTCATGGCAAGCGGGTAAGGCACCCCGCTTGGAGTCTTCCATACTAAACCTCTTTAGGATGGTGTTGATGTACCTGGTTTGGGACAATCCCAATAACTTTTTGGATCTATCCCTATAGATCCTTATGCCCAGGATGTATGTGGCATCACCCAGGTCCTTCATGGAGAACCTTAGTGATAAGAATGATTTGATCGACTGTAGCATAGGAATATCATTTCCTATCAGAAGAATGTCATCCATGTACAATATGAGGAATGTGACAGCTCTTCCTACAGCCTTCTTATAAACACAAGGTTCATCTGGATTTTTGATGAAATCAAACTCTTTGATAACATCATCGAAACAGATGTTCCAACTCCGAGATGCCTGCTTTAACCCATATATGGATTTAAGCAATCTACATGCTTTCTCGCTGCTCCCACTGTCAATGAAGCCCTCTGGCTGATCCATATAAACGCATTCTTCTAAATCTCCATTTAGAAATGCTGTTTTAACGTCCATCTGCCAGATTTCATAGTCGTAGTGAGCAGCAATAGCAAGTAGGATCCGAATGGATTTAAGCATGGCTACGGGCGAAAAAGTTTCGTCATAGTCCAAACCTGGTCTTTGACGAAAACCTTTCGCTACAAGTCTTGCCTTATAGGTCTCTACCTGCCCATCCACACCAATCTTTCTTTTAAAGATCCATTTACACCCTACAGGTTTTACCCCAGGGGGTACAACGTCCAAAGTCCATACTTTGTTGGTGTACATAGACTCTATTTCGGATCTCATGGAATCCAGCCACTTCACAGAGTCACCACTCATGATAGCTTGCTGAAAACTGGTAGGATCATCATCATCCATGATGCAATCTTCTCCGTTACCATCAATGAGGAAACCGTAGTACCTCTCCGGTGGGCGAGAAGTCCTACCAGACCTACGGAGTGGCCGAGGTTCTTCAGTTTCTGTTGCAACAGCCGGTTCAACCAAATCGTCATTTGTAGTTTGTGTTTCCAGAACCTCTTCTAGATCTACTACCTTGCCATCATCTTTATCTGTGAAAAACTCTTTTTCCAAGAATGTGGCATACTAAGAAACAAACACTTTTTGTTCCTCTTTGTGGTAGAACAGATATCCATAAGAATTCTTTGGATATCCCATAAAGTTACACATGACTGACCGTGTCTCGAGTTTGTCCGGATTCTGCTTTTTAACATAGGCCGGGCAACCCCAAATCTTAATTCTTTTAAGAGATGGTCTCTTCCCATTCCATATCTCATATGGCGTGGTAGACACGGCTTTGGTTGGAACCCTGTTTAGCAGAAACGCTGCGGTCTCCAATGCATGCCCCCAAAACGAGACTGGTAACTCAGCGTCACTCATCATGGACCGGACCATATCTAATAGGGTCCTATTCCGTCGTTCTGACACACCGTTGTGCTGTGGTGTGTAAGGAGGAGTGAGCTGAGAGAGAATCCCATTCTCCTTTAGGAAGTTTGCAAATTCTGTACTAAGATACTCTCCACCTCGATCTGATCGAAGCATCTTAATACTCAAGCCGGTTTGTTTTTCTACTTCTTGTTTATATTCAACGAATTTCTCGAAAGCGTCGGACTTGTGCTTTAATAAAAATACATGACCGAATCTTGAGAAATCGTCGGTGAATGTAATGAAGTATGAAAAACCGCCTCTAGCCTGTGTAGACATTGGCCCACATACATCACTATGTATGAGGCCAAGGAGCTGGGTAGCTCTTTCCCCGTGTCCGGTAAACGGAGTTTTGGTCATTTTACCCTTGATACAAGACTGGCAAGTCGCATAAGACTTATATTCAAAAGAGTTTAAATATCCATCTTTGTGTAACCTGTTTAGTCTTGTTTCGTTAATATGACCAAGTCTACAATGCCAAAGAAAAGCTTCATTTAATTCTGAAAGTTTTCTTTTATTAGTGTGTTGTATACTGAAAACTGTGTGTTGATTTAGGACATATATTCCGTTATTAAGCGTACCATACCCAACCAACATTTGATTTAGGTGAATGTTCATAACATTGTTCTGCAACACAAAATTATATCCTTCATTGTCCAACAAAGAAACGGATATTATATAACATAGCATACTTGGTACAAAATAACATGGATTCAAAATCAAAATACATCCAGATGGCAACCCCAAGTGATACTCTCCCACTGCGACTGTATGTACATTGGAACCATTTCCAACGCGGAGAGTATGGTCACATGTCTTCAAAACCTTGCTATTTCTCAGCCCCTGCATAGAATTGCAAATGTGAGAACCTGAACCGGTATCCAATACCCAGGAAGCAGAGTTTATAGAAAAACAGTTTTCCGTCACAAACGCACCTGAAGCAGAAGCATCACCATGCTTCTTCTTGAGACTTAGGTACTCCGTACAATTGCGCTTCCAATGTCCTGTCTTGTGGCAATGAAAACACTCGCCTTTCCCCGGGTCTCCAGCTGTGGACTTTCCCTTTCCCTTCACCTTTTTAACTCCGCCCTTAGGATTAGTGGGTTTCTTCTTTTTCTTTCCCTTGGCCTTAGCTTTCGGGCGAGAAGAAGAAGACTGTCCAATGGTCATAACGGGAGTCTTTGCTGACTTCATAGTGCTCTCTGCACTCCTTAACATATTGAGGAGTTCAGGGAGTTCCTTCTCCATGCCATGCATGTTAAAGTTCACTATGAACTGAGCAAAGGTGGAGGGGAGGGACTGCAGAATAATATATATATATTGTTCATTTTTCATTATCCATCCAAGGTCCTCAAGCTCTTCTATAAGAGCTATCATCTTCAAAACATGGTCTCCTACTGGTGTGCCAGGGGCCATTCGCATCTGAAACAGTTTCTTTGATGCTTCGTATCGTAATACGCGGGATTGCTCCCCATACAACTCCTTTGTATGGAGCAATATACCGTGAATGTCCATGTCCTCGTGCTGCTTTTGATGTGTGTTGTCCATCGATGCAAGCGCTAGGCATTTTGCCGTGGCACAGTCAGCGTCCCATGTCTTGCGGACTTCAATGTCCGCAACTGAGGATTTTGGACCTCGGACGGGCGGGGCTGAAGCCGTGAGGACATATGATACTTTATCATAAGTCAAGGCGATCTTCAGATTCCTCAGCCAGTCTTTATAGTTGGTCCCATTCAGTTTGTTTTTATCTAGTAGAAGCTTAAGTCCAGTCATTGGTATCTGCCATTAAGAAAGAGAAAAGAATACACTCAGCGAAAGCTCTTGCACAGATTAGATTGGTTTATTATCTTGTCTAATCGATGTTTCCCACTGCTTTTTATCAAGTTTTTCTTTCAAACCTTAAAAAGAAAAACTATCCAGGATTAATTACAGTCTACAACTTCGCTAACCGTTCAGCCAGGCCAGTGTCGGTACTTTGAGGGAGGTTCCCCGTGCTTTCGCACGGACCTAATTAGAGTAAACCTCGTTTTCCCAGAGGCGGAGCCCCGTTAACACCTTTCTAGACACCTAATGAGTTAGCTAATTGTAAACTGTAAAACTCTCCTAGGAGCAACTATTGCCCACAGTGGGATCGGGATCCAACCATCACATGGAAGGTATGCAATCTCATTGCAAATTTCAACACTTGAAATTCCCGATGTAATTTTTTATACCCCTAGTACTTATGACCTTAACTATGGTCAACAAATCATAAGTACCAGTCAAGTTCTACCTGTCATTTCTTGATCAATTAGACCCACCCATATGACCCTTAACTATGGTCAACAAAGTCGCATGAATGTCCTAATTAATCTGCATCATATGCAGTGTAGGAAGACATCACTTAGCTACCGTACACTACGCCTTAACTAAAGTCAACAAACGTAGCACGAATACTAAGTACTCTACTTCCTAAAATGACGGAGGGTTGCGAATGATTTTTAAGAAAATCTTTAACGCTTTGAACTTGATATCGTTGTAGAATCAAACAGTTTTCAAAAGGAGTGGCTTAAGCTCCGCAGTTTTGAAATGTAGCTTTTTCATAAATAGCCGAGTAGTTTTTAAATCTGATTCTACAACATCTTTTTAGGTTTATTTTCGTTACATTAATCACATTACTGTAATCCTATCATTTAAGTCCTTAAGCCAATCACAGAAAAGAAACGAAAATAACACGTACGCTTAAGCCATCCGCATTCGCCGCAATGTTCCGTTATGCACCGTTAGGTTACTTAACTAACGGTATACCGGGACGGGACTAGCGCGGGTGTAAAACATAAGCAACGTCTACTGTATATCATATATATAATGTGTCATTCGTCTCAGATATCACAGAACACAGGCAGCAGAAACATAGATATAACGTGGGATATCCTAGGACGTCTGTATTTAGTATTTAGCCAGAATAGAAAATACGGATTCCACAGTCGAGATGAATAGCCAAGCCCACACCCTGGACCCCTACGAGAGCGGCAAGTGACCCTACCAATCCTGGAGTTTAGGAGACCCGGTCTCGACTCCTCGAGATGGCCTCCCACTGAACCCCAGAACCCGGTCACCTGTGCTCCCCTCCTTGGGTCCATCCTAATGCGGAAAAGTAAATAATATACAACACTGGTGACACAACCTCAACCTGGAAGTGCCCCAAATAAAAGAATATTACATTACATTTGAATTTACATGAATGAAAATATAAAACTCTCATCTCACAAAAACCCCTCGGCTATTCGATCGCGACAATCCTGCACATCATATCTCAGCAATACATAATATCACATATCATCAATGTAAGTAAGTATACGTACCCCGATTGTCGTTGATGTATAGCAACGAAACCGGCGATATCGAACATACTACACTTACGGTCACAGAAAAGAAAGTGTAAAACTACAATATTTGGAATTCAGATTCTCTTTAGACATCATAAATGCGAAATATCACATATTTCGTATTTCATGCCTAAACTATATGAATTCCACATATTGTATCACATTCCAGACAAACAGACAGTATTAAAGTTTTCGAACGAACGATCAAATACCCAAGATTCACTAAAGCTCAATACTTGAGCAGGGTTCAAAAATCCGGAGTGTGACACAGTAGTAGCGGTCCAGCCGTAGAAGGGTCAAGCCAACGCCTCACATGTGGCACGCCGTACTGCCCCAAACCCTAGGGTTCAAAGGGCAGTTCGAGACGGTCACATAATCGAGTTAAGGTTTGTTGTCTTCTAGAGGGACCACCGCAAAAAGACTTGCACGTATCTCCAAAGTATTTAAACCCCGTGAATAGTGAGTAAATGATACTCGTTCAAACACTTCAATACTTTCTAATTTACCCGAAAAAGCTACGAAATAAAAATCCCGATCGAAATGACGAGTCCAAAACCATCTCCAGAATTTTTCAAAACCAAATACAGATTAAAAATATCCAAAAATTTATACAAGCAGATTCATGAATTACTGTACAAAAAGTATTCATCAATTCATATATATGGCCGCGGAACCGCGGCCTAAGCAAGCTTAGGCAGCGTTTCCGCGGCGAGAATCACTGTTCATGGAATAATTTTTGTACCGTAACCCTTATTTTTTCCTGCTGTATTTTTTACATATTTTTAATTCTGAAAAATGTCAATTTTTAGAAAATTTCCAGAGAGCACCCAAAAAAGTCGTATTTCGGTTCGATCGGAGTTTTAACTTCGTAAAAAGGTCGCCTAATGTTCTAGGTCAGCTCTGATACCAATGAAAGGTTTGTGTAGCACCCTATGAAGAGTTTTGAAGCATCACATGACCCAAAGTTTAAATTTTTATGGTGCTAAACGAACATGCAAAGGAATCGATCCTAGAAAATTAGGGTTTCGAAATATAAAGCGAACTAATCTAGGGTTTCGAGACTACAACCTTTGTAGCTCCCTTTCGCTTGACTCCTTGGTCTCTAGGGTGTTGAACGGAGGTCCTCTTGAAGTCCTCTTGTGTCCACGACGATCCACCACGGAGATCTCCGTCCAAGCTCGCAACTTCGTAAAACCAAAGAGAACACTCTAAACAAAACGGCTAAGCTTGTGTAGAATGAAGTTGTGGTTAAGTTTCTCACTTCAAAAACCTATCTTTAAGTGGAATTTGCTCACTAGAAAAAACTAGAGAGCAAAAGAGAAAGAGGAAGAAGATGGTGGCAATTTTTAACAAGAGGTAAAAAGATAACTCACATGAAGAAAAAGAAATATATCAATATATATTTTATTCCTTCTTACTATGAACCATGGTTAAAGTTGTTAGTTATATGTATGCCCTAGAGGCCATTACTATACATAGGATGTATATTGTAGTGGATGCTTGGACATATATAGGGAGGACTTTCTCGCTCGACATGATAGTATGCTATCTGGTTACTCTTTTTACCTTAACGTGTACACTGATTGTCTCTCTGTTACATGTTGGTAAAGCCCTTAGGATGTGTACTTGACTACCTGGACTATGATGCGGATCATACTAGTGGGGACATGGTAGTCCATAAGTACATCCTTCAAGGTCCCTAGTCGTGGGTGTATCGAGACGGGGCATCGATATACCAGTGTAGACTAGCGTATACCTTCTCGACCCATACAGATGGGCGATGGATGATCCCATATCCATTGGTGTTTGACATCAGAGATGATATACGGGTGCTCAGTGGAGACTGGGTACACTGGACGGACTCACCGAGAATTCCCAGATGGTATTATACCTTACGTCAGATGGCAGTTCTCTGGTGACACTGGTACAGAGTAGTCTGCTGACCCGAGATCGTCATAGAGTCTTGTGTGGTTCCCACTGTGCTTTGATTTCCACCTTACCACGTCCAAGAGGGCGTGCAAAACGGTGGTTTTTGGGTACAGTCCCGAGTCACATGGAGGCAATGAGCGATAGGAAGGGATTCGTCTCTCCCGGTATAGGGAGTTGATGTTGCGCTGTGTTCGATTGGCTATAACCGGAAATCCCTGGCCAGGGTTGTTGAGATTTACTGGTAAGTATTACCTGTAGTTTCTCGAACTGTTATAGACCTCATATCGACACGACTTATCGAGCTATTGGGGTCTGACGTTTACCACCCCTAGGCGAGATATGCGACATATCAGACGAACGGACCGGACTGTACGGTAAGTGTTACTGGTTGGATTCACAGGAGTATGAGCGGGCTTGCTCGTCGATCTTCTGATCGCTCAATACCCGGGTGGCCGTTACGTTTAGCAGACCGCTTGCGGCTTGTGGGTGCTTGATATGATCATCATCTGCTGCCGGCGTATTGACGAGTCTTTAGAGTCCTACACAGAGGTTTCCTGGTTCAAGCGAAACGAAATAGGAGCGCATATGAGATATGTGCGGGACCAAGAATAATGCGTGTATGTGATACTGTATTGTATTCTCGTGATAAATGTATCGATTGGTTGTATGCGATATAACCTAGTTATCGAATCAAGGATTGATTCGATAAGCCGATACATTGGATATTAGTCGGTCATATGCGATATGACCGGATCGTTAAATCAAGTGTTGATTTAATGATTTAATGTATAATTATATATTTGATATATTACTTTGCATTAACTAATATTTGTTCACTTTAAATGGATTTTCTCACTTGATGTGCATATTGTATATGTGATATAGTTTTGTGCACTTGGATGTATCATGTTTGATGATACATGTTTACTTGGGTTTGTGTAAAGATTAAACCATGGCTATTTAAATGGTTAGGGTTTTAATTTTCATATCTATTTATTTATTTATTTATTATGGAAATGATAATGAGAAAAATGGTGGCTTTCTTTGTTTGTTCATGAAGCTTCATGAAGCTTTGACTAAAGTGACCATTTTGTCTCATCCTTAACTCTAACCATTTCACTTAACCATAGTTCTCTCTCTACACTTAACCATGGTTGTAGTTATGATAAGAATAATCTTTTTCTATTTTTCACATTATTCTTATGATAATTATCTTCATCTTCTTCTTCTTCTTCAAGATGAAAAAGCTTGCCTCATCAATGGCAAGTGAAGAAATCAAGTGAGAAATCCAATTCTAAAGTGAACCCACATCCTATTTCTTCATCCTCTACCTCTTGCCAAGTAGTATAGGGTGTTTTCTTCACAAGTTTCATGACTTGGTGAAGTGGGAGCTTGATCTTGTGATGCCTCGACGTAGATCATCTTCGGCATCGTTGTCGATGACCTAGCCCGCCCATTTCTCCGATGAAGCCGACGCTAGAGCCCGGGATTCGATTTGGACAGCAAGGAGACTTCATCGTGGAGCTATGGAGGTGGAGGACCGGATCTACAAAGGTTGTATTTCCGTTCACTTAGTTAAATTGTTAACTAGTTGCTTGTTTCGCCTAAAATTCTAGTTAACGATCCGTATTAGGGTTTCTCGGCACTTGTAAAATTTGTAATTGGCATGGTTGATGCATTGTGAGACCTCATTAGTGTGCCTAGAAACCCTACAGTGGTATCAGAGACTAGCTAGAGCCTTAGGCGATGGGTAGACGAAGATAGAGATCCGATCGAACCCCGAAACCCCAATCAAAACGCCTCTCTGTACATTTTTCAAAACTGTTGAATTTTGTGAATTAAAAATATGCAGAAAAATAATCAGGAAAAACTAAGAATTACTGTGAAGTTTGGGCCCCTAATTCCATAATTCGACCGCGGAACCGCGGCCAAACCAGGGGTTTGGCGGCGCTTCCGCGGCCCAAATTTGGACTTAGTCCCTCAAATTTCATATATTTATTCTTAGGTCCTTTCTTGGCAATTTTTTATGTGAATTTTTTAATTCCACTCAAGTGTTGAGTTTTCTAGGGTTTTATTGGGGATTCGTTAATTTGATCGGATAATTTAACTTCGTTTATCTTTTTCCGGATATTTTTGAATATGTTAAAAAGTTCGACCGGATATAAATACCTACTTTTTCCCCTGCCGGGAAATTTCCAAGTGTTGGATTTTTCCATGGTTTAAAGACATTCTAAGTAGTGCAAGTAAAGCGATGGTCCCACTAGAAGACAACAAACCTTAACTCGATTATGTGACCGTCTTGAACTGCCCTTTGAACCTTAGGGTTTGGGGCAGTACGGCGTGCCACATGTGAGGCGTTGGCTTGACCCTTCTACGGCTGGACCGTTGGTACTGAGGCACGAACTGAATGTTTTTAGACTTGTTTCATGTGTTGATCTGTATTGGGAAAACTTGGGTGTTTGAATGTTCGATCGGAAAGTTTAACATTTTCTGATTATCTGGAATGGGATACAATAATTGGAATTCACAATAAGTTATGAGATAACTGAATGAATGTTATAAATATAGCATTTTAGTCTCACTTGATCGGTTGCCACGGAATTTTGATGTGATCAAAAGTCCGTTGCAATCACGTTGCGTACGCGGATTCTCGCCGGGTAAACTTAATAGACAGCTACACCCCATAGCCCCGACCAAGTGACTGTAGGAGAACCCCGTCGCCGAAAGCATCCGTTCGGGTGCTAGCGGTAGCGGTGTTCCGCCTTGGTGCACTTCGTCGACGGCGTCGGGGGTGCGGCCGCCTACTAAAGTTTGCGACGAGCATTCGATCAGGATGTCGGGAATCTTGTTGAATTGCCCGACTTGATATTGATAAGTGTTTTCGATAAAGAGACTAAAATGCGGGGTTTATAATTGTTAGGCATGCAATGTCTAAGGAATTCATTTAGTCAGGCATGCGATGTCTGAGGATGTTGCGGATTCCAACTATTGTAGTTTTACACTTTCTTTTCTGTGACCGTAAGTGTAATATATGATATCGCCGGTTTCGTTGCTATATGTCAACGACAATTGGGGTGTACATATTTACTTACGTTGATGACATGTGATGTTATGTGTTGCTGGATATGTTATATTGGATCGTCGTGTTTGAATAGCTGGGGTTTTTATGTGAGATGAGTGTTTTTCATTTTCATTCATGTAAAAACTTGTATGTAATATTCTTTTATTGGGGCACTTCCAGGTTGCGGAAGTTGTAACCTTTTGTATATTATTTACTTTTCCGCACTAGGATAGACCCAAGGAGGGGAGCACAAGTAACCGGGTTCTGGAGTCCAGTGGGAGACCAACTCGAGGAGTCGAGTCTGGGTCTCCTAACTCTAGAATTGGTAGGGTTGCTTGCCGCTCTCGTAGGGGTCTAGGGGTGTGGGTTTGGCTATTCATCACGACCGTGGAATCCGTGTTTTATACTGGCTCGTATTGAAAACACGGACGTCCTAGTATATCCAATATTTCATATGTTTCTTCTGCTGCGATATCTGTGATGTGATCATGTGATATGTTCTGTGATGGATACTTTATATAGTATATATGATATATTATATAAACGTTACTTATGTTTTACACCCGCGCTAGCCCTGCCCCGCTCTGCCGTTAGTTACCTAACCTAACGGTGCACGAGGGGACATCGAGGCGAATGCGGATGGCATAAGTGTACGTCGTATTTATCTGTGATGTTTAGGTACTTAAATGATGGGACTTCATTAATGTGATTAATGAAATAAAAGAAACCTGAAGATGTTGTAGAATCGAATTTCAAAAATAAAACAGGTAGTTACAGTTCTTGCTTTGCACAGCGGTATATGTGATATATCCTGCACCTTATTCGATAAGGAAAGGACCGGGATCCCTTCACCGGGAGTGACTCCTTTAGCTATAACTGGCAGATGCTACACACTCGGTTTGTCTTTTGATTGCTTTTAAGAGTTTTTGTTTTGCACAGTGATATATATGATATATCCCGCACCTCATTCGACGAGGAAAGGACCGACGATCCCTTCACCGGGAGTGACTCCTTTAGCAAAACTAGAAAAGCCTCAAAAGCACTCCATTTTAAAATCATTTGATTCTACAACGTTATCAAGTTCATTACGCAATAGGTTTTCAGAAAAACCTGTCGTAGCCCTCCGTCATTTCAGATAAGTTGTATATAGTATTCGTGCTGCATTTGTTGGCTTTCGTCAAGGTGCAGTGTGCAGTAGCTATATGCTGCTTATCTGCTGCATACGATGCGATTGGATTAGGATAGTCGTGCGGCTTTGTTGGCTTTCGTCAAGGGTCGTGCGGGTGGGTTTAATTCAATCAAGAAATGTACGGGTTGAACTTGACTAGCGGGCTATGGTTTGTTGGCTTTCGTCAAGGTCATAGCACGTTAGGGGCAAAATATTATCGGGAATTTCAAGTGTTGAAATTTGCAATGAGATTGCATACCTTCTATGAGATAGTTGGATCCCGATACCCACTGCGAGTAAGAGTTACTCTTGGGAGAGTTTTACACATTACAATTAGCCGATCAAGTAGGTGTCTAGAAAGGTGTCAACGGGGTTACGCCTCTGGGAAAACGAGGTTTACATTAATTAGGTTCGTGCGAAAGCACGGAGGACCTCCCTCAAAGTACCGACACTGGCCTGGCTGAAAGATTGGCGAACTTGTAGTGTGTAATTAATCCCGGCTAGTCTTTCCTTTTAGGGTTTGAAGGAAGATTTGATAAAAAGCAGTGGGAGCCATCCTGATTAGATAAGGTAATAACCAATCTATTCTTGCAAGAGCGCACGCTGAGTGTTTTCTTCTCTCTCTCTCCAGGTAGCGACCATATCACGCCTTAATCAAGATAATAATATGGATGAATTAACCGAACCCGCTTGTTATACTGAGCTGGGGAACGTTGGTCCCGCTCCAACTTATAATTGTTATAAGACAGAGCAGGAAATTGGGGAATACCAGATTTCCCATGCCGCCTAAACGAAGAGAGTGCATGCTGATGCATCATTTTCGGGTGTGTTCATTACAGAGAACTGTTTCTTAGTATCCTTTACGTCCTGGGTATGTGATACCAGATCAGGATCCCAGATATGTAATATGTTACATAGGGCTACAGAAAGGTAGAGAACTGAGAACGGGTGATAAGTTTCATGAGACAGAAAACGGGGCAAGTGTTGCAGCCAAGTCTGTTGGTCACTATCACCCTGTATTATCAGTACATTGATTCTGAACAAATGCTATTAGATACCGAACCTGATATACAAAATCATATCAGTCTCTTTATCAGTAAAGAAATGATAAAATTTTGTATAGTTGGATAATGTTTTGAACATTTCCTATATCAAAGGTTGATCGGTTCAGGCACGTTATCTAAAAGCATTGATGTTCTAAATCAAACTGCGGTTCTTAGTATACAGAACACACACAAGAGGAAGAGTTCAAAAATGAACAGATCCTTCTTGAGGTATTGTAGACTAGGTCATATCAATGCGACACGACTAGCTAAGTTGCACATAGATGCATATTTAAATCTGTTTGAATTTACATCTTATGAAACTTGCCAGTCATGTCACAAAGATAAGATGACCAAAGCTCCGTTTACTGGAAACAGAGAAAGAGTTAGTGAACTCTTGGGATGATACATGTTGATGTATGAAAGGTCCCCTGTCTACATATGCCAGGACTGGTTCTTTGTACTTCGTTACATTCTCTGATAATCTCTCAAGATTCAGACATATGTTCCTGTTGAAACACAAGTCCGAACCTTTTGAGATATTCACAGAATATGATTTAGAAGTAGAGAACCAAAATACGGGTATAAGTATTATGTCCTTTGATGTGATCAAGGAGAAGAATACTTGAGCACGAAAATCCTGGATTATTCTAAAGGAGAATGAGATTCTCTCTCAGCATTACTCCTCCGAATACACCACAGTACGTCGGTGTATCGGGGCGGAGCAGATGCACCCTATATGATATGGTGTGCTCTATGATGAGTACTACTGAGTTTCCTATTTCCTTTTTGGGAGTTATGCACTTGAGAAGCTGCATACCTATTGAATTGGATTCGAATCAAATCTATGCCTACCGCTTCATATGTGATATGGAAAGGGAAGAGCCCATATCTTAAGTTAGTTAAGATTTGGGGTTGTCCGAGCTATGTTTAAAAGAAAAATCCGGACAAGCTCGAGGCAAGGTCTGTTATGTACAACTGGAAAGGTTTCAGCTATACAAATTACAGCAGATGACTTGGTAGAACCAAAGGATTCAATAGTAACCAACGAACCTCAAACTCTCCGCCGATCTAATAGGGTTCCTCACCCACCTGAGAGATACTTCGGTTTCTCTATGACAGTGGGAGCGAGGATTGCATCATGAGATGATGACCCAACTAGTTTCGAGCTGGCCATCAGGAGTGGGACTCTGTAAGAATGGCTGGATGCTTATCGATCTGAGATGGAATCCTTATATACCAACAAAGTATGGACTTTGGTTGCGATATATGAAGGGTTAAATCCCCATCAGGAGCAAGTATATCTTGAGAAGATTACTTGGTGTAAATGGAAAAGTAGAGACTTTCAAAGCTAGACTTGTTAAAGGTTTGCATTATTGACCAGCTATGGATTTTGTTGAAACCTTTTCTAAGTAGCTATGCTTAAGTCCATCCAGATCCTACTTGCCACGGCTACATACCATGACTACGATATCTGGCGGTTGGGTGCCATAACTGTTTTTCTAAATGATGTTTTAGAAAAGAACGTCTATAAGTACACAGCCAGAGGGCTTCGTAGACAGTGCAGCGGAAACGTGCACAAGATGCTTTATAGGTTAAAGCAGGCATCGCGGAGTTGGAACATCTGTTTTGATGTGTTAGTCAAAGAGTTTGACATCATCAAAATGGTAGATGAACCTTGTATAAACAAAAAGGTAGTAGGGAGTATGGCAGTGATCCTCGTAGAGTACGTGGATGGCATACTCTTGATAGGGAAGGAGTTTTCTATGCTACGCTCGGTCAATCTCCGATTATCACAAGGATTCTCCATATAGGATCAAAGTGATACCTCCTAAATCCTGGGTTTTGGATCTATGAGATAGATCTAAATGGATATTAGGATTCTCACTAGTTGTAGTGAGATGGTATCAATCGACCCTGGGGAGAATCACTGGAATGGTTCCAGGGTGATAAAGACGACTGAATGTCAGTCATAGGCATTGTCTTTACCCTCAGTAAAGGGACGGTATGTTGGAAGAGTTCCAAGCTAGATACCGTGACTAACTAGACGATAAAGGCAGGATACATCGCTACTTAAGATGCTACCAAAGAGGCTATCTGGGTGTATATTAGTTCATGAGATGAACTTAGTTCCTCCCATTGTGTGAAAATGGAGTTGTGGCTTATGCTAAGGAACGCCGGTCCCATCAGTGATCCAGACATATTCTAAGGCAGTATCACCTGATCATGGAGATGCTTGATCTCCAAGGGATCGAGGTTAGGAGAGCAGACTCAGAGGACAACACGGCGGATCCACTCACAAAGGCCTTTTCCCAGAGAGAGACTGTTATGGGATGGTTGAGTGTGAGATACTACAACCACTGCTACAGATGTCCCTAGTGCAGTGGGAGATTGTTAGTTATATGTATGCCCTAGAGGCCATTACTATACATAGGATGTATATTGTAGTGGATGCTTGGACATATATAGGGAGGACTTTCTCGCTCGACATGATCGTTAAATCAAATGTTGATTTAATGATTTAATGTATAATTATATATTTGATATATTACTTTGCATTAACTAATATTTGTTCACTTTAAATGGATTTTCTCACTTGATGTGCATATTGTATATGTGATATAGTTTTGTGCACTTGGATGTATCATGTTTGATGATACATGTTTACTTGGGTTTGTGTAAAGATTAAACCATGGTTATTTAAATGGTTAGGGTTTTAATTTTCATATCTATTTATTTATTTATTTATTATGGAAATGATAATGAGAAAAATGGTGGCTTTCTTTGTTTGTTCATGAAGCTTCATGAAGCTTTGACTAAAGTGACCATTTTGTCTCATCCTTAACTCTAACCATTTCACTTAACCATAGTTCTCTCTCTACACTTAACCATGGTTGTAGTTATGATAAGAATAATCTTTTTCTATTTTTCACATTATTCTTATGATAATTATCTTCATCTTCTTCTTCTTCTTCAAGATGAAAAAGCTTGCCTCATCAATGGCAAGTGAAGAAATCAAGAGAGAAATCCAATTCTAAAGTGAACCCACCTCCTATTTCTTCATCCTCTACCTCTTGCCAAGTAGTATAGGGTGTTTTCTTCACAAGTTTCATGACTTGGTGAAGTGGGAGCTTGATCTTGTGATGCCTCGACGTAGATCATCTTCGGCATCGTTGTCGATGACCTAGCTGTTAGTGTATATGCCCTAGAGGCCATTACTGTATCATACTAGTTTGTATATTACTTAATGGATGCTTGGGATATTCACCTTGTATATACAATCTTGCTCAAAATAGTAGTATGCTACTTGGTTTGTTTCTACTTCAATGTGTACTTGTGTTTATTTCAGTATATCACTTATACGCATTAGTGGAGCCCTTAGGATCTTTGCTTGATTACCAGCGTTGTGATGGCAGTCACACTAGTGGGGGCTGGGTAATCTATAAGCACATCCTTATTCAGGTCCCTGGTCGCAGGACTATCGAGACAGGGCATCGATACTCCGGAGTAGACCAGCGCATGCGCTTCTCATCCCAGTGTGGGAGACGGTCTGTCCCACAGCCGTCAGTACGTCGTACTTGAGATAGTATGCGGGTGCTCGTTAGGTTACGGGTACACTGGACAGGACTCGTCGGGAACTGACTAGTTGGTATTATACCTATCGTCAGTTATCAGTTCCCAGGTGACATGAGTACAGCTTAGTCCGCTGACTTGACACTGTCACTCCGCCTCGAGTGTGTTCCCACTGTACTTTGATCACTACCCTACCACGGCTCAAAGGAGTCGTGCAAACAGGTGGTGGTTGGGTGCAGTCCCGAAGCACTTGGAGGCAGTGACGGTTAGACAGGATTCGTCTCTCCCGGTATTGGGGGTTGACATCGCGCTGTGTCTAGGAGAGCCATTACACGAGTAGTCCCTGGCCAGGGCAAACGAGATATACTGGTAGGTTTCCAGTGTTATCTCAGGGTGTATTGGGCTTCACTCCGGCACGACTTGTACCGCTATTGGGGGACTGACGTTTACCGCCCCCTAGGCCCGCCATGCGATGTATCAGACGAACAGACCGGACTGTACGGAGAATGTCACGCTCAGGCTCAGTAGGAGTTCAGATGGGTTTCGCCTCGTCGGTCTTCTTGTCGGCATTACCTGGGGACCGTTACGCACAGCTAGTGCCGCTTGCGGTCTGTGGTTAAACCCACTGCCAGCGTAGTGTCGAGTCTTTAGAGTCCCACACAGAAAGCTTTTCGCCTTTAGGCAAAAGAGTAGAGGTCGCATGGTATTGCGACAGGTCGCATGGTTTTGCGACAGGGTTCGGTCACATCCGTGCACTTGTGCACGTACAGTGTCCGGACAGTTTACACTAGCGGGCTTTGGTTTAAGCCAGATCCTAGTGTACCTTATGGGATTGGATTTATCCAGTTTGCATTCGTGTTCCTCGGAACGCGGATGCGGGTGTGTATGCACAGTTGACAGGGAGGCAGAGGCAGTGGATTCTCATTAGGGTTGTTGACAGTTGACCGTTGACTTTTGACTTTTTGCTCAACCCTAATGAGAATATGATATGTGATTAACTATTATATTAATTAAGTATTATGGTGATATGGTTGTTGACTTGTTGACTTTTGTTGACTTGTTGACTTTGGTGACTTGTTGACTTTTGTTGACTTGTTGACCGGTTGACTAGGCTTGACTAGTTGACCATCATGATAACCATGGTTATCATTTCATGCCAAAGACTTTTTTCTTGCTTGCTTTTTGAGTAAAATGAGTGCATGATATGATAACCTTATGGTTGCTTCTAACCATCACCAAAAGACTTTTTTGATATGATGAGTTATGATCACTTTGGATTATGAGAGGGTGAGAGAGAAAAGGGAGCCTCATTCTTTCTTGCTCATTCTCTCTCTTGTTCTTGAGCTCTCCCCTTGCTCTCACCCTCAACCTCTTGCTCCCTCTCTTGATCTATGGTTCTCTTGTCTCATGAGTTGAGAATCAAGAACCATAGATAAAATCCCATTCTATTTCCTCTCTACTCATTCTAGTTCACTAGGTTTAGCAAACCAAGTGAACTAGTTTCTTCAAAGACCGAAGAAGGAGCTAAAGGTTGGAGCTTTCAAGTGGATCTATCTTCGGCGTACGGAGACGACGAGAAGGAGCCATCGGACCACCACCGGAGCTTGAAGAGAAGGAGTTCAAGTTTAGGTATAACCATCTTCATCCGAGTAGCTAAACATCTTTAGCTTAGTTTGCTAGTTTTAGTTTAGGTAACGATCCCGACCATAAGTTAGTCCATGTTGCCTCTTGCGATAAAAATTTTGATTTTGTACCGTTTCCGCCTCCCCGTAAGAACCGGGGGTCGCAATATGGACTTACAGTGGTATCAGAGCCTAACTAAACTTAAACTAGCTAGGTAGTAAAGTGTAACGAAGTTCGGAACCGAAAAAAATCTCAAAACCGGAAAACTACAAAAACTGAGTTTCTGTTGAAATTTTTTCTGGTCAAAATGAAAAACTTCATACTCCTAAATTCGTCTCAGGGTTTTGTTAGAACACCCATGAAAAACGATTCACCAATTCGTCTAAACCGCCGCGCTTCCGCCGCGTGACCCTTCTTGGCCGCCGCGGAAGCGCCGCGGTTTGTTGTCTTTAGTGCGTCGTTTTTCGTGCAGTGTGTGTCTGTGTTGGTTTTGGGATTTTTGAGATATATTATATGTGCCCAGATTTTACAGAAAAGAAATTTCCTTTTGGGGTCCTATAATTCCGTATTTTTTCCGAACTTCATTGCACTTTGACTATGATGGTTATATCTGTGATGTTTGCATGTATTGAACGTCGGCTAATCGCTATAAGTCGATTAGTCGGGGTTATACATGATCTGTAATGTGCTGGAATGTGTATATAAATATGTTGGATTGTCGCGGGTGAATAGCCGGGGGTTGTGAGACGAGAGTTTACTTTTCTTGCAATTCATGTAAATTTGTAAATTGATGTAATAATTATTTGTTTGGCCGCACAACCGGGTCGGGGTTGTAGCCGTCATTGTATAATTTCTTTTTACTGTTTTTGCTCCTAGGATAGACCCGTGGAGGGGTGCACAAACTACCGGGTATGCCGAAGTGTCGAGTGGCCTACTCATGGAGATGAGGGAGGTTGCTACGCTTCGGGTACTTGGCGGGTAGTTTGCCGTACCCGTAGGGGTCTTGGGTGGGGTATTGGCTATTCACCGCGACCGTGTTATCTGTTTTTGTTACAGGCTCGTACAAATTACAGATTACTAGTATATCCAATGTATTTATCTGTGATCTGAAATGTTTATCATTGCAGTATATCTATATAAGATATTATTTAGGCGTTGCTTATGTTTTACAGACGCGCTAGCCCAGCCCCCGCTCTGTCGTTAGTTAAGTAACCTAACGGGTAATGACGGGGCCCAGTGGCGAATGCGAATGGCATAAGCGTACGTCATATTTTGGTTGTTTTCTGCAATGGTAGGATTAACTGATGGGACGCATTAAAAGTACTAATGCAAGAATATCACGCATTAAAAGAACTAATGCAAGATAATAAACCAAGTTAAAGTCGTTGGAACACTTTCGAAAAACCACTCGGTTCTTTTCAAAAATAACTTTTAAATGCGGAGCTTGAGCCACTCCTTCTAAAAGCTATCTCGTTCCATCGATTAAATCAAGTTCACTACGTTCACGGTTTCGCCAAAACCATTCGTAGCCCTCCGTCGCTTCGCATGAATAGGCAATAGTATTCAAGCTATGTATTTTGGCCAAAGTCAAGGCATAGTGATTGGTAGCTATTGGGTGTTCATGTGTAGCATAGATAGATGCGTTGGTTTGGGACAGTCGTGCTGCCATTTTGGCCAAAGTCAAGGGTAGGTACGGATGGATCCAAATTAACCTGGATAGTGACGGGCAGAACTTGACATGTGACTTATGATATTTTGGCCAAAGTCAAGGTCATAAGAGCATGGGGCAAAAATCCACATCGGGAGTTTCATAAGTACTGAAACTTGCTAGATTTGCATACCATTTGGAGTGTGGTGATTCTGGTAGGATTCCTTCAGTTTCGTCACGCGATGATATTTGGATCCCGATCCTACTGTGAGTATATGCTACTCCTCGGGAAATTTCTCACTAAACGATCAATGCTATAAACCTAGTAGGTGCCTAGAAAGGTGTTAGCGGGGCTACGCCCCCAGGGAAAAGAGGTTCTCTAATTAAGGAACTTCGCGAAAGCGTTGGAAAACCTCCCTCGAAGTACCGACACCGGCCTGGCTGAACGGTTAAGCAAGTATTGTACGGTGGGATTGATCCTGACTAATTCTTCCTTTATGGTTTGAGGAGGGATTCGAGAAACAGTGGGAGCCATCCTGTTTAGACAAATTAAAAACCACTCTAAACTTGCAAGAGCATCATGCTGAGTGTTTCTTCTTCTCTCTCCTAATTGCAGCGACCAATCAACATGACTGGACTTAAGTTACTCCTAGATAAAAACAAACTGACAGGGCCAAACTACAAAGATTGGCTCAGGAATGTCACGATAGCAATCACTTATGACAAGCTGGGGTATCTTCTTACCACCAAAGCTCCCCCTGTCCCTGGTCCAACTTCCAGCGTCGCGGATAAGGAAATCCGCAAGACTTGGGAGATTGATAGCGCAAAGGCCAAGTGCCTCCTGCTTGCCTCGATGGACAACGAACATCAGAGGAGGCATGAGAATATGGACATGGAGTCCATATTGCTCCATACAAAAGAACTGTATGGAGAGCAATCACGTATCGCAAGATACGAAGCGTCGAAAAAGTTATTTTCGACAAGAATGGCCGTCGGATCATCAGTAGCCGAGCATGTGCTAAAGATGATCGGCTTCATTGAGGAGCTCGCTGACCTAGGGATCACATTGGAGAGTGAGCTATATACGGATATAGTTCTCCAGTCCCTTCCTTCCACTTACGCCCAGTTTATACTGAACTTCAACCTACAAGAAAAAGAGGTTGAACTATCAGAGCTCCTCAACATGCTGAGGAGCGCAGAGGGCACCCTACAGAAAGGTAGGGAAACATCCACTTTGTTTGTAGGAGGATCATCTTCTTCTAGGTCCAAGGCGAAAGCCAAGGGAAAGAAGAAGAAGGCCCCCGCCAAACCAAGGGGCGGTGTTGGTAAAGTGGATACGAAGGGAAAAGGCAAAGCAACAAAGATAGCGGGGAAGCTTGTGGATAAGGAAGAATGCTTCTATTGTCATAAGAAAGGACACTGGAAGAATGATTGCAGGGCCTGGAAGGCCAGAACACAGGAATTGAAGCAGGTTGCAGCTTCAGCTTCAGGTGTGTATGTTATTGAAAACTGTCTTTCAATAAACTCTACTTCCTGGGTATTGGATACCGGATCAGGATCTCATATCTGTAATTCTTTGCAGGCGTTGAGAAACCGTAGTGTTTTGAAAGCAGGTGACATGACCCTCAGAGCTGCAAACGGAGCTAGCATGGATGCTAAAGCCGTGGGGGACTATCACCTGGGAATGTCAGATGGACATGTTTTGGTTTTGCGTAATTGCTTTTTTGTACCCAACGCAACTTGTAATATCATTTCTGTATCTTTAGTTTCTAAAGAAGGTTATGAATTTGCGTTTGTAAGTAATGTTGTAAACATTCACCTTAATCAAGTTTTGATTGGGTCAGGTACATTGAGTAATGGTATATACGTGTTAAACCAACCACAGATTTTCAACGTCCAGAATACACACAAAAGAAAGTCTCCAGAAATAAATCAGACTTTCTTATGGCATTGTAGATTGGGTCACATCAATGAGAGAAGGTTGACTAAGTTACATACAGAAGGATATTTGAATGCGTTCGAATATCAATCGTATGCCACTTGTCAATCTTGTCTCAAAGGAAAGATGACAAAGACTCCGTTTACTGGACAAGGAGTAAGAGCGAGCGAGCTCTTAGGACTCGTACACAGTGACGTGTGCGGTCCAATGTCTACACATGCCCGAAGCGGACATTCTTACTTCATTACTTTTACGGATGACTTCTCAAGGTACGGTTATGTCTTCTTAATGAAACATAAGTCCGAGGCCTTTGGAAAATTCCAGGAGTATAAGAATGAAGTAGAGAAACAGACCGGCAAAAGTATTAAGATTCTAAGATCGGATCGAGGTGGAGAATACTTAAGTGCCGAGTTCCTGGACTATTTAAAAGAGAACGGAATTCTCTCTCAGCTTACTCCTCCATACACCCCGCAACATAACGGTGTATCGGAGAGACGGAACCGCACCCTATTGGATATGGTGCGGTCCATGATGAGTAACGCTGAGTTACCGCGATCATTCTGGGGGTATGCGCTAGAATCAGCCGCATACCTTTTGAACCGAGTTCCCACTAAGACTGTGCCTACCACACCATTTGAGATGTGGTGTGGGAAGAGACCCCATCTTAATCACATTAAGATATGGGGAAGTCCAGCTTTTGTCAAAAAGCAGCATACGGACAAGCTCGAGGCACGCTCAGTACTGTGCAAGTTTGTGGGATATCCAAAGAATTCCAAGGGATATTTCTTCTACTGTGAAGAGGAACAAAAAGTTCTTATTTCTCGACATGCCCACTTTCTAGAACACCAGTTCATAGAAAAAGAAATAAGTGGGAGCGCAGTAGAACTGGAAGAAATTCCAGAACCACAGACTATTACTGAAAGGTTAGTGGAACCAAAGGGTTCAACAGAACAGGACATTCCTACGCCGCTCCGCAGGAGTAGTAGGCAGTCTCATCCGCCCGAGAGATACTGCGGTTTTCTCATAGACGGGGATAGAGAGGATTGCATCATAGATTATGATGAGCCTACTAGCTTCCAGCAGGCCGTTCAGAGCGTTGACTCAGTGAAATGGCTGGATGCAATGCGGACCGAAATGGAGTCCATGTACACCAACAAGGTATGGACGTTGGACATTGCTCCAGACGGGGTAAAACCCGTAGGATGCAAGTGGATCTTCAAAAGGAAGATTGGTGTAGATGGACAGGTTGAGACCTATAAAGCTAGGCTGGTAGCAAAGGGTTTTCGTCAAAGACCTGGCTTGGACTACGACGAAACCTTTTCTCCAGTAGCCATGCTGAAATCCATTCGGATCCTTCTTGCCATTGCTGCCTTCCACGATTATGAGATCTGGCAAATGGACGTAAAGACAGCTTTTCTAAATGGAAATTTAGAGGAGTGTGTCTATATGGACCAGCCAGAGGGTTTCATTCAGAGTGGGAGCAGCGGAAAGGTGTGCAAGTTGCTTAAGTCCATCTATGGACTAAAGCAGGCATCGCGGAGTTGGAACATCTGCTTTGATGAGACGGTCAAAGAATTTGGCTTTATCAAAAATCCAGATGAACCATGCATCTATAGTAGATTTGTAGCGAGAACTGTAGTATTCCTCGTTTTATACGTGGATGACATTCTCTTAATAGGAAATGACATTCCTATGCTACAATCTGTCAAGGGGTTCTTGTCACACAGGTTCTCCATGAAAGACCTGGGTGATGCCTCGTACATTCTGGGTATCCGGATCTACCGTGACAGATCCAAGAGGATATTAGGACTTTCACAGTCCAGGTACATCGACACCATACTGAAGAGATTCAGTATGGAAGATTCCAAGCGCGGTAACCTACCGGCTTGTCACGGGATCACCCTCTCTAAAGAGATGTCTCCCAAGACTGATTTGGAGAGGGATCGCATGTCTATTATACCCTACGCTTCTGCGGTAGGCTCTATAATGTATGCGATGTTGTGTACCAGACCGGATGTAGCTTATGCACTAAGTGTGGTAAGCCGGTATCAGTCAAACCCTGGGGAGAAACACTGGATAGCGGTAAAGAACATTCTCAAGTACCTGAGAAGGACTAAGGAGATGTTCTTGGTGTATGGCGGAAAAGACCTCCAGATCGAGGCCTTTGCTGACTCCAGCTTCCAGAGTGACAAGGATGATTCCAAGTCCATGTCGGGTTTTGTCTTTACCCTCAATGGAGGGGCGGTGTGTTGGAAGAGTTCCAAACAGGAAACCGTTGCAGACTCGACGATGGAAGCGGAATACATCGCTGCATCTGATGCCGCAAAAGAAGCTGTCTGGATGAGGAAGTTCTTGAAAGAACTTCAGGTGGTTCCGTCCATTGTTGATCCAATACCTCTGTATTGCGACAACAACGGGGCTATAGCTTTAGCGAAGGAACCCAGGTCCCATCAGAAATCCAGGCACATCTTAAGGCGGTATCACCTGATCAGGGAGATCGTAGATCGCCAGGAGATCGAGGTTCGGAGAGTCGCTTCAGAAGATAACACTGCTGATCCATTCACCAAGGCCCTGCCCCAGACTCAGTTCGAGCGGCTGATCGAGATGATAGGTCTTCGATACGCCAGTACGTGGCCTTAGTGCAAGTGGGAGATTGTTAGTGTATATGCCCTAGAGGCCATTACTGTATCATACTAGTTTGTATATTACTTAATGGATGCTTGGGATATTCACCTTGTATATACAATCTTGCTCAAAATAGTAGTATGCTACTTGGTTTGTTTCTACTTCAATGTGTACTTGTGTTTATTTCAGTATATCACTTATACGCATTAGTGGAGCCCTTAGGATCTTTGCTTGATTACCAGCGTTGTGATGGCAGTCACACTAGTGGGGGCTGGGTAATCTATAAGCACATCCTTATTCAGGTCCCTGGTCGCAGGACTATCGAGACAGGGCATCGATACTCCGGAGTAGACCAGCGCATGCGCTTCTCATCCCAGTGTGGGAGACGGTCTGTCCCACAGCCGTCAGTACGTCGTACTTGAGATAGTATGCGGGTGCTCGTTAGGTTACGGGTACACTGGACAGGACTCGTCGGGAACTGACTAGTTGGTATTATACCTATCGTCAGTTATCAGTTCCCAGGTGACATGAGTACAGCTTAGTCCGCTGACTTGACACTGTCACTCCGCCTCGAGTGTGTTCCCACTGTACTTTGATCACTACCCTACCACGGCTCAAAGGAGTCGTGCAAACAGGTGGTGGTTGGGTGCAGTCCCGAAGCACTTGGAGGCAGTGACGGTTAGACAGGATTCGTCTCTCCCGGTATTGGGGGTTGACATCGCGCTGTGTCTAGGAGAGCCATTACACGAGTAGTCCCTGGCCAGGGCAAACGAGATATACTGGTAGGTTTCCAGTGTTATCTCAGGGTGTATTGGGCTTCACTCCGGCACGACTTGTACCGCTATTGAGGGACTGACGTTTACCGCCCCCTAGGCCCGCCATGCGATGTATCAGACGAACAGACCGGACTGTACGGAGAATGTCACGCTCAGGCTCAGTAGGAGTTCAGATGGGTTTCGCCTCGTCGGTCTTCTTGTCGGCATTACCTGGGGACCGTTACGCACAGCTAGTGCCGCTTGCGGTCTGTGGTTAAACCCACTGCCAGCGTAGTGTCGAGTCTTTAGAGTCCCACACAGAAAGCTTTTCGCCTTTAGGCAAAAGAGTAGAGGTCGCATGGTATTGCGACAGGTCGCATGGTTTTGCGACAGGGTTCGGTCACATCCGTGCACTTGTGCACGTACAGTGTCCGGACAGTTTACACTAGCGGGCTTTGGTTTAAGCCAGATCCTAGTGTACCTTATGGGATTGGATTTATCCAGTTTGCATTCGTGTTCCTCGGAACGCGGATGCGGGTGTGTATGCACAGTTGACAGGGAGGCAGAGGCAGTGGATTCTCATTAGGGTTGTTGACAGTTGACCGTTGACTTTTGACTTTTTGCTCAACCCTAATGAGAATATGATATGTGATTAACTATTATATTAATTAAGTATTATGGTGATATGGTTGTTGACTTGTTGACTTTTGTTGACTTGTTGACTTTGGTGACTTGTTGACTTTTGTTGACTTGTTGACCGGTTGACTAGGCTTGACTAGTTGACCATCATGATAACCATGGTTATCATTTCATGCCAAAGACTTTTTTCTTGCTTGCTTTTTGAGTAAAATGAGTGCATGATATGATAACCTTATGGTTGCTTCTAACCATCACCAAAAGACTTTTTTGATATGATGAGTTATGATCACTTTGGATTATGAGAGGGTGAGAGAGAAAAGGGAGCCTCATTCTTTCTTGCTCATTCTCTCTCTTGTTCTTGAGCTCTCCCCTTGCTCTCACCCTCAACCTCTTGCTCCCTCTCTTGATCTATGGTTCTCTTGTCTCATGAGTTGAGAATCAAGAACCATAGATAAAATCCCATTCTATTTCCTCTCTACTCATTCTAGTTCACTAGGTTTAGCAAACCAAGTGAACTAGTTTCTTCAAAGACCGAAGAAGGAGCTAAAGGTTGGAGCTTTCAAGTGGATCTATCTTCGGCGTACGGAGACGACGAGAAGGAGCCATCGGACCACCACCGGAGCTTGAAGAGAAGGAGTTCAAGTTTAGGTATAACCATCTTCATCCGAGTAGCTAAACATCTTTAGCTTAGTTTGCTAGTTTTAGTTTAGGTAACGATCCCGACCATAAGTTAGTCCATGTTGCCTCTTGCGATAAAAATTTTGATTTTGTACCGTTTCCGCCTCCCCGTAAGAACCGGGGGTCGCAATATGGACTTACACTAGCCCGCCCATTTCTCCGATGAAGCCGATGCTAGAGCCCGGGATTCGATTTGGACAGCAAGGAGACTTCATCGTGGAGCTATGGAGGTGGAGGACCGGATCTACAAAGGTTGTATTTCCGTTCACTTAGTTAAATTGTTAACTAGTTGCTTGTTTCGCCTAAAATTCTAGTTAACGATCCGTATTAGGGTTTCTCGGCACTTGTAAAATTTGTAATTGGCATGGTTGATGCGTTGTGAGACCTCATTAGTGTGCCTGGAAACCCTACAAAAGTGATGGAGACATTATTTAACTTGAGTTTTGAATGATA
Organism: Agapanthus africanus; assembly: GCA_030015575.1. Classification (NCBI taxonomy): domain Eukaryota; kingdom Viridiplantae; phylum Streptophyta; class Magnoliopsida; order Asparagales; family Amaryllidaceae; genus Agapanthus; species Agapanthus africanus. The sequence continues at coordinate 503,664,296 of CM057342.1, read as the reverse complement.
AAGAGAAGGATAACCTTAGGTTAGTGGTAGTTGAGCATGGTTAGGTCAAAGGAAGAATGTAGAATCAAGAATGATTATCCTTTCCTTTTCATTTTCTTTTAAATCCAAAATCAAATAATAATCCATTATATAATCCATGGTTTGAGTCTTATATTGCCACCATTTCCATATGCTAACAACCATGATGGATGAGTGTATGTATGTGTGCATGTATGCACATCCACATGTGCATGAAACTAGCATGAAAGAAAGAAAGAAAAGCACACATGCATGCACACATCCATCATCCAAGAAAAGGTTTTAAGTGAGAAAACTAATGGTTAAATGATAAATCAACACTTGATTTATCAATCCAGTCATATCTCATATGACCCCACCAAAAGCAGTTCACCCGATCAATGTTCGGTATCATATACGCACATTTCAATCGGGTGCATGCGCATATCGCATACGCGCACCACAACGTTTCGCCTGGACCGGGTAACTCCTTTGTGGGACTCTAAGACTCGTCAATACGCCGGCAGAGGGTGATGATCATATCAAGTACCTTCAAGCCGCAAGCGGTCAGCTAAACGTAACGGCCACCCGGGTATTGAGCGATCAGAAGACAACAAGCGAACCTGCTACAACTCCCGTCGAGCCATCCGGCAACACTACCGTACAGTCCGGTCTCTTCGTCAGATATGCTGCATATCGAGCCTAGGGATGGTCACGTCGACCCTAATAACTCAATAAGTCGTGCCGGTGAATGGTCTATAACAGATCGAGAAACTACTGATAACACTTATCAGCAAATCTCAGCAGCCCTGGCCAGGGACTTGCTGTTATAACCAGTCGGGCACAGCACAGCATCAACTCCCAATACCGGGAGAGACGAAACGCCTCCTATCGCTCATCGTCTTCATGTGTCTCGGGACTGTACCCAATGGCCACCTGTTTGCACGACTCAGTAGAGCCGTGGTAGGGTGGTAAAAAGTACAGTGGGAGAACACACAAGGCTCTATGATGATCTCGGGTCTACAGACTAACCTGTACCAGTGTCACCTGAGAACTGCTATCCGACGATAGATATAATTCCATATAGGAGTTCTCGGTGAGTCCGTCCAGTGTACCCAGTCACCACTGAGCACCCGTATATGATCTTGATGTCAAACATCGATGAATGTGGGAATATTCATCGCCCATCGTATGGGTCTAGTATCATATACGCTAGTCTACTCTGGTATATCGATGCCCCGTCTCGATACACATCCGACTAGGGACATTTCAGGATATGCTTATAGACTACAGATGTCCCACTAGTATGATCTCCATCATAATCAGAGTAGTCAAGCCGATATCCTCAGGGCTTTATCAGCATGTATGAATGAATAAAAGCATGATCAAATCAACATGTCAGATAAAGAATAACCAGATAGCATACTATCATGTCGAGCAAGAATGCAAACTGAATATATATACATGTATAGATACATCCACTATCACATAATGGCCTCTAGGGCATACATATATCCAACAACTTGGTCGGGGCTAAGGAGTGAGGCTGTCTATTAAGTTTACCCGGCGAGTATCCGCGTACGCTACGTGATTGCGACGGACTTTTGATCACATCAAAATTCCGTGGCAACCGATCAAGTGAGACTAAACTGCTATGCTTATAACATTCATTCAGTTATCTCATAACTACTTGTGAATTCCAATTATTGTATCACATTCCGAATAAGATAGAAAATGTTAAACTTTTCGATCGAACAATCGAACACCCAAGTTTTCCCGAAACAGATCAACACATGAAACAAGTCTAAAAACATTCAGTTCATGCCTCAGTACCAACGGTCCAGCCGTAGAAGGGTCAAGCCAACGCCTCACATGTGGCACGCCGTACTGCCCCAAACCCGGAGGTTCAAAGGGCAGTTCAAGACGGTCACATAATCGAGTTAAGGTTTGTTGTCTTCTAGAGGGACCATCGCGTTACTTGCACTACTTAGAACGTCTTTAAACCTCGGAAAAATCCAACACTTGGAAATTTTCCGGCAGGGGAAAGATTGGGTATTTATATCCGGTCGAACTTTTTAACATATTCAAAAATTATCCGGAAAGCCACACAGACAAAATTTGATACTCCGATCGAAACACCGAATCCCCAAAACAACCCCAGAAAATTCAACTCTTGAATAAATATTAAAAATTCCCATAAAAGTCAGCACCAGAAAAGAGGAATTACTGTGCAAAATTTATTGTGCATTGTGAACATACGGCGGCGGAACCGCAGCGGAAGGCATGCTTCTGCCGCGTTTCCGCGGCGGTTTAGACGTATCATGAGCTCGTTTTGCACCATAATTCTTATATCTTCCTGCTGAATTTTTTAAGAATTTTTAATCTGGAAAAAACCCAGTTTTTAGAAAAAGTCTAGAGAGCAATATTAGGGGTACGGTTTCGGTTCGATCGGATTTCTAACTCCGTCTACCCGTCGCCTAAGGCTCTAGCTAGGCTCTGATACCACTGTAGGGTTCCTAGTCACACTAATGAGGTCTCACAAGGCATCCACCATTCCAATTTCAAATTTTACGAGTGCCGAGAAACCCTAATACGGATCGTTGGCTAGATATATAGGCGAACACATGCAACTAGTAAACTACTTTACTAAGAGAACGGAAATACAACCTTTGTAGATCCGGTCCTCCACCTCCATAGCTCCGCAATGAAGTCTCCTCGCTGTCCAAATGGAAACCCGGGATCTAGCGTCAGCTTCATCGGAGAAATGGGCGGGCAAGGTCGTCGGCTTCGTGCCGAAGATGATCTACGTCGAGGCATCACTAGATCAAGCTCCCACTTCACCAAGTCATGAAACTTGTGAAGAGAACACCCTATACTACTTGGAAAGAGGTAGAGGATGAAGAAATAGGAAGTGGGTTCACTTTAGAATTGGATTTCTCACTCTTTTCATCAAGTTGCCATTGATGGAGGCAAGCTTCTTCATGTGAAGAAAAAGAAGAAGAAGATCAAAAATTATGATAAGTTCTATTCAAAATAGAAAATAAATGAATACTTATCATAATCCAACCATGGTCAAGTGTAGAGAATGAACTAGGGTTTAGTGGAATGGTTAGGGTTAAGCATGAGACAAATATGGTCACTTAGTCAAAGCTTCATGAAGCTTCAACTAGCATCCAAAGAAAGCCACCATTCATTTATTTTGCAAAATAAATAAACAAAATAAATAAATGATAAAGAAAAAGAAAACCCTAACCATTACAAAACCATGGTTTAAACTTTACACAAACTCAAGTTAGCTTGTATCATCAAACATGACACAAACTTGTGTACAAAAGTATATCACATATACATTGTGCACTTCAAATGAGAAAATCCTTTTAAAAATGAACCAATACTAGTTAATGCAAAGTAATATATCAAATATATAATTATACATTAAATCATTAAATCAACACTTGATTTAACGATCCGGTCATATCGCATATAACCAACTAGTATCCAATGTATCGGTTTATCGAATCAATCCTTGAATCGATAACTAGGTTATATCGCATACAACCAATCGATACATTCATCGCGAGAATGGAATACGGTATCACATACACGCATTATTCTCGGTCCTGCACATATCTCATATGCGCTCCTATTTCGTTTCGCTTGAGCCAGGAAACCTCTGTGTAGGACTCTAAAGACTCGTCAATACGCCGGCAGTAGATGATGATCATATCAAACACCCACAAGCCGCAAGCGGTCTGCTAATCGTAACGGCCACCCGGGTATTGAGCGATCAGAAGATCGACGAGCAAGCCCGCTCATACTCCTGTGAATCCAACCAGTAACACTTTCCGTATAGTCCGGTCTCGTCGTCTGATATGTCGCATATCTCGCCCAGGGGTGGTAAACGTCAGACCCCAATAGCTTGATAAGTCATGTCGATATGAGGTCTATAACAGTTCGAGAAACTACTGGTAACACTTACCAGTAAATCTCAGCAACCCTGGCCAGGGATTTCCGGTTATAGCCAATCGAACACAGCGCAACATCAACTCCCTATACCGGGAGAGACGAATCCCCTCCTATCGCTCATTGCCTCCATGTGATTCGGGACTGTACCCAAAAACCACCGTTTTGCATGCCCTCTTGGACATGGTAAGGTGGAAATCAAAGCACAATGGGAACCACACAAGACTCTATGACGATCTCGGGTCAACAGACTACTCTGTACCAGTGTCACCAGAGAACTGCCATCTGACGTAAGGTATAATACCATCTGGGAGTTCTCGGCGAGTCCGTCCAGTGTACCCAGTCTCCACTGAGCACCCGTACATCATCTCCGATGTCAAACACCAATGGATATGGGATCATCCATCGCCCATCTGTATAGGTCGAGAAGGTATACGCTAGTCTACACTGGTATATCGATGCCCCGTCTCGATACACCCACGACTAGGGACCTTGAAGGATGTACTTATAGACTACCATGTCCCCACTAGTATGATCCGTATCACAGTCCAGGTAGTCAAGTACACATCCTAAGGGCTTTACCAACATGTAACAGAGGGACAATCAGTGTACACGTTAAGGTAAAGAGCAACCAGATAGCATACTATCATGTCGAGCAAGAAAGTCCTCCCTATATATGTCCAAGCATCCACTACAATATACATCCTATGTATAGTAATGGCCTCTAGGGCATACATATAACTAACAGGCCTTTTCCTCATCGAATAAGGTGCAGGATATATCATATATACCGCTGTGCAAAGCAAGAACTGTAGCTACCTGTTTTATTTTTGTTTTGAAATTCGATTCCACAACAACTTTAGGTTTCTTTTCTTTCATTAATCTCATTAATGAAGTCCCATCATGTAAGTACCTAAACATCAAAGATAAATACGACATACACTTATGCCATCCGCATTCGCCTCGATGTCCCCTCGTGCACCGTTAGGTTAGGTAACTAACGACAGAGCGGGGCAGGGCTAGCGCGGGTGTAAAACATAAGTAACGTCTATATAATATATCATATATACTATATACAGTATCTATCACAGCATATCGAATGATCACATCACAGATATCGCAGCAGAAGAAACATATGAAACATTGGATATACTAGGACGTCCGTGTTTTCAATACGAGCCAGTATAAAATACGGATTCCACGGTCGTGATGAATAGCCAAACTCACACCCCTAGACCCCTACGAGAGCAGCAAGCAACCCTACCAATTCTAGAGTTAGGAGACCCGGACTCGACTCCTCGAGTTGGTCTCCCACTGGACTCCAGAACCCGGTTACTTGTGCCCTCCTCCTTAGGTCTATCCTAGTGCGGAAAAGTAAATAATATACAAAAGGTGACATCTTCCGCAACCTGGAAGTGCCCTAATAAAAGAATATTACATACAAGTTTTTACATGAATGAAAATGAAAAACACTCATCTCACATAAAAAAAACCCCGGCTATTCAAACACGATGATCCAATATAACATATCCAGCAACACATAACATCACATGTCATCAACGTAAGTAAACATGTGTATCCCAATTGTCGTTGACATATAGCAACGAAACCAGGGATATCACATATTACACTTATGGTCACAGAAAAGAAAGTGTAAAACTACAACATTTGGAATCCGCAACCTGCATAGACATCACATGCATAATCAAATGAATTCCTTAGACATCGCATGCCTAACAATTATAAACCCCGCATTTTAGTCTCTTTATCGAAAACTCTTTTCAATATCAACTCGGGCAATTCAACAGGATTCCCGACATTTTGATCGAATGCTCGTCGCAAACTTTATTAGGCGGCCGCACCCCCGATGCCGTCGACGAAGTGCACCAAGGCGGAACACCGCTGCCGCGAGCACCCGAACGGATGCTTTCGGCGACGGGGTTCTCCTACAGTCACTTGGTCGGGGATATGGGGTGTAGCTGTCTATTAAGTTTACCCGGTGAGTATCCGCGTACGCTAGGTGATTGCGACGGACTTTTGATCGCATCAAAATTCCGTGGCAACCGATCAAGTGAGACTAAAATGCTATCTTTATAACATTCATTCAGTTATCTCATAACTATTTGTGGATTCCAAATATTGTATCACATTCCAGATAAACAGAAAATGTTAAACTTTCCGATCGAACAGTCAAACACCCAAGTTTTCCCGAAACAGCTCAACACATGAAATAAGTTTAAGAACATTCACTTCGTGCCACTGTACCAACGGTCCAGCCGTAGAAAGGTCAAGCCAACGCCTCACATGTGGCACGCCGTACTACCCCAAACCCTAAGGTTCAAAGGGCAGTTCAAGACGGTCACATAATCGAGTTAAGGTTTGTTGTCTTCTAGAGGGTCCATCGCGTTACTTGCACTACTTAGAACGTTTTCAAACTACGGAAAAATCCAACACTTGGAAATTTTCCGGCAGGGGAAAAATTGGGTATTTATATTCGGTCGAACTTTTTAACATATTCAAAAATTATCCGGAAAACACATAGACGAAGTTAAATAAACCGATCGAATCATCGAATCCCCAATACAACCCAGAAAACTCAACTCTTGAGTAGAAGTTAAAAATTCCCAGAAAATACAGCACAAAAATATAGGAATTACTGTGCAATTTTCAAAACCTGATGTGACTTCTTGGCCGCGGAACCGCCGCACGAGCCAGGCTCTTGCCGCGGTTCCGCCGCGCCTTAGTCGAATTAGCCACTCGAATTTCACAGTAACTCCTAAAAACGCCTGCTGATTTTTCTGCATATTTTTAATTTGGAAAAATCCACTTTTTCAGAAAAAGTCCAGAGAGGTTTAAAAGTTAGGGTTTCGGGGTTCGATCGGATTTCTAACATCGTCTACACATCGCCTAAGGCTATAGCTAGGCTCTGATACCACTGTAGGGTTCCTAAGCACACTAATGAGGTCTCACAAGGCATCAATCATGCCAAATTCAAATTTTACAAGTGCCGAGAAACCCTAATGCGAGATCGTAAACTAGAGGATAGGCGAAACATCAAGCAAGTTAACATCTTAACTACTAAGTGAACGGAAATACAACCTTTGTAGATCCGGTCCTCCACTTCCTTGGCTCCGTGTTGACATCCCTCCGCTGCGATCGTCGGATCCCGGACTCTAGCGATGGTTTCGTCGAAGAAATGATCGGGCTAGGTCGTCGACTTCGATGCCGAAGATGATCTACGTCGAGGCAACTCAAGATCAAGCTCCAACTTCACCAAGTCATGAAACTTGTGAAGAAAACACCCTATACTACATGGCAAGTGGTAGAGGATGAAGAAATAGGAAGTGGGTTCACTTTGGATTTGGATTTCTCACTTGGAATCATCACTTGATTATTTCTTGCAAGGGTTTTCTTTTTCTCTCTTGAAGAAGAAGAAGCAAAAGCATGAAAAAGAATAATGAATTAAAATAAAATCAAGTGATGGTTATCATTTTGCAACCATGGTTAAGTGTAGAGAATAAACTAGAGTTTAGTTAAAATGGTTAGGTTAAGAATAAAACCAAATGGCTTAGACTTTGTCAAAGGTGTCATGAAGCTTCAAGTCAAAGTGAGAAAGCCACCACCATTTTGTTTTAGTTTCTTGCCAAAAATAAATAAATGAAATAAATAAATAAGGAAAATGAAACCCTAACCATTAACTAAACATGGTTTAAAATAAACACAAACCCAAGTTTGCATGTATCATCAAACATGATACAAACTAGTGCACAAACACATATCATATATACAATGTGCACATTCAAGTGAAATAATCAATCTTAAGTGAACCAATACTAGTTAATGTAAAGTAATATATCAAATATATAATTATACACTAAATCATTAAATCAACACTTGATTTAACGATCCGGTCATATCGCATATGATCGACTAATATCCAATGTATCGACTTATCGAATCAATCCTCGATTCGATAACTAGGTTATATCACATACAACCATTCGATACATTCATCGCGAGAATAGAATACGGTATCACATACACGCATTATTCTCGGTCCCACACATAACTCATATGCGCTCCTATTTCGTTTCGCTTGACCCAGGAAACCTCCGTGTAGAACTCTAAAGACTCGTCAATACGCCGGCAGCAGGTGATGATCATATCAAACACCCACAAACTGCAAGCGGTCTGCTAAACGTAACGGCCACCCGGGTATTGAACGATCAGAAGATCGACGAGCAAGCCCGCTCATACTCCTGTGAATCCAGCCAGTAACACTTACCGTACAGTCCGGTCTCGTCGTCTGATATGTCGCATTTCTAGCCTTGGGGTGGTAAACGTCAGACCCCAATAGCTCGATATGTCGTGTCGATATGAGGTCTATAACAGTTCTAGAAACTACTGGTAACACTTACCAGTAAATCTCAGCAACCCTGGCCAGGGATTTCCGGTTATAGCCAATCGAACACAGCGCAACATCAACTCCCTATACCGGGAGAGACGAATCCCCTCCTATCGCTCATTGCCTCCATGTGACTCGGGACTGTACCCAAAAACCACCGTTTTGCATGCCCTCCTAGACGTGGTAAGGTGGAAATCAAAGCACAATGGGAATCACACAAGACTATGACGATCTCGGGTCAACAGACTACTCTGTACCAGTGTCACCAGAGAACTGCCATCTGACGTAAGGTATAATACCATCTGGGAGTTCTTGGCGAGTCCGTCCAGTGTACCCAGTCTCCACTGAGCACCCGTATATCATCTCTGATGTCAAACACCAATGGATATGGGATCATCCATCGCCCATCTGTATGGGTCGAGAAGGTATACGCTAGTCTACTCTGGTATATCGATGCCCCGTCTCGATACACCCACGACTAGGGACCTTGGAGGATGTACTTATGGACTACCATGTCCCCACTAGTATGATCCACATCATAGTCCAGGTAGTCAAGAACACATCCTAAGGGCTTTACCAACATGTAACAGAGAGACAATCAGTGTACACGTTAAGGTAAAGAGCAACCCGATAGCATACTATCATGTCGAGTAAGAAAGTCCTCCCTATATATGTCCAAGCATCCACTACAATATACATCCTATGTATAGTAATGGCCTCTAGGGCATACATATAACTAACAATCTCCCACTTGCACTAGGGCCATCTGATAGCAGTGGTTGTCGTATCTCATACTCAACCATCCCATAAAAGTCTCTCTCTGGGAAAAGGCCTTTATGAGTGGATCCGCCGTGTTGTCCTCTGAGTCTACTCTCCTAACCTCGATCTCCTTAGGGATCAACCATCTCCATGATCAGGTGATACTGCCTTAGAATATATCTAGATCACTGATGGGACGGACGTTCGTTGGCATAAGCCACAACTCTATTGTCACACAATGGGAGGAACTAAGTTCATCTCATGAACAAATATACATCCAGACTGCCTCTTTGGTAGCATCTTAAATAGCGATGTATCCAGCCTTTATCGTCTAGTATGTCACGGTATCTAGCATGGAACTCTTCCAACATACCGTCCCTTTACTGAGGGTAAAGACAATGCCTGTGACTGACATTCAGTCGTCCTTATCACCCTGGAACCTTTCCAGTGATTTTCCCCAAGATCAATTGATATTGTCTCACTACAACTAGTGAGTATCCTAATATCCAATTAGATCTATCTCATAGATCAGAACCCAGGATTTAGCAGGTATCACTTTGATCCTATGTGGAGAATCATTGTGATAAGCGGAGATTGACCGAGCGTAGTATAGGAAACTCTTTTCTTATCAAGAGTATGTCATCCACGTACTCTACGAGGATCACCACCATACTCCCTATTACCCTTTTGTATATACAATGTTCATCTACCATTTTGATGAAGTCAAACTTTTTAACAACTAGATCAAAACAGACGTTCCCACTCCGTGATGTCTGCTTTATCCTATAAAGCAACTTGCACACGTTTTCGCTGCTCCCACTGTCTACGATGCCCTCTGGCTGTGTACTTACAGACGTTCTCTTCTAAAACATCATTTAGAAAAGCAGTCATGACACCCAACCACCAGATATCGTAGTCATGGTATGTAGCCGTGGCAAGTAGGATCTGGATGGACTTAAGCATAGATCCTTAGAAAAGGTTTCAACATAATCCATACCTGGTCAATGATGCAAACCTTTTACAAGTCTAGCTTTGAAAGTCTCAACTTTTCCATGTACACCAAGTAATCTTCTCAAGATATAGTTGCTCCTGATGGGGATTTAACCCTTCAGATAAAGCAACAAAAGTCCATACTTTGTTGGTGTATAAGGATTCCATCTCAGATCACTAAGCATCCAGCCATTCTTATAGAGTCTTACTCCTGATGGCCAGCTCGAAACTAGTTGGGTCATCATCTCATGATGCAATTCTCGCTCCCACTGTCATAGAGAAACCGAAGTATCACTCAGGTGGGGGAGGAACCCTACTAGATCGGCGGAGAGGCTGAGGTTCGTTGGTTACTATTGAATCCTTTGGTTCTATCAAATCATCTGTTGTAGTTTGTATAGCTGGAACCTTTCCAGTTCTACATAACAGACCTGGCCTCGAGCTTGTCCTGATTTTTCTTTTAGACATAGGCCGGTCAACCCCAAATCTTAACTAGCATAAGACATGGGCTCTTCCCATACCATATCTCATATGGAGTGGTAGGCTACTGATTTGATTTCAACCCTATTTAATAGGTATGCAGCTTCTCAAGTGCATAACTCCCAAAAGGAAATAGGTAACTCAGTAGTACTCATGATAGAGCACACCATATCACATAGGGTGCTATTGCTCCACCCCGATATACCATCGTACTATGGTGTATACGGAGGAGTAATGCTCAGAGAGAATCTCATTTTTCTTTAGAATAATCCAGGAATTCCGTGCTCAAGTATTCTCCTCCTTAATCACATCAAAGGACATAATACTTATACCCGTTTTGGTTCTCTACTTCCAACTTATATTCTGTGAATATCTCAAAAGGTTCAAACCTGTGTTTCAACAGGAACATATGTCTGAATCTTGAGAGATCATCAGAGAATGTAATGAAGTACAAAGAACCGGTCTTGGTATGTGTAGACAGGGGATCTTCATACATCAACATGTATTATCCCAAAAGTTCACCAACTCTTTCTCTGTTTCCATTAAACAGAGCTATGGTCATCTTATCTTTGTGACATGACTGGCAAGTTTCATAAGATGTAATTTCAAACAGATTTAAATATGCATCTATATGTAACTTCAGCTAGTCGGGTCGCATTGATATGACCTAGTCTACAATACCTCAAGAAGGATTTGTTCATTTCTGAACTCTTCCTCTTGTGTGTGTTCCGTATACTAAGAACTGTAGTTTGATTTAGAACATTAATGTTTTTAGATAACGTGCCTGAACTGATCAACTTTTGATATAGGAAATGTTCAAAACATTATCCAACAATACAAAATTTTATCATTTCTTTACTAATAAAGAGACTGATATGATTTTGTATATCAGGTTCGGTATCTAATAACATTCGTTCAGAATCAATGTATTGGTAATACAGGGTGACAGTGACCAACAGACTTGGCTGCAACACTTGCCCCGTTTTCTGTCTCATGAAACTTATCACCCGTTCTCAGTTCTCTACCTTTCTGTAGCCCATGTAACAGATTACATATGCGGGATCCTGATCCGGTATCAAATACCCAGGACGCAGAGGATACTGAGAAACGGTTCTTTATAATGAACACACCCGAAAGAGATGCATCACAAGCACTTTCTTCGTTTGGGCGGCATAAGAATTCTGGTATTCCCCTATTTCTTGCTCGGTCTTATAACAATTATAAGTTGGAGCGGGACCAACGTTCCCCAGCTCAGTATAACAAGCGGGTTCGGTCAATATTCCGTATTATTATCTTGATTAAGGCGTGACATGGTCGCTACCTGGAAAGAGAGAAAAGAAAACACTCAGCGTGCGCTCTTGCAAGAATAGATTGGTTATTATTTTATCTAATCATGATGGCTCCCACTGTTTTTATCAAATCTTCTTTCAAACCCTAAAAGGAAAGACTAGCCGGGATTAATTACACGCTACAAGTTCGCCAATCTTTCAGCCAGGCCAGTGTCGGTACTTTGAGGGAGGTCCCCCGTGCTTTCGCACGAACCTAATTAATGTAAACCTCATTTTCCCAGAGGCGTAACCTCGTTGACACCTTTCTAGACACCTACTTGATCGGCTAATTGTAAAGTGTAAAACTCTCCCAGGAGTAACTCTTACTCGCAGCGGGTATCGGGATCCAACTATCTCATAGAAGGTATGCAATCTCATTGCAAATTTCAACACTTGAAATTCCCGATAATTTTTCCCCTAACCTTCTATGACCTTGACAAAGGCCAACAAACCATAAGATGCTAGTCAAGTTCAACCCGTCATTTCCTAATTGAATTAAACCCACCCGCACGACCCTTGACAAAGGCCAACAAGGTCGCACGACTACCCTAACCCAATCTGCATCATATGCATAAGCAGATAAGCACCAGTCAGCTACCGCACACTACGCCTTGACAAAGGCCAACAAACGCAGCACGAATACTAACTACTACTTATCTGAAATGACGGAGGGCTACGACAGGTTTTTCTTAAAACCTATTGCGTAATGAACTTGATATCGTTGTAGAATCAAATGATTTTAAAATGGAGTGTTTTTTAGGCTTTTCTAGTTTTGCTAAAGGGGTCACTCCCGGTGAAGGGATCGTCGGCCCTTTCCTCGTCGAATGAGGTGCGGGATATATCATATATATCACTGTGCAAAGCAGAAATTATAGAAGCAATCAAAAGACAAACCGAGTGTGTAGCATCTGCCAGTTATTGCTAAAGGGGTCACTCCCGGTGAAGGGATCGTCGGCCCTTTCCTCATCGAATAAGGTGCAGGATATATCATATATACCGCTGTGCAAAGCAAGAACTGTAGCTACCTGTTTTATTTTTGTTTTGAAATTCGATTCCACAACATCTTTAGGTTTCTTTTCTTTCATTAATCTCATTAATGAAGTCCCATCATGTAAGTACCTAAACATCACAGATAAATACGACGTACACTTATGCCATCCGCATTCGCCTCGATGTCCCCTAGTGCACCGTTAGGTTAGGTAACTAACGACAGAGCGGGGCAGGGCTAGCGCGGGTGTAAAACATAAGTAACGTCTATATAATATATCATATATACTATATACAGTATCTATCACAGCATATCGAATGATCACATCACAGATATCGCAGCAGAAGAAACATATGAAACATTGGATATACTAGGACGTCCGTGTTTTCAATACGAGCCAGTATAAAACACGAATTCCACGGTCGTGATGAATAGCCAAACTCACACCCCTAGACCCCTACGAGAGCGGCAAGCAACCCTACCAATTCTAGAGTTAGGAGACCCGGACTCGACTCCTCGAGTTGGTCTCCCACTGGACTCCAGAACCCGGTTACTTGTGCCCTCCTCCTTGGGTCTATCCTAGTGCGGAAAAGTAAATAATATACAAAAGGTGACATCTTCCGCAACCTGGAAGTGCCCCAATAAAAGAATATTACATACAAGTTTTTACATGAATTAAAATGAAAAACACTCATCTCACATAAAAAAAACCCGGCTATTCAAACACGACGATCCAATATAACATATCCAGCAACACATAATATCACATGTCATCAACGTAAGTAAACATGCGTATCCTAATTGTCGTTGACATATAGCAACGAAACCAGGGATATCACATATTACACTTACGGTCACAGAAAAGAAAGTGTAAAACTACAACAGTTGGAATCCGCAACCTGCATAGACATCACATGCCTAATCAAATGAATTCCTTAGACATCGCATGCCTAACAATTATAAACCCCGCATTTTAGTCTCTTTATCGAAAACTCTTTTCAATATCAACTCGGGCAATTCAACAGGATTCCCGACATTTTGATCGAATGCTCGTCGCAAACTTTATTAGGCAGCCGCACCCCCGATGCCGTCGACGAAGTGCACCAAGGCGGAACACCGCTGCCGTGAGCACCCGAACGGATGCTTTCGGCGACGGGGTTCTCCTACAGTCACTTGGTCGGGGATATGGGGTGTAGCTGTCTATTAAGTTTACCCGTCGAGTATCCGCGTATGCTACGTGATTGCGACGGACTTTTGATCGCAACAAAATTCCGTGGCAACCGATCAAGTGAGACTAAAATTCTATGTTTATAACATTCATTCAGTTATCTCATAACTATTTGTGGATTCCAAATATTGTATCACATTCCAGATAAACAGAAAATGTTAAACTTTCCGATCGAACAGTCAAACACCCAAGTTTTCCCGAAACAGCTCAACACATGAAATAAGTTTAAGAACATTCACTTCGTGCCACTGTACCAACGGTCCAGCCGTAGAAGGGTCAAGCCAACGCCTCACATGTGGCACGCCGTACTACCCCAAACCCTAAGGTTCAAAGGGCAGTTCAAGACGGTCATATAATCGAGTTAAGGTTTGTTGTCTTCTAGAGGGTCCATCGCGTTACTCGCATTACTTAGAACGTTTTCAAACTACGGAAAAATCCAACACTTGGAAATTTTCCGGCAGGGGAAAAATTGGGTATTTATATCCGGTCGAACTTTTTAACATATTCAAAAATTATCCGGAAAACACATAGACGAAGTTAAATAAACCGATCGAATCATCGAATCCCTAATACAACCCAGAAAACTCAACTCTTGAGTAGAAGTTAAAAATTCCCAGAAAATACAGCACAAAAATATAGGAATTACTGTGCAATTTTCAAAACCTGATGTGACTTCTTGGCCGCGGAACCGCCGCACGAGCCAGGCTCTTGCCGCGGTTCCGCCGCGCCTTAGTCGAATTAGCCACTCGAATTTCACAGTAACTCCTAAAAACGCCTGCTGATTTTGTTAGGTCCACGTTACCTCTCCCGGTACTTTCGGGGTTGCGGAAACGGTAAAACAAAATTTTTTCTAAACTTTGTAACATGGACCGTAAAAGCCGGATCTTTGCTAAACAATACACTAGCATCCTAACTTGAGATGTATCTACTCGGTTAGGGGTTATACCTAACTTGAACTCCTTGAAACCTAGTAGAGGTTGATGGTTCTTTCCTCGTAGCCTTCTTCCGTCAAAGATGGATCCACCTGAGGGTTCAACCTTCGGGCTCTTTCTCGAACTTAGAGTGAACTAGGATCTCCGGCTTGCTAAACCTTGAACCCTAGAGAGAGTAGAGAGTATCTATGGGGTGTTTCTCTTTCAAGGAGAGGGATTCTCAACACATGAGAAGGATTCTCCTTGAGCTTGAGGAAGAAGAAGATGAAGTGAGGAGAGAGAATCAATATGATAGAATGAGCTCATTTTCCTTTTGCAACCATAACAAAAGGAAAAAGAATTATCTAATTAATAATAATAATTCAAAATGAAATAGATGATGGTTGTTTTTGAAATGACCACTATCATCACTTCATTAAATGAATGTAAGCTAGAATCAAGGAGTATCCTTGCAAAGTAATGATGATGGTCAAACATTCAACCATGGTCAACAAGTCAACCATGGTCAACAAGTCAACAAAACCAACCATGACACAATTTCATTTAATTACTATTATTAATTGATATTTCATAAATCCATTAGGGTTTGGAAAAAGACGACTGTCAACTGTGCATACGCACCCGTTCCGAAACCCTAATGAAAGACCTCTTCCTCCGCCTCAAACAACTGTGCATACACACCTGCATTCTCGTTCCGAGGAACAAGAATACTGAGAGATAAAAGCAACCCCAAAACATATACCAGTATCTAACTCAAACCAGAGCCTGCTAGTATAAACCGTCCGGACTCCAAATGTGCACAAGTGCGCGGATGAGAACGAACCCTGCCGCAAAACCATGTGACCTCTACTCAGTTTTGCCCAGAGGCGAATAGCCCTCTGTGTGGGACTCTTAAGACTCGACACTACGCTGGCAATGGGTTTAAGCACAGACCACAAGCGGCACTAGCTGTGCGTAACGGTCCCCAGGTAGATGCCGATAAGAAGACTGACGAGGTAAAACCCATCTGAACTCCTACTGAGTCTGAATGTGACATTCTCCGTACAGTCCGGTCTGTTCGTCTGATACATCGCATGTCGGGCCTAGGGGGGCGGCAAGCGTCAGACCCCTAATAGCGGTACAAGTCGTGTCGGAGTGAAGCCCAGAACACCCTGAGATAGCACTGGAACCTACCAGTATATCTCGCTTGCCCTGGCCAGGGACTACTTGTGTAATGGCTCTCCTAGACACAGCGCGATGTCAACCCCCAATACCGGGAGAGACGAATCCTGTCTAACCGTCACTGCCTCCAAGTGCTTCGGGACTGCTCCCAACTACTACCTGTTTGCACGACTCAAAAGAGCCGTGGTAGGGTAGTAATCAAAGAACAGTGGGAACACACTCGAGGCGGAGTGACAGTGTCAAGTCAGCGGACTAAGCTGTACTCATGTCACCTGGGAACTGATAACTGACGATAGGTATAATACCAACCATCAGTTCCCGACGAGTCATGTCCAGTGTACTCGTAACCTAACGAGCACCCGCATACTATCTCAAGTACGACGTACCGACGGCTGTGGGACAGACCGTCTCCCGTGCTGGGATGAGAAGCGCATACGCTAGTCTACTCCGGAGCATCGATGCCCTATCTCGATACTCCCACGACCAGGGACGTGTATAAGGATGTGCTTGTAGATTACCCAGCCCCCACGAGTGTGATCGCCATCACAACTCCGGTAATCAAGCAAAGATCCTAAGGGCTCTACTAATGCGTATAGGTGATATAATAAATAAACACACAAGTACACATTAATGCAGAGACGAACCAAGTAGCATACTACTATATTGAGCAAGATTGTCTGTACAACTGTGAATATCCCAAGCTTCCATCAAGTAATATACATACTAGTATGATACAGTAATGGCCTCTAGGGCATATACACTAACAATCTCCCACTTGCACTAAGGCCATGTACTGGCGTATCGAAGACCTATCATCTCGATCAGCCGCTCGAACTGAGTCTGGGGTAAAGCCTTCGTGAATGGGTCCGCAGTGTTGTTCTTTGTCTCCACTCTCCGCACCTCGATCTCCTGGCGATCAATGATCTCCCTGATCAGGTGATACCGCCTTAAGATGTGCCTGGATTTTTGATGGGACCTTGGTTCCTTCGCTAAAGCTATAGCCCCATTGTTATCGCAATACAAAGGTATTGGGTCAACAATGGACGGAACCACCTGAAGTTCACTAATGAACTTCTTCATCCAGACCGCCTCTTTTGCGGCATCGCTTGCAGCAATGTATTCAGCCTCCATCGTCGAGTCTGCGACGGTATCCTGCTTGGAACTCCTCCAACATACCGCCCCTCCGTTGAGGGTAAACACAAACCCGAGACAGACTTGCTGTCATCTTTGTCACTCTGGAAGCTTGAATCGGTAAAGGACTCGACCCTGAGGTCTCCATTACCGTAAACCAGGAACATCTCCTTAGTCCTTCTCAGGTACCTGAGAATGTTCTTCACTGCTGTCCAGTGGTCCTCCCCTGGGTCTGACTGATACCGGCTTACCGCGCTCAATGCGTAAGCTACATCTGGTCTTGTACATAGCATCGCATACATTATAGATCCTACCGCCGAAGCGTAGGGTATAGTGCTCATGCGAACCCTCTCCTCGTCAGTCTTAGGAGACATCTTCTTAGAGAGGGTAATTCCGTGCAATGCGGGTATGTTACCGCGCTTGGAACCCTCCATACTAAATCTCTTTAGTACGGTACCTGGACTGCGAAAGTCCCAATAGTTTCTTGGATCTATCTCTATAGATCTTGATCTCCAGAATGTACGAGGCATCACCCAGGTCTTTCATGGAGAACCTTTGTGACAAAAATAGCTTGACCGATTGTAGCATAGGAATATCATTTCCTATCAAAAGAATGTCGTCCACATACAAGACTAGGAATACGACAGTTCGTCGTACTATCTTCTTATACACACAGGGTTCATCTTCGTTCTTGATGAAATCAAATTCCTTGATTGCCTCATCAAAACAGATGTTCCAGCTCCGCGATGCCTGCTTTAATCCATAAATGGATTTAAGCAACTTGCACACCTTTCCGCTGCTCCCACTGTCTACGAAACCTTCTGGTTGATCCATGTAAACGCACTCTTCCAAACAACCGTTTAGGAAAGCCGTTTTAACATCCATCTGCCAGATTTCATAGTCATGGAAGGCAGCAATGGCAAGTAGGATCCGAATGGATTTGAGCATAGCCACCGGAGAAAAAGTTTCATCATAGTCCAAACCAGGTCTTTGACGAAAACCTTTTGCAACGAGTCTAGCTTTATAGGTTTCCACCTGCCCATCTACACCAAGTTTTCTTTTGTAGATCCATTTGCATCCAACGGGTTTTACCCAAGGTGGAGCAATATCCAAGGTCCACACTTTATTGGCGTACATGGACTCCATTTCGGATTGCATTGCTTCCTGCTACTTATCAGAGTCCCTACTGATAATGGCCTGCCTGAAACTGGTAGGGTCATCTTCTTCCAAGATGCAATCCTCTCGATCCCCGTCTATGAGAAAACCGTAGTATCTCTCGGGCGGATGAGAAATCCTACCAGATCTGCGGAGTGGCTGATGTTCGTCTGGGGTTATAGAATCTAGCGGTTCCTCCAAATTTTCAGTTACATTTTGTGGTCGCTGAATTTCTTCCAGTTCTACCGAACTCCCACTAGTTTCTTTTGCAAGAAACTCCCTTTCTAAGAAGGTGGCGTGGTGAGATACAAACACCTTCTGTTCCTCAGTGTGGTAGAACAGATATCCCAGTGAGTTTTTAGGATATCCCACAAATTTACACAGAACTGATCGTGCCTCTAGCTTGTCCGGTTTCTGTGTCTTCACATAGGCCGGACAACCCCATATCTTAATAAACTTCAGACATGGTTTCTTACTGCTCCATATTTCATACGGAGTTTTAGGCACAGATTTGGACGGAACTTGATTCAAAAGGTATGACGCTGTCTGAAGCGCATGTCCCCAGAATGAAAGAGGTAACTCAGCACTACTCATCATGGAGCGAACCATATCCAATAGGGTACGATTCCTCCGCTCCGATACACCGTTGTGCTGTGGTGTATAAGGAGGTGTAAGCTGAGAGAGAATACCATTCTCTTTTAAGTAATCTAGGAATTCCGTGCTTAAGTACTCCCATCCCCTGTCAGACCGGAGGATCTTGATACTTTTTCCTGCCTGGTTCTCTACTTCGTTTCTGAATTCCTTGAATTTCTCAAAAGCTTCAGATTTGTGTTTCATCAGATATACATATCCGAACCTAGAGAGATCGTCAGTGAATGTGATGAAGTACGAGAACCCACCCCTTGCATGTATAGACATCGGACCACTACATCACTATGTACGAGTCCCAAGAGCTCTGCTGCTCTTTCTCCATGTCCGGTGAACGGAGATTTGGTCATCTTCCCTTTGAGACAAGACTGACAAGTTTCATAAGATGAAAACTCGAACGTATCCAAGAGTCCATCTTTATGCAACTTACTCAGTCTTTTCTCTCCGATATAACCAAGTCTACAATGCCACAAGTAGGATTCATTCGTATCTGAATTCTTCCTCTTGCGTGTGTTTTGTATATTGAGAACTGTATTCTGATTTAGAACGTAGATACCATTACACAGTGTACCCTCTGCAACCAGTACCTTATGAAGGTAAATGTTCATGATATTCTTTTCAAGAACAAAGTTATATCCATCTTTATCGAGTAATGAAACTGATATGATGTTGCAAACCATGGAGGGTACATAGTAGCAATCGTTCAAAATCATAGTCTTGCCATTTGGCAATACTAGGTGATATTCACCGACGGCTGCCGCATTAACTTGTGCTCCGTTCGCTACTCTGAGCGACATATCACCCGGTGCAACTTTCCTAATTTTTCTCAGTCCCTGTAATAAATTACAGATATGAGATCCTGATCCGGTATCAAGTACCCAGGAGGCAGGGCTGACCGTAAAACAGTTCTCAATTACAAGAACACCTGAAGTAGATGCAAAACCATGCTTCTTCTTCGACTGGGTATCCTGGAAATCCATACAATCCCCTTTCCCATTCTCATACTCATGACTGTTGTCACAAGTTAGAGCTGAACCAACTTTCCCCAGTCCCGAATAAGAATTCGGATCGGTCAAGCGATACATTTTATTATCTTGATTAGGGCGTGAAAAGGTTGCTGCCTGGAGAGAGAGAAAAGAAACACTCAGCGTATACTCTTGCAAGATTAGATTGGTTTATTAATTTATCTAACCAGGATGTCTCCCACTGTTTACTCAAATTCTTCTTAAAATCTTTTAAAAGAAGAACTAGTCAGGATTTTAATTCACGTCACAATACTTGCTTAACCTTTCAGCCAGGCTAGTGTCGGTACTTCGAGGGAGGTTTTCCAACGCTTTCGCGAAGTTCCTTAATTCAAGAACCTCTTTTCCCTGGGGGCGTAGCCCCGCTAACACCTTTCTAGACACCTACTAGGTTTATAGCATTGATCGTTTAGTGAAATAATCTCCCAAGAGTAATCCAACTCATCAGTGGGATCGGGATCCAACTATCATTGTGTGTTGACCTAGATGGAATCCACTCTAGTCACCACACTCCAGAAGGTATGCTAAATCTGCAAGTTTCAGTACTTTTGAAACTCCCGATGTGGTTTTTGCCCCTAGGACCTAAGTGACCTTGACGAATAATCAACAAATCAAAAGGTCCTAGTCAAGTTCAACCCGTCGTTATCCAGGATTGCATTAGACCCGCCCGCATGATCCTTGACGAATAATCAACAAAATCATGCGACCATCCTAACCAATCGCATCTATCAGTGCAACAGAAAATTATTACTCAGCTACCGTTCACTGTGTCTTGACGAATAATCAACAAACGCAGCACGAATACTAAGTATTAATTATCCGAAACGACGGAGGGCTACGGCTGGGCTTTTGGCGAAAAACCCGTTAATGTAATGAACTTGATATCGTTGAAGGAACCTGGTAATCTTTTTGAAAATATAGTGGCGAAAACTTTTGCTAAAGAGGTCACTCCCTGTGAAGGGATCTCGGCTCTTTCCTCGTCGAATGAGGTGCAGGATATTCCAAACTGAATACCTCGATGCAAAGCAAGAATAATCGACTATAGTGAAGTTATTACCCTGACGCAAACTTTTGTCCAAGGGGTCACTCCCGATGAAGGGATCTCAGCCCTTGCCTCGTCGACTGAGGTGCTGGGCATTCACAACCGAATACCGCGATGCAAAACAAAAATTGAACGTCCTTGCAATAACAGCTTTTTTTGAAAAATTGGTCCAACAACATCTTTTAGGTTTATTTTCTTGCATTAGTTCTTTTAATGCGTCCCATCATTTAAATCCTACCATTGCAGAAAACAACCAAAATATGACGTACGCTTATGCCAATCGCATTCCCCACTGGGCCCCGTCATCACCCGTTAGGTTACTTAACTAACGACAGAGCGGGGGCTGGGCTAGCGCGGCTGTAAAACATAAGCAATGCCTAAATAGTTATAAATATAGCAATGATAGACATTACAGATCACAGATGAATACATTGGATATACTAGGAGTCCGCAATTCGTTCGAGCCTGCAACGAAAAGCGGATTACACGGTCGCGGTGAATAGCCAAAACCCCACCCAAGACCCCTACGGGTGCGGCAAACTACCCGCCAAGTACCCGGTAGTTTGTGCACCCCTCCATGGGTCTATCCTAGGAGCAAAAACAGTAAAAAGAATTATACAATGACGGCTACAACCCCGACCCGGTTGTGCGGCCATACAAATAATATTATTACATCAATTTACATATTACAAATGAATGAAAGAAAAACAAAAGCTCATCTCACATCCACCCCGGCTATTCACCCGCGACAGTCCAACACATTCATATACACATTCCAATATCAAACACAGATCATAGAGATGTATAACCCCGACTAATCGACTTATAGCGATTAGCCGACGTTCAATACATACAAACATCACAGATATAACCAACATAGTCAAAATATAGTGAAGTTCGGAAAAAATACGGAATTATAGGCCCCCAAAAACAAATTTCTATTCTGGAAAATCTGGGCACATATAATATATCTCAAAAATCCAAAAACCAAACCAGAGATACACTGCACCAAAATCGAGGCAGAGAGGAGACAAGACGGCCGCGGATCCGCGGCAACATAACTTGCTGTTGCCGCGGAAACGCGGTCGTTTGGTCAGATCTCTGGCTCGTTTTTGGTGGTTATCTTTAAAAAACCCTGAGATGATTTTAGGTGAATAACAAATTTTGTTTTGACCAGAAAAAAATTTAACAGAAACTAGGGTTTTTGAAAAGTTTGGTTTTTGGATTTTTCGGTTCCGAACTTCGTTACACTTCACTACCTAGCTAGTTTATGTTTAGTTAGGCTCTGATACCACTGTTAGGTCCACGTTACCTCTCCCGGTACTTTCGGGGTTGCGGAAACGGTAAAACAAAATTTTTTCTAAACTTTGTAACATGGACCGTAAAAGCCGGATCTTTGCTAAACAATACACTAGCATCCTAACTTGAGATGTATCTACTCGGTTAGGGGTTATACCTAACTTGAACTCCTTCTTCTTGAAACCTAGTAGAGGTTGATGGTTCTTTCCTCGTAGCCTTCTTCCGTCAAAGATGGATCCACCTGAGGGTTCAACCTTCGGGCTCTTTCTCGAACTTAGAGTGAACTAGGATCTCCGGCTTGCTAAACCTTGAACCCTAGAGAGAGTAGAGAGTATCTATGGGGTGTTTCTCTTTCAAGGAGAGGGATTCTCAACACATGAGAAGGATTCTCCTTGAGCTTGAGGAAGAAGAAGATGAAGTAAGGAGAGAATCAATATGATAGAATGAGCTCATTTTCCTTTTGCAACCATAACAAAAGGAAAAAGAATTATCTAATTAATAATAATAATTCAAAATGAAATAGTTGATGGTTGTTTTTGGAATGACCACTATCATCACTTCATTAAATGAATGTAAGCTAGAATCAAGGAGTATCCTCACAAAGTAATGATGATGGTCAAACATTCAACCATGGTCAACAAGTCAACCATGGTCAACAAGTCAACAAAACCAACCATGACACAATTTCATTTAATTACTATTATTAATTGATATTTCATAAATCCATTAGGGTTTGGAAAAAGACGACTGTCAACTGTGCATACGCACCCGTTCCGAAACCCTAATGAAAGACCTCTTCCTCCGCCTCAAACAACTGTGCATACACACCTGCATTCTCGTTCCGAGGAACAAGAATACTGAGAGATAAAAGCAACCCCAAAACATATACCAGTATCTGGCTCAAACCAGAGCCTGCTAGTATAAACCGTCCGGACTCCAAACGTGCACAAGTGCACGGATGAGAACGAACCCTGCCGCAAAACCATGCGACCTCTACTCAGTTTTTCCCAGAGGCGAATAGCCCTCTGTGTGGGACTCTAATGACTCGACACTACGCTGGCAGTGGGTTTAACCACAGACCGTAAGCGGCACTAGCTGTGCGTAACGGTCCCCAGGTAGATGCCGATAAGAAGACTGACGAGGTAAAACCCATCTGAACTCCTACTGAGTCTGAATGTGACATTCTCCGTACAGTCCGGTCTATTCGTCTGATACATCGCATGTCGGGCCTAGGGGGGCGGCAAGCGTCAGACCCCTAATAGCGGTACAAGTCATGTCGGAGTGAAGCCCAGAACACCCTGAGATAGCACTGGAACCTACCAGTATATCTCGCTTGCCCTGGCCAGGGACTACTTGTGTAATGGCTCTCCTACACACAGCGCGATGCCAACCCCCAATACCGGGAGAGACGAATCCTGTCTAACCGTCACTGCCTCCAAGTGCTTCGGGACTGCTCCCAACTACTACCTGTTTGCACGACTCAGAAGAGCCGTGGTAAGGTAGTAATCAAAGAACAGTGGGAACACACTCGAGGCGGAGTGACAGTGTCAAGTCAGCGGACTAAGCTGTACTCATGTCACCTGGGAACTGATAACTGACGATAGGTATAATACCAACCATCAGTTCCCGACGAGTCCTGTCCAGTGTACTCGTAACCTAACGAGCACCCGCATACTATCTCAAGTACGACGTACCAACGGATGTGGGACAGACCGTCTCCCGTGCTGGGATGAGAAGCGCATACGCTAGTCTACTCCGGAGCATCGATGCCCTATCTCGATACTCCCACGACCAGGGACGTGTATAAGGATGTGCTTGTAGATTACCCAGCCCCCACGAGTGTGATCGCCATCACAACTCCGGTAATCAAGCAAAGATCCTAAGGGCTCTACTAATGCGTATAGGTGATATAATAAATAAACACACAAGTACACATTAAAGCAGAGACGAACCAAGTAGCATACTACTATATTGAGCAAGATTGTCTGTACAACTGTGAATATCCCAAGCTTCCATCAAGTAATATACATACTAGTATGATACAGTAATGGCCTCTAGGGCATATACACTAACAGATTTTTCTGCATATTTTTAATTTGGAAAAATCCACTTTTTCAGAAAAAATCCAGAGAGGGTTAAAAGTTAGGGTTTCGGGGTTCGATCAGTTTTCTAACATCGTCTACACATCGCCTAAGGCTCTAGCTAGGCTCTGATACCACTGTAGGGTTCCTAAGTACACTAATGAAGTCTCACAAGCCATCAACCAAGCCAAATTCACATTTTACAAGTGCCGAGAAACCCTAATGCGAGATCGTAAAGTAGAGGATAGGCGAAACATCAAGCAAGTTAACATCTTAACTACTAAGTGAACGGAGATACAACCTTTGTAGATCCGGTCCTCCACTTTCTTGGCTCCGTGTTGACATCCCTCCGCTGCGATCATCCGATCCCGGACTCTAGCGATGGTTTCGTCGAAGAAATGATCGGGCTAGGTCGTCGACTTCGATGCCGAAGATGATCTACGTCGAGGCAACTCAAGATCAAGCTACAACTTCACCAAGTCATGAAACTTGTGAAGAAAACACCCTATACTACATGGCAAGTGGTAGAGGATGAAGAAATAGGAAGTAGGTTCACTTTGGATTTGGATTTCACACTTGGAATCATCACTTGATTATTTCTAGCAAGTGTTTTCTTTTTCTCTCTTGAAGAAGAAGAAGCAAAAGCATGAAAAAGAATAATGAATTAAAATAAAATCAATTGATGGTTATCATTTTGCAACCATGGTTAAGTGTAGAGAATAAACTAGAGTTTAGTTAAAATGGTTAGGTTAAGAATAAAACCAAATGTCTTAGACTTTGTCAAAGGTGTCATGAAGCTTCATGAAGCTTCAAGTCAAAGTGAGAAAGCCACCACCATTTTGTTTTAGTTTCTTGCCAAAAATAAATAAATGAAATAAATAAATAAGGCAAATGAAACCCTCACCTTTAACTGAACATGGTTTAAAATAAACACAAACCCAAGTTTGCATGTATCATCAAACATGATACAAACTAGTGCACAAACACATATCATATATACAATGTGCACATTCAAGTGAGATTATCAATCTTAAGTGAACCAATACTAGCTAATGTAAAGTAATATATCAAATATATAATTATACACTAAATCATTAAATCAACACTTGATTTAACGATCCGGTCATATCGCATATGACCGACTAATATCCAATGTATCGACTTATCGAATCAATCCTCGATTCGATAACTAGGTTATATCACATACAACCATTCGATACATTCATCGTGAGAATAGAATACGGTATCACATACACGCATTATTCTCGGTCCCACACATAACTCATATGCGCTCCTATTTCGTTTCGCTTGAGCCAGGAAACCTCCGTGTAGGACTCTAAAGACTAGTCAATACGCCGGCAGCAGACGATGATCATATCAAACACCCACAAACCGCAAGCGATCTGCTAAACGTAACGGCCACCCGAGTATTGAACGATCAGAAGATCGACGAGCAAGCCCGCTCATACTCCTGTGAATCCAACCAGTAACACTTATCGTACAGTCCGGTCTTGTCGTCTGATATGTCGCATATCTTGCCTAGGGGTGGTAAACGTCAGACCCCAATAGCTCGATATGTCGTGTCGATATGAGGTCTATAACAGTTCGAGAAACTACTGGTAACACTTACCAGTAAATCTCAGCAACCCTGGCCAGGGATTTCCGGTTATAGCCAATCGAACACAGCGCAACATCAACTCCCTATACCAGGAGAGACGAATCCCTTCCTATCGCTCATTGCCTCCATGTGACTCGGGACTGTACCCAAAAACCACCGTTTTGCACACCCTCCTGGACGTGGTAAGGTGGAAATCAAAGCACAGTGGGAATCACACAAGACTATGACGATCTCGGGTCAACAGACTACTCTGTACCAGTGTCACCAGAGAACTGCCATCTGACGTAAGGTATAATACCATCTGGGAGTTCTTGGCGAGTCCGTCCAGTGTACCCAGTCTCCACTGAGCACCCGTATATCATCTCTGATGTCAAACACCAATGAATATGGGATCATCCATCGCCCATCTGTATGGGTCGAGAAGGTATACGCTTGTCTACTCTGGTATATCGATGCCCCGTCTCGATACACCCACGACTAGGGACCTTGAAGGATGTACTTATGGACTACCATGTCCCCACTAGTATAATCCACATCATAGTCCAGGTAGTCAAGTACACATCCTAAGGGCTTTACCAACATGTAACAGAGAGACAATCAGTGTACACGTTAAGGTAAAGAGCAACCGGATAGCATACTATCATGCCGAGCAAGAAAGCCCTCCCTATATATGTCCAAGCATCCACTACAATATACATCCTATGTATAGTAATGGCCTCTACGGCATACATATAACTATCATTATAGACGCTCTCTTCCAAATCATCATTTAGAAAAGCAGTCATGACACCCAACCACCAGATATCGTAGTCATGGTATGTAGCAGTGGCAAGTAAGATCTGGATGGACTTAAGCATAACTTTGAAAGTCTCAACCTTTCCATGTACACCAAGTAATCTTCTTAAGATATACTTGCTCCTGATGGGGATTTAACCCTTCAGATAAAGCAACCAAAGTCCATACTTTGTTGGTGTATAAGGATTCCATCTCAGATCATTAAGCATCCAGCCATTCTTACAAATTCCCACTCCTGATGGCCTGCTCGAAACTTGTTAGGTCATCATCTCATGATGCAATCCTCGCTCCCACTGTCATAGAGAAACCGAAGTATCTCTCAGGTGGGTGAGGAACCCTACTAGATCGGCGGAGAGGCTGAGGTTCGTTAGAATCTATTGAATCCTTTGGTTCTACCAAATCATCAGCTGCAGTTTGTATAGCTGGAACTCCTTCCAGTTCTACCTCATGTCTACTAATTTCTTCACAAGAAATTCCCTTTCACAAAGGTGTCATGTTGAGAAACAAAACATCTTTTGTTCCTCGGTTAGGTCGAAGATATTCCCTTGCGAATGCTTGGGATATCCAACAAACTTCCACAGAACTGTCTTTGCCTCGAGCTTGTCCGGATTTTGCTTTTTAGACATAGGCCGGACAACCCCAAATCTTAACAAACTTAAGATATGGGCTCTTCCCTTTCCATATCACATATGAAGTGGTAGGCAACTGATTTGATTTGAACCCTATTCAATAGGTATACAGCTTCTCAAGTGCATAACTCCCAAAAGGAAATAGTAACTCAGTAGTACCCATCATAGAGCACACCATATCACATAGGGCGTAATTGCTCCGCCCCAATACACCGACGTGATGTGGTGTATACGGAGGAGTAATGCTGATAGAGAATCTCATTCTCCTTTAAAATAGTCCAGGAATTTCGTGCTCAAGTATTCTCCTCCTTGATCTCATCAAATGACATAATACTTATACCCGGTTTTTGGTTCTCTACTTCTAACTTATATTCTGTGATTATCTCAAAAGTTTCGGACTTGTGTTTCAACAGGAACATATGTCTGAATCATGAGAGATCATCAGTGAATGTAATGAAGTACAAAGAACCGGTCCTGGCATGTGTAGACAGGGGACCTTCATACATCAGCATGTATCAATCCCAAGAGTTCACTAACTCTTTCTCTGTTTCCAATAAATAGAGCTTTGTTCATCTTATCTTTGTGACATGACCGGCAAGTTTCACAAGATGTAAATTCAAACTAATTTAAATATGCATCTTTATGTAACTTCTGCTAGTCGGGTCGCATTGATATAACCTAGTCTACAATGCCACAAGAAGGATTCATTCATTTCTGAACCCATCCTCTTGTGTGTGTTCTGTATACTAAAAACTGTAGTTTGATTTAGAACGTCAATGCTTTTAGATAACGTGCCTGAACCGATCAACTCTTAATATAGGAAATGTTCAAAACATTATCCAACAATACAAAATTATATCCTTCTTTACTAATAAAGAGACTGATATGATGTTGTATATCAGGTTCGGTATCTAATAACATTCGTTCAGAATCAATGTATTTGTTAATACAGGGTGATAACTACCAACAGACTTGGCCGCAACACTTGTACCGTTTCTATCTCATGAAACTTATCACCCGTTCTCAGTTCTCTACCTATCTGTAGCCCATGTAACAGATTATATATGCGGGATCCTGATCCGGTATCTCATACCCAGGACGTAAAGGATACTGAGAAACAGTTCTCTGTAATGAACACACCCGAAGATGATGCATCAACATGCACTTTCTTTGTTTGGGCGGCACGGGAATTCTGGTAATCTCCTATTTCCTGCTCTGTCTTATAACAATTATAAGTTAGAGCGGGACCAACGTTCCCCAACTCAGTATAACAAGCGGGTTCGGTCAATACATCCGTATTATTATCTTGATTAAGACGTGATATGGTCGCTACCTGGAGAAAGAGAGAGAGAAGAAAACACTCAGCGTGCGCTTTTACAAGATTAGATTGGTTATCAATTTATCTAATCAGGATGTCTCCCACTGTTTTAGTCAAATCTTCCTTCAAACCCTAAAGGAAAGACTAGCCGGGATTAATTACACTCTACAAGTTCGCCAATCTTTCAGCCAGGCCAGTGCCGGTACTTTGAGGGAGGTTCCCCGTGCTTTCGCACGGACCTAATTAAAATAAACCTCGTTTTCCCGGGGGCGTAACCCCATTGACACCTTTCTAGACACCTACTTGATCGGTTAATTGTAATGTGTAAAACTCTCCCAGGAGTAACTCTTACTCGCAGCGGGTATCGGGATCCAACTATCTCATAGAAGGTATGCAATCTCATTGCAAATTTCAACACTTGAAATTCCCAATATATTTTACCCCTAGCGTCCTATGACCTTGACGCAGGACAACAAACCATAGTCCGCTAGTCAAGTTCAACCCGTCATTTCCTGATTGAATTAAACCCACCCGCACGACCGTTGACGCAGGCCAACAAAGTCGCACGACTACCCTAACTCAATCGCATCATGTGCTTTTACAAATAAGCATAAATAGCTACCGAACACTACGCCTTGACGCAGGCCAACAAACGTAGCACGAATACTATGAAATCTTATCTGAAATGACGGAGGGCTACGACAAGTTTTTAAGAAAACCCTTTGCGTAATGAACTTGATATCGTTGTAGAATCGAGTGATTTTAAATGGAATGTTTTTTAGGCCTTTTCTAGTTTTGCTAAAGAGGTCACTCCCGGTGAAGGGATCGTCGATTCTTTCCTCATCGAATAAGGTGCAGGATATTTTACAAATATCACTATGCAAAGCAAAAACTATAGAAACAATCATAAGAAAAACCGAGTTTGTAGTATCTGCTAGTTCCGCTAAAGAAGTCACTCCCGGTGAAGGGATCTCGGCTCTTTCCTTATCGAATAAGGTGCTGGATGTTCTACAAGGAACACCGCTATGCAAAGCAAGAACTAGAGCTACCAGTTTTTAAACAAGTTTCTACAACATCTTTAGGTTTCTTTTAGTTTCATTAATCTCATTAATGAAGTCCCATTTTATTATGCTTCACAAGCATCACATTTGAAACGAAATCTGCAATATAACATATATCTCATATATATAATATAAACATTCGTCTCAGGCAGTAATATCATCTCATCACAGAACATTGCAGTAGAAGAACATATATGAAATATTGGATATACTAGGAGGTCTGTGTTTTAGTACGAGCCTGTAAAAAACACGAATTCCACGGTCGCGATGAATAGCCAAACCCACATCCCTAGACCCCTATAAGAGCGGCAAGCAACACTGCCAATTCTAGGGTTAGGAGACTCGGTCTCGACTCCTCGAGATAGTCTCCCACTGGACCCTAGAACCCGGTTACTTGTGCTCCCCGCCTTGGGTCTACCTAATGCGGAAAAGTAAATAATATACGATGGTGACATCATCCTCAGCCCGGAAGTGCCCCAATAAAAGAATATTACATACAAATGAATTTTACATGAATGAAAAAGAAAAACTCTTATCTCACATAAAACCCCCGGCTATTCAGAACACGACGATCCAATATAACATATCACAGCAACACATAATATCTCATATCATCAACCTAAGCAAGTATGCGTATCCCGATTGTCGTTGATGTATAGCAACGAAGCCGGCGATACGCCACATACTACGCTTACGGTCACAGAAAAGAAAGTGTAAAACTGCAACAGTTGGAATCCGCAACCTCATTAGACATCGCATGCCTAACCAAATGAATTCCTTAGACATTGCATGCCTAACTATTATAAACCCCGCATTTTAGTCTCATTATCGAAAACTCTTTTCAATATTAATTCGGGCAATTCAACAAGATTCCCGACATCCTGATCGAATGCTCGTCGCAAACATTAGTAGACGGCCGCACCCCCGGATGCCGTCAACGAAGTGCACTAAGGCGGAACACCGCTGCCACAAGCACCCGAACGGAAGCTTTTGGTGATGAGGTTCTCCTGCAGTCACTTGGTCGGGGCTTTGGGATATGGCTATCTATTAAGTTTACCCGGCGAGTATCCGCGTACGCTACGTGATTGAGACGGACTTTTGATCACATCAAAATCCCGTGGCAACCGATCATCTGAGACTGAACTGTTAGATTCATAACATTCAAATTAGTTATCTCATAACTACATGTGGATTCCAAATATTGTATCACATTCCAGATAAATAGACAATGTTAAACTTTCCGATCGAATAAACAAACACCCAAGTTTTCCCAAATAGTTCTCAACACTTGAAATTAGTTTAAAAACATCCATCATATGCCACAGTACCAATGGTCTAGCCGTAGAAGGGTCAAGCCAATGCCTCACATGTGGCAACGCCGTACTGCCCCAAACCCTAAGGTTTAGAGGCGGTTCAGACGGTCACATAATCGAGTTAAGGTTTGTTGTCTTCTAGCGGGTCCACCGCGTTACTTGCATGACTTAGAACATTTTTAAACTACGGAAAAATCCAACACTTGGAAACTTTCCGGCAGGGGAAAAAGTGAGTTATTGATATCCGTTCGAACTTTTTAACACGTTCTAAAAATTACCCGGACAAAACTAAACAAAATTATACTTTCCGATCGAATCAACGAATTCCCAAAACAACACAGAAAACTCAACACTTGAGTAGAATAAAAATTCCCAGAACAATCAGGAAATCCTTACGGTTATTACTGTGCAAACAATATCCATCAATCCTTGATTCTTGCCGCGGAACCGCCGCCAATACCCTGGTTTGGCCGCAGTTCCGCGGCGCTTTGAGGGATTTATGGGGTCGTTTTTCACAGTAATTCCTAAAATACCCTGCTTATTTTTCTGAGTATTTTTAATATGAAAAAAATCAACTTTTGAAACAATTTCCAAAAACTAGGGTTTTTCGGGTATTCGGAGTTCGATCGGACTTTAAACTTCGCCTAGACTTCGTCTAAAGCTCTAGCTTGGCTCTGATACCACTGTAGGGTTACTAGGAACACTCACAAGGTTCTACAAGGCATCAACGATGCCCGATTTAAAATTTAGACGTGCCAAACAACCCTAACCAAGATCTTTAAACTAGAGATTAGGCGAAACAAAGCATGTAAACAACTTTACATCTAAGAGTTAGGGATTACAACATTTTGTTAGTTATATGTATGCCCTAGAGGCCATTACTGTACATAGTATGTATATTGTAGTGGATGCTTGGACATATATAGGGAGGACTTTCTTGCTCGACATGATAGTATGCTATCTGGTTGCTCTTTACCTTAACGTGTACACTGATTGTCTCTCTGTTACATGTTGGTAAAGCCCTTAGGATGTGTACTTGACTACCTGGACTATGATGCGGATCATACTAGTGGGGACATGGTAGTCCATAAGTACATCCTTCAAAGTCCCTAGTCGTGGGTATATCGAGACGGGGCATCGATATACCAGAGTAGACTAGCGTATACCTTCTCGACCCATACAGATGGGCGATGGATGATCCCATATCCATTGGTGTTTGACATCAGAGATGATATGCGGGTGCTCAGTAGAGACTGGGTACACTGGACGGACTCGCCGAGAACTCCCAGATGGTATTATACCTCACGTCAGATGGCAGTTCTCTGGTGACACTGGTACAGAGTAGTCTGTTGACCCGAGATCGTCATAGAGTCTTGTGTGGTTCCCACTGTGCTTTGATTTCCATCTTACCACGTCCAAGAGGGCATGCAAAACGGTGGTTTTTGGGTACAGTCCCGAGTCACATGGAGGCAATGAGCGATAGGAGGGGATTCGTCTCTCCCGGTATAGGGGGTTGATGTTGCGCTGTGTTCGATTGGCTATAACAGGAAATCCCTGGCCAGGGTTGCTGAGATTTACTGGTAAGTGTTACCAGTAGTTTCTCGAATTGTTATAGACCTCATATCGACACGACTTATCGAGCTATTGGGGTCTGACGTTTACCACCCCTAGGCGAGATATGCGACATATCAGACGATCAGACCGGACTGTACGGTAGTGTTACTGGTTGGATTCACTGGAGTGTGAGCGGGCTTGCTCGTCGATCTTCTGATCGCTCAATACCCGGGTGGCCGTTACGTTTAGCAGACCGCTTGCGGCTTGTGGATGTTTGATATGATCATCATCCGCTGCCGGCGTATTGACGAGTCTTTAGAGTCCTACACAGAGGTTTCCTGGCTCAAGCGAAACGAAATAGGAGCGCATATGAGATATGTGCAGGACCGAGAATAATGCGTGTTTGTGATACCGTATTTCATTCTCGCGATGAATGTATCGAATGGTTGTATGCGATATAACCTAGTTATCGATTCAAGCGTTGATTCGATAAGCCGATACATTGTATACTAGTCGGTTGTGTGCGACATGACCGGATCATTGAATCAAGTGTTGATTTAATGATTTAATGCATAATTATATATTTGATATATTACTTTGCACTAACTAGTATTGGTTCACTTTAAACGGATTTTCTCACTTGGTTTGTGCACATTGTATATGTGATATACTTTTGTACACTTGTATGTATCATGTTTGATGATGCGTGCTAACTTGTGTTTTGTGTAAAGTTTAAACCATGGTTATGTAATGGTTAGGGTTTTCATTTTCATATCTATTTATTTATTTGTTTATTCATTTTGGAAAATGATAAGCATAATGCAAAATGGTGGCTTTATTTGGAAGCTTGTTGAAGCTTCATGAAGACTTTGACCATTTTGTATTCTAGCTTAGCCCTAACCATTGCATTGAACCATGATTAATTCTCTACACATAACCATAGTTAGGATTATGATAAGTTTGGATATTCTTTTCATTTTAAATAACTCATAATAACTTATCATCTTCTTCCTCTTCTTCTTCTTCATGAAGAAACCTTACTTCATCAATGGTGGATTGATGAAACAAGTGAGAAATCCAATTCTAAAGTCTACCCACTTCCTATTTCTTCATCCTCTACCTCTTGCCAAGTAGTATAGTGTGTTCTCTTCACAAGTTTTTGGACTTGGTGAAGTCGGAGCTTGATTTAGCGATGCCTCGACGTAGATCATCTTCGGCACGTCGTCGATGACCTAGCCCGCTTCTTCTCCGATGAAGCCGACGCAAGAGCCCGGATTTTGGATTTGTACAGCGGAGATGACTTCTTCATGGAGCTATGGAGGTGGAAAAACGGATCTACAAAGGTTGTATATCCGTATCCCTTAGTTAAGTGTTAACTAGTTAGCTTTTTCGCCTAGTTTTCTAGCAAACGATCCGTGGTCGGGTTTCTCGGCACCTAGATTTTTTGAAATTGGCATGGTTGATGCCTTGTGAGACCTCATTAGGATGCCTAGGAACCCTACAGTGGTATCAGAGCCTAGCTAGAGCCTTAGGCGAAGTCTAGACGGAATTTGAAGTCCGAACGAACCCGAAACCCGATCACAAACTTGCTCTCTGTACATTTTTTAAAATCTGGTCTTTTTCCAAATTAAAAATATGCAGAAAATCAAGCAGGGTTTTCTAAGAATTACTGTAAATTTCGTGGACCTAATTCCACTTTCCCACCGCGGTTCCGCGGCATGAGCAAGGCTCATGCGGCGGATCCGCGGCCGTACGGCCACTGTATTTATATTATTTGGCACAGTAATTCTTAGTTTCCAGTGGTGATTTTTCTGGGAATTTTTAATATTTATTCAAGAGTTGAATTTTCTGCAGTTGTTTTGGGGATTCGGTGTTTCGATCGGAGTATCAAATTTCGTCTGTGTGGCTTTCCGGATAGTTTTTAGAATATGTTAAAAAGTTCGACCGGATATAAATACCCAATTTTTCCCCTGTCGGGAAATTTCCAAGTGTTGGATTTTTCCGTAGTTTAACGACGTTCTAAGTAGTGCAAGTAACGCGATGGACCCTCTAGAAGATAACAAACCTTAACTCGATTATGTTACCGTCTTGAACTGCCCTTTGATTTGAACCTTCGGGTTTGGGGCAGTACGGCGTGCCACATGTGAGGCGTTGGCTTGACCCTTCTACGGCTGGACCGTTGGTACTGAGGCACGAACGGAATGTTGTTAGACTTATTTCATGTGTTGAGCTGTATCGGGAAAACTTGGGTGTTCGATTGTTCGATCGAAAAGTTTAACATTTTCTGTATATCTGGAATGGGATACAATAATTGGAATTCACAAGAAGTTATGAGATAACTGAATGAATTTTATAAACATAGCAGTTTAGTCTCACTTGATCGGTTGCCACGGGAATTTTGATGTGATCAAAAGTCCGTCGCAATCACGTAGCGTACGCGGATACTCGCCGGGTAAACTTAATAGACAGCCTCACTCCATAGCCCCGACCAAGTGACTGTAGGAGAACCCCATCGCCGAAAGCATCCGTCCGGGTGCTCGCGGGTAGCGGTGTTCCGCCTTGGTGCACTTCGTCGACGGTATCGGGGGGTGCGGCCGTCTATTGCAGTTTGCGACGAGCATTCGATCAGGATGTCGGGAATCTTGTTGAATTGCCCGACTTTATATTGAAAAGTGTTTTCGATTTGGAGACTAAAATGCGGGGGTTTATAATTGTTAGGCATGCGATTGTCTAAAGAATTCATTTGATTAGGCATGCGATGTCTATGCAGGTTGCGGATTCCAACTGTTGTAGTTTTACACTTTCTTTTCTGTGACCGTAAGTGTAATATGTGATATCGCCGGTTTTCGTTGCTATATGTCAACGACAATTGGGATGCGCATATTTACTTACGCTGATGACATGTGATGTTATGTGTTGCTGGATATGTTATATTGGATCGTCGTGTTTGAATAGCCGGGGGTTTTTATGTGAGATGAGTGTTTTTTCATTTTCATTCATGTAAAAACTTGTATGTAATATTCTTTTATTGGGGCACTTCCAGGTTGCGGAAGTTGTCACCGTTTGTATATTATTTACTTTTCCGCACTAGGATAGACCCAAGGAGGAGGGCACAAGTAACCGGGTTCTGGAGGTCCAGTGGGAGACCAACTCGAGGAGTCGAGTCCGGGTCTCCTAACTCCAGAATTGGTAGGGTTGCTTGCCGCTCTCATAGGGGGTCTAGGGGTGTGGGTTTGGCTATTCATCGCGACCGTGGAATCCGTGTTTTATACTGGCTCGTATTGAAAACACGGACGTCCTAGTATATTCCAATATTTTTTATATGTTTCTTCTGCTGCGATATCTGTGATGTGATCATGTGATGTTCTGTGATAGATACAGTATATAGTATATATGATATATTTATATAGATGTTACTTATGTTTTACACCCGTGCTAGCCCTGCCCTGCTCTGCCGTTAGTTACCTAACCTAACGGTGCACGAGGGGACATCGAGGCGAATGCGGATGGCATAAGTGTACGTCGTATTTATCTGTGATGTTTAGGTACTTAAATGATGGGACTTCATTAATGTGATTAATGAAATAAAAGAAACCTAAGATGTTGTAGAATCGAATTTCAAAATAAAACAGGTAGCTACAGTTCTTGCTTTTGCACAGCGGTATATGTGATATACCCTGCACCTTATTCGATGAGGAAAGGACCGAGATCCCTTCACCGGGAGTGACTCCTTTAGCAATAACTGGTAGATGCTACACACTCGGTTTGTCTTTTGATTGCTTTTAACAGTTTTGCTTTGCACAGTGATATATATGATATATCCCGCACCTCATTCGACGAGGAAAGGGACCGACGATCCCTTCACCGGGAGTGACTCTTTTAGCAAAACTAGAAAAGCCTCAAAAGCACTCCATTTTCAAAATTCATTCGATCCTACAACGATATCAAGTTCATTACGCAATAGGTTTTCAGAAAAACCTGTCGTAGCCCACCGTCATTTCAGATAAGTACTAGTTAGTATTCGTGCTACGTTTGTTGACTATGTTTAAGACGTAGTGTGCGGTAGCTAATTAGTGCTTATCTGCATAAGCATATGATGTGATTGGATTAGGGTAGTCGTGCGACTTTGTTGACTATGTTAAGGGTCGTGCGGGTGGGTTTAATTCAATCGGGAAATGACGGGTTGAACTTGACTAGCACTTATGATTTTGTTGGCTATGTTAAGGTCATATAGCTGCTAGGGGCAAAATATTATCGGGAATTTCAAGTGTTGAAATTTGCAATGAGATTGCATACCTTCTATGAGATAGTTGGATCCCGATACCCGCTGCGAGTAAGAGTTACTCCTGGGAGAATTTTACACATTACAATTAGCCAATCAAGTAGGTGTCTAGAAAGGTGTTAACGAGGTTATGCCTCTGGGAAAATGAGGTTTACATTAATTAGGTTCGTGCGAAAGCACGAGGGACCTCCCTCAAAGTACCGACACTGGCCTGGCTGAAAGATTGGCGAACTTGTAGTGTGTAATTAATCCCGGCTAGTCTTTCCTTTTAGGGTTTGAAGGAAGATTTGATAAAAAGCAGTGGGAGCCATCCTGATTAGATAAAATAATAACCAATCTATTCTTGCAAGAGCGCACGCTGAGTGTTTTCTTCTCTCTCTCTCCAGGTAGAAACCATATCACGCCTTAATCAAGATAATAATACGGATTATTGACCGAACCCGCTTGTTATACTGAGCTGGGGAACGTTGTTCCCGCTCCAACTTATAATTGTTATAAGACAGAGCAGGAAATTGGGGAATACCAGATTTCCCGTGCCGCCTAAACGAAGAGAGTGCATGCTGATGCATCTTCTTCAGGTGTGTTCATTACAGAGAACTGTTTCTCAGTATCCTTTACGTCCTGGGTATGTGATACCAGATCAGGATCCCAGATATGTAATCTGTTACATAGGGCTACAAAAAGGTAGAGGACTTGAGAACGGGTGATAAGTTTCATGAGGCAGAAAACGGGGCAAGTGTTGCAGCCAAGTCTGTTGGTCACTGTCACCCTGTATTACCAGAATACATTGATTCTGAACGAATGTTATTAGATACCGAACCTGATATACAAAATCATATCAGTCTCTTTATTAGTAAAGAAATGATATAATTTTGTATTAATGGATAATGTTTTGAACATTTTCCTATATCAAAAGTTGATCGGTTCAGGCACGTTATCTAAAAGCATTGATGTTCTAAATCAAACTACAGTTCTTAGTATACAGAACACACACAAGAGGAAGAGTTCAGAAATGAACGAATTCTTCTTGAGGCATTGTAGACTAGGTCAGATCAATGTGACCCGACTAGCTAGAGTTACATAAAGATGCATATTTAAATTAGTTTGAATTTACATCTTGTGAAACTCGCCAGTCATGTCACAAAGATAAGATGACCATAGCTCCGTTTACTGGAAACAGAGAAAGAGTTATTGAACTCTTGGGATTGATACATGTTGATGTATGTAAAGTCCCCTGTCTACACATGCCAAGACTGGTTCTTTGTACTTCGTTACATTCTCTGATAATCTTTCAAGATTCAGACCTATGTTCCTGCTGAAACACAAGTCCGAACCTTTTGAGATATTCACAGAATATAAGTTAGAAGTAGAGAACCAAAATACGGGTATAAGTATGATGTCCTTTGATGAGATCAAGGAGGAGAATACTTGAGCACGGAATTTCCAGGACTATTCTAAAGGAGAATGAGATTCTCTTTCAGCATTACTCCTCCGTATACACCATAGCACGATGGTATATCGGGGCGGAGCAGATACACCCTATTTGATATGGTGTGCTCTATGATGAGTAATACTGAGTTACCTTTTTCCTTTTAGGAGTTATGCACTTACGAAGTTGCATACCTATTGAATAGGGTTCCAATTAAATCAGTTGCCTACCGCTTCATATATGATATGGAAAAGGAAGAGCCCATTTCTTAAGTTAGTTAAGATTTGGGGTTGTCCGGCCTATGTCTGAAAGCAAAATCCGGACAAGCTCGAGGCAAAGGTCTGTTAATGTAGAACTGGAAATGTTCCAGCTATACAAACTACAGCACATGATTTGATAGAACCAAAGGATTCAGTAGATTCCAACGAACCTCGGCCTCTCCGCCGATCTAGTAGGGTTCCTCACCCACCTGAGAGATACTTCGGTTTCTCTATGACAGTGGGAGCGAATATTGCATCATGAGATGATGACCCCAACTAGTTTCGAGCTGGCCATCAGGAGTAAGACTCTGTAAGAATGGCTGGATGTTTAGCGATCTGAGATGGAATCCTTATACACCAACAAAGTATGGACTTTGGCTGCTATATCTGAAGGGTTAAATCCCAATCAGGAGAAAGTATATCTTGAGAAGATTACTTGGTGTACATGGAAAAGTTGAGACTTTCAAAGCTAGAATTGTTAAAGGTTTTTCGTCATCGACCAGGCCGTGGATAATGATGAAACCTTTTCCAGTAGCTATGCTTAAGTCCATCCAGATCCTACTTGTCACGGCTACATACCATGACTGCGATATCTGGTGGTTGGATGTCTTGACTGCTTTTCTAAATGATGATTTAGAAGAAAGCGTCTATAAGTACACAGCCAGAGGGCCTC
Source organism: Agapanthus africanus (assembly GCA_030015575.1). Taxonomy (NCBI): domain Eukaryota; kingdom Viridiplantae; phylum Streptophyta; class Magnoliopsida; order Asparagales; family Amaryllidaceae; genus Agapanthus; species Agapanthus africanus. Next base: position 503,624,758 of record CM057342.1, on the reverse strand, counting down.
GTAGACAGTGGGAGCAGCGGGAAACGTGTGCAAGATGCTTTATAGGATAAAGCAGGCATCGCGGAGTTGGAACATCTGTTTTGATGAATTAGTCAAAGAGTTTGAAATCATCAAAATGGTAGATGAACCTTGTATAAACAAAAAGGTAGTAGGGAGTATGGTGACGATCCTCGTAGAGTACGTGGATGACATACTCTTGATAGGGAAGGAGTTTCCTATGCTGCGCTCGATCAATCTCCGCTTATCACAATGATTCTCCATATAGGATCAAAGTGATACCTCCTAAATCCTGGGTTTTTAGATCTATGAGATAGATCTAATTGGATGTTAGGACTCTCACTAGTTGTAGTGAGACGGTATCAATCGACCCTGGGGAGAATCACTGGAAGGGTTCCAGGGTGATAATGACCGAGGTGAATGTCAGTCGCAGGCATTGTCTTTACCCTAAGTAAAGGGACGGTATGTTGGAAGAGTTCCAAGCTAGATACCGTGGCATACTAGACGATAAAGGCAGGATACATCGCTACTTAAGATGCTACCAAAGAGGCTGTTTGGGTGTATATTAGTTCATGAGATGAACTACGTTCCTACCATTGTGAGACAATGGAGTTGTGGCTCATGCCGAGGAACGCCGGGTCCCATCAGTGATCCAGACTTATTCTAAGGCAGCATCGCCTGATCATGGAGATAGTTGATCTCCAGGGTGATCCAGGTTAGGAGAGTAGATACAGAGGACAACACAGCGGATCCACTCACAAAGGCCTGTTCCCAGAGAGAGATTTTTTATGGGATGGTTGAGTCTGAGATACTACAACCACTGCTACAGATGGGCCCTAGTGCAAGTGGGAGATTGTTAGTTATATGTATGCCCTAGAGGCCATTACTGTACATAGTATGTATATTGTAGTGGATGCTTGGACATATATAGGGAAGACTTTCTTACTCGACATGATAGTATGCTATCTGGTTGCTCTTTACCTTAACGTGTACACTGATTGTCTCTCTGTTACATGTTGGTAAAGCCCTTAGGATGTGTACTTGACTACCTGGACTATGATGCGGATCATACTAGTGGGGACATGGTAGTCCATAAGTACATCCTTCAAAGTACCTAGTCGTGGGTATATCGAGAAGGGGCATCGATATACCAGAGTAGACTAGCGTATACCTTCTCGACCCATACAGATGGGCGATGGATGATCCCATATCCATTGGTGTTTGACATCAGAGATGATATGCGGGTGCTCAGTAGAGACTGGGTACACTGGACGGACTCGCCGAGAACTCCCAGATGGTATTATACCTCACGTCAGATGGCAGTTCTCTGGTGACACTGGTACAGAGTAGTCTGTTGACTCGAGATCGTCATAGAGTCTTGTGTGGTTCCCACTGTGCTTTGATTTCCATCTTACCACGTCCAAGAGGGCGTGCAAAACGGTGGTTTTTGGGTACAGTCCCGAGTCACATGGAGGCAATGAGCGATAGGAGGGGATTCGTCTCTCCCGGTATAGGGGGTTGATGTTGCGCTGTGTTCGATTGGCTATAACAGGAAATCCCTGGCCAGGGTTGCTGAGATTTACTAGTAAGTGTTACCAGTAGTTTCTCGAATTGTTATAGACCTCATATCGACACGACTTATCGAGCTATTGGGGTCTGACGTTTACCACCCCTAGGCGAGATATGCGACATATCAGACGATCAGACCGGACTGTACGGTAGTGTTACTGGTTGGATTCACTGGAGTGTGAGCGGGCTTGCTCGTCGATCTTCTGATCGCTCAATACCCGGATGGCCGTTACGTTTAGCAGACCGCTTGCGGCTTGTGGATGTTTGATATGATCATTATCCGCTGCCGGCGTATTGACGAGTCTTTAGAGTCCTACACAGAGGTTTCCTGGCTCAAGCGAAACGAAATAGGAGCGCATATGAGATATGTGCAGGACCGAGAATAATGCGTGTATGTGATACAGTATTTCATTCTCGCGATGAATGTATCGAATGGTTGTATGCGATATAACCTAGTTATCGATTCAAGCGTTGATTCGATAAGCCGATACATTGTATACTAGTCGGTTGTGTGCGACATGACCGGATCATTGAATCAAGTGTTGATTTAATGATTTAATGCATAATTATATATTTGATATATTACTTTGCACTAACTAGTATTGGTTCACTTTAAACGGATTTTCTCACTTGGTTTGTGCACATTGTATATGTGATATACTTTTGTACACTTGTATGTATCATGTTTGATGATGCATGCTAACTTGTGTTTTGTGTAAAGTTTAAACCATGGTTATGTAATGGTTAGGGTTTTCATTTTCATATCTATTTATTTATTTGTTTATTCATTTTGGAAAATGATAAGCATAATGCAAAATGGTGGCTTTATTTGGAAGCTTGTTGAAGCTTCATGAAGACTTTGACCATTTTGTATTCTAGCTTAACCCTAACCATTGCATTGAACCATGATTAATTCTCTACACATAACCATAGTTAGGATTATGATAAGTTTGGATATTCTTTTCATTTTAAATAACTCATAATAACTTATCATCTTCTTCCTCTTCTTCTTCTTCATGAAGAAACCTTACTTCATCAATGGTGGATTGATGAAACAAGTGAGAAATCCAATTCTAAAGTCTACCCACTTCCTATTTCTTCATCCTCTACCTCTTGCCAAGTAGTAGAGTGTGTTCTCTTCACAAGTTTTTGGACTTGGTGAAGTCGGAGCTTGATTTAGCGATGCCTCGACGTAGATCATCTTCGGCACGTCGTCGATGACCTAGCCCGCTTCTTCTCCGATGAAGCCGACGCAAGAGCCCGGATTTCGGATTTGTACAGCGGAGATGACTTCTTCATAGAGCTATGGAGGTGGACAAACGGATCTATAAAGGTTGTATATCCGTATCCCTTAGTTAAGTGTTAACTAGTTAGCTTTTTCGCCTAGTTTTCTAGCAAACGATCCGTAGTCGGGTTTCTCGGCACCTAGATTTTTTGAAATTGGCATGGTTGATGCCTTGTGAGACCTCATTAGGATGCCTAGGAACCCTACACATTTGTAGTCCATTTCTTCACTTCTAAAGCTCCGTGTTGAGCTTCTTTCGCTGCGATCATCGAGTTCCCGAACTCTATAGAGGCTCCACGAAGAGAAAGATGCAAGCTTGCTCCGATCTTCGATAACAAAGATGATCTACCTTGAAGTTTCTTTAACACAAGCTCTCACTCACTAATGAAGTGAACACCCTAATCTAAATGGCTAGGATAGGTTTTCTATTTCTCACTCATTTTCATCATCTCTCAAAAAGCAAGAAAGCTTTTTAAGCAAGAAGGAAGAAGAAGAAGAATGAATCCTTTTGTGATGAACAATGAATCAAGTGAGGTTAGAAATGCAACCATGGGTTAAGTATAAAGACTTAACCCATGTAGAGATTTAACTATGGTTAAAGGGTTGGGTTGGGTTAAAGAAATATCACAAAATATCAAGGTCAAAGTCAAAGCTTCAAGAAGCTTCTTGAAAGCTTCATGAATGTTTAACCCTAATTCAAACCCTAACCACAATTAAACTCCACAAAACATGTTGCATTTATAACCCTAATATGTTACAATATTATATATCACATATACAATATTTATTGTAACAAAATAAAATAATACAATTAACATATATCGCATATATATCAATGTATTACCCGAGTAAGAAAAAGAATCTTTTAGTGAGCTTATATTAGTTAATGTAATTTAATATATCAAATATATAATTATACATTAAATTATCGAATCAACACTTGATCCGATAATCCGGCTATTTCACAAATAACCGACTAATATAATCTGTATCAGTTCATCGAATCAACAATTGATCCGATGTCCCGGCTATATCACATATACCCGGGTGATATCTCATATCGTGAGAATCTAGTACGGTATCACATACACGTATTGTTCTCGGTCCTGCACATATCACATATGTGCTCCTACTCCATTTTTCCTGAGCCAGGAAACCTCTATGTAGGACTCTAAAGAATCGTCAATACGCCGGCAGTAAGTGATGATCATATCAAACACCCACAAGCTGCAAGCGGTCAGCTAAACGTAACAGCCACTCAGGTATTGAGCAATCAGAAGATCAACAAGCAAGCCTGTACATTCTCCTGTGAATCCAACCATTAACACTCACGTGCAGTCCTGTCTCTTCGTCTGATATGTCGCATATCTCGCCTAGGGGTGGTAAACGTCAGACCCCAATAGCTTGATAAGTCGTGTCGATATGAGGTCTATAACAGTTCGAGAAACTACTGATAACACTTACCAGTAAATCTCAGCAACCCTGGCCAGGGATTTCCAGTTATAGCCAATCGAACACAGCACAACATCAACTCCCTATACCGGGAGAGACGAATCCCCTTCTATCGCTCATTGCCTCCATGTGATTCGGGACTGTACCCAAAAGCCACCATTTTGCACGCCCTCTTGGACGTGGTATGATAGAAATCAAAGCACAGTGGGAATCACATAAGACTCTATGACGATCTCGGGTCTACAGACTAACCTGTACCAGTGTCCCCAGAGAACTGCCATCTGACGTGAGGTATAATACCATCTGGGAGTTCTCGGCGAGTCCGTCCAGTATATCCAGTCTCCACTGAGCACCCGTACACCATCCTTGATGTCAAACACCGATGGATACGGGATCATCCATCGCCCATCATATGGGTCAAGATGCGTATACGCTAGTCTACTCTGGTGTATCGATGCCCTGTCTCGATACACCCTCGACTAGGAACAGTTATAGGATGTACTCGTCGACTACCGTGGCCCCACTAGTATGATCTCATCATAGTCCCAGTAGTTGAGTACATATCCTAAGGGCTTTATCAACATATAACATAGAGACAATCAGAGTACATGTTAAGATAAAGAGCAACCAGATAGCGTACTATCATGTCGAGCAAGAAAGTCCTCCCTATATATGTCCAAGTATCCACTACAATATACATCGTATGTACAGTAATGGCCTCTAGGGCATACATATAACTAACAGGATTACCCCGCGATGGAGTGCATGGATAGCCGGGTTCTGGAGGGCAACGGGTCCGCATCTCATGGAGTTGAGAAGGAGGGGGCCTCACTCTAGAATTGGTGGGCTATTCGCCGCACTCGTAAGGGGTACAGGTTGACCCAAGGAGGGGTGCTTAAGTTACCGGATTCCGTGGAGTGCTGGGTGGCCTATTCACTTTGATGAAGGGGGCCGCCTCACTTCTGGTTTTGGAAGGTAACTTGCCGCACTCGTAGGGGTCTAGGTTTTCATTGCACAGGCTATCCACACGACCAAGGGAACGCCGGGTTTCACTTGCGGCTCAAAGGAAACCCGTGGCTCTCAGATTATCTGTATCATTCTGTGATGCCTATTACTTATCTGTGATGTTGCATTTATCACGCCTGGAGCGATTATTATATATTGTTATATATATACTAGCAGATGTTGTATATGTTTTACATCCACACTAGTCCAGTCCCCGCTCTGTCGTTAGTTAAGTAACCTAACGGGTGATGACGGGACCCAATGGCGAATGCGGATGGCATATACGTAGATCATATTTTCGTTCTTTTGTGGTGTGATTAATTGATGGGACTGTGTTAATTCAGATCAATGCAAGGAAAACAGACCTATTCGATGTTGTTGGAACATTTTTAAAAAACTGTTATTGCAAGGAGGTTATTTTTTGTTTTGCACAGCGGTATTCGGTTATGAATATCCAGCACCTCATTCGACGAGGCAAGAGCCGAGATCCCCTCACCGGGAGTGATCTCTTGGGCAGAAGCTTACGTCAGGGTAATAACTTCACTATAGTCGATTACTTTTTGCTTTGCATCGTGGTATTCAGTAGAATACTCTGCACCTCATTCGACGAGGAAAGAGCCGAGATCCCTTCACAGGGAGTGACCTCTTTAGCAAAGGTTTTCGCCACTATATATTTATACAAAGCTATCTGGTTCTTTCAACAATATCAAGTTCATTACGTTAAAGGTTTTTTGCCAAAAATCATTCGTAGCCCTCCGTCATTTCAGACGGGTAGCACTTAGTATTCATGCTATGTTTATTGGCCTTCGTCATAGCATAGTGTATGGTAGTTGCTTGTTAATTTTCTGTTGCATAGATAGATGTGTTGATTTGGGACAGTCGTACTACTATTTTGGCCTTCGTCAAGGATATGTACGGTTGGGTTCGAGTTAACCTGGACAATGATGGGTAAAACTTGACATGTGACTTATTATATGTTGGCCTTCATCAAGGTCATAAGAGCATGGGGTAGAAATCACATCGGGAGTTTCAAACATACAGGAAACTTGCCAGGCATGCTCATACCTCCTGGAGTGTGATAACTTGAGTGGATTCCATCAGGTTATCATGCGATGATAGTTGGATCCCGATTCCTACTGATGAGTTGGTTTACTCCTCGGGTGATTTTAGATGATCCCGACTAATTCTCTTTCAGGTTTGGAGGAGAATTTGAGGATACAGTGGGAGACATCCTGATTAGATAAAGTGATTGACCATTCTGATCTAGGTTAGAGTGCACACTGAGTGTTTCTTTTCTCTCTCTCTTTGGCAGCGACCATGGCCCGACCCTAGACTATAACTTAGTAACCAAGTTAACCGAACCTTCTTAAAACATACTGGCTTTTGGATTGTTTGAGTTGCATACCTCATTGCCACTCCTACTTTTACCCTTTGCTTTTCTCTAGAACATTCCGTATCACTATGAAGATCTACATTTCTTGGATATGACCATCGTATAGTTACATACGAACTCGAAGAAACTTGTTTCAGATTCGAGGATGGTTTCCGGTTCTGGAAAAATTGAATACGACTATTCGGTTGTCTTTTCCTTTTACCTTCTCTCAGGTTGTGAAGGCTCCTAGGATTAGGAGAGGGTACACCTATTGCGCTTATTGGATAGTCTTCTTCCAAACCATAGGTAGGTGCCAAAAGGTGGGGAAGGAAGAAAACCAATTAGCCTAAGTTGGGTGTATATAAGGTAATAAGTAAAGACAAATAAAGGGATTAGAAAGAAGGCAAAATAAATTGCAACTCCTATCATTCACGACCAAACCACGTATTTCATCGCCACTCCTACTTCACCTTTGCATTTCTCCAGAACACCCCGTATCACTACGAAGATCCGCATTTATTGGATAATCCATCGTATAGTTATATACGAACTCGAAGGAACTTGTTCCAGTTCGAGGATGGATTCTGGTTCAGGAGAAATAGAATAAGGTTTATTCAGTTGTCTTTTATCTTTACCTTCTCTCAAGTTGCGAGTACTCCTAGGATTAGGAGAGTACACCTATTACGCTTATTGGATAGTCTTGGTGCCGAACGGTAGGGAAGGAAGAAAACCATTCAGCCTAAGGGTGGTGTACAGAAGGTAATGAGTAAAGAAAAATAAAGGGATTTGGAGAGATGGCAAAGAAATATACGGTTACAGTCATGAATCTGGATAATAGAAGAGGCATTACTAGGAATACCCGGCTACCCCTTCGAAACATTTTCATGTTTCAGTTTCACTGTGCATTGTTAATTGAAAACTGATTTCCCAATTAGATCCTTACTCCAGGGTATGTATTTACCAGGTGTGATTCTCACATCTGTATGGTTTTACAGATGATGAGTGGGAGTAAGTTATTGGGAATTAGGTGATTATATTCTCTTTATATCGGAATTCGTTATAATTGGTGATATTTGAGGAAATCGCCTGGCGTTTTGCCTGACGGCAAATTTTTGGTTTTGAATATCCGCTGTTATGCACCAATTTCAAACTGATATATCTATACATTTATTTTATAAAGTGAGATATGACTTTTTGAAATTATGTCCATGACATTTACCTATATCAGTTGATGATTGGGTAAGGAGCATTAAACAGCGGTGTAATTCTTCTTAACTATAGTACAATTTTCAACCTACGACGCACAAGGTTTGAGTTATTCAACTCAGGGGACTTATACAAAGTATTGTGTATTGTCTAGTGTCCATTAGGACAAAGGGGTTGGTTCTCGTACTATATTCTGTTTACTTGTAACTTCTCCAGTTTTAGACAAGTATTTCATATAAATACAAGGTCCAAGTTTTGAGAAGTTATAGGTACAAGAATAAAATAGAGAACCATGTGTTGCAAGTATCAGGATTCATCAAAGTGATAGAAGATGTAGATACTTGTGTCAGGTATTCAGTTGATAGTAATGGTTTTGAAAACTTGCTTCTCTTTCAGGTTACTCATATTTGGATGCACTCCTAAGTTGAGTAATGCTGATCGGCCTCTTTCCATTTAGTTCACATGCACTGGAGACAGCTGCATGATTTGAATCTGGTTCCAATTAAATCAGTGTCTCTATTTCTATATTGTATATAGAATGGTTCATATCTTAACGATGTTGAGGTATATGGAGTTGTCCGGCTTATGCTTAAAACCAGACTCTGGATAACTCAAGGCACGTTTCTGTAATGGCAGTTTGTGGGTTATCCCGGGCTATGACGAGGGTTAACTTTCTACCATCTGGAAGATCAATAGTGATATTGTTCTTGACTCGCCACAGTTTTAGTAAAATGGATTTTTTCAGAAAACAGTAATGGGAGTATGGTAGAACTGGAAGCGATTCCAGAACCATGGACAATTACTGAAAAATTAATAGAACCTAAAGATTCAGGTTTGACATTCCATGGCCACTCCGCAGATATGGTGGGTAACCTCAGGCACCAGAGAGGTACTTTGGTATCCTCAAAGACGGTGACAGGGAGGTTCTTGTTTACCCAGACTTGCCATTACTACAGTTCTAGACTATGAGATCCGGCAGAAGGATGAGTATAGCGTCGTTCTAAAATAGCTTTAGAAGTGCACGTGTATACGACTCTGCCAGAGGGTTGTTGTAGTCAGTGAGAGCAGCGGAAGCATAGTGGCCAAGTAGCTTGTGTCTATTTATAGACTAAACCACGTATAGCGGAGATAGATCATCTATTTTTGATGTGACAGTCATAGGTTTTGACTTCATCAGAATAGGAGATGGATCTGTTAAGAAGATAGTATGATGTGATGTCCTGGTATTTGGATGACATGCACTTTATAGGAAGTGAAATTCCTATACTACAGTCGGTTATACTGTGGTTGTCACACAGTGGTTTATCCACATAGGATATGGATATTATATCTGGCATTCTGGTTACTAGATCTATGGTTTTAGATCTAGATTTGGTTAGTTTCCCAATCTGGGTACTTTGACACTATTCTAAATGTGTTTTAGATTGGTCAACTCCTGGTATGGTGGTGTACCTGCAGGTGATGGAGTCACCCTCTCTAAAGGTGTCTTACATACTAAAGGGGAGAGGGATGTGCATGATTGGCATATCACTTGCTTAGGCAATTGAGTCAATCATGAAATGTCAAGTACCACACCAGATATTGTTTTTGCACTAGATGCAATAAGATTTTATATTAATCCAATCCTGGAGAAACGTTCGGAAGCAGTTTATGAACATAAGTGGATGTTCTAGGAATTTAGTAACGACAGCCTCCTTCGGGAGACGGTTATCATTCCAGGCTTCCAAGGTGACCTGGATGACAAAGTGACTGTCAGAGTTATAATCTTCCCTCTTGACTAGGGGCAGTAGTTTGGACAGGTGGTCCAAGTGGATACTGAGGGAGGCATGGCGCAGGATACTGATTAAATTCAGTTGAAGATACAGTCTAAGAAGTTTACTGGATTTGGAGTTCATTTGTGAACTGGGTCCCATCAGATATCCTGGCATATTCTAAGACAGGCATTGCTCTTTTCGGGAGATGGCTTTCTCCGCGAACTTGAGATAACGAGAGACATAGAAGGAAACATTGGGGCGGATCCACTCACTGAGGCTATTTCTCGAACGCAATAGTTTTACAAACGAGCTTTGTGAAACTGATTAGCAGAGAAGTTGGGTGTTCAGTATCACACGGGCTGTGAGTATGTAACGTTTTGAAAATCGTTTCGGTGAAATTTCGAAAAACGGTAAAATAAGGGGGGTTTTTGTAAAAAGTCAAAATGCAAATATCTTTATTATAAAATTAAATATACATATTCTAGCTATGTTATTTAGTGTTTATTGAGCCACTGCTGAAACTTCAAATTTTCTGAAAATTTTTCCGAAATTAATTATTTTAATATTATTTTAAGCCGGTAAGAAAATACATTAAATTAGCGATAAATACAAATTTAAATGGGCTAATTTTAATCTTTAAAATCATGTTAATTAAAATCTAGTTGTAATATAATTTTTTAGTATTTTATTTCAAGTTTTAATTGATTTATTTTATGGAAAACAAAAATATAGTTATTTTGAACTAAAACTTGCAAATATGGTATTGTGGGGGGTCTTTTTGCATAGAATTTTTTTGTAAAGTCTCTCACACTCACCCTCACTCCCCTTGGCCGGCCCCACACTATTGTAGCAGCCCAAGAATTTTATTTTTCTCTTTTTGACCTTAAATCATGTGAGAAATGGGTTAAAATAAGGTTTTTATATATAGTAAAGTAGGTGGGGGTATTATGGTAATTTGGGAGGGGCTTTGACTTGGATTCTTTTCCACAACTCCCCCACACCTCTCCCCACTCCTCCCTCAGCCGAAATTCCTGCAATAAACAGCCCCAAAATTTCCCCTCTCATTTTTCTTCTAAACTCATCAAAATTCCATCAAAATTCCATTTAAACTTCACAATTTCAAGCCCATCCTTCATCCATTCTTCTTAACATTTCTTGCATGGATTTTGGATGCTAGGAGGCCATCTTTGGAGTCAAAATTTCTTGCTAGATCTCTAGATCTAGAGGTATAATTCTTACCCATTTAAATTCTTATGGTTAGATTTCTTTAAATGAGTTGTTTTAGTGTTAATATTGGTGCTATTTTTATCTAGGATCTTCAAGAGAATGGTTTGAGTTAAACTAGGGTTTTTAGCACACCATTATTATGTTAATTATTCTATTTTGCTATCTAGTGTTTTATACAAACCAAATCTAAGAGTTTAACTTGCTTTTTGGGCTTCAAATTAGTGCTAATTTAGTGTTTCATGTATAGTTTGGGTTGGATTTTGTTAGTTATAAAATTCAAGAAAGGGTTTGAATGCAAGTTAGGGTTTTGTGAAATTGGTGTATGGTTGTGTAATGTATTAGGCTCTTATGGCTTGTTAAAACAAAATTAGTAGCTAGTTGTTAATTGTTAGTTTAAAAATTATGATAATTACGCTAATTTGCTAACTAGCTATTTAAAATTGGTTAAATAATTGGGTTAAAAATATAATTATGTTTTTATGACATCATTAACATTATTATGAGTGGTTTAATATCTTAGGTTATGCAAAACCAAGCTTAATTGTTGAATTGTGAATTTTTCTTTAAAAGGTGTTAAAAATTGATATTTTTGCAAACTAGGATTTTGGAATTTATGCAAATTGATGAGAATAAATTATAGGAATGGTTTATATGACTTTGTTATGATATTTAGTGAATATTGTGGATGCTAGGTTCGTTTATAGATCGAGTTTTGTACTAAAACGGTGATTTGTGTTTGCTAGATTTTCGGAAAAATGACTTTTTAAGTGGAATTGGGGTTTTTGTGAATTTTAAGCTATTTTATATTATAATTAGTGCTTGTAATTGTACAAATGAGTGTGTTGGGAGTTTTCTCGATGGTTTGGCGTTTGTACGCCGACGTCGAGGGTTTTTGGGTCGATTTGCGAAAGCAACCATAGGTTTTGACCTATGTGGGATTCGTGCGTCGTTTTGGTCATGAGTCGGATTTTAATGCGGTATGGTGAGTTATGATATGTAGGTACCCCATGTGGACTTCGAGACGACAAGCAAGCGCGTGGCGACGTCGGCACCGGCGAACGAGGACCAGGTGAGTAGATTTATATCTACGGGGAGAAGTCGGGTGGATGGCGTATAGCACCCCCGCAGTCCGTGGTGGTGTATACGGATGCGTATACACACCAACAATTTATTATATGTTATTTGGGATTAATAACGATGTTTAGGATGGATATTGGTGTGTTGGATTATTTTAGTGTTGCGAACCCTAGGGTAGTGTTGCACTACACATACACACCTACATACTTGCATACATTCCTATTTATATGTGCTCATGGGATTCTTTATAGTTATGTGATCACATGGGTATGGGACTATGTGTTCACATACGGATTTGAGGATGATACTTGGGATTGAGCTGAGTCGATGAGATTTGTTTTGTGGTTGTGATATCGGTGATATGGCAGGATTCGTACTTAAGGTACGCCGTGGTGTTATAGCGGATCTTGGGGCGGCGATACGGGTGAATAGTGTTATAAATAAAATGGTCGACATGTGATCGTGATATGCGGCATGATATGCTAGGATATTGATATTAGGCGTATCGGGCGATGTATACCCTTAATGATGCTATGTGCTGACGGTATCGGTTTGTACGAGATTGTCGATCATAGTGAGATCATGAGTATATTGAGGATATTAGTATTGTACTAGACATAGGTCAGTACCCTAGACTATGATCTTGAATAAAGAGGATACCAGAGGAATGGTGTGAGGAATATGATATTGACCCGTACCCAGATTTGGGGATGCCGTACGACTGATTTACGTACGAGCTATATCTTGATGATTGATCCGCACTCTTGACTTGAGATGGCTGATTGTAGATATGGTATCGGATATGATATTATTGAGGCGGGATCACCGACTAATATATATACAGGTATATATATGGATCGACTCAGATGTTAGGCGGTTTCCTTACCTGTAGTCCAGCTTGTTGGCTTAGCCCTTTAGTTTAGTTTAGTTGTTAGATTAGATTCGATTCTTACCTATTTCAAAAACTAACGAATCGTGGGTATTTTAAAAGACAGCCCAAGGGATCCTACGGATATTTCAAAAGACGTATCTTTTCATAAAAACACCGTAGCCCCTATTTTCAAAACCCCATGATTCGTGTTATTTCAAAAGGCACCATTTGTAGGACTTATATTAGATTAATGCAGGTTAGTTACAGTTGCATCTAGTATTCAGCTCCCGTTTATTATTGTGGTTCGCTTCACATCGCATACTTATGTTATAATTTCTTATTGCAACGTTGATATCATATTGTTAGGACACCAGCACCATTACCGATGATGCGTATGTACCACGTACACTTACTTGCCGGCTCACACACATCTTCATCGGTAATTGCCATGTCACGTACACCTTAGAAAATATTATTGCATGACTTAGCTTGTTAGTTAGTAATTTGACATGATATTAGTGTGCCTGCCTTATATGCCAGCTTAACATTGTAGTTATTACTTGTCACTTCATGCATACTGTTATTCATTGTTATGCCTATATTCATGCTTTTTACATGCTATTGATGATTTGGATTCGGATTTCCATGAAATTTTCTGGATTTAGGGGGGAAACCGCAAAACTTATATAAACTGATTTCTCTCTTTTTAAATAAAAAGTGCGGTTTTTCCCATGATGTATGAGTCGTCCACCATGAGTTTGCTGATGGATTTCGAGACCCGATTCGAGGAGACGGATGAACCGTTTCGGGTACATGGTGGACCCGGTAAGGTACCCCGGGGCAAGAAGCGCGTGATGATGACGATGTGAGCCTGGCAGGGGAGCACTACCTACCGGTGATTTTACCCGACGCGTCGGATATCCGGAGGATACCGTCGTGGTCTTGAGATGGATGGTAGGGGCCGGTCTGGACTGACGGCGCCCTAGATATTGTGATTGAGACATTGAGATTTCGAGATATTGAGGTACAGAGACTGTGATACAGAGATATCGAGATATTGAGATTACGTTTTGTGCCGATGCTAGGCACTGTTTTATGCTGATTTCATTATGATACCTCATTTTAAAAATACAAAGGAAATCTCACTAAATTATGAAAACGGTTCTTCATTTACATGTATTCTGTTTTCATGCATTCATACCTCATTCATATGATATATTGCTACTTGAGGCACTGACACGGGCACATGAGATTACACTCGGGTTAGAAATTTACCCTAGCCTTATTATAGGCTACGTGTTATTCATATATTTGAGGATATATTATGATCATTGACCTAGGTTGCGTTATTTATGCGATTTCTGTGCGTAGATATTTTTCTATTCACGAGTTGGCAACTCACCCCCGTTGTGCCCCAGTTTCTTGCAGGTTTGCCGTACAGGTTTCTTTACGGCTTGCGGACATAGTTTCCTTCGGGTGATTTGCTAGTAGGTGGGTTTACTTGTATCGTACCCCCATTTTATATCTTGTATATTATTATTCTGTTGTATCTAGAAGTTCCATCAACCAAACATGTATTTATTTGAGATAGAGACCAGTGATGTTTATTCTTTCGACCTTAGAGTCGCGCGTTGTATTTCTGTGGTTTTCTTGTGGTTTTTGAGTTTCCTTTTGAATTTTGATTCTCGCCCTTGGCGTTGTATATTATATTGCTTGTGTGGTTGTGACCGTCGATTGACGAAGAGCTAGCTCCCGTTTGGGGATGCCTTTTTATTGATTTCGTATACTATTCATGTTGTATCCCATTTGGGGGCCAGTATTTACAAAGGAGACTCTGCCGAAATTTTCGGGAAATTTTTTGATGTTTTTAAAACCGCCTAATTCGGCTTATGCTATTGAAACTACTTGCTTTAAGTTGGTTTTTCCTGCACTCTACATCTTTCTTGGTTTGGATTTCTAGGTTTTCGGTTTACTTAGATTACGTACGCCTCGAGACGTTCGTAGTTTAAGTGCCGGTCATGTTCCGTACTTTCGGGTCGTGACAGAGTATGCGACACCGCAATAATTACCCTTAAGTGCAAGTGGGAGATTGTTGGCTATAGTGCCATTAAGTCAATTATTGGATCGCAGGCATATGATTGCAATGATTGAGGAAAGACCTATACCGGTAGAACAGTCTTACTCGAGCTGATAGTATGCTATCTGGTTTGTCTTTATCATCGTGTACATGCTTCAGGAGATATTACAGATCACTATTTCATGTTGATAGAGCCTATAAGATTCTTGCTTGACTACCAGCAGAATGATGGCGATCATATACGTGAGAGTTGGGTGGTCTATAAGCACATCCTTAAAGTGTCCCTAGTCGTGGGAGTTTCGAGACTGGGCATCGATACTCCAAGAGTAGACTGGTGTATACAGATCGAGACCCTGACAAGGGGCGGTGGCCGGTCTCACAAGCCATTGGTGCCGGTTGGTTCACCTAAGATGTATACAGGTGCTCATTGGGTTATGAGTACACCGGACGGACTCGCCGGGAACATACTAGTTGGTATTATACCTATTGTCAGATAGCAGTTCCCTGGTGACATGTGTACAGGTTAGTCTATCGATCTGAGATCGTCATTTGTCTTATGTGAGTTCCCACTGTGCTTTGATTACTACCCTACCACGGCTCAAAGGAGTCATGCAAACATGTTTTAGTCGGGTACAGTCTCGAGCTATATGGAGGCAGTGAGCGGATCGTCAGGGGATGCGTCTCTCCCGGTATTGGGGGTTAATGTCGCGGTGTGCACGAGTGGCCATCACCAGAAATCCTCGGCCGGGGTAGACGAGAATTACTGATTCGGATTAGTAGTTTCTCAGTTGGTGATAAGCTTCATGCCGACACTAAATGTCAAGTTATTAGGGGTCTGACTTTATCCACCCCCTAGACTCGATATGCGATACTCATAGACGAACGGACCGGACTGTACGGATATTGTCACTGTCAGGCACAGTAGGGTTTCAGGATGAGTTTTCTCGTCGGCCTCCCTTTCGCTCAATGCCTGGGTAGCCGTTACGTACAGCTAGTGCCACTGACGTGCTTGTGGTTAAACCCACTGCCAGTGTATTGACGAGTCTTTCGAGTCCCACATGGAGGGTTTCCCTGATTCGGGCGAAACGTTGTAGAGGCCGTATGGTTTTATGGCAGGGTTCAATCATATTCGAGCACTTGTGCACGGATCATGATCGGACGGATAATACTAGTGGGCTTTGGTTTAAGCCGGATCTTAGTATTATATGTTGGATTACTTTCGTCTCATTGTATTCGTATTCAGTCGGAATACGGATGCAGGTATGTATATACGGATGAGGGGTATTCTTGTAATTTGTTACATGTTTACTTTAGAAGTTGTCATTCTCTTTTTTATTAAACAATTTGGGTTTAATGTTTATTTGGTGGAAATTGTGAGTGCAAGTTTTGGCTTGTGGCATTGATTGTGATTGTGCCTTAGTTTTGTTTTGCTTAAGATTTTTTGTGAGATATTTATGGTGAGCATGAGAGTGGCAGATCTTTTGTGTGGGGGGGTTCTTAAGTTAGTTTTTATAATTGCTCACAACAAATACACTCACAAGTCTCAAGCCAAAATCAACTGACACTTTTTTCTTGAGTTGCTTTTCTTAAGCCAAAACTCTTGAGCTCACACTTCTCTTCACTAATGGCTTCTTCTTCAACCTCCACCCATCCCTCTCATGAGTTGAGAATCCTTGGGTGTTTTGAGACAAAGTATTCACACACAAACTCTACTTCATCTTGGGTATCTAGGCTAGCAAACTGAATGCCCGAGTTGCTTCAGTTTTGAAGCGGGAGCCCATATTACTAATCCTCGATATGGATCGTCTTCGACGAGGGAGACCGGAGAACAAACTTGTTCGAGGCAGCCGCGACGAGCTAAGGACAGAGATTGAAGACCGAAGGACACGGATCGATTGGTATAATCTCTTAAACTCCTTTATATAGAACTAGTATAAGGTTAATGGTACGATCCGTCAATTAGGGTTCCGTTAGCGCCGGATTTTAAAGTTTTTGTTCCGCTTTTGGCCACGGATTGATGGCCGGGGCGCTGCCATAACCGTACATATATCACATATAACCGAATCGATAATAGATAACTGCCAGATTACAATATGGTATCATATACTCAAATTTAATCAGTCCCACGCATATATCAACATATGTGCCCTACTTCGTTTCGCTCGAACCAGGAAACTTCTGTATGGGACTCTAAAGACTCGTCAATACGCCAGCAGTAGGTGATGATCACATCAATCACCTACAAGCCGTCAGCGGTACTAGCTGGACGTAACGGCTACCCGGGTATTGAGCGATATGAAGATAAACATGTAAGGTTCCCTAGCACGACAGCAAGGTTTTGGGAGGCATCATCCATGCCATTTTCAAAAATTTGTCATGCTAAACAACCCTAATCCTAGAATCTTAAACTAGAGATTTAGACAAGACCAAATGTAAACTACTTTACATCTAGAGAACAAGAATACAACCTTTGTAAACGGTCCTTCTCTTCACTTGCTCCATGTAGTAGTCCCGCGACTCCACTAGGCTTCTCTTGAGACTTTGAACAAGCTTCCTCCGATGGCCTTCGTGTCGAAGATGATCCACGCGAAGTCCCAAACTCTTTAGCGTATGAAACACGCTATACTTGATCGCTAGTCAAGTGTAGGATGTTGAAGTAGGGGATGTTAAGAGCTCACTAGTTTGTGTTCAAGCTTCATGATTCACATCACATGTGAAGGTTGAAGCTTGAGCCATGACAAGAGGAGGAAGAAGAAGCTAGAGAACAACCATGGGAGAAACTCAAGAAAATTGGCTAAGTGTTGAGAATGAGCTAGAATGAATGTCAAGTCTTGACCCCTCACTCATTCAAGCATGGAATTATGCAATATAAAATTGCAACCATGCTTGAATAGTGAGTCAAGATGAATAAACTAAGGTTAATCCCATGCTTGCAACCATGCTTCCACTTTCAACCTCATTTCTATTTTCACAAAATAGAAATATAAATGCCATGCTTCATTAATATATATATATATATATATATATATATATATATATATATATATATATATATATTGTAACATTTCAAAAAATATAAAATATTATTTTTGGAATTTAATATTAAAATAATATATTTCCCGAAAACTGCCCGATTTGCAAAATTGGGGTTTTCGAAAAAGGGTATAAATATATACCAATAATTGTGAAATAATTGAAAATTAAAATGAATTATTCATTTAAATATATATTTAAAGGATTTGTCATTTTTAAAATTTATTATATGCAATTTTGATAAAAACCAGATTAGTGCACTGCTAATCGCGATTAAGCCAAATTCGTATTTTTACAGTTTTCCGTAGCAAGTGCACCACGTCATGTTGCATGTGGTTACATGTTATCGCATTTGTGTTGTTTTATGGTTATTTTGTGTTTTGGTTTTAAAATTTCAAGAGAAAAGAAAAAGGAAATGAAAAAGGGTATATGGGTAAATATTGAAAGAGGGGGTTAGAATAAGTGAGGAGAGAGAGAGGGGCTGCCTCATTTCTTTTCCTCCCTATTTCTTTTCATCTTCTTCATCTTCACCTTCCCTCCACCTTCACCCCAAGGTATCATCTCAAAAACTCCATCAAAACCCTAAACCCCTTTCATTAAAGTTGATCTCCTCCTTCTCCTCTACACATTGGACCAAGAAAAGTGGGATTTTGACAACATTGGAAAACTAGGGTTTTACTTGAGTTGCATCCATGAGGTATATCTTCTTCCATTTGGTGTAGTTTTTAGTTCTTTGTATTCTAGTTTTGTTTAAAAGTGGTTTAAGAGTGTAATGGTGAAGTTAGAGATTCCTAGAGAAGGATTACGGTTGGATTGTGTTGTAGTGATGGGAGTTGTTGTTATAAGACCCCTAGTGCTGTTTTTACTGGCTACGACCCGGGTTAGAAACCATTATACGAACTTTAGATTCGCCGATATCAGAAAATTGTGAAAATTGTGATGGTATTTAGGAATCTGCAAACACTCGGGGACCTGGAAAATTATTTAACGAACACAGTGACACATGCAGGCACCCAGGAAGCTACCACAGAGACCCGAGACCCCAACTCCACCTATAAGCCACAGATTTAATCATTCTGGCCGCAATTTGCGGCCAGAGTAGGGTTGATTTGGTCCATGTTTGTTCCAGGGCTTTATCTCCAGTAAATTAGACCCTCCATATATGCAGAATTGACTAATTTGACCTAGGGTAAAATCTGGGACCATTTTCTTGAGTTGCTGCCTTATTTTTCGTGATGTTTTTGAATTTAAGTTTTGGTATTTGTCATTGTATTCCGTCGTGTGGCGTTTGAACGCCAACGACTAGGGTTATTGGTTGGTTTTGCATGCGTGGGCTATAGGTTCGGACCTATAGGCGATCCGTGTGCTGTTTTGGTTTCCGAACTTAATGTTAATAGCGATTGCGATTGTTTATTATTGTAAGTACCCTCGCATGGATTCCGAGGCGACGGAGCATGGTGTCATCGACTTCAGCAATCGAGGATCAAGGTGAGTGGATCTATATCCACGGGGGAAGTCGGGTGGATGGCGTATAGCACCCCCGCAAAGTTTTGGTGGAAACCGTTTTGTAGCATATGGTTAAGGAAACCTAGATTTTGAAACTAGGGTTAGAGTTAAAAGATTGTTAGTGAAACCATATTATAAACTGAGGATAGTTAGAAGTGATATGATACGACCAGTATGTGATGACGGGACTTGAGGATGAGATTTGATGATATTGCCGTTTAGGGTACTATAGGACTAGATAGTCGACGTAGATGTGTCATCCGAACCATACCAATTTCCAAACTAAAGAATCGTATGCATCTTTTAAACATATACCTCAAGGGATGTTACGGATTTTCAAATGATATCTTTTCCTTAAAAACACCGTAGCCCTTACTTTCAAAACTACGATTCGCATTTTTCAAAAACTGTTTGTATGGTTCGGGTGTGTATGTTAGATTAGATACTTATGCTTATAGTAAGGGTAGAATGTATTTGTAAAATTGACTTGATGAGGGATATAAATGCGATGAAAAGAATATATGACGCGATATGATGATTTGATGATATGTTGGTATACGGATGCGAGTCGATTGAGATGATTTATACCCTGCCGGTCCCCTGATATGAGATTATTACAGATGTGACTTAGGACATAGGTATATAGAGATATTTATATATGTTGTGAATCGTGAGTGATAGCCGTACGAGACTTTAGGTCCGCACCCTCCTCGTCTTATAGGATGATAGGATCCCTGATAGCATAATACCGCCGTACGATGATTTTCTGTACGTGATGAGTTTGACTTGAGGTTTGATCCATACCCTTGACTAGAGGATGCCGTACGATGGAGTATACCGTACGGGATGTTGTGAGGCTGGATGCCGATTGATAGATTCACCGACTCGGTCATGTTAGACACGTATACCCGTCAGTATTTGCATATGATTTACCTTATGCTGCATTCATATTACTCTCATTGCATTGCTTATACCTATGCTAGTACACCTGCACCATTATCGATGATGCGTATGTTACACGTACACGGATTTGCCGGCTCACACACTTCATCATCGATAATTGCCATGTCACTACACAGTAGGGTTGCTGCATCATGATATACATATTGTACACCATACTTGCGTGCATACAAATTGTACACCCATACTTGCAGACATACACACGTGTACGTCCATACTTGCATATATACACATATGCACCTTTATACTATATTGCATTCGATTTTGGAGATTTGGGAACCGCATGATATATTTTAATAACTGGATTCATTTAAAAGAGCGGTTTTCCCTCGATATGTGCATATTACTGCTCCATGTTGCATGATATACGGATATACTTACATTTCTATTATATGTCGCATACATCATGCTCTATGATTTTACGCATTGAGATATGCTGTTTTCATGAGATTTCTGGATTTGAGAACCTTGGACATTTTAAAAGAGATTATGTGTTGTTTTAAAAATCCGGTTTCTCTTGATATGATATTTCAGTGCGTCCACCATGCGTTTTCTCGGTTCTGAGACGTGTTACATGTGAAACCCGATTCGAGGAGCTGGATGAGGCCGATTGCGGGTACATGGTGGACCCGGTATGGTACCTCGGGGCAAGAAAAGGATGCTGTGTATATAGACGGTGAGCCTGGCAGAGGGACTACTACCTAGCGGTGATTGGTTGGGCCAGGCGGATATCCGGAGGATTCCGACCGGAGTCGAGAGATGATATGGGCCGATCCGGACTGACAGAGCCCGTGGGCCAATCCGGACTGACGGAGCCCGAGAGATATGAGGATTTACGTGTCGATATTGGACACGGGTTTCATGATGTTTTCGGTTGTCGATGTTGGGCACCTCGGTTCCATGATTTTGATGTGTCGCGAGGGACACCGTTGATTTATATCCTTATACTTACTGGCATACATACATTGATTATGGTTGGATGAGATCCACATGCATTACACTAACGATATGGTTGGATGAGATCCACATGCATACTTACACTGACGATATGGTTGGACGAGATCCACATGCATACATACATCGATTATATGATTGGATGATATCAGCATACTTATAGACTTCGAGTATATTGTTGGCACATTTGTTTACCGGGTCACCCTAGATATCATAGTATTACCTTTATGATATAGTTGATCTAGGAGTCGTTGTTTATTCGATTTCTACTTGTAGATATTTTTCTACTCACGAGGTGGCAACTCACCCCCGTTGTGCCACAGTTCTTACAGCTAGACCGCATGGATCAGTAGCGGCTTCACTGGCACACAGTTGCTTTCAGGTGATTGCTTGGTAGGTGGGACATTTGTATCATACCCACTCTTGTATTTACTCTTTCATATTGTATCTAGTCAACTCTATCAAATCAAACTAGTATTTGTATAAGTAATGGGACTTAGTGAGACTTGTAGTTGCGAGACTTGAGCGATGGGTTTTTGTTCGCCTTTTGGGTTGATGTCTTGCTCATTTATTTATCTTTTGTGGTGAACTTCGCCGTGGGGCGTCGTATACTTATATACTGTCTTGCGTGGTTATGATCCGCCGTTTGGCGAAGAGCTAGCTCCCGCTTGGTGATGCCTTTATTATCTTTATGTATTTGTGGTTTTGGATCAAAAAATACAAAGGAGGTACTGCCCGAATTTTTATAAAAGACGAAACATGTTTCAAACTACTAAATTTTACTTGCATTATTCATGTTCCTTTTCCATGCATTTTAGAAACTTGATTTCATTATACCTTTATTTCAAAACTTCACCTCCTTTATTTTCTTAAAAAGGTTTAGATTTCTAGGTTTCAACTTACTTGAATTACGTTACGCCTTTAGACGTTGCGTGATTTAGGTGCTGGTCATGAGCTAATATTTCGGGTCATGAAAAAGTTGGTATCAGAGCACTAGGTTTAACCTTGGTTCGAGTCTATGTTTGACTATGCAGAGTTTAGGGCAGGTATGTATTTCGGAACCTAAGGCTTGACCTTACGGAACTTAGACTTGAACGGGTGGTATTAGACCCGAACTTTCATTTCATAGGCTGACCCTGATTGATGGAGTAGGTAGCTTGAGTAGAGTGACGTACCGTACGTATGTTCCGCGGCATATTTACGATACGATACTCCACTTAAGAAACCTTAGGGTGTACATATTTTTGAGACTTATGATTCTCTTCATACCCATGATTATACATCCATTTGAGATCCTCGATTCTATTTGTTTCCATGATCATACTCTCATTGATGTAGTTCCTTCTTATGATCATGTATCCATATTGGATCTGTCGTTTCCTTTCATGCCGTTGATCTTCTTTCTTCAATACTCGATTGAGGTTCCTGTCACCATGGTTTGAGCACAGTTTGAGGTGCTGCTAGTGTTGCGGTCAGGGAGAGCTCGTCTGGTATGAGGGCTGACCATTGTGTTTTCTGGTGACATGGGAACGTCTCGATGTAGTGTTGTGTTGTGACTTCCTGTTGAGGCGAGTGTTTGGTTTTGCACTGGATGATCGGGCCATGGTTAGAGTTGCAAGTTGCGAGAGGACTGTTGATGTATAGCATACCTCAGAGATTTTGATGTCGCCTACCGTGCAGATAGATGACCTAGTTGTTACTGAGATGATAGGATGTCTCTTCCAGGGCTTACGAGCTGAGATCGCCGGAGCTTCCAGGCAGAGATGCGACAGGTGATAGCTAGTCTATCCCAAGTTGAGAGACGAAGGTGATTCGTCAGATTGATGCGTTTACGCAGGCCCAGTTGAGTTGAAGATTTTCAGTGCGGAGAGTCTTACTCAGATCTAGAGCAGACCGATCCAGAGATGACCGTTGATGTATCGTCTTTTCTGGAGGATTGAGGCATTGTTTAGCATGCGGACAGAGGGTATTCGCATGTCGCCTAGGCGAAGTTAAAAAGTTTGAACGAATGTCAAGAACCCATTTTTCCCGGTTTAAGTATTCAGAAGAACATGCAGGTGATTCTGTGGACCCTCTAGAAAAATGAAACCCTAACACGACATGATGACCATGGAACCGCTTTTGAACCTTAGGGTTTACGGCAGTTTAGCGGTGCCATCAGTGAGGCTTTGGTTTGCCCTTCTACGGCTGGTCCAGAGGTATTGTGGTATGTACCAGATATTTTTTAGACTGTGCAGGTGTTGAGCCTTCGGAAAATTTTGGGACCTCGATGACTCGATCGAAAAGTTTGACGTCGTCCGGATATCATGTGGTAAGAGACCAGTAAGCTGACCAGTTTCTGATAGAGGACCTCACCCAGATGCGTTGTGAGTTGATCGAGGACGGACGAGTATTGAGTATTCCTCCGACGGTTGGGACGAGTTCCCGAGGACGTGTTCGGCCAGATATCTTCTACAGAGTGATGAAGATACCGAGTTTGTAACTTTGAGTCCGTGTGAGAGACTCCGGATTGACTGTGGCCGAGAACAGTTGCAGTGTGCCGATAGCATGACGTGACGTCAAGGTGGACGATGATATAGACGAGTGGAACCAGAGGTTCGTGCGAGATGCTGATGACCTGTTGTTACTCCCTGTTGATGCCAGAGGATCTGATATGTATACCGAGGTGTTGGGATGCAACCAATTCCCAAGGAAATGTTGTGCTAAGAACGTAGATGTCCAGAAAATAAGAACAGATTATGTAAGAGTACCAGCCTCCGTACAGTTCGGCATAGGCGAGATCGGAAGAGACCTTGAGCAGGATTCCTTCCAGGACACTGCTGCAATGAGATTTGCACCCAGGATCAGTTGTGCCACGTGTATTCAGAAGACCAAAGGCCGACGCAAGTGACGTGCTGAGTAGTCATACTAATTGGCCAAGATGACCAGAGAAGTGCCAGAATGGAATCGTTTCCGTTAGCACACCTGACCTAGACGATGGATTGCGAGATTGGTAATCCGAAGAGAAAATGAGGACCCAGAGACAGAGGACGCCAGACCGTGAGCGGGAGGCAAACAGATGTTCTTGCCCTGCCAGTTTTAGGCGCACCGATATTTTTCGACATTATAGGAGATGTACCTCAATGTCATTTGCTGCGATTTGCGTTGTGATCCGAGTATCACACTTATATCGCTTGGATTTGAGTTTTGATGATGAGTTCATGGTGTTGATTTCGTGCACCATGGCTGCACCTACTGGGTATTTACATTTTTGTGCATAGTTATTGCACTTGATATATATTTTATACACCGTAGTGTTGATTTGCGAGTTGTGCATATCTATTGCACTTGAGATTCGGTTTGTGCCTCGGCTGCACGTATTTATGATTTCGTGGATTTCATACGGTTGATTTGATTTTGTGCGTGTGGTACGCACTCAATTTGATTTTTAAACTCGGTATAGCTTACATGTGCTTGTAGTGCATTGATACGTGTTTTGTGCACACAGTTGCATGCGTTTACGATTTTATACACCCTGGTACACTCGGTGTTACTTTTATACGCATTTGAGTTATGTATTTGTATTTCGTGCAATGGATGCACTGTATTTGTATTTCGTGCACTGGATGCACTGTATTTGTATTTCGTGCACTGGATGCACTTTATTTGTATCTCGAGCACTGGATGCTTTGTATTTGTATTTCGTGCACCGGATGCACTGTATTCGTATTCCGTGCACCGGATGCACTGTATTCATATTTCGTGCACCGGATGCACTGTATTCGTATTTTGTGCACCGGATGCACTGTATTCGTATTTCGTGCACTGGATGCACTGTATTCGTATTTCGTGCACTGGATGCACTGTAATCGTATTTCATGTACTGGATGCACCGGATTTGCGCTTCGTGCATTTGTGTCACTAGATTTTCATTTCGTGCGATTGTCGCACCAGATTTATATTTTTGTGCATTTGCTGCACCAGATTCGTATTTCATACATTAGTCGCACTAGATTTTCATTTCTTGCATTTGTTACACAGGACGGGTATTTATGCGTTTGTCGCACTGGATTTATACTCCGTACCTTGGTTGCACCCGATTTATGTCCTTGAGCATTCGTTTTACCAGATTTGTATTTTCGTGCGCGTTGGCACTTGCCGTTCGTTTTCGTGCATGCTACTGCACTATATGCTTTTACGGACCCGAAGCATTTTGGTTGGATTTTTTTGCGCATATTAGGCGCTTGATTTTGGATTTTTGTGCGCATTGATGCACTTGAGTGAGATTTTACTCATGCATGTTGGATGCTCTTGATTTAGATTTCTTTCGTGCATGATGGATGCACTTGATTTATATTTTCGCTCATGTTGGGCGCATGATATGAGATGTGGTTTTGTGCACACCGGATGCACTCAATTGGGATTTTCATTCATGCATGTTAGTTGCACCGGATGCACTCTAGTTGCACTTGATATTGTTGTCGTGCACACCCGTTGCACTGGACAGAGCTTTCGTGCACACCCGTTGCACTGAGTTTTGCTTTTGTGCATATTGTGGCATTTGTATTTGGATATGATTTCCGTGCGCACCAGACGCACGTGATTATTGGATACGCCTTTTGAGGCTGATTTTGCTTTTGAGCACCTTGTTTTCATGATAGGCACTATATTATGAAGTAGCCAAACAGGACTGATCCGAGGACAGTACCTGAGTACTTTGCTTGCATTAAAAGTTTACCAAGAGGTTTTTGAAAAAAAAGAGCTATAGTCTCGCTATTTCCTACGTGTCCGTGAGCGACACGAACGTTTATAAAAGGCAAACCTTTTGGGATATTTTAAAATGGACGGGACGTATATCTGAGTAAAACATATACGAAACTATAATTATTATTTTACAAATGAGCGTCCGTCACTTATGCCGTAAGTTATGCATCACGTGGCGATTCAGAAAAGATTTTCCATGTATTTTATTCAGAGTTTGGAGATTTTTCAAGTATGCGTACTATATATGTATTATAGTATTTGATTAGTGCATATTGGATTTCAGTAGTGGATTTCGAGATCTGTATCTCTATTGTAACTCCGAGGATATGCGTGCAAATCTGATGATTTTCATGACGCTTGACGGAGTTCGGTTTTTGAGTTTTGTACTCGTTTTCATGCGCACTTGACGCGCTGTGTTGTTTCTGCATCTTCCGTGATTCAGTGCCCCGTTGATTTGAGCTGATTATTGAAATGTTTTAGATTTAGGGGGTTTAAATTTAAATTCGGGGACCGAATTTCTTTAAGGGGGGAAGATTGTAACATTTCAGAAAATATAAAATATTATTTTTGGAATTTAATATTAAAATAATATATTTCCCGAAAACTGCCCGATTTGCAAAATTGGGGCTTTCGAAAAAGGGTATAAATATATACCAATAATTGTGAAATAATTGAAAATTAAAATTAATTATTCATTTAAATATATATTTAAAGGATTTGGCATTTTTAAAATTTATTATATGCAGTTTCGATAAAAACCCGATTAGTGCACTTCTAATCGCGATTAAGCCAAATCCGTGTTTTTACAGTTTTCCGTGGCTAGCGCACCACGTCATGTTGCATGTGGTTACATGTTATCGCATTTGTGTTGTTTTATGGGTATTTTGTGTTTTGGTTTTAAAATTTCAAGAGAAAAGAAAATGAAAATGAAAAAGGGTATAAGGGTAAATATTGAGAGAGAGAGGGTTAGAATAAGTGAGGAAAGAGAGAGGGGCTGCCTCATTTCTTTTCCTCCCCATTTCTTTTCATCTTCTACATCTTCACCTTCCCTCCACCTTCACACCAAGGTATCATCTCAAAAACTCCATCAAAACCCTAAACCCCTTTCATTAAAGTTGATCTCCTCCTTCTCCTCTACACATTGGACCAAGAAAAGTGGGATTTTGACAACATTGGCAAACTAGGGTATTACTTGAGTTGCATCCATGAGGTATATCTTCTTCCATTAAGTGTAGTTTTTAGTTCTTTGTATTCTAGTTTAGTTTAAAAGTGGTTTAAGAGTGTAATGGTGAAGTTAGAGATTCCCAGAGAAGGATTAGGGTTGGATTGTGTTGTGGTGATAGGAGTTGTTATTATAAGACCCCTAGTGATGTTTTTACTGGCCAAGACCCGGGTTAGAAACCACTATATGAACTTTAGATTCGTCGATATCGGAAAATTGTGAAAATTGTGATGGTATTTAGGAATCTGCAAACACTCGAGGACCTGGAAAATTATTTAGCGAACACAGTGACACATGCAGGCACCAAGGAAGCTACCACAGAGACCCGAGATCCTAACTCTACCTATAGGCCGTAGATTTAATCATTCTGGCCACAATTTGCGGCCAGAGTAGGGTTGATTTGGTCCATGTTTGTTCCAGGGCTTTATCTGCAGTGAATTAGACCCTCCATATGTGCAGAATTGACTAATTTGACCTAGGGTAAAATCTGGGACCATTTTCTTGAGTTGCTGCCTTGTTTTTCGTGATGTTTTTGAATTTAAGTTTTGGTATTTGTCATTGTATTCCGTCGTGTGGCGTTTGAACGCCAACGACTAGGGTTATTGGTTGGTTTTGCATGTGTGGGCTATAGGTTCTGACCTATAGGCGATCAGTGTGCCATTTTGGTTTCTGGACTTGATGTTAATAGCGATTGCGATTGTTTATTATTGTAGGTACCCTCGCACGGATTCTAAGGCGACAGAGCATGGCATCATCGACTTCGGCAATCGAGGATCAAGGTGAGTGGATCTATATCCACGGAGGAAGTCGGGTAGATGGCGTATAGCACCCCCGCAAAGTTTTGGTGGAAACCGATTTGTAGCATATGGTTAAGGAAACCTAGATTTGGAAACTAAGGTTATAGTTAAAAGATTGTTAGTGAAACCATATTATAAACTGAGGATAGTTAGAAGTGATATGATACGACCAGTATGTGATGACGGGACTTGAGGATGAGATTTGATGATATTGCCGTTTAGGGTACTATAGGACTAGATAGTCGACGTAGATGTGTCATCCGAACCATACCTATTTCCAAACTAAAGAATCGTATGCATCTTTTAAACATATACCTCGAGGGATGTTACGGATTTTCAAATGATATCTTTTCCTTAAAAACACCGTAGCCCCTACTTTCAAAACTACGATTCGCATCTTTCAAAAACTATTTGTATGGTTCGGGTGTGTATGTTAGATTAGATACTTATGCTTATAGTAAGGGTAGAATGTATTTGTAAAATTGACTTGATGAGGGATATAAATGCGATGAAAAGAATATATGACGCGATATGATGATTTGATGATATGTTGGTATACGGATGCGAGTCGATTGAGATGATTTATACCCTGCCGGTCCCCTGATATGAGATTATTACAGATGTGACTTAGGACATAGGTATATAGAGATATTTATATATGTTGTGAATCGTGAGTGATAGCCGTACGAGACTTTAGGTCCGTACACTCCTCGTCTTATAGGATGATAGGATCCCTGATAGCTTAATGCCGCCGTACGATGATTTTCTGTACGTGATGAGTTTGACTTGAGGTTTGATCCATACCCTTGAGTAGAGGATGCCGTACGTTGGAGTATACCGTACGGGATGTTGTGAGGCTGGATGCCGATTGATAGATTCACCGACTCGGTCATGTTAGACACGTATACCCGTCAGTATTTGCATATGATTTACCTTATGCTGCATTCATATTACTCTCATTGCATTGCTTATACCTGTGCTAGTACACCTGCACCATTATCGATGATGCGTATGTTACACGTACATGGATTTGCCGGCTCACACACTTCATCATCGATAATTTCCATGTCACTACACAGTAGGGTTGCTGCATCATGATATACATATTGTACACCATACTTGCGCGCATACATATTGTACACCCATACTTGCAGACATACACACGTGTACGTCCATACTTGCGTATATACACATATGCACCTTTATACGATATTGCATTCGATTTTGTAGATTTAGGAACCTCATGATATATTTTAAAAACTGGATTCATTTAAAAGAGCGTTTTTCCCTCGATGTGTGCATATTACTGCTCCATGTTGCATGATATACGGATATGCTTACATTTCTATTATATGTCGCATACATCATGCTCTATGATTTTACGCATTGAGATATGTTGTTTTCATGAGATTTCTGGATTTGAGAACCGTGGACATTTTAAAAGAGATTATGTGTTGTTTTAAAAACTCGGTTTCTCTTGATATGATATTTCAGTGCGTCCACCATGCGTTTTCTCGGTTCTGAGACGTGTGACATGTGAAACCCGATTTGAGGAGCTGGATGAGGCCGATTGCGGGTACATGGTGGACCCGGTATGGTACCTCAGGGCAAGAAAGGGATGCTGTGTATATAGACGGTGAGCCTGGCAGAGGGACTACTACCTACCGGTGATTGATTGGGCCTGGTGGATATCCGAAGGATACTGACCGGAGTCGAGAGATGATATGGGCCGATCCGGACTGACGGAGCCCGTGGGCCGATCCGAACTGACGGAGCCCGAGAGATATGAGGATTTACGTGTCAATGTTAGACACGGGTTGCATTATGTTTTCTGGTGTCGATGTTGGGCACCCCGGTTCCATAATTTTGATGTGTCGCGAGGGACGCCGTTGATTTATATCCTCATACTTACCGGCATACATACATTGATTATGGTTGGATGAGATCCACATGCATACTTACACTGACGATATGGTTGGATGAGATCTACATGCATACTTACACTGACGACATGGTTGGACGAGATCCACATGCATACATACATCGATTATATGATTGGATGATATCAGCATACTTATAGACTTCGAGTATATTGTTGCCACATTTGTTTACCCGGTCACCCTAGATATCATAATATTACCTTTATGATATAGTTGACCTAGGAGTCGTTGTTTATTCGATTTCTACTTGTAGATATTTTTCTACTCACGAGTTGGCAACTAACCCCCGTTGTGCCACAGTTCTTGCAGGTAGACCGTATGGATCAGTAGCGGCTTCGCTGGCACACAGTTGCTTTCGGGTGATTGCTTGGTAGGTGGGACATTTGTATCGTACCCACTCTTGTATTTACTCTTTCATATTATATATAGTCAACTCCATCAAATCAAACTAGTATTTATATAAGTAATGAGACTTAGTGAGACTTGTAGTTGCGAGACTTAAGCGATGGGTTTTTGTTCGCCTTTTGGGTTGATGTCTTGCTCATTTATTTATCTTTTGTGGTAAACTTCACCGTTGGGCGTCGTATACTTATATACTGTCTTGCGTGGTTGTGATCTGCCGTTTGGCGAAGAGCTAGCTCCCGCTTGGGGATGCCTTTATTATCTTTATGTATTTGTGGTTTTGGATCAAAAAATACAAAGGAGGTGCTGCCCGAATTTTTATAAAAGACGAAACATGTTTTCAAACTGGTAAATTTTACTTGCATTATTCATGTTCCTTTTCCATGCATTTTAGAAACTTGATTTCATTATACCTTTATTTCAAAACTTCACCTCCTTTATTTTCTTAAAAAGGTTTAGATTTCTGGGTTTCAGCTTACTTGAATTACGTTACGCTTTTAGACGTTGCGTGATTTAGGTGATGGTCACGAGCTAATATTTCGGGTCGTGACATATAAATATATATATATATATATATATAATGAAGAATAATTAGTGAGATAATGATATTAGTTAAGATATAATTATATCACATTATTAAATCAACACTTGATCTAATAATCCGGTTATATCACATATTACCGACTAATATCATTTATCTGTATATCATATTATCAAATCAACACTTGATTGGACAATCTGGTTATAACATATATAACCGAACCGATAACAGACGACTGCCAGATTACAATACGGTATCGCATACTCGTATTTAATCAGGCCCACATGCATATCACATATGTGTCCTACTTCGTTTCGCTTGAACCAGGGAACTTCTGTGTGGGACTCTAAAGACTCATCAATACGCCAGCAGTAGGTGATGTCACATCAGTCACCAACAAGCCGTCAACGGTACTAGCTGGACGTAACGGCTACCCGGGTATTGAGCGATATGAAGATCAACAAGCAAGCCTGTCCACAGTCTCCATGAAGCCTATCAGTAACACTACCGTACAGTCCGGTCTCTTCGTCTAATATGTCGCATATCATGTCTAGGGTTAGAAATCGTCAGACCTCAGTAACGTGATAAGTCATGCCGATGCCTGGCCTAAAACGGTTCGAGAAACTACTGATAACACTTATCTGTAAATCTGGGCAGCAGCCCTTGCCAGGGACTTCTAGTTATATCCAATCGAGCATAACACAACATCAACCCCCAATACCGGAAGAGACGAATGTAAGACTACGGTAGTGCCCTGGCCGTCTATCCGAGGCCAAAATACGGAAACGAAAACTTTTTCAAAACTTTAAACTGGCGCTATCGTATGCTTAAAACCCGGATCGAACCATTAACCTACGACTAGCTATCTAAAGAAGAGATAGAAAAGCTATACCGATCGATCAGTATCCTTCGGTCTTTGGCCACTATCCCAAGCTCCTCGCGGCATCTCCGGTCTCGATCTCCTCGTCGGAAAGGGCACCACATCATCGATTCCTTTTACGGGCTCCCGCCTCATCCGAAGCAACTCGGGCACGAAGTGTGCTAGCCGACGTATCCAAGGTGATGTAGAGAATGTTTGTGATCACTTTGTCTCTTGCATCCATTGATTTGGATGGAGGTTAAAGATGAAGCCATTGATGGAGATAATGAGCTAGAGGAAGAAGAAGAAGTTTCTTTTCTTTTGTTGTTCTTGTGATAAAATGAGAGAGAGTGAGAAGAAAAATACAAGACCAAGCTCACCCAAGGCAGCCCCTCTCTCTCTCCTCTTATCAAATCATCACAAAACCATCATATAATGTGACATTAGCACATAAAAAGAGACCATGAGTCACTAATGAAGTCCATGTCACATTTAATGCATCTCATGATGAAATTCTAGCTCATTATTTCCATTAACAAACATTAATCCAAATGTTTGCAACAATAAAAAGATACGGCAACATCTAAAGTAAACTCGTGACAGATCACAAGGATACCCCTCACCTGTATATACATACCTGCATCCGTATTCCGACTGAATGCGAATGCGATGAGACTAAAGTAATCCAACAAATCTAATACTAGGATCCGGCTTAAACCAAAGCCCACTAGTATGATCCGTCCGATCATGATCCGTGCAATACCGCACGTATATGATCGAACCCGGCCATATATCATATGGCCTCTACAACGTTTCGCCCGAAACTTGAGAAACTGTCTGTGGGGGACTCTAAATACTCGTCAATACTTTGGCTGTGGATTTAACCACTAGCACGTCAGAGGTATTAGCCGTACGTAACGGGCTACCAAGTATTGACTAAAAGGGAGGTCGATGAGCGAACTCATCCTGACACCCTACTGAGCCTGTCAGTGACAATATCCGTACAGTCCGGTCCGTTCGTCTATGAGCATCGCATGGAGGGCCTAGGGGGTTGGTTGTTAGTTGTATGTATGCCCTAGAGGCCAGTATTGTACAGATGATGTATATTATATTGGATGCTTGGACATATATAGAGATGACTTTCTTGCTTGATATGATAGTATGCTATCTGGTTACTCTTTATCTTAACATGTACACTTGTCTCTTTGCACTGTCTTATAGTTACATGTTGGTAAAGCCCTTAGGATGTGTACTTGATTACCTGGACTATGATGCAGATCATACTAGTGGGGACATGGCAGTCCATAGGTACATCCTTTAAGGTCCCTAGTCGTGGGTATATCGAGACGGGGCATCGATATACCAGTGTAGACTAGCGTATACGCTTCTCGACCCATGAGATGGGCGATGGATGATCCCATATCCATTGGTGTTTGACATCAGAGATGGTGTACGGGTGCTCAGTGGAGACTGGGTACACTGGACGGACTCGCCGAGAACTCCCAGATGGTATTATACCTCACGTCAGATGGCAGTTCTCAGGTGACACTTGTGCAGGTTAGTCTGTAGACCCGAGATCGTCATAGAGTCTTGTATGATTCCCACTATGCTTTGATCTCCACCTTACCACGTCCATGAGGGCGTGTAAAACGGTGGTCTTTGGGCACAGTCCCGAGTCACATGGAGGCAATGAGCGATAGGAGGGGTTTCGTCTCTCCCGGTATTGGGGGTTGATGTTGCGCTGTGCTCGATTGGCCGTAACAGGGAAGTCCCTTGCCAGGGCTGATCAGAGATTTTCTGGTTAGTGTTACCAGTAGTTTCTCGACCCGTTATGAGCCTCATATCGGCACGACTTATCGGTTATTGGGGTCTGACGTTTACCACCCCTAGACTTGATATGCGACATATCAGACGAACAGACCGGACTGTACGGTAAGTGTTACTGGTTGGATTCACAGGAGTGTAAGCGGGCTAGCTCGTCGATCTTCTGATCGCTCAATACCCGGATGGCCGTTACGTTTAGCAGACCGCTTGCGGCTTGTGGGTGCTTGATATGATCATCATCTGCTACCGGAGTATTGACGAGTCTTTAGAGTCCTACACAGAGGTTTCCTGGCTCAAGCGAAACGAAATAGGAGCGCATATGAGATATGTGCAGGACCGAGAATAATGCGTGTATGTGATACCGTATTCCATTCTCGCGATCAATGTATCGATTGGTTATATTCGATATAACCTAGATATCGAATCAACGATTGATTCGATAAGCCGATACATAGGATACTAGTCGGTTATATGCGATATGACCGGATCGTTAAGTCAAGTGTTGATTTAATGATTTAATGTATAATTATATATTTGATATATTATTTTGCATTAACTAGTATTGGTTCACTTTAAATGGATTTTCTCACATGATGTGCAAGTTGTATATGTGATATACTTTTGTGCACATCTTTGTATCATGTTTGATGATGCTTGCTCATTTGGTTAAGTGTAAAGAATTAAACCTAGGTTAAGAAAGTGATTAGGGTTTTAATTATCCATTCTTTTATTTATTGATTTTGGAAAAAGAATGGGATAAGAAAACAAAATGGTTTCTTTCATTCTTGAACCTTTGTGAAGCTTCATGAAGTTTTGACCAAAGTGACCAATTTGTCTTCATGCTTAACCCTAACCACTCTTCTAACCTTGGTCAATTCTCTACACCTAACCATGGTTCCTATTATGATAAGTATTCATTTCTTTTTCATTTTTGGATTAACTTATCATAATATTTCCTTCTTCTTGATCTTCTTCTTCAAGAAAGAAAGCTTGATGCCATAAATGGCAACTTGAGTTCTAAAGTGAGAAATCCAATTCTAAAGTGAACCCACCCCCTATTTCTTCACTCTCTACCTCTTGCCAAGTTGTTTTGGGTGTTTTCTTCACAAGTTTCACAAATTTGTGAAGTCGGAGCTTGAACTTGTGATGCCTCGACGTAGATCATCTTCGGCACGAAGCCGACGACCTAGTCCGCCCATTTCTCCGATCAAGCCGACGATTGAGTCCGGGATTCGAGATGGACAGCGAGAGGACGCCTACGTGGAGCTAAGGAAGTGGAGAACCGGATCTACAAAGGTTGTAGTTTCTTATCTTTAGTTAAGTTGTTAACTAGATTCGTATTTCGCCTAAATTTCTAGTCAACGATCCGTATTAGGGTTTCTCGGCACCCGTAAAATTTGAAATTGGCATGGTCGATGCCTTGTGAGACTTCATTAGCATGCCTAGGAACCCTACAGTGGTATCAGAGCCTAGCTAGAGCCTTAGGCGAAGTCTAGACGATATTTGAAACCCGATCGAACCGAAACCCTAAAACCCAAAATGCTCTCTGGAAATTTTCTGAAAATTTGGATTTTTGTCAATTAAAAATATGCAGAAAAATAAGCAGGGTCTTATTTGAATTACTGTGAAATACGAGGGCCTAAATCGATTTTTCCACCGCGTAACCGCGGCACGAGCTAGGCATGTGCGGCGGTTCCGCGGCCGTACTGTCTCCTTGTCTGATGATTTCTGCACAGTAACTCATATAATTTAATGCTGTATTTTCTGGGTATTTTTATTGTGAATCTACAGATGAGTATTCTGGGGTTGTATTGGGAATCAAAGATTCGATCGGATTTTCAAATTTTGTCTGTGTGGTTTTCCGGATATTTTTCGAATATGTTAAAAAGTTCGACCGGATATAAATACCCAACTTTTTCCCTGCCGGAAAATTTCCAAGTGTTGGATTTTTCTGTGGTTTAAAGACGTTCTAAGTAGTGCAAGTAACGCGATGGTCCCTCTAGAAGACAACAAACCTTAACTCGATTATGTGACCGTCTTGAACTGCCCTTTGAACTTTCGGGTTTGGGGCAGTACGGCGTGCCACATGTGAGGCGTTGGCTTGACCCTTCTACGGCTGGACCGTTGGTACTGAGGCATGAAGTGAATGTCTTTGAACTTATTTCATATGTTGAACGGTTTCGGGAAAACTTGGGTGTTCGAATGTTCGATCGGAAAGTTTAATATTTTCTATTTATCCGGAATGGGATACAATAATTGGAATTCACAAACAGTTATGAGATAGATGAATGAATGTTATAAATCTAGCGGTTTAGTCTCATTTGATATTGAAAAGAGTTTTCGATAATGGGACTAAAATGCGGGGTTTATAATTGTTAGGCATGTGATGTCTAAGTATTTCATTTGATTAGGCATGCGATGTCTAAAGAGGTTGCGGATTCCAACTGCTGTAGTTTTACACTTTCTTTTCTGTGACCGTAAGTGTAATATGTGTATCGCCGGTTTCGTTGCTATATGTCAACGACAATTGGGATGCGCATATTTACTTACGTTGATGACATGTGATGTTATGTGTTGCTGGATATGTTATATTGGATTGTCGTGTTTGAATAGCCGGGGGTTTTTATGTGAGATGAGTGTTTTTCATTTTCATTCATGTAAAAACTTGTATGTAATATTCTTTTATTTGGGGCACTTCCAGGTTGCGGAAGCTGTCACCCTTTGTATATTATTTACTTTTTCGCATTGGGATAGACCCAAGGAGGGGAGCACAAGTAACCGGGTTCTAGGGTCCAGTGGGAGACCATCTCGAGGAGTCGAGTCCGGGTCACCTAACCCTAGAATTGGTAGGGTTGCTTGCCGCTCTCGTAGGGGTCTAGGGGTGTGGGATTGGCTATTCATCACGACCGTGGAATCCGTGTTTTATACTGGCTCATATTGAAAACACGGACGTCCTAGTATATCCAATGTTTCATATATTTCTTCTGCTGCAATATCTGTGATGTGATCATGTGATGTTCTGTAATAGATACAGTATATAGTATATATGATATATTATATAGACGTTACTTATGTTTTGCACCGGCACTAGCCCTGCCCTGCTCTGTCGTTAGTTACCTAACCTAACGGTGCACGAGGGGACATCGAGGCGAATGCGGATGGCATAAGTGTACGTCGTAATATCTGTGATGTTTAGGTATTTAAATGATGGGACTTCATTAATGTGATTAATGAAATAAAAGAAACCAAATGATGTTGTAGAATCAGATTTTAAACAAAACAGGTAGCTACAGTTCTTGCTTTGCACAGTGGTATATATGATATACCCTGCACCTTATTCGATGAGGAAAGGACCGAGATCCCTTCACCGGGAGTGACTCCTTTAGAAATAACTGGCAGATGCTACATACTCGGTCTGACTTTTGATTTCTTCTATAGTTTCTGCTTTGCACAGTGATATATATGATATATCCCGCACCTCATTCGACGAGGAAAGGGCCGACGATCCCTTCACCGGGAGTGACCCCTTTAGCAAAACTAGAAAAGCCTCAAAATCGCTCCATTTTTAAAAACTTCATTTGATTCTACAACGATATCAAGTTCTTTACGCTCATGGTTTTTCTGAAAAACCTGCGTAGCCCTCCGTCATTTCAGATAGATATTATTTAGTATTCGTACTATGTTTGTTGACTTAGTCAAGGCATAGTGTACGGTAGCTAAATAATGTTTATTTATTACAACATGAGATGTGATTGGATTAGGGCATTCGCACGGCCTTGTTGACTCAGTCAAGGGTCGTACGGGTGGGTTTAATTCAATCGGGAAATGTACGGGTTGAACTTGACTTGCGATTTATGGTTTGTTGACTTAGTCAAGGTCATAGATCGCTAGGGGCAAAAGCATTATCGGGAATTTCAAGTGTTGAAATTTGCAATGAGATTGCATACCTTCTATGAGATAGTTGGATCCTGATACCCACTGCGAGTAAGAGTTACTCCTGGGAGAGTTTTGCACACTACAATTAGCCGATCAAGTAGGTGTCTAGAAAGGTGTCAACGGGGTTACGCCTTTGGGAAAATGAGGTTTACTTTAATTAGGTCCGTGCGAAAGCACGGGGAACCTCCCTCAAAGTACCGACACTGGCCTGGCTGAAAGATCGACGAAGTTGTAGGGTGTAATTAATCCCGGCTAGTCTTTCCTTTTAGGGTTTGAAGGAACATTTGATAAAAACCAGTGGGAGCCATCCTGATTAGATAAGATAATAACCAATCTGATCTTGCACGAGCATACGCTAATGTGTTTTCTTCTCTCTCTCTCCAGGTAGCGACCATTTCATGCCTTAATCAAGATAATAATATGGATGTATTGACCGAACCCGCATGTTATACTGTGCAGGGGAACGTTGGACCCGTTCTATCTTATAAATGTTATAAGACTGAACAGGAAACAGGAGAATACCTAGATTCTCACGCCGCCCAAACGGAGAACGTGCATGATGATGCACCTTCTTCGGGTGTGTTTGTTATTGAGAACTGTTTCTCAGTTCACCCTATGTCCTGGGTATTAGATACCGGATCAGGATCCCACATATGTAAGCAGTTACATGGGCTACGGAAAGGTAGAGAACTGGGAAAAGGTGATCATTCCGTTCAAGTAGGGAATGGGGCAAATGTTGCAGCCAAAGCAGTTGGCATATATCACCTGGTATTACCAAATGGTGATACACTAGTCCTGAATGAGTGCTATTATATACCGAACATGATGTGCAACATTATATCAGTTTCTTTATTAAGTAAAGAAGGATATAATTTTGTAGTAAAGGACAATGTTATGAACATATTCCTAGATCAAAAGTTGATTGCATCAGGCTCGCTACATAATGGCATATTCATTCTCAATCAAAATACAGTCTTCAATATACAAAACACACACAAGAGGAAAAGCTCAGAAATGAACGAATCCTTCTTGTGGCACTATAGACTTGGCCATATCAATGAGACACGACTAGCTAAGTTGCATAAGAATGGATATTTGAATTCATTCGAATTATCATCTTATGACACTTGCCATTCATGTCTCAAAGGAAAAATGACCAAAACTCCGTTTACGGGACACGGGGAAAGAGTTACTGAACTCTTGGGACTGGTGCATAGTGATGTATGCGGTCCTATGTCTACACACGCCAGAAATGGTTCTTCCTACTTCATTACATTCACTGACGATCTCTCTAGATACGGGCATGTGTTCCTGTTGAAACACAAGTCTGAAGCTTTTGAGAAATTCAAAGAATATAAGCACGAGGTAGAGAACCAAACGGGCAAAAGTATTAAGATTCTTCGATCTGATCGAGGAGGTGAATACTTAAGCAGTGAATTCCTGGATTATCTAAAAGAGAATGGGATTCTCTCTCGGCTTACTCCTCCTTATACACCACATCACAACGGTGTATCAGAACGAAGGAATCGCACCCTATTAGATATGGTGCCTTCAATGATGAGCAATGCTGAGTTACCTATTTCCTTTTGGGGGTATGCGCTTGAGACAGCCATATACCTATTGAATCTGGTTCCGTCTAAATCTGTACCTACCACACCATATGAGATATGGAGTGGGAAGAGACCATATTTTAAACGAATTAAGATATGGGGTTGTCCGGCCTATGTCAAAAAGCAAAATCCGGACAAACTCGAGGCACGATCAGTCCTTTGCAAGTTTGTGGGATATCCTAAGAATTCTCAAGGATATTTTTTCTACCAAGCTGAGGAACAAAGAGTGTTTGTTGCTCAACATGCCACCTTTTTGGAAAGGGAATTTCTTGCAAAAGAAATTAATGGCAAAGAGGTAGAGCTGGAAGAGGTTCCAGCACCACAAACTGCAACTAATAATTTAGTAGAACCAGAGGATTCAGTGGTGCCCGACGTACCCCAGCCTCTCCGCCGATTTAGTAGGGTTTCTCGTCCACCTGAGAGATACTATGGTTTTCTCATTGATGGTGGCAGTGAGGATTGCATCATGGAGGATGATGACCCAACTAGCTTCGAGCAGGCCATCACGAGTGGGGACTCAGTGAAATGGCTGGATGCTATGCGGTCCGAGATGGAATCCATGTACACCAACAAAGTATGGACTTTGGAAGTTGCTCCTGAAAGGGTAAAACCCATTGGGAGCAAGTGGATCTTCAAGAAAAACCTTGGTGTATATGGGAAAGTGGAGACTTTCAAAGCTAGACTTGTAGCAAAGGGTTTTCGTCAAAGACCAGGTGTGGACTATGACAAAACCTTTTCTCCAGTGGCTATGCTTAAATCCATCCGAATCATGCTTGCCATCGCTGCATATCATGACTACGAAATCTGGCAAATGGATGTTAAGACCGCCTTTCTAAATGGTGATTTAGAAGAGTGCGTGTACATGACTCAGCCAGAGGGCTTCGTAGACAGTGGGAGCAACGGGAAGGTGTGCAAGCTTCTTAAATCCATTTATGGATTAAAGCAAGCATCGCGGAGTTGGAACATCTGCTTTGACGTCGTTATCAAAGAGTTTGATTTCGTCAAAAACCCAGATGAACCTTGTATCTACAAGAAGGTAGCAGAAAGTAAGGTGGTCTTCCTCGTATTGTACGTGGACGACATACTCTTGATAGGAAATGATATTCCTATGCTGCAATCGGTCAAGCTCTTCTTATCACAAAGATTCTCAATGAAAGATCTTGGTGATGCCTCCTGCATATTGGGAATCAGGATCTATAGAGATAGATCCAAACGGATATTGGGATTGTCCCAATCCAGGTACATTGACACCATACTAAAGAGGTTTAGTATGGAAGAATCCAAGCGTGGGAACTTGCCCACGATCTCTGGAGTCACTCTCTCCAAAGAGATGTCTCCCAAGACTGATTTGGAGAGAGCTCGCATGCAAGGGATACCCTATGCTTCGGCAGTAGGCTCTATCATGTATGCGATGCTATGTACCAGACCCGATGTAGCATACTCACTAAGTATAGTGAGCAGGTATCAAGCTGATCCTGGAGAGAGTCACTGGACAGCTGTGAAGAGCATTCTCAAGTACTTACGAAGGACTAAAGAGATGCTCTTGGTGTATGGTAACGGAGAACTCCAAGTGGAGTCCTTTACCGATTCGAGCTTCCAGAGTGATAAGGACGACTCTAAGTCGCAGTTGGGCTTTGTCTTTACCCTTTACGGAGGGGCGGTTAGCTAGAAGAGTTCCAAGCAGGAAACCGTAGCAGACTCGACGATGGAGGCTGAATACATCGCTGCCAACGATGCTGCTAAAGAGGCTGTCTGGATCAAGAAGTTCATTACTGAACTTGGAGTGGTTCCATCCAATGAGCATCCAATACCTTTGTATTGCGATAACAATGGAGCGGTGGCTTTGGCCAAGGAACCCAGGTCCCATCAGCGATCCAGGCATATTCTGAGGCGGTATCACCTGATCCGGGAGATAGTTGATCGCCGGGAGATCGAGGTCAGGAGGGTTGACACGAAGAACAACACGACGGATCCACTCACGAAGGCCATTCCCCAGATACAGTTTGAGAGACTCTTCGGGATGCTCGGTATGCGATACTACAGCAGCTGGCCCTAATGCAAGTGGGAGATTGTTAGTTATATGTATGCCCTAGAGTCCAGTATTGTACAGATGATGTATATTATATTGGATGCTTGGACATATATAGAGATGACTTTCTTGCTCGATATGATAGTATGCTATCTGGTTACTCTTTATCTTAACATGTACACTTGTCTCTTTGCACTGTCTTATAGTTACATGTTGGTAAAGCCCTTAGGATGTGTACTTGACTACCTGGACTATGATGCAGATCATACTAGTAGGGACATGGTAGTCCATAGGTACATCCTTCAAGGTCCCTAGTCGTGGGTATATCGAGACGGGGCATCGATATACCAGTGTAGACTAGCGTATACGCTTCTCGACCCATGAGATGGGCGATGGATGATCCCATATCCATTGGTGTTTGACATCAGAGATGGTGTACGGGTGCTCAGTGGAGACTGGGTACACTGGACGGACTCGCCGAGAACTCCCAGATGGTATTATACCTCACGTCAGATGGCAGTTCTCAGGTGACACTTGTGCAGGTTAGTCTGTAGACCCGA
The DNA here is from genome assembly GCA_030015575.1 of Agapanthus africanus. Taxonomy (NCBI): domain Eukaryota; kingdom Viridiplantae; phylum Streptophyta; class Magnoliopsida; order Asparagales; family Amaryllidaceae; genus Agapanthus; species Agapanthus africanus. The sequence continues at coordinate 503,582,950 of CM057342.1, read as the reverse complement.
GATCGTCATAGAGTCTTGTGTGATTCCCACTGTGCTTTGATCTCCACCTTACCACGTCCATGAGGGCGTGCAAAACGGTGGTCTTTGGGCACAGTCCCGATTCTCATGGAGGCAATGAGCGATAGGAGGGGTTTCGTCTCTCCCGGTATTGGGGGTTGATGTTGCGCTGTGCTCGATTGGCCGTAACAGGGAAGTCCCTGGCCAGGGATGATCAGAGATTTGCTGGTAAGTGTTACCTGTAGTTTCTCGACCCGTTATGAGCCTCATATCGGCACGACTTATCGGTTATTGGGGTCTGACGTTTACCACCCCTAGACTTGATATGCGACATATCAGACGAACAGACCGGACTGTACGGTAAGTGTTACTGGTTGGATTCACAGGAGTGTGAGCGGGCTAGCTCGTCGATCTTCTGATCGCTCAATACCCGGATGGCCGTTACGTTTAGCAGACCGCTTGCGGCTTGTGGGTGCTTGATATGATCATCATCTGCTACCGGAGTATTGACGAGTCTTTAGAGTCCTACACAGAGGTTTCCTGGCTCAAGCGAAACGAAATAGGAGCGCATATGAGATATGTGCAGGACCGAGAATAATGCGTGTATGTGATACCGTATTCCATTCTCGCGATCAATGTATTGATTGGTTATATTCGATATAACCTAGATATCGAATCAACGATTGATTCGATAAGCCGATACATAGGATACTAGTCGGTTATATGCGATATGACCGGATCGTTAAGTCAAGTGTTGATTTAATGATTTAATGTATAATTATATATTTGATATATTATTTTGCATTAACTAGTATTGGTTCACTTTAAATGGATTTTCTCACATGATGTGCAAGTTGTATATGTGATATACTTTTGTGCACATCTTTGTATCATGTTTGATGATGCTTGCTCATTTGGTTAAGTGTAAAGAATTAAACCTAGGTTAAGAAAGTGATTAGGGTTTTAATTATCCATTCTTTTATTTATTGATTTTGGAAAAAGAATGGGATAAGAATACAAAATGGTTGCTTTCATTCTTGAACCTTTGTGAAGCTTCATGAAGCTTTGACCAAAGTGACCAATTTGTCTTCATGCTTAACCCTAACCACTCTTCTAACCTTGGTCAATTCTCTACACCTAACCATGGTTCCTATTATGATAAGTATTCATTTCTTTTTCATTTTTGGATTAACTTATCATAATATTTCCTTCTTCTTGATCTTCTTCTTCAAGAAAGAAAGCTTGATGCCATTAATGGCAACTTGAGTTCTAAAGTGAGAAATCCAATTCTAAAGTGAACCCGCCTCCTATTTCTTCACCCTCTACCTCTTGCCAAGTTGTTTTGGGTGTTTTCTTCACAAGTTTCATAAATTTGTGAAGTCGGAGCTTGAACTTGTGATGCCTCGACGTAGATCATCTTCGGCACGAAGCCGACGACCTAGTCCGCCCATTTCTCCGATCAAGCCGACAATTGAGTCCGGGATTCGAGATGGACAGCGAGAGGACGCCTACGTGGAGCTAAGGAAGTGGAGAACCGGATCTACAAAGGTTGTAGTTTCTTATCTTTAGTTAAGTTGTTAACTAGATTCGTATTTCGCCTAAATTTCTAGTCAACGATCCGTATTAGGATTTCTCGGCACCCGTAAAATTGGAAATTGGCATGGTCGATGCCTTGTGAGACTTCATTAGCGTGCCTAGGAACCCTACATTGGTAAAAGTCAGACCCCCAAAAGCGGTACAAGTCGTGTCGGAGTGTAGCCCAGAACACCCTGAGATAGTACTGGAATACCTACTAGTAAATCTCCTGCCTTGGCCAAGGACTTCGTGTAATGGCTCTCCTAGACACAGCACGATCTCACCCCCAATACCGGGAGAGACGAAACCCCTGCCGATCCGCTCACTGCCTCCATGTGGCTCGGGACTGTACCTAACTAAAACCTATTTGCACGACTCTTTTGAGCCGTGGTAGGGTAGTAATCAAAGTACAGTGGGAACTCACACGAGACAAATGACGATCTCAGGTCGATGAACTAACCTGTAGAACTCTGACAATCCAAAATCCAGTGTTTTAAGAAGGTTCGGTTAACTTGGTCAATGAGTCATAGTCAAGGGTCGGGTCATGGTCGCTGCCAAAGAGAGAGAGAAAAGAAACACTCTGCGTGCACTCTAACCTAGATCAGAATGGTTATCACTTTATCTAATCAGGAAACCTCCCACTGTAACCTCAAATTCTTCTCCAAACCTGAAAGAAGAATTAGTCGGGATCACCCGAGGAGTAAACCAACTCATCAGTGGGAATCGGGATCCAACTATCATCGCATGATAACGTAATGGAATCCACTCACGTTATCACACTCTAGAAGGTATGCGCATGCCTGGCAAGTTTCAGTTTCTTTAGAAACTCCCGATGTGATTTTTACCCCATACTCTTATGACCTTGACTTTGGCCAACAAATCATAAGTCACAGGTCAAGTTCTACCCGTCATTATCCAGGTTAATTTGAACCCACCCATACCTACCCTTGACTTTGGCCAACAAAGCAGTACGACTGTCCCAAACCAACGCATCTATCTATACAACAGAAAAGTAACAAATAGCTACCATACACTATGCATTGACTTTGGCCAACAAACATAGCATGAATACTAAGTGCTACCCGTCTGAAATGATGGAGGGCTACGAATGGATTTTGGTGAAAAACCTTTAACGTAATGAACTTGATATCGTTGAAGGAACCAGATAGCTTTTTATAAAAATATAGTGGCGAAAACCTTTGCTAAAGAGGTCACTCCCGGTGAAGGGATCTTGGCTCTTTCCCCTTAGAATGAGGTGCAGGATATTCCAACTGAATACCGCGATGCAAAGCAAAAAGTAATCGACTATAGTGAAGTTATTACCCTGACGCAAACTTCTATCCAAGGGGTCACTCCCGGTGAAGGGATCTCGGCCCTTGCCTCGTCGACTGAGGTGCTGGATATTCATAACCGAATACCACTGTGCAAAACAAAAGAGAACGTCCTTGCAATAACAACTTTTTTTTTTGAAAAATGTTCCAACAACATCAAACAGGTTTGTTTAGCTTGCATTGATCCGACTCAATGCAGTCCCATCAATTAATCACACCACAAAAGAACGAAAAAACGATGTACGTATATGCCATCCTCATTCGCCACTGGGTCCCGTCATCACCCGTTAGGTTACTTAACTAACGACAGAGCGGGGACCGGACTAGCGCGGGTGTAAAACATATATAGCATCTACTAGTATATATATCAATATATAATATTCGCTCAACGCGTGATAAAATACAACATCACAGAAATGTAATAAGTATCACAGAACAATACAGATAATCTGGGATCCCCGGGTTTCATAGAGCTGCTACTGAAACCCGACGTTCCCCTGGTCGTGTGGATAGCCTATGCAATGAAATCCAAGACCCCTACGGGCGCGGCAAGTTACCCGCCAAAACCTGAAGCGAGGCATCCCCCTTCAACAACGTGAATGGTCCACCCAGCACTTCACGGAATCCGGTAACTTGAGCACCCCTACTTGGGTCAACCTGTACCCCCTACAATTGCGACGAATAGTCCGCCAATTCTAGAGTAAAGCCCCCTCCGTTTTAAAGCCATGAGATGCGGGCCCGTTTCCCTCTAGAACCCGGCTACCCTTGCACCCCTCCACGGGGTAATCCTAGTACAGAAAGTAAAATATACAATGGGTACATCGATCTCAGCCTGGTCGTGCCCCAAAAGAATAATATACAAATAGGCAGTGACGGCGGTCCACATGTCGGACGCTCGTCCCGCAATATCAAATATACAAATACAACTAAACTGTACTACCATTGCATCCAGGCTATCCACCACGACAAATCCGCAACATCACAGCACAACACAGAACACCAACGTGAATGTCACGTTCGCAAATCCGTCTAAAAGAAATATAGCAATTAGACAAGATTTACCGATCAAATGACATTCACGGTCTCAGATATAATGTAAATACTGTGAACTAACATGTTTAAAATTTTCGATCGACAAAATTTCCCGAAGTGGGCCCCAAGCACAATACCCAGTACTGAAAATAATCTGGGCCAAAAATTAAATTACCAGAAACCACATTTCCAAGTCAGAGACCACCTGAAGAAATTTGGTAAAGTGAAGCTACAGTACGGCCGCGGAACCGCAGCCAAATCATCGGTATGGCCGCGGTTCCGCCACGCTACAGTAAAAACAGTGTACCAAATTTTCTCAGATTTCTTAAAAAACCTGCCTGATTTTCTCCAATACACCAAATAATTTTTTGACAACAGAAAAATTTCGACAGAAACTGATGACTTGGAAATGCAGTTTTTGAAAATTTCGTCCGATCGAAGTTCTAAACATGCTAGAGCAAGCTAGTAAAGGTTAATGGCGTGGCTCTGATACCATGTAAGACTACGGTAGCGCCCCGGCCGTCTATCCGAGGCCAAAATGCGGATACGAAAACTTTTGCAAAACTTTAAACCGGCGCTATCGTATGCTTAAAACCCGGATCGAACCACTAACCTACGACTAGCTATCTAAAGAAGGGATAGAAAAGCTATACCGATCGATCCGTGTCCTTCGGTCTTTGGCCACCATCCCAAGCTCCTCGCGGCATCTCCGGTCTCGATCTCCTCGTCGGAAAGGGCACCACATCATCGATTCCTTTTACGGGCTCCCGCCTCATCCGAAGCAACTCGGGCATGAAGTGTGCTAGCCGACGTGTCCAAGGTGATGTAGAGAATGTTTGTGATCACTTTGTCTCTTACATCCATTGATTTGGATGGAGGTTAGAGATGAAGCCATTGATGGAGATAATGAGCTAGAGGAAGAAGAAGAAGAAGAAGAAGAAGTTTCTTTTCTTTTGTTGTTCTTGTGATAAAATTAGAGAGAGTGAGAAGAAAAATACAAGACCAAGCTCACCCAAGGCAGCCCCTCTCTCTCTCCTCTTATCAAATCATCTCAAAACTATCATATAATGTGACATTAGCACATAAAAAGAGACCATGAGTCACTAATGAAGTCCATGTCACATTTAATGCATCTCATGATGAAATTCTAGCTCATTATTTCCATTAACAAATATTAATCCAAATGTTTGCAACAATAAAAAGATACGGCAACATCTAAAGTAACCTCATGACGGATCACAAGGATACCCCTCACCTGTATATACATACCTGCATCCGTATTCTGACTGATTGCGAATGCGATGAGACTAAAGTAATCCAACAAATCTAATACTAGGATCCGGCTTAAACCAAAGCCCACTAGTATGATCCGTCCGATCATGATCCGTGCAATACCGCACGTATATGATCGAACCCTGCCATATATCATACGGCCTCTACAACGTTTCGCCCGAAACTTGAGAAACTGTCTGTGGGGGACTCTAAAGACTCGTCAATACGTTGGCTGTGGATTTAACCACTAGCACGTCAGAGGTATTAGCCGTACGTAACGGGCTACCAAGTATTGACTAAAAGGGAGGTCGATGAGCGAACTCATCCTGACACCCTACTGAGCCTGTCAGTGACAATATCCGTACAGTCCGGTCCGTTCGTCTATGAACATCGCATGGAGGGTCTAGGGGGTTGGTAAAAGTCAGACCCCCAAAAGCGGTACAAGTCGTGTCGGAGTGTAGCCCAGAACACCCTGAGATAGTACTGGAATACCTACTAGTAAATCTCCTGTCTTGGCCAAGGACTTCATGTAATGGCTCTCCTAGACACAGCACGATCTCACCCCCAATACCGGGAGAGACGAAACCCCTGCCGATCCGCTCACTGCCTCCATGTGGCTCGGGACTGTACCCAACTAAAACCTGTTTGCACGACTCTTTTGAGCCGTGGTAGGGTAGTAATCAAAGTACAGTCGGAACTCACACGAGACAAATGACGATCTCAGGTCGATGAACTAACCTGTACATGTTAGTGTATATGCCCTAGAGGCCATTACTGTATCATACTAGTTTGTATATTACTTGATGGAAGCTTGGGATATTCACAGTTGTATATACAATCTTGCTCGAAATGGTAGTATGCTACTTGGTTTGTCTCTTCTTTAATATGTGCATGTGTTTCTTTTAGCATATCGCTGATATACATATTAGTGGAGCCCTTAGGATCTTTGCTTGATTACCAGCGTTGTGATGGCGCTCACACTCGTGGGAGCTGGGTGATCTATAAGCACATCCTTATACAGGTCCCTAGTCGTTGGACTATCGAGACAGGGCATCGATACTCCGGAGTAGACTAGCGTATGCGCTTCTCATCCCAGTGTGGGAGACGGTCAGTCCCACAGCCGTCAGTACGTCGTACTTGAGATAGTATGCGGGTGCTCGTTAGGTTACAAGTACACTGGACAGGACTCGTCGGGAACTGTTGGTTGGTATTATACCTATCGTCAGTTATCAGTTCCCAGGTGACATGAGTACAGCTTAGTCCGCTGACTTGACACTGTCACTTCGCCTCGAGTGTGTTCCCACTGCACTTTGATTACTACCCTACCACGGCTCAAAGGAGTCGTGCAAACAGGTAGTTTTTGGGTGCAGTCCCGAAGTACTTAGAGGGAGTGACGGTTAGACAAAATTCGTCTCTCCCGGTATTGGGGGTTGACATCGCGCTGTGTCCAGGAGAGCCATTACACGAGTAGTCCCTGGCCAGGGAAAGCGAGATATACTGGTAGGTTTCCAGTGTTATCTCAGGGTGTTCTGGGCTACACTCCGACACGACTTGTACCGCTATTAAGGGACTGACGTTCACCGCCCCCCTAGGCCCGCCATGCGATGTATCAGACGAACAGACCGGACTGTACGGAGATTGTCACATACAGGCTTAGTAGGAGATCAGATGGGGTTCACCTCTTCAGTCTTCTTATCGACATCTACCTGGGGACCGTTACGTACAGCTAGTGCCGCTTGCGGTCTGTGGTTAAACCCACTGCCAGCGTAGTATCGAGTCTTTAGAGTCCCACACAGAGAGCTATTCGCCTTTAGGCAAAATGAGTAGAGGTCGCATGGTTTTGCGACAGGGTTCGTTCACATCCGTGCACTTGTGCACGTTTGCTGTCCGGACAGCTTATACTAGCGGCCTTTGGTTTAAGCCGGATCCTAGTATATGATTTGGGATTGGCTTTTTCTCTTTGTATTCGTTTTCCTCAGATCACGAATACGGGTGCATATGCACAGTTGCTTGAGACAGAGGGAGAGGACTTTGATTAGGGTTAATGACTATTGTCATTTTATTAACCGTAATGCTTATATGTGTATTATGGTTAATTGATATTAGTTTAAATAATTGTGCATGGTTATGGTTGTTGACCATTTGACCTTCTTGACTTGTTGACCTTGGTTGACACTTTGACCATCATCATTTCATTTGGAAGATGCTCTTTGATCCTTGCAATTTGCATTAAAAATGAAATGATAATGGTCATGTCTTGATTAAGCCATGACAATTATCTCACTAATTATCTAATTACAATAATTCACATATATGAGAGAATGCTTCATATTATTCTCTCATTCTATTATTCACATTCTCTCTCTTGTTCTTCCTCTCCCTCAAGCTCTCCCCTCTCATGTGTTGAGAAACACTTGAGCTTGAGAAAAACCCTCTCTTGATAATCTCTACTCTCATCTAGGGTTCAAGGATTAGCACTTCTTGCACCCTAGTTACTTCTAGCTTGGAGTTGAAGCCAAAGGTCCAGGCTTTCGGGTGGATCTTTCTTCGACGTGAGAAGACGACTAAGGTGACCTCCTTCCACCACTCCAAGGAGCAAGGAGAGAAGGACATAAAGCCCAAGGTATAACCTTTCTAGCACTTAGCTAGTTTCTAGTTAGCTTTAGCTTGTTTTTGTTTAGCAAAGATCCTTCATAGTGTAGTCCATGTTGCCTAAGCTCATAAAAATTCGATTTTTATTCCGTTTTCCGCCTCCCCGTAAGCACCGGGGTGGGCAACGTGGACTTACAGTGGTATCAGAGCCTAACTAAACATAAACCAGCTAGGTAGTAGAGTGTATCGAAGTTCGAATCAGAAAAATCGAAAAACCGAGTTTTAAAAACCCTAAGTTTCTGTTAAAATTTTTTCTGTTCAAAATAAAATTTGTCATACTCCAAAAATCATCTCAGGGTTTTGTGAAGAAAGCCACCAAAAACGATCCAGTGATTCAACCAAAGAGCCGCGGTTCCGCGGCAATAGCAAGCTATTGCCGCGCAACCGCGGCCGTCTTGGCTCTTCACTGGGTCGAGTTTGGTGCAGTGTATTTCTGGCTTGGTTTTAGGATTTTTAAGATGGTTTATATGTGCCCAGGTTTTCCAGAATAGAAATTTGTTTTTGGGGGCCTATAAATCCGTATTTTTTATTTCCGAACTTCAATACACTTTGACTAAAAAGTTATATATGTGATGTTTATATGTATTGAACGTCGGCTAATCGCTATATGTCGATTAGTCGGGGTTATACATATCTGTGATCTGTGATTGATGATGGTATGTGTATATGAATGGGTTGGATTGTCGCGGATGAATAGCCGGGGTGGATGTGAGATGAGTGTTGCTTTTTCTTTCATTCATTGTAACATGTAAATTAATGTAATATTATTATTTGTATGGCCGCACAACCGGGTCGGGGTTGTAGCCGTCATTGTATAATTCTTTTTACTGTTTTTTGCTCCTAGGATAGACCCATGGAGGGGGTGCACAAACTACCGGGTATCTCGAAGTGCCGAGTGGCCTACTCACGGTGGTGAGGGAGGTTGCTTCGCTTCGGGTACTTGGCGGGTAGTTTGCCGCACCCGTAGGGGTCTTGGGTGGGGTATTGGCTATTCACCGCGACCGTGTAATCCGCTTTTCGTTGCAGGCTCGAACGGATTGCGGATTCCTAGTATATCCAATATATTCATCTGTGATCTGTAATGTCTATCATTGCTATATATTTATATATGATAACTATTTAGGCGTTGCTTATGGTTTACAGCCGCGCTAGCCCAGCCCCCGCTCTGTCGTTAGTTAAGTAACCTAACGGGTGATGACGGGGCCCCGTGGCGAATGCGAATGGCATAAGCGTACGTCATATTTTGGTTGTTTTCTGCAATGGTAGGATTAAATGATGGGACGCATTAAAAGAACTAATGCAAGAAAATAAACCAAGTAAAAGTCGATCGGAACACTTTGAAAACCACTCGGTTCTTTTCAAAACTAAACTTTTAAAACGCGGAGCTTGAACCACTCCTTTTAAAAGCTATCTCGTTCCATCGATTATATCAAGTTCACTACGTTCACGGTTTCGCCAAAACCATCCGTAGCCCTCCATCATTTCAGTTACATATTCGGTAGTATTCAAGCTATGTATTTTGACCTCACGCCAAGGCATAGTGATTGGTAGCTGCCGGATATTTATCTGTTACATAGATAGAATGCGTTGGTTTGAGACAGTCGTACTGCCATTTTGGCCTACGTCAAGGGTAGGTATGGGTGGGTTCAAATTAACCGGGATAATGATGGGAAGAACTTGACATGTGACTTATGACATTTTGACCTCACGCCAAGGTCATAAGAGCATGGGGCAAAAATCCATATCGGGAGTTTCCATAAGTACTGAAACTTGCTAGCGCTGCATACCATTTGGAGTGTGATAATTCTGGTAGGATTCCTTCGGTTTTATCACGCGATGATATTTGGATCCCGATCCTACTGTGAGTATATGCTACTCCTCGGGAAAACTCTCACTTAACGATCAATGCTATAAACTTAGTAGGTGTCTAGAAAGGTATTAGCGGGGCTACGCCCCCAGGGAAAAGAGGTTACTTAATTAAGGAACTTCGCAAAAGCGTTGGAAAACCTCCCTCGAAGTACCGACACTGGCCTGGCTGAACGGTTAAGCAAGTATTGTACAGTGAGATTGATCCTGACTAATCCTTTCTTTACGGTTTGAGAAGCGATTCGAGAGACAGTGGGAGCCATCCAGTTTAGACAAATTAAAAACCACTCTAAACTTGCAAGAGCATCATGCTAAAGTGTTTCTTTTCTCTCTCCTAATTGCAGCGACCATTCAACATGACCGGACTTAAGTTATTACTAGATAAAAACATATTGACAGGGCCAAACTACAAAGATTGGCTCACGAATGTCAAGATGGCAATCACTTACGACAAGTTGGGGTATATCCTTACCACCAAAGCTCCCCCTGTCCCAGGTCCCACCTCCAGCGTCGCGGATAAGGAAATCCGTAAGACATGGGAGATCGATTGCGCGAAGGCCAAATGCCTCGTGCTTGCCTCGATGGATAACGAACATCAGAGGAGGCACGAGAATATGGACCTAGAGTCCATATTTCTTCATACAAAAGAACTGTATGGAGAGCAGTCTCGTATCGCAAGATACGAAGTGTCGAAGAAGTTATTTTCGGCAAGGTTGGCCGTCGGATCATCGGTAGCGGAACACGTGCTTAAGATGATTGGCTACATAGAGGAGCTCGCGGACCTTGGGACGACGTTGGAGAATGAACTCTATACTGATTTGATTCTCCAGTCCCTTCCTTCCACTTACGCCCAGTTTATTCTTAACTTCAACATGCAAGGAAAGGAGGTTGAACTTTCCGAACTTCTGAACATGTTGAGGAGTGCTGAGGGCACCCTACAGAAGGGTAGGGAGACATCCACTTTGTTTGTAGGAGGATCTTCCTCTTCTAGGTCTAGGGCGAAAGCCAAGGGCAAGAAGAAGAAAGCCCCCGCCAAACCAAGAGGCGGTGTCAGTAAAGTGGATACGAAGGGAAAAGGAAAAGCAACAAAGATAGCGGGAAAGCTGGTGGGAAAGGAAGAATGCTTCTATTGTCACAAAAGTGGTCACTGGAAACAGGATTGCAAGGCTTGGAAGGCCAGAACACAGGATTTGAAGCGAGTTGCAGCTTCAGCTTCAGGTGTGTATGTTATTGAAAACTGTCTATCAATAAACTTTACATCCTGGGTATTGGATACCGGATCAGGATCTCATATCTGTAATTCTTTGCAGGCGTTGAGAAAGCGTAGAGTTTTGAAGGCAGGTGACATGACCCTCAGAGTTGCAAACGGTGCTAGCATGGATGCTGAGGCCGTGGGGGACTATCACCTGGGATTGTCGGATGGACACTTTTTGGTTTTACGTAGTTGTTATTATGTACCAAATGCAACCTGTAATATCATTTCTGTATCTTTATTATCTAAAGAAGGTTATGAATTTGCATTTGTAAGTAATGTAGTGAACATTCACCTTAATCAAGTTCTGATTGGGTCAGGTACATTGAACAACGGTATATACGTATTAAACCAGCCACAGATTTTCAATGTCCAGAATACACACAAAAGAAAGTCTCCAGAAATCGATAAAACTTTCTTATGGCATTATAGACTGGGTCACATCAATGAGAGAAGGTTGACTAAGTTACATGCAGAAGGATATTTGGATTCGTTCGAATATCAATCGTATGCAACTTGTCAATCCTGTCTCAAAGGAAAGATGACAAAGACTCCGTTCACTGGACACAGAGTGAGAGCGAGCGAGCTCTTGGGACTCGTACACAGCGACGTGTGCGGTCCAATGTCTACACATGCGCGAAGCGGTTATTCTTACTTCATTACTTTTACGGATGATTTCTCAAGGTTCGGACATGTATTCTTGATGAAACATAAATCCGAAGCTTTTGAAAAGTTCCAGGAATATAAGAATGAAGTAGAAAAACAAACAGGCAAAAGTATCAAGGCACTGAGATCTGATCGAGGTGGTGAATACTTGAGTGCCGAGTTCCTGGGTTACTTAAAAGAGAATGGAATTCTCTCTCAGCTTACTCCTCCATACACTCCGCAACATAACGGTGTATCGGAGAGACGGAACCGAACCCTATTGGATATGGTACGGTCCATGATGAGTAACGCTGAGTTACCGCGATCGTTCTGGGGCTATGCGCTAGAATCGGCTGCATACCTTTTGAACCGTGTTCCCACTAAGACTGTGCCTACCACACCATATGAGTTATGGAGTGGGAAGAAACCCTATCTTCAATACATGAAGATTTAGGGATGTCCAGCTTATGTCAAAAAGCAGCATATGGACAAGCTCGAGGCACGCTCAGTACTGTGCAAGTTTGTGGGATACCCAAAGAACTCCAGGGGGTATCTTTTCTATTACGCAGAGGAACAAAAAGTCCTTGTTTCTCGTAATGCCCATTTTCTGGAACATCAGTTCTTAGAAAAAGAATTAAGTGGGAGCGCAATAGAACTGGAAGAAATTCCAGAACCACGAGCTATTACTGAAAGCTTAGTAGAACCAGAGGGTTCGAAAGATCAGGACATTCCCACGCCACTCCACAGGAGTAGTAGGCAGTCTCATCCGCCCGAGAGATACTACGGTTTTCTCATTGACGGGGATAGAGAGGATTGCATCATAGACTGTGATGAGCCTACTAGCTTCCAGCAAGCCATTCAGAGCGTCGACTCGGTAAAATGGCTGGATGCAATGCGGACCGAAATGGAGTCCATGTACACCAACAAAGTATGGACGTTGGACATTGCTCCAGATGGGGTAAAACCCGTAGGATGCAAGTGGATCTTCAAAAGGAAGATTGGTGTAGATGGACAGATTGAGACCTATAAAGCTAGACTGGTAGCAAAGGGTTTTCGTCAGCGACCTGGTTTGGACTATGACGAAACCTTTTCTCCAGTAGCTATGCTGAAATCCATTCGGATCCTTCTTGCCATTGCTGCCTTCCACGATTATGAGATTTGGCAGATGGACGTAAAGACAGCTTTTCTAAATGGACATTTAGAGGAGTGTGTCTATATGGATCAGCCAGAGGGTTTCATTCAGAGTGGGAGCAGCGGAAAGGTGTGCAAGTTGCTTAAGTCCATTTATGGACTAAAGCAGGCATCGCGGAGTTGGAACATCTGTTTTGATGAGACGGTCAAGGAATTTGGCTTTATCAAAAATCCAGATTAACCATGCATCTATTGTAGATTTGTAGCGAGAACTGTAGTATTCCTCGTTTTATACGTGGATGACATTCTCTTAATAGGAAATGACATTCCTATGCTACAATCTGTCAAGGGGTTCTTGTCACACAGGTTCTCCATGAAAGACCTGGGTGATGCCTCATACATTCTGGGTATCCGGATCTACTGTGACAGATCCAAGAGGATATTAGGACTTTCGCAGTCCAGGTACATCGACGCCATACTGAAGAGATTCAGTATGGAAGATTCCAAGCGCGGTAATCTACCGGCTTGTCACGGGTGTTAGTGTTTATGCCCTAGAAGGCCATTACTGTATCATACTAGTTTGTATATTACTTAATGGAAGCTTGGGATATTCACATGTATATAACAGTCTTGCTAAACATGGTAGTATGCTACTTGGTTTTTCTATCTTAATATGTGAGTGTACGTATTGATAGAGCTCTTAGGATCTTGCTTGTCTACCAGCGTTATGATGGCAGTCACACTAGTGGAGGCTGGGTAGTCTACAAGCACATCCTTATTCAGGTCCCTGGTCGTTGGATTATCGAGACAGAGCATCGATACTCCGGAGTAGACTGGTGTGTATGCTTCTCATCCCAGTTGGGGAGATGGTCTGTCCCACAGCCGTCAGTACGTCGTACTGGAGATAGTATGCAGGTGCTCGTTAGGTTACGGGTACACCGGACAGGACTCACAGGGAACTGTTGGTTGGTTTGATACCAGTCGTCAGTGAGAAGTTCCCAGGTGACATGAGTACAGCATAGTCCGCAGACTTGACACTGCTACTTCGCCTCGAGTGTGTCCCACTGTTCTTAGATTGCTACCCTACCACGGCTCAAAGGAGTCGTGCAAACAGGTAGCAGTTGGGTGCAGTCCCGAGCACTTGGAGGCAGTGGCGGTTAGACAGGATTCGTCCCTCCCGGTATTGGGAGTAGATATCGTGCTGTGTCAGAGAGCCATTACGCAAAGTCCCTGGCCAGGGCAAGCGAGATTTGCTGGTAGGTTCCAGTAGTTTCTCAGGGTGTAATGGGCTTCCCTCCGACACGACTTATACCGCTATTAGGGGACTGACGCTTGCCGCCCCCCTAGGCCCGATATGCGATAGTCTTGGACGAACGGACCGGACTGTATGGAGATTGTCACATCAGACTCAGTAGGAGTTCGGATAGGTTTACTCATCGGCCTTCTTATCGACAACTACCTGGGGACCGTTACGTACAGCTAGTGCCGCTTGCGGTCTGTGGTTAAACCCACTGCCAGCGTAGTAGTCGAGTCTCTAGAGTCCCACATATAGAGTTTCCTACTCCAGGCGAAACGATATAGAGGTCGCATGGTTTTGCGACAAAGGGTTCGGACGCATACGTGCGTTTACGCGCGTACGACTTTCGGACAGTTTTTACCAGTCGGCTTTGGTTTAAGCCAGTTACTGGTATCCGGTTATTGGATTTATACAGTCTAAAGTTTTTCCGTATTTTTACGGATTGGAGGGGCGTTCTCGTAATTGTACGAGAAGCTTCTAGAAGATGGTGACTAAGGAGGGTTATGTGTCATATACATTGAATGAGTTATATGAGTCATGAGGGTGATTCATTCATCTCATTAATGCACATTTATTGCTTAATGACTCATGCTAATGAATCACCACTTAACATTTATGAAGCATGCTTATTCATCACATTTATTCATTTATTCTTTAATGAGAATGCTTCATAATATGTTATGATACTCACAATCTTATCTCATAATTTATTCTCACATTCTCTCTTCTCAAGCTCTCCATCTTCAAAGACTAATCCTCCCTTCTCATGAGTTGAGTACAAGGGTTAGTAAGACTAATCAATCCATAACCATCACTCTATTTCATCCTAGCTTCTTTGATTAGCAATCCAAGAAGGTTAGTTGCCTCAAGTTTAGAGGTTTAGCTTGGAGTTTTGCTCTCGAGTGGATCGTCTACTACCTAGAGAAGGCCGAGGAGAACAAGGAGATCGTAAAGACGAAGGAGTTGGTTCATTAGGTATAATCCCTAAACACAGTAGTTTAGAAACACTTTGTGTTTGGTTATTTATAGTTTAGCTTCGATTCAAGCGGTTAGTCGATGTTCGTTCACTAAACAAGATCGTTTTTGAAATTTCCGCCTCCCCACAAGTACTGGGGTGTAGTACATCGACTTACAGTGGTATCAGAGCCTCGCTAAACAATAAATAACTTTATTGCAAATTTGTACGAATTTCGAACGGAAAAACGAAGCCGGAAAACCCTAAAAAATATCAGTTTCTATCGAATTTAAAATGATGTCCTAAAATTTTTCAGGTAAGTGCAGAAAGCTTGAAATGAACACAGAAGAACACCCAAGAAATTTGGGTTTCTGATTCGTCTACAGTGCCGCGGAACCGCGGCGGATCCCACCGATCCGCCGCGCTTCCACCGCCGAGTTGACGAGTCAGGAACTCGTTTTTCTTGTGTGGGTCCCCTGTGGTTTTTTGGATTTTCTGGAATATTTTAATTTTGCTCAGGTTTCCAGTTTACAGAGCAGTTTTTGGAGCAATATTAAAGATGTTTAATCGATCGAAATTGTACAGTATTTGCATGTTGGATTATATCTGTGATTGATAAATGTGTTCGTAAACCTCCCCTAACTGCTAGTATGTCGGTTGGCAGGGGGTTGCACATTTCTGTAATGGTTATATCTGTTTGTGCATATGAACTGTATTGGACTGTTGTGGTGTATAGCCGGGGTTTAGCAATGGGTTATTGTTTAATTCATTTGTTGTAAATGTAATTTGTTGTAATATTATTTTTGCGGGGCACATCCAGGTTGCGGTTGTAGCCACCGTTGTATTATTTCATTTTACTGTTTTTGCTCCTAGGACTGACCCAAGATGGGGTACACAAACTGCCGGGCGGGTAGTTTGCCGTACCCGTAGGGGTCGAGGGTGGGGTAACGGCTATTCATCACAGCTGTGAAATCTGTCTTTTCTTGCAGGCTCAAAAGAAATACAGATTGCTTGCAAATCCAATATTGTTTATCTGTGTTCTGGAATGTATATCATTGCGTCAGACGAATGTAAAATATCTATATATATGATAGCTATTTAGACGTCACTTATGTTTTACACCCGCTCTAGCCCAGCCCCCGCTCTGTCGTTAGTTAAGTAACCTAACGGGTGATGACGGGACCCCGTGGCGAATGCGGATGGCATAAGAGGACGTTGTATTTTCGTTGTTTTCTGCAATGATAGGTTAATGATGGGACGCATTATCTATAATGCAAAGAAAAAAAAACCAAAGTTTAAATCGTTGGAACAGTTTAAAAGAAACCACTCGGTTAATTTTAAAAACAGATATTTTTAAATGCGGAGCTTTAACCACTCCTTTTAAAAAGCTATCAGGTTCCTTCGGTTATATCAAGTTCACTACGTTCACGGTTTCGCCAAAACCAGTCGTAGCCCTCCGTCATTTCTTATGGATAGTCAGTAGTATTCAAGCTGTGTTTGTTGGCTTTCGTTAAGACATAGTGTTTGGTAGCTGCTGGGTATTCATTTGTTATATAGATAGATGTGTTGGTTTGGGACAGTCGCATTACCTTGTTGGCTTTCGTCAAGGGTATATACGGGTGGGTTCAAATTAACAAGATAATGATGGGCAGAAATTGACATGTGACTTATGATTTGTTGGCTTTCGTCAAGATCATAAGAGCATGGGGCAAAAACTTATATTAGGAATTTCTAAAGAAACTGAAATTTGCAAAAAGATGCATACCATTTGGAGTTTGATGAATGTTGGTAGGATTCCTTCAACATTATCATACGATGATATTTGGATCCCGATCCTACTGTGAGTATATGCTACTTATCAGGATATTCGTCACTTAACGATCAATGCTATAAACCTAGTAGGTGTCCAGAAAGGTGTCAGCGGGGTTACGCCCCCAGAGAAAAGAGGTTATTTAATTAAGGAACTTCGCGAAAGCGTTGGAAAACCTCCCTCGAAGTATCGACACTGGCCTGGCTGAACGGTTAAGCAAGTATTGTACGGTGAGAATAGTCCTGGCTAATTCTTCTTTTATGGTTTGAGGAAGGATTCGAGAAACAGTGAGAGCCATCCAGTTTAGATAAACTAAAAACCACTCTAAACTTGCAAGAGCATCATGCTAAAGAGTTTTCTTCTCTCTGTCCTAATTGCAGCGACCCTGAAAATGACTGGACTTAAGTTACTTTTAGAGAAAAATATACTGACAGGGCCAAACTATAAAGATTGGCTGCGGAATGTCAAAATGGCTTTGACCTATGACAAATTGGGGTACATCCTCACCGCTACGGCACCTGCTGTCCCTGGTCCCAAATCCAGCAATGCGGATAAGGAAATCCGCAAAACCTGGGATTTAGATTGCGCGAGAGCCAAGTGCATCGTGCTTGCCTTAATGAACAATGAACATCAGAGGAGGCACGAGGATATGTCCCTAGATGGCATATTTCTCCATACAAAGGAACTTTATGGAGAGCAATCTCGTATAGCAAGATACGAGACCTCTAAGAACTTGTTTCGAGCGAGGTTGGCTGTCGGGTCATCCGTAGGTGAACATGTCCTACAGATGATCGGCTATATTGAAGAGCTCGCAGACCTTGGGACGACTTTGGATAATGAGCTGTATACAGACCTTATTCTCCAGTCCCTTCCTCCCACCTACGCCCAGTTTATCCTCAACTTCAATCTTCAAGGAAAAGAAGTTGAACTTGCGGAACTCCTGAACATGTTAAGGAGTGCAGAGGGCACCTTGCAGAAGGCAAGGGAAACACCCGCTATGTTTGTTGGCGGTGCATCTTCTTCCGGGTCCAAGGCTAGGGCCAAAGGAAGGAAGAAGAAGGCCGCACCCAAACCTAGAGGAGGTGTTAGTAAGGTGGGAAAGAAGGGAAAGAAAAAGTTTGCGGTACCGGTAGTGGGCCAGGATGAGTGCTTCCATTGTCACAGGAAAGGGCACTGGAAGAAGGATTGCAAGGCGTGGAACGCCAAGAACCAGGGACCGAAGCAAGATGTGGCTTCGACTTCAGGTGTGTTTGTAATTGAGAATTGTCTGTC
Source organism: Agapanthus africanus (assembly GCA_030015575.1). Taxonomy (NCBI): domain Eukaryota; kingdom Viridiplantae; phylum Streptophyta; class Magnoliopsida; order Asparagales; family Amaryllidaceae; genus Agapanthus; species Agapanthus africanus. The sequence goes on along the minus strand of CM057342.1, from coordinate 503,564,863 downwards.
GATCAACTCTACTTCCTGGGTATTGGATACCGGATCAGGATCTCATATTTGCAATTCATTGCAGGCACTGAGAAACCGTAGAGTGCTGAAGGAAGGAGATATGATCCTCAGGGTTGCTAACGGAGCTAGCGTGAGAGCTGCGTCCGTCGGGGATTATCACCTAGGATTGACGAGTGGACATATTTTGGTTTTACATAACTGTTATTTTGTACCAAGCTTAACGTGTAATATCATATCAGTTTCCTTGTTATCAAATAAAGGTTATGATTTCACGTTTGTAAGAGATGTTGTTAACATCCACCTTAATCATGGTTTGATTGGGTCCGATACTCTAAATAACGGCATATATGTGTTAAACCAACTCCAAATTTTCAATGTCCAGAACACACTAAAAAGAAAGTCTCCAGATTTAAATAAAGCTTTCTTATGGCATTGTAGACTGGGTCACATCAATGAGAGAAGGTTGACTAAGTTGCATAGAGAAGGATATTTGGACTCGTTCGAATATCAAACTTATGACACTTGTCAATCTTGTCTCAAAGGAAAGATGACAAAGACTCCATTTACTGGACAAGGAGTAAGAGCGAGCGAGCTCTTAGGACTCATACACAGCGATGTATGCGGTTCAATGTCTACACATGCGAGAGGTGGTTTTTCCTATTTCATTACTTTCACGGATGATTACTCAAGATACGGATTCATTTATCTGATGAAACATAAATCCGAGACTTTTGAGAAATTCCAAGAGTATAAGAATGAAGTAGAAAACCAAACCGGCAAAAGTATTAAGACACTAAGATCTGATCGAGGTGGAGAATACTTAAGTGCCGAGTTCCTAGGTTACCTAAAAGAGAAAGGAATTCTCTCTCAGCTTACTCCTCCATACACTCCACAGCACAACGGTGTATCGGAGAGACGGAATCGAACCCTATTGGATATGGTACGATCCATGATGAGTAATGCTGAGTTACCGCGATCTTTCTGGAGTTATGCGCTAGAATCGGCGGCATATCTTTTGAACAAAGTTCCAACCAAAACTGTGCTTACCACACCATATCAGATATGGAGTGGGAAGAAACCCTGTCTTCAGTACCTGAAGACGTGAGGATGTCCAGCTTTTGTAAAAAAGCAGCATTCGGACAAGCTCGAGGCATGCTCAGTAGAGTGTAAGTTTGTGGGATATCCAAAGAACTCTATGGGATATTATTTCTATTACACAGAGGAACAAAAGGTTTTTGTTTCTCGTCATGCCCGCTTCTTAGAAACTGAATTTTTAGAATCAGAAGAGTGGGAACGTAGTAGAACTGGAAGAAATTCCAGAACCACAAACTGCTACTGAAAGTTTGGTAGAACCAGAGGTTCAAGAAGAACAGAACATTCCCGCACCCCTCCGCAGGAGTAGTAGGCCGTCTCATCCGCCTGAGAGATACTACGGTTTTCTCATAGACGGGGATAGAGAGGATTGCATCATAGATGATGATGAACCTACTGACTTCCAGCAAGACATCCAGAGCGGCGACTCGGTACGATGGCTAGATGCAATGCGGACCGAGATGGAGTCCATGTACACCAACAAAGTATGGACTTTGGACTTTGCTCCAGATGGGGTAAAACCCATAGGATGCAAATGGATCTTCAAGAAAAAGATTGGTGTAGATGGACAGGTGGAAACCTATAAGGCTAGACTTGTTGCAAAGGGTTTTCGTCAAAGACCTGGTTTGGACTATGACGAAACTTTTTCTCCAGTGGCTATGCTCAAATCCATTCGGGTCCTTCTTGCTATTGCTGCCTTCCATGATTATGAAATCTGGCAGATGGACGTAAAGACGGCTTTTCTGAATGGAAATTTAGAAGAGAGCGTCTATATGGATCAGCCAGAGGGTTTCAATCAGAGTGGGAGCAGCGGGAAAGTATGCAAGCTGCTTAAGTCCATTTATGGACTAAAGCAGGCATCGCGGAGTTGGAACATCTATTTTGATGAGACAGTCAAAGAATATGACTTTATCAAAAATCCAGATGAACCGTGTATATATAGTAAAGTTGTAGCCAGAAGTGTCGAATTCCTCGTCTTGTACGTGGATGACATTCTATTGATAGGAAATGACATTCCTATGCTACAATCTGTCAAAGGATTCTTGTCACACAGGTTCTCCATGAAAGACCTGGGTGATGCCTCGTACATTCTGGGGATCCGGATCTATCGTGATAGATCCAAGAGGATGTTGGGACTTTCGCAGTCCAGGTATATCGACACTGTACTGAAAAGATTCAGTATGGAAGATTCTAAGCGCGGTAATTTACCGGCTTGTCACGGAATCACCCTCTCCAAAGAGATGTCTCCCAAGACTGATTTGGAAAGGGAACGCATGTCTATTATACCCTACGCTTCTGCGGTAGGCTCTATAATGTATGCGATGTTGTGTACCAGACCAGATGTAGCTTACGCACTGAGCGTGGTAAGCCGGTATCAGTCAGACCCAGGGGAGAAACACTGGATAGCAGTAAAGAACATTCTCAAGTACCTGAGGAGGACTAAGGAGATGTTCTTGGTTTACGGCGGAAAAGACCTCAGGTTGGAGGCCTTTGCTGATTCCGGCTTCCAGAGTGATAAGGACGATTCCAAGTCCATGTCGGGTTATGTCTTTACCCTCAATGGAGGGGCGGTGTGCTGGAAGAGCTCCAAGCAGGACACCGTTGCTGACTCGACGATGGAAGCGGAGTATATAGCTGCTTGCGATCCCGCAAAAGAAGCAGTCTGGATGAAGAAGTTCCTGACAGAACTTCAGGTGGTTCCTACCATAGTTGATCCAATACCTCTGTATTGCGACAACAACGGAGCTATAGCTTTAGCAAAGGAACCAAGGTCCCATCAGAAGTCCAGACACATCTTGAGGCGGTATCACCTGATCAGGGAGATCATTGATCGTCAGGAGATCGAGGTTCGGAGAGTTGCTTCTGAAGAGAACATTGCTGATCCATTCACGAAGGCCCTACCTCAGATTCAGTTCGAGAGGCTACTCGAGATCATCGGTCTACGATATGCCAGTACATGGCCCTAGTGCAAGTGGGAGATTGTTAGTGTTTATGCCCTAGAAGGCCATTACTGTATCATACTAGTTTGTATATTACTTAATGGAAGCTTGGGATATTCACATGTATATAACAGTCTTGCTAAACATGGTAGTATGCTACTTGGTTTTTCTATCTTAATATGTGAGTGTACGTATTGATAGAGCTCTTAGGATCTTGCTTGTCTACCAGCGTTGTGATGGCAGTCACACTAGTGGGGGCTGGGTAGTCTACAAGCACATCCTTATTCAGGTCCCTGGTCGTTGGATTATCGAGACAGAGCATCGATACTCCGGAGTAGACTGGTGTGTACGCTTCTCATCCCAGTTGGGGAGATGGTCTGTCCCACAGCCGTCAGTACGTCGTACTGGAGATAGTATGCAGGTGCTTGTTAGGTTACGGGTACACCGGACAGGACTCACAGGGAACTGTTGGTTGGTTTGATACCAGTCGTCAGTGAGCAGTTCCCAGGTGACATGAGTACAGCATAGTCCGCAGACTTGACACTGCTACTTCGCCTCGAGTGTGTCCCACTGTTCTTAGATTGCTATCCTACCACGGCTCAAAGGAGTCGTGCAAACAGGTAGCAGTTGGGTGCAGTCCCGAGCACTTGGAGGCAGTGGCGGTTAGACAGGATTCGTCCCTCCCGGTATTGGGAGTAGATATCGTGCTGTGTCAGAGAGCCATTACGCAAAGTCCCTGGCCAGGGCAAGCGAGATTTGCTGGTAGGTTCCAGTAGTTTCTCAGGGTGTAATGGGCTTCCCTCCGATACGACTTATACCGCTATTAAGGGACTGACGCTTGCCGCCCCCCTAGGCCCGATATGCGATAGTCTTGGACGAACGGACCGGACTGTATGGAGATTGTCACATCAGACTCAGTAGGAGTTCGGATGGGTTTACTCATCGGCCTTCTTATCGACAACTACCTGGGGACCGTTACGTACAGCTAGTGCCGCTTGCGGTCTGTGGTTAAACCCACTGTCAGCGTAGTAGTCGAGTCTCTAGAGTCCCACACAGAGAGTTTCCTACTCCAGGCGAAACGATATAGAGGTCGCATGGTTTTGCGACAAAGGGTTCGGACGCATACGTGCGTTTACGCTCGTACGACTTTCGGACAGTTTTTACCAGTCGGCTTTGGTTTAAGCCAGTTACTGGTATCCGGTTATTGGATTTATACAGTCTAAAGTTTTTCCGTATTTTTACGGATTGGAGGGGCGTTCTCGTAATTGTACGAGAAGCTTCTAGAAGATGGTGACTAAGGAGGGTTATGTGTCATATACATTGAATGAGTTATATGAGTCATGAGGGTGATTCATTCATCTCATTAATGCACATTTATTGCTTAATGACTCATGCTAATGAATCACCACTTAACATTTATGAAGCATGCTTATTCATCACATTTATTCATTTATTCTTTAATGAGAATGCTTCATAATATGTTATGATACTCACAATCTTATCTCATAATTTATTCTCACATTCTCTCTCCTCAAGCTCTCCATCTTCAAAGACTAATCCTCCCTTCTCATGAGTTGAGTACAAGGGTTAGTAAGACTAATCAATCCATAACCATCACTCTATTTCATCCTAGCTTCTTTGATTAGCAATCCAAGAAGGTTAGTTGCCTCAAGTTTAGAGGTTTAGCTTAGAGTTTTGCTCTCGAGTGGATCGTCTACTACCTAGAGAAGGCCGAGGAGAACAAGGAGATCGTAAAGACGAAGGAGTTGGTTCATTAGGTATAATCCCTAAACACAGTAGTTTAGAAACACTTTGTGTTTGGTTATTTATAGTTTAGCTTCGATTCAAGCGGTTAGTCGATGTTCGTTCACTAAACAAGATCGTTTTTGAAATTTCCGCCTCCCCACAAGTACTCGGGTGTAGTACATCGACTTACAACGGGATCACCCTCTCCAAAGAGATGTCTCCCAAGACTGATTTGGAGAGAGATCGCATGTCTATTATACCCTACGCTTCTGCGGTAGGCTCTATAATGTATGCGATGTTGTGTACCAGACCGGATGTGGCTTATGCACTGAGTGTGGTAAGCAGGTATCAGTCAAACCCTGGGGAGAAACATTGGATAGCAGTAAAGAACATTCTCAAGTACCTGAGAAGGACTAAGGAGATGTTCTTGGTGTATGGCGGAAAAGACCTCCAGATTGAGGCCTTTGCTGACTCCAGCTTCCAGAGTGACAAGGATGATTCCAAGTCCATGTCGGGTTTTGTCTTTACCCTCAATGGAGGGGCGGTGTGTTGGAAGAGCTCCAAACAGGAAACCATTGCTGACTCGACTATGGAAGCGGAATACATCGCTACATCTGATGCCGCAAAAGAAGCTGTCTGGATGAGGAAGTTCTTGAGAGAACTTCAGGTGGTTCCGTCCATTGTTGACCCAATACCTCTGTATTGCGACAACAACGGGGCTATAGCTTTAGCGAAGGAACCCAGGTCCCATCAGAAATCCAGACACATCTTGAGGCGGTATCACCTGATCAGGGAGATCGTAGATCGCCAGGAGATCGAGGTTCGGAGGGTTGCTTCAGAAGATAACACAGCAGATCCATTCACCAAGGCCTTGCCCCAGACTCAGTTCGAGCGGCTGATCGAGATGATAGGTCTTCGATACGCCAGTACATGGCCTTAGTGCAAGTAGGAGATTGTTAGTGTATATGCCCTAGAGGCCATTACTGTATCATACTAGTTTGTATATTACTTGATGGAAGCTTGGGATATTCACAGTTGTATATACAATCATGCTCGAAATGGTAGTATGCTACTTGGTTTGTCTCTGCTTTAATATATGCATGTGTTTCTTTTAGCATATCGCTGATATACATATTAGTGGAGCCCTTAGGATCTTTGCTTGATTACCAGCGTTGTGATGGCGCTCACACTCGTGGGAGCTGGGTGATCTATAAGCACATCCTTATACAGGTCCCTAGTCGTTGGACTATCGAGACAGGGCATCGATACTCCGGAGTAGACTAGCGTATGCGCTTCTCATCCCAGTATGGGAGACGGTCTGTCCCACAGCCGTCAGTACGTCGTACTTGAGATAGTATGCGGGTGCTCGTTAGGTTACGAGTACACTGGACAGGACTCGTCGGGAACTGTTGGTTGGTATTATACCTATCGTCAGTTATCAGTTCCCAGGTGACATGAGTACAGCTTAGTCCGCTGACTTGACACTGTCACTTCGCCTCGAGTGTGTTCCCACTGCACTTTGATTACTACCCTACCACGGCTCAAAGGAGTCGTGCAAACAGGTAGTTTTTGGGTGCAGTCCCGAAGCACTTGGAGGCAGTGACGGTTAGACAGGATTCGTCTCTCCCGGTATTGGGGGTTGACATCGCGCTGTGTCCAGGAGAGCCATTACACGAGTAGTCCTTAGCCAGGGCAAGCGAGATATACTGGTAGGTTTCCAGTGTTATCTCAGGGTGTTCTGGGCTACACTCCGACACGACTTGTACCGCTATTAGGGGACTGACGTTCACCGCCCCCTAGGCCCGCCATGCGATGTATCAGACGAACAGACCGGACTGTACGGAGATTGTCACATACAGGCTCAGTAGGAGTTCTGATGGGGTTCACCTCGTCAGTCTTCATATCGACATCTACCTGGGGACCGTTACGTACAGCTAGTGCCGCTTGCGGTCTGTGGTTAAACCCACTACCAGCGTAGTGTCGAGAATTTAGAGTCCCACACAGAGAGCTATTCGCCTTTAGGCAAAATGAGTAGAGGTCGCATGGTTTTGCGACAGGGTTCGTTCACATCCATGCACTTGTGCACGTTTGCTGTCCAGACAGCTTATATTAGCGGGCTTTGGTTTAAGCCGGATCCTAGTATATGATTTGGGATTGGCTTTTTCTCTTTGTATTCGTGTTCCTAGGATCACGAATACGGGTGCGTATGCACAGTTGCTTGAGACAGAGGGAGAGGACTTTGATTAGGGTTAATGACTATTGTCATTTTATTAACCCTAATGCTTATGTGTGTATTATGGTTAATTGATATTAGTTTAAATAATTGTGCATGTTTATGGTTGTTGACCATTTGACCTTCTTGACTTGTTGACCTTGGTTGACACTTTGACCATCATCATTTCATTTGGAAGATGCTCTTTGATCCTTGCAATTTGCATTAAAAATGAAATGATAATGGTCATGTCTTGATTAAGCCATGACAATTATCTCACTAATTATCTAATTACAATAATTCACATATATGAGAGAATGCTTCATATTATTCTCTCATTCTATTATTCACATTCTCTCTCTTGTTCTTCCTCTCCCTCAAGCTCTCCCCTCTCATGTGTTGAGAAACACTTGAGCTTGAGAAAAACCCTCTCTTGATAATCTCTACTCTTATCTAGGGTTCAAGGATTAGCACTTCTTGCACCCTAGTTACTTCTAGCTTGGAGTTGAAGCCAAAGGTCCAGGCTTTCGGGTGGATCTTTCTTCGACGTGAGAAGATGACTAAGGTGACCTCCTTCCACCACTCCAAGGAGCAAGGAGAGAAGGACATAAAGCCCAAGGTATAACCTTTCTAGCACTTAGCTAGTTTCTAGTTAGCTTTAGCTTGTTTTTATTTAGCAAAGATCCTTCATAGTGTAGTCCATGTTGCCTAAGCTCATAAAAATTCGATTTTTATTCCGTTTTCCGCCTCCCCGTAAGCACCGGGGTGGGCAACGTGGACTTACAGTACACATGTCACCAGAGAACTGCTATCTGACGCTAGGTATAATACCAACTAGCATGTTCCCGGCGAGTCCTGTCCGGTGTACTCATAACCCAATGAGCACCTGTATACATCTTAGGTGAACCAACTGACACCAATGGCTTGTGAGACCGGCCACCACCCCTCGTCGGGGTCTCGACTATATACACTAGTCTACTAATGGAGTATTAATGCCCAGTCTCGAAACTCCTACGATTAGGGACCTTTTAAGGATGTGCTTATAGACCCCAGCTCCCACGTATATGATCGCCATCATACTGCTGGTCGTCAAGCAAGAATCCTAAGGGCTCTATCAGCGTGCAATAGTGACCTGTAAGGTCACCTGAAGCAGTACACGATGATAAAGACAAACCATGGTAGCATACTATTCTCTATCAACGTGTAATAGTGAACCACAAGATCACCTAAAACATGTATACGATGATAAAGACAAACCAGATAGTATACAACCATCCTGAGTAAGATTTTCCTACCGGCATAGGTCCTCCCTCAATTATTGCAATCACGTGCCTGCGATCCAATAATTGACTCTGAGGGCACTATATCCAACAACGAAACCCCTCCTATCGCTCATTGCCTCCATGCGACTCGGGACTGTATCCAAAATCCACCTGTTTGCACGTCTCCTTTGAGCATGGTAGGGAGGAAATCAAAGCGCAGTGGGAGTCGCACAAGTCTCTATGACGATCTCGGGTCTACAGACTAACCTGTACCAGTGTCACCAAAGGACTGCTATCTGACGATATGTATACTACCACATAGGTGTCCTCGGCGAGTCCTGTTCAGTGTACCCAGTCTCTACTGAGCACCCGTATACCATCTTTGATGTCAAACACCAATGGATGTGGGATCATCCATCGCCCATCATATGGGTTAAGAAGCGTATACGCTAGTCTACTCTGGAATATCGATGCCTTGTCTCGATATTCCCTCGACGAGGAAAAATTAAAGGATGTACTTATGAACTACCCTGGCCCCACTAGTATGATCTCTATCATAGTCCTGGTATTCAAGTACATATCCTAAGGGCTTTATCAACATGTGAGAGCATGACAGTATCATAATACTGTTGGAGATAGTGCCCTCAGAGTCAATTATTGGATCACAGGTACGTGATTGCAATGATTGAGGGAGGACCTATCCCGGTAGGACGGTCTTACTCGAGATGATGGTATGCTATCTGGTTTATCTTTATCATCGTGTACTGCTTTAGGTGACCTGACATGTCGCTATTACACGTTGATAGAGCCCCTAGGATTCTTGCTTGACCACCAGCAGTATGAGGGCGATCATATAAGTGGGAGCTGGGGTCTATAAGCACATCCTTAAAAGGTCCCTAGTCGTGGGAGTTTCGAGACAGGGCATCGATACTCCAGAGTAGACTAGTGTGTACATTCGAGACCCCGACAAGGGGCGGTGGCCGGTCTCACAAGCCACTGGTGTCAGTTGGTTCACCTAAGATGTATACAGGTGCTCATTGGGTTATGAGTACACCGGACAGGACTCGCCGGGAACATGCTAGTTGGTCTTATACCTGACGTCAGATAGCAGTTCGCTGGTGACATGTGTACAGGTTAGTTCATCGACCTGGGGATCGTCATTTGTCTCGTGTGAGTTCCTACTGTACTTTGATTACTACCCTACCATGCTTAAAGGAGACGTACAAACAGGTTTTAGTTGGGTACAGTCCCGAGCCACATGGAGGCAGTGAGCGGATCTTCAGGGGTTCGTCTCTCCCGGTATTGGGGGTGAGGTCGCGCTGTGTCTAGGAGAGCCATTACATGAAGCCCTCGGCCGAGGCAGGAGATTTACTGGTAGGTATTCCAGTAGTATCTCAGGGTGTTCTGGGCTACACTCCGACACGACTTGTACCGCTTTTGGGGGTCTGACTTTACCAACCCCCTAGGCCCGCCATGCGATGCTCATAGACGAACGGACCGGACTGTACGGATATTGTCACTGACAGGCTCAGTAGGGTGTCAGGATGAGTTCGCTCATCGACGTCCCTTTTGGTCAATACCTGGTAGCCCTTACGTATTGACTTATACCTCTGACATGCTAGTGGTTAAATCCACAACCAAGGTGTTGACGAGACTTTAAAGTCCCCCACATTCAGTTGCTCAAGTTTTCGGGCGAAACGTTGTAGAGGCCGTATGGAGATATGGCAGGGTTCGATCAGATACGTGCGGTATTGCACGGATCAGGATCGGACGGATAATACTAGCCGGCTTTGGTTTAATCCGGATCCTAGTATAGTACAGTGTAGATTTTGTCTCATTGCATTTGTATTCGGTTGGAATACAGATGCGGGTGTGTATACACAGTATCGGGGTTTTCCTGTAATTTATTACGGGACCAGTTTTCTGGAGTTGCCAGTTTGCTTTCCGTTTCGGCCATTTTCATTTGTATCTTTCATTGGCCGAAGATTGGTGGAGGAGGGCTTATTTGCATTTGTGCAAATAACCAATTGTGGAGGGTGTCTTTGCATATTGTCGCATCATGATGGTTTCATGATGGTGCACTTTCTTTGACTTCTTGACTTAATCATTACTTGACTTTTGGAGTAATGATGTTGGGTTATGATGGTTGTTTTGGAGTATGGGTTTGATTTTGTGATCATTTCATTTTCATGATAACATTGTTTTCCCTCTTGCATTATTGTGAGGCTCTCCCCCATTTTCACTCTCATTCTCACTCTCACCATTATGTCATGGCCGGCCAAAATTGGGGTGGGCTGTCCAAATTTGTAGAGGGCATTTTTCCTCTCTTTTGGCTTGAAAAAGATATGGCTTCATCCAAAAAGATTCATACCTCATTTCCTCCACCAAAATGGAAACCTCCTACAACCCCAATTGAGACATAGCACTACACCATTCTACAGCAAATCTTGGGCACGTCGACTCGCCAGCTTCGTGCTCGAGTTGCCTCGGTATAGAGGTGGGAACCCGTAAAAGATGCAGGCGACGTGGTGCCCTTCCGGCGAGGAGGTGGAGACTGGACATTTCGCGGGAGATCGGGACGACGGCGAGAAGACCGGAGGACACGGATCGCTCGGCATATCTCTCTTCCCCATCTAGTAGTTAGCTAGGACTAGTTAATGGTACGATCCGTATTTTAGAGCGCGGTGGTGCCGGTTCAAGAAAATTTAAAGTTAACCATCGCTTCCGCATTTGGCCTCGGGATGGAGGCCGGGGCGCCGCCGTGTACTTACAGTGGTATCAGAGCCTCGCCATTAACATAGTCTAGCTTTGTCTAATGTGTTTTACAATTCCGATCATACAATTTTCCAAAAACTGTATTTTTCTTCACATCAGTTTCTGTCGAAATTTTTTTGAAGTCCAAAAATTTTTTAGCTTGTTTCAGAATGATGTGTAGGACATTCTAAGAGTTCTGTGAAAATTTGGGCTCGTGAACAGTCCAAACCACCGCGGAACCGCGGCCAAACCCATGCTTGGGCCACGGTTCCGCCGCGAATTGAACTGTTCAGTCCCCCAAACTTTTGCAGAATGCTCCTGAGTGGAAAATAGGTTTTCTGGAATGTTATTTTTTGGGCCCAGATTTCTTTAAGTGCTACAGTAGTACTTGGGGGCCCACTTGGTAAATTTGATCGATCGGACATTTTAAACACATTGGTTCACAGTATTTACATTATATCTGCGACCGTGAATGTCATATGATCGGTAAATCCAGTCTAACTGCTATAGCCCGGTTAGACGGATTTGCGAACGTGACTTTCACGTTGATGTTCTGTGATTTTGCTGTGATGTTGCGGATCGGTCGTGGGGGATAGCCTGGTTGCAGTAGTAGTACAGTTTTTGTTGTATTATGTACTTTTGATATTGCGGGGCGAGCGTCCGACATGTGGACTGCCGTCACTGCCCGTTTGTATATTATTCTTTTGGGGCACGACCAGGTTGCGGTCGATGTACCCGTTGTATGTATATTTTACTTTCTGTACTAGGATTGCCCCGCGGAGGGGTGCACGGATAGCCGGATTCTAGAGGGCAACAAGCCCGCATCTCATGGCATTGAGACGGAGAGGGCTTTACTCTAGAATTGGCGGGCTATTCGCCGCACTCGTAGGGGGTACAGGTTGACCCAGGAGGGGTGCCCAAGTTACCGGATTCCATGAAGTGCTGGGTGGTCCATTCACGTTGCTGAAGGGGGCTGCCTCGCTTCAGGTTTTGGCGGGTAACTTGCCGTGCCCGTAGGGGTCTAGGATTTCATTGCACAGGCTATCCACACGACCAGGGGAACGTCGGGTTTCAGTAGTGGCTCTGTGAAACCCGGGGATCCCAGATATCTGTATTGTTCTGTGATGCTGTACATTTCTGTGATGTTGCATTTTATCACGCCTTCAGCGAAAATTATATATTGGTATATATATTAGTAGATGTTGTATATGTTTTGCATCCGCGCTAGTCCAGTCCCCGCTCTGTCGTTAGTTAGCTAACCTAACGGGTAATGACGGGACCCAGTGGCGAATGCGGATGGCATATACGTACATCAATATATTTTCGTTCTTTTTGGTGTGATCAATTGATGGGACTGCGTTGATTCGGATCAATGCAAGTTAAAAACAAACCTAATCTGATGTTGTTGGAGCACTTTTCAAAAAGCTGTTATTGCAAGGACGTTCTCTTTTGTTTAGCATCGTGGTATTCAATTGGAATATCCTGCTCCTCAGTCGACGAGGCAAGGGCCGAGATCCCTTCACCGGGAGTGACCCCTTGGACAAAAAGTTTGCGTCAGGGCAATGACTTCACTATAACCGATTACTTTTGCTTTGCATCGTGGTATTCAGTTGGAATATCCTGCACCTCATTCTACGGGGAAAGAGCCGAGATCCCTTCACCGGGAGTGACCTCTTTAGCAACGGTTTTCGTCACTATATTTTTTAAAAAGCTGTCACGACCCGAAGGTACGGAACGTGACTGGCACTTAGATTACGAGACGTCTAAAGGCGTGACGTAACCTAAGTCAGCCAAAGCCCAGAAAAAATCTAAACCAAAAACAAAAGAGAGTGAAGGAAAACCTTAAATGAAAACGGTTTTTAAATCAATTAAGTTGCATAGAATCCAAAAAAAAACATCAAAATTTCCCGAAAATTTCGGCAGAGTCTCCCCTGTATTTTCTATCCCCCAAAATGGGTACAACAAGATAATAAACCTATAAACATAAATGGCATGCCCAAGAGGGAGCTAGCTCTTCGCCCAAGGCGGATCACAACCACATGCAATATAATAGTAATATCAAGAAAAGAGCATAAAGAAACGCAAAATATCAAAAAACACAACGCCGGCTCAAGTGAGCTCGACCCAAAAGAAACCACAAATATACAAATCTCTCAGTCTCATCACTAGGTCGCATATACAATATAAAGTGGTAGATGGAGAATACTAGATACAATGATAAAGCAAAAGAAATAAAGTGTGCTCGCAACCCACCTACGGGCGATGTCGCGAGTCTGAGCAAAAGGAGCTGATGATAAGATAGCCGCCGCTACAAGACTGATGAGTCTGACCTGCAAGACACTGTGGCACAACGGGGGTGAGTTGCCAGCTCGTGAGTAAATATAACATCTAATAAGGCAATCGTAAGAATGCACGCAATGCACCACAACATGCATGTCCATATGTGATATAATAGCTCTAGTATGCATGCACATGTATGCAATTTCATTTCTAACTTTTTAAGTGTTTTAAATGCTAAGGGTACTGCGTTCTTAACTTTAGAAAATGAATATCTGTATAACAGCTAAGTACCATCAAGAAATCATCTGAAAACCCGTGTCAAGCATCGACACCAAATAGGAATCATATCTGTCTCAATATCGGGCTCCGTCAGTACGGATCGGCCTATATCATAAATCTCACGACAACGGTCGGTATCCTCCGGATATCCGCCGCGCCAGACATCACCGGTAGGTAGTCTTCCCCTGCCAGGCTCATCGTCTACAACTCGATCTTCTTGCCCCGGGGTACCATACCGGGCCCACCATGTACCCGAGACGGTTCATCCACTCCTCGAATCGGGTCTCGAAATCCAACAGAAAACATGAAAACTCATGGTGGACGACACATACATCACGAGAAAACCGCAACTTTGTTTTAAAATGATAAATATAAGCTTTTGTTAAATTCTTGCGGTTTTCCCTAAAAATCCAGAAATCGCAGCAATACCGAAATCCTCAAGAAAATCATAATGTTCACATGTTATATATGATAAATGTCTATGATCTCAATGTATATGATGTGAGTTTTGGCTAGAAATCTATGTAGATATGATGGTAATGCGAGGTATATGCATGCTATGCAATTCCATATATCATGTATGAATGCAAATGGCGTTATTAAGTTAAACAGGTTCTATAATGCACGTGGCATGGCAATTACCAAAGGCATGTGTGTCACATGAATAGTGCGCGTGCAACAGATGCCAATGGTAATGGTGTTCATGTCCTACGAAGTGATATCGCATAAGTATAGATGAATGTCCATGCAATCTAATATACTGTTCGCTATAAGGATATGCAGTGTACATGAATGGATAAGCTAGCTAACAATATAAATCTTGCAAAAAGTAGGGTAATCCTAACTAGGGGGGCGCCTCGCGCCATTCAGACGATTCCCCCATAGATGAATACATCTACTCACCTGAAATCCCCGCTAATCCGATCCGACCACCGCCTTGCCTTTACGCGCCGAGTCCGATGTTTCCCCGACCGATCCTATATTTGTACAACACCAAGCATAAGATTACAAAACCTAAAATGATGGAAGTCACAATATACAATTATCGACGCTCTCGAATTAACATAGCATGCACTCGGTGCGCGGGAAAACGTACGAAATTCGCTAATCTTTAACTAGAATCGTCATTTCGGGGAAATCGACAAAACTACAACCCGACTAGACGAAACCCCGCGTTCGCGCACTCTAATAGTCCTATATGTAACTAATTATATCGTTAACATAACACAATTTGATCGCATTCTAATTTTTGTAAAAATCTAGTAAGCAATTTGCTTACCGATTCGATACAAACATCGCAATTTTGTCGATTTAGCGAGCATAACACTACACTATTAACCACTCCAATTAATTAGATAACCAAACCCTAACTTAAATCCAACCACCATGCTACAAACCCTAATTTAAAATCAAATCCTTCTCTTGATTTTCCTAAACAAACATTTACTACTAAATTAATACTTCAAATTTCAATTCTAGCATATTTAAACTACAAGTTAACAAAAAGATTAGAATCTTCACCTCACAAGCTTGAACCCTAGCTTGATCAAGTCACCAAGAAGCCTCCTTTCATCAAGTTTTTGAACTAATTTGGGTTGAAGAGAGAGTGGATTAGGGTTTGGCTTTGAATGGGAGAGTGAAATTGTGGATTTATTGAATTTTTAGCAAGAAAAAGAAGCAAAAATGAAGTGGGGAAATGGGGAATTCTGCAGGTTTGGGGTCGGCCAGCAGGTAAGGGTGAGGAGGTGGGGAAATTTGGAGAAGTTTCTAGGTCAATAAACACCCCATGTTATCATTTAATGCTTTCACATCAACAATTTACAAAAAAAACCTCATTTTACACCATTTTTCCATTAAATTTCCCACCCTAAAACCAAAAGTTTGCAAGTCATGATATAATTTTATTAACACCATATTTTATCTTATAAAGACTCCTAATTATGAAATTTACCTAATTAAATTTGTATTTATCACTAATTTAATGTATTTAAAAAGGCTTAAAATAATAAAAAAAAATAATTAATTACGAAAAAAATTTATTTAACTAGATAATTATAAGTGACATTTTAGTGACAAAATTATAGTAATATCTTATCTAAATTTTGTATAATTAGGTCTACAATGAAAAATACCTATTTTGACTTTTTACGGAAAAAGCCGAAAAATTTGCCGATTACCGAAAACTGCCTAAACGATTTTCGAAGAGTTACAATCTTCCCCCCTTAAAGAAATTCGGTCCCCGAATTTAGAATTTAACTACGCGTACCTTCAAAAAGATGGGGATATCTCTTCCTCATCTCGACCTCGGTCTCCCAGGTGACCTCCTCGCTCTTCAGGCCACGCCAAAGGACCTTGACGGACGGTATAACCTTCGACCTCAATTTCTTCACCTGCCGATCCAAAATGCCAACCGGCTGCTCGGTGAAAGAAAGATCACGCTCTAGCTGGATCGTCTGGTGCTAAATCGCCTGGGAAGGATCATGAAGGTACTTGCGGAGCATCGAGACATGGAACACGGGGTGAACATCGGAGAAGCTGGGCGGAAGAGCTAACCGATAAGCGACTGGACCAACACGCTCTAGGATCTCGAAAGGACCAACATATCTAGGACTCAGTTTCCCTTTCCTCCCAAATCTCATCACACCTTTCATCGGAGAGACCTTCAGGAAAATATGATCGCCAACAGCGAACTCGAGTCGGCGACGGCGCCTGTCAGCATATGATTTCTGCCTGCTCTGTGCCGCTCTCATCCTATCCCGAATCAGCTGTATCTTCTCGGTCGTCTCCTGTACAATCCGAGGCCCAAAAATACTGCTCTCCCTAAGCTCTGTCCAACATACAGGCGATCGACATCTCCTCCCATATAAAGCCTCGAAAGGTGCCATCTGAATCGTCTCCTGGAAGCTATTATTGTAGGAAAACTCGATCAAAGGCAAATGACGATCCCAGCTACCACCGAAATCTAAAACACAAGCTCTGAGCATGTCCTCAAGAGTCTGAATCGTACGCTCCGACTGACCGTCAGTCTGAGGATGAAAGGCTGTGCTAAAACTCAATCGGGTGCCCAATGCTTCCTGGAGTTTCTGCCACAATCGGCTGGTAAACTGGGTGCCACGGTCGGACACGATGCAAGTCGGAACACCATGCAGTCGGACTATCTCATCAATATAAACCTGGGCGTACTGAGAAAATTCAAAAGTGGTCTTCACTGGCAGAAAGTGAACCGCTTTCGTCAGTCGATCCACAATCACCCAAATAGAGTCGTACCCTCGACTGGTCCTGGGTAGACCCATAATGAAGTCCATGGAGACCTGCTCCCACTTCCACTCAGGGATGGGCAAAGGCTGTAACTCGCCGGCTGGCCTCTGGTGCTCGGCCTTGACTTGCTGACAAGTCAGGCATCTCGACACAAAGTCTGTAATATCCTTTTTCATCCCGTCCCACCAGTAAACCTCTCTCAAATCACGGTACATCTTGGTGGAACCTGGGTGAACACTGTATAAATGTGCCTCCTCGAGAATATCACGCCTCAGTCCCTCTGAATCTGGCACACACAGTCGAGTCCCAAATCGAAGTATCCCCTGATCATCAATCACGAACTCGGAAACTCTGCCCTGCCGAATCTGCTCAATAATCTCTAAGATACGGGCATCGCCGGACTGTGCCTCGCGGATACGGTCAAGTAACTGTGGGCGTGCTCTGAAATGGGCCAGCTGTCCCCCTGTAGGAGTAAATTCGAACTGCACTCTGCTATCACATAACACCTGCCAATCCGCCGTCGACTGCATCTGTACTGCGCTCAAACAAGATAAGCGACCTCCGGGCCTCCTACTCAAAGCATCTGCCACCACATTCGCCTTGCCCGGATGGTATAGAATCTCGCAGTCATAATCCTTCACCAGCTCCATCCAACGGCGCTGTCTCAGGTTCAGATCTCGCTGCTGGAAGATATACTTCAAACTCTTGTGGTCAGTGAATATCTGGCACGACTCACCGTATAGGTAATGTCTCCAGATCTTAAGTGCAAATACCACTGCAGCCATCTCTAAATCATGGGTGGGGTAGTTCTGCTCGTGTTTCCTCAGCTGCCGAGAAGCATACGCGATAACTCTGTCGTGCTGCATCAACACACATCCCAGCCCCACTCTGGAAGCATCACAATATACCACGAACCCGCCTGATCCTGAAGGCAATGCTAACACTGGTGCAGTAGTCAGACGAGTCTTCAACTGCTGGAAACTATCCTCACATGCCTGGGTCCAATCAAAAGGAACCCCCTTCCGGGTCAACCCGGTCAAAGGTGCAGCAATGCGGGAGAAATCCTGGACAAAACGTCGATAATAGCCGGCCAGACCTAGAAAGCTGCGAACCTCTGTAACTGATACTGGTCTAGGCCAACGCTGAACTGCCTCGATCTTCTTCGGGTCCACACAAATACCGTCTCTCGTCACCACATGACCCAAGAAATCGACACTGTCTAACCAGAATGCGCACTTGGAAAATTTGGCGAACAGCTGATGCTCCCTCAAAGTCTGCAATGTGATACGTAAATGCTGCTCATGTTCTCCCGGCTCCGAGAATAAACCAAGATGTCGTCAATGAACACAATGATGAACTGGTCGAGATACGGCCTGAATACGCGGTTCATCAAATCCATAAATGCTGCCGGGGTATTGGTGAGCCCAAACGACATCACCAAGAACTCGTAATGACCATATCGAGTATGAAAAGCGGTCTTCGGAATATCCTCCTTCCGAACCCGCAACTGGTGATAACCTGACCGTAAATCAACCTTCGAGAAGAACCCTGCACCCTGGAGCTGATCAAATAAGTCATCAATGCGGGGTAGGGGATACCTGTTCCGTACAGTAACCCGGTTCAGCTGACGATAATCAATGCATAAACGCATACTTCCGTCCTTCTTCTTAACAAACAGGACGGGAGCACCCCAAGGTGACACACTCGGTCGGATAAGCCATTTGTCCAGCAAGTCCTGTAACTGATCCTTTAGCTCTCTCAGCTCTGCCGGGGCCATCCGATAAGGCGGTATAGAAATAGGCCCCGTGCCAGGGATCAAGTCAATACAGAACTCAATCTCGCGCTCTGGTGGCAGACCAGGCAGCTCGTCAGGGAATACATCAGGAAACTCTCTCACAACAGGGACCTGGTCCAACGGAACCTCTGTGGAGCTAGTATCACAAATATAGGCTAAGAATCCCTGACACCCTTTCCTTAAGAGCTGACCAGCGCGAAGAGATGAAATCAAGCTGGGAAGGGTAGCGCTACGATCTCCCTGAATAACAAGAACCGGCTCACCAGGAAAACTGAATCTGACTGCTTTTTCACGGCAGTCCACGGATGCATAACAGGTGGCTAGCCAGTCCATACCAAGAAGAACGTCAAAGTCTAGCATATCGAGGAGAATCAAATCAACTGAAGAATCTCTCTCCTCGATACGAACGGAACATGATCGGTACACAAAACGGGCAACAAAAGACTCGTCTACCGGGGTAATAACGACAAGCGGCTGATCTAACGGAGAAGACTCTCGGCCCAACCTCGGTGCAAAATACATGGAAACAAACGAATGTGTGGAGCCTGGATCAAATAATACCCGTGCATCAAAAGAACATACTGGCAGAGTACCTGTCACGACGGCATTGAATGCCTGTGCATCCTGAGGAGTCAACGCGAACACTCGGGCCTGTCCACCACTAATAGCTGGCTGTGCTCTGCCTCTACCTCGGCCTCTGCCTCTGCCTCTGTCACCTCGTCCTCTCTGGACCGGACCGCCACGCCCACGGCCTCTAGAAGCATCTGGCTGGCGTGAAGCATCATCAGGAGTAGGAAGTAAAGCTCTCTGAGAAGGTGGTGAGGGTGGTAAAGTCACATGCGGAACTGTCGCCGCGCCCGGACGTCCCATGGTACAGTCTCTGACACGGTGGTACTGACTCCCACACCGAAAACATCCTGGAGACGACTGCTGGGTCTGTGGATATGAACCAAACAACTGACCTCGTCTCAATCCTCTGCCTCCACCATCTCCCGGAAATAATCAATCATGATGTCTGCCCATCTGCCGCTGAGCTGGCGTATCAGTACGGATCCTCTTCGGCCCAGAAATGACCGGAGTCTCAGAAATACGCACCTCCAAAAGTAAGGCTGCATCCATCGCGGCTGCGTATGTATCAAAGTGCTGGGTGCCGATGGCAAGGAATAGCTGTGTATCAAGCCCTCGTAAAACCTCTTTATTCTCTTCTCTTCTGTGTCTACTAGGTACGGAGCATATCGAGACAACTGGGTAAACTGTATATTATACTCCGACACTGTCATCCCAGGAGTCTTGCGCAAAGACTCAAAACTACGGGCTCGTGCATCTCGGACACTCTCCGGAAGAAAACGGGCAAGAAATGCAACTGTAAACTCATCCCAGGTCATAGAAGATAGACCTGCAGCTCGACCTCTCTCTACTGAATCGTACCATGTCTGGGCAAGACCTTCCAGACGAAAACTCGCAAACTCCACCAATCTATCATCAGAACACCTCAACGAACGGCAAATCCGAGCCATCCTATCAAGAAATGCCTGTGGGTCCTCTGTCGCATCTGTACAGGTAAAAGCTGGAGGTCTCAATCTCATGAACTCCTGTAGTGAAACAGGGATAGTCTCCGTAGTAGCAGCAGGAGTGACCATCTGTGCAGCAGGTACGATCGTGGTCTGTGCGGTGGAAGGAACGTCCTCGGATCTCTGTGCCCGGCTGGACTCAACTAAAGATCCCATCATCTGCCGCAACTCTTGCATGCCGGCCTCTAATCTGGCAATACGGTCAGGATAAGGCGGATCAGTATGACCCTGAGGGGTAGGCGTATCCTCCCGCTCGATCCTCGCCTCAGACGAGCCCGCTCGAATCTTATCCCTAGCGGTAGCCCGCTGAGCTCTCGTAGTCTTTGGCAGCATCGAAGCTGGAATAAGAAACAGGACTGATAAGGACATTGCAATTGAATCAAGGAATGCAAGGAATCAAGAAAGGAAATACAAGAAATTATATCCTAAGGTCACTTAGGCGGAGTACCGTATCGTAAGTATGCCGCGGATCATACCCACGCTACGCCACTCTGCTTAAGTCACCTACTCCATCTACCAAGGTCGTCCTACACTCAGAAAGGTAAAACCTACGCTCTGATACCAACTTTGTCACGACCCGAAGGTACGGAACGTGACTGGCACTTAGATTACGAGACGTCTAAAGGCGTGACGTAACCTAAGTCAGCCAAAGCCCAGAAAAAATCTAAACCAAAAACAAAAGAGAGTGAAGGAAAACCTTAAATGAAAACGGTTTTTAGATCAATTAAGTTGCATAGAATCCAAAAAAAACATCAAAATTTCCCGAAAATTTCGGCAGAGTCTCCCCTGTATTTTATATCCCCAAAAATAGGTACAACAAGATAATAAACCTATAAACATAAATAGCATCCCCAAGCGGGAGCTAGCTCTTCGCCCAAGGCGGATCACAACCACATGCAATATAATAGTAATATCAAGAAAAGAGCATAAAGAAACGCAAAATATCAGAAAACACGACGCCGGCTCAAGTGAGCTCGACCCAAAAGAAACCATAAATATACAAATCTCTCAGTCTCATCACTAGGTCGCATATACAATATAAAGTGGTAGATGGAGAATACTAGATACAATGATAAAGCAAAAGAAATAAAGTGTGCTCGCAACCCACCTACGGGCGATGTCGCGAGTCTGAGCAAAAGGAGCTGATGATAAGATAGCCGCCGCTACAAGACTGATGAGTCCGACCTGCAAGACACTGTGGCACAACGGGGGTGAGTTGCCAGCTCGTGAGTAAATATAACATCTAATAAGGCAATCATAAGAATGCACGCAATGCACCACAACATGCATGTCCATATGTGATATAATAGCTCTAGTATGCATGCACATGTATGCAATGTCATTTCTAACTCTTTAAGTGTTTTAAATGCTAAGGGTACTGCGTTCTTAACTTTAGAAAATGAATATCTGTATAACAGCTAAGTACCATCAAGAAATCATCTGAAAACCCGTGTCAAGCATCGACACCAAATAGGAATCATATCTGTCTCAATATCGGGCTCCGTCAGTCCGGATCGGCCCATATCATAAATCTCATGACAACGGTCGGTATCCTCCGGATATCCGCCGCGCCAGACATCACCGGTAGGTAGTCTTCCCCTGCCAGGCTCATCGTCTACAACTCGATCTTCTTGCCCCGGGGTACCATACCGGGCCCACCATTTACCCGAGACGGTTCATCCACTCCTCGAATCGGGTCTCGAAATCCAACAGAAAACATGAAAACTCATGGTGGACGACACATACATCACGAGAAAACCGCAACTTTGTTTTAAAATGATAAATATAAGCTTTTGTTAAATTCTTGCGGTTTTCCCCAAAAATCCAGAAATCGCAGCAATACCGAAATCCTCAAGAAAATCATAATGTTCACATGTTATATATGATAAATGTCTATGATCTCAATGTATATGATGTGAGTTTTGGCTAGAAATCTATGTAGATATGATGGTAATGCGAGGTATATGCATGCTATGCAATTCCATATATCATGTATGAATGCAAATGGCGTTATTAAGTTAAACAGGTTCTATAGTGCACGTGGCATGGCAATTACCAAAGGCGTGTGTGTCACATGAATAGTGCGTGTGCAACAGATGCCAATGGTAATGGTGTTCATGTCCTACGAAGTGATATCGCATAAGTATAGATGAATGTCCATGCAATCTAATATACTGTTCGCTATAAGGATATGCAGTGTACATGAATGGATAAGCTAGCTAACAATATAAATCTTGCAAAAAGTAGGGTAATCCTAACTAGGGGGCGCCTCGCACCATTCAGACGATTCCCCCATAGATGAATACATTTACTCACCTGAAATCCCCGCTAATCCGATCCGACCACCGCCTTGCCTTTACGCGCCGAGTCCGATGTTTCCCCGACCGATCCTATATTTGTACAACACCAAGCATAAGATTACAAAACCTAAAACGATGCAAGTCACAATATACAATTATCGACGCTCTCGAATTAACATAGCATGCACTCGGTGCGCGGCAAAACGTACGAAATTCGCTAATCTTTAACTAGAATCGTCATTTCGGGGAAATCGACAAAACTACAACCCGACTAGACGAAACCCCACGTTCGCGCACTCTAATAGTCCTATATGAAACTAATTATATCGCTAACATAACACAATTTGATCGCATTCTAATTTTTGTAAAAATCTAGTAAGCAATTTGCTTACCGATTCGATACAAACATCGCAATTTTGTCGATTTAGCGAGCATAACACTACATTATTAACCACTCCAATCAATTAGATAACCAAACCCTAACTTAAATCCAACCACCATGCTACAAACCCTAATTTAAAATCAAATCCTTCTCTTGATTTTCCTAAACAAACATTTACTACTAAATTAATACTTCAAATTTCAATTCTAGCATATTTAAACTACAAGTTAACAAAAAGATTAGAATCTTCACCTCACAAGCTTGAACCCTAGCTTGATCAAGTCACCAAGAAGCCTCCTTTCATCAAGTTTTTGAACTAATTTGGGTTGAAGAGAGAGTGGATTAGGGTTTGGCTTTGAATGGGAGAGTGAAATTGTGGATTTATTGAATTTTTAGCAAGAAAAAGAAGCAAAAATGAAGTGGGGAAATGGGGAATTCTGCAGGTTTGGGGTCGGCCAGCAGGTAAAGGTGAGGAGGTGGGGAAATTTGGAGAAGTTTCTAGGTCAATAAACACCCCATGTTATCATTTAATGCTTTCACATCAACAATTTACAAAAAAAACCTCATTTTACACCATTTTTCCATTAAATTTCCCACCCTAAAACCAAAAGTTTGCAAGTCATGATATAATTTTATTAACACCATATTTTAGCTTATAAAGACTCCTAATTATGAAATTTACCTAATTAAATTTGTATTTATCACTAATTTAATGTATTTAAAAAGGCTTAAAATAATAAAAAAATAATTAATTACGAAAAAATTTTATTTAACTAGATAATTATAAGTGACATTTTAGTGACAAAATTATAGTAATATCCTATCTAAATTTTGTATAATTAGGTCTACAATGAAAAATACCTATTTTGACTTTTACGGAAAAAGCCGAAAAATTTGCCGATTACCGAAAAACTGCCTAAACGATTTTCGAAGGGTTACAAAAGCTATCAGTTCCTTCAATGATATCAAGTTCATTACGTTAAAGGTTTTCACCAGAAACCATTCGTAGCCCTCCATCGTTTCATATGGATGGTCAACTGTATTCAATCTGTGTATGTTGGCCAAAGTCAAGGCACAGTGATTGGTAGCTATTGGGGTATTCATATGCAGCATAGATAGATGCGTTGGTTTGGGGAAGTCGTACTACTATTTTGGCCAAAGTCAAGGGTATGTACGGGTGGGCTCAAATTAACCTGGAGAATGACGGGTGGAACTTGACATGTGACTTATGATATGTTGGCTAAAGTCAAGGTCATAAGAGCATGGGGCAGAAATCACATCGGGAGTTTCAAAAGAAATGAAACTTGCCAGATATGCGCATACCTTCTGGAGTGTGATACCGTGAGCGGATTCCGTCATGTTATCATGCGATGATAGTTGGATCCCGATTCCTACTGATGAGTTAGTTTACTCCTCGGGTGACCCCGACTAATTCTTCTTTCAGGTTTGGAGGAGAATTTGAGGTGACAGTGGGAGGTTTCCAGATTAGATAAATTGGTAACCATTCTGATCTAGGTTAGAGTGCACGCTGAGTGTTTCTTTTCTCTCTCTGGCAGCGACCATTGACCCGACCCTAAGACTATGACTCAGAGACCAAAATTGACCGAACCTTCTAAAACACTGGCTTTTGGATTGTCAGAGTTGCAAACCTCATTGCCACTCCTACTTTTACCCTTTTCTCCAGGACACCCCGTATTACTACGAACGTCCACTTCCATTAGACAAAACCATCGTATGGTTATATACGAACTCGAAGGAATTTATTCGAGGATGGTTTCAGGTTCTGGAGAAAACGGATAGGACTATTCAGTTGTCTTTTCCTTTTACCTTCTCTCAGGTTGCGAGTACTCCTTGGTTTAGGAGTAGTACACCTATTACGCAAATTAGATAGTCTTCTTCCAAACCTTAGGCTGGTGCCGAACGGTGGGGAATGAAGAAAACCAATTAGCATAACGATGGTGTGCAGAAGGTATTAAGTTAAGACAAAGAAAGGGATTAGTAAGAGGGCAAAGTAAATTGCGACTGCTATTCACGACCAGACCAAGTATTTCTTCGCCAATCCTAAATCACCTTTGTATTTCTCCAGGACACTCCGTATCACTACGAAGATCCACAGTTTATTAGAAACTCCATCGTATGGTTATATACGAACTCGAAAGGAACTTGTTCCAGTTCGGGGATGGATTCTGGTTCAGGAGAAATAGGAATAAGGTTTATTCGGTTGTCTTTTATCTTCACCTTCTCTCGCATTGCGAGTTCTCCTAGGATTAGGACAGTACACCCATTATGCTTATTGGATAGTCTTCTTTCAAACCATAGGCTGGTGCCGAACGGTAGGGAAGGAAGAAAGCCATTTGGCCTAAAGGGGTGTACAGAAGGTAAGAACTAAAGACATATGAAGGGATTTGGAGAGGTGGCAAAGAATTATACGGCTACAGTCGTGAATCTGGAAGAGGCATTACTAAGAATACCGGATACCCCATCGAAACATTTCAATGTTTCAGTTTCACCGTGTACTGTTAATGGAAAACTGATTTTCCAATTAGACACTTGCTCCAGGGTATGTATTTACCAGGTATGATTCTCACATCTGTATGGTTTTACAGATGATGAGTGGGAGTAGGTTAGTGGGAATTGGGTGATCATCCTCATTATATCGGGATTCATTGTAATCGGTGATATTTGAGGAAGTCACCTGGGTTGTTTGCCAGTCGGCAAGTATTTGGTTTTGAATATCCGCTGTTATACACCAATTTCAAATTGATATATCTGTACGTCTATTTTTATAGAGTGAGATATATCTTTTTGAAATTAAGTCTATGACATTTACCTATATCAGTGGATGGTTAGGTAAGGAGCATTAAACAGCGGTGTAATTCTTCATAACCATAAGTACAGTTTTCAACCTACGACACACAGTGAATGAGTTATCAGACTCAAGGGACTTATACAGAGTATTGTATGTTGTCCAGGGTCCATCAGGACAGAGGGGTTGGTCCTCGTACTATATTCGGTTTACTTATGACTTCTCTAGTTTTTAGACAGGTGTTTCGAGGAAACACAGGGTCCGAATTTTGAGAAGTTATAGGTATTTGAATAAAGTAGAGAACCAGGTATTGCAAGTATCGGGATTCTTCAAAGTGATCGAAGATGTAGATACTTGTGTATGGTATTCAGTTGATAGTGATGATTAAGAGAACTTGCTTCTCTTTCAGGTTACTCATAATTGGAAGCATTCCTAAGTTGAGTAACGCTGATCGACCTCCTTCCATTTAGCTAACATGCACTGGAGACAGCTGCATGATTTGAATCTGGTTCAATTAAATCAGTGCCTCTGGTTCTATATTGGATATATGAACAGTTCATATCTTAACGATGTTAAGGTACGGGGAGTTGTCCGGTTTATGATTAAAACCAGACACTGGACAACTCAAGGCACGTTTCTGTAATGGCTGTTTGTGGGTTGACCCAGGCTATGACGAGGGTTGACTTTCTACCATCTGGAAGATCAATAGTGATATTGTTCTAGACTGGCCACAGTTTTAATAAAAATGGATTTTTTCAGAAAACAGAAGTGGGAGTATGGTAGAACTGGAAGTGATTCCAGAACCATAAACGATTACTGAAGATTTCATAGGAACATAAACATTCAATCTGGTTTGACAATCCATTGGCCACTCCGCAGATAAGGTGGGTAAGTTCAGGCACCCGAGAGGTACTCCGGTAACCTCAAGGACGGTGACAGGGAAGTTCTTGTTTACCCACATTTGCCATTGCTGTTGTTCCAGACTGTGAGACCCGGCAGGAGGATGAGTATAGCGTCGTTCTAAACTAGCTTTAGAAGTGTACGTGTATATGACTCTGCCAGAGGGTTGTCGTAGTCAGTGGGAGCAACGGAAGCATTGGTGGACAGGTGGCTTATGTCTATTTATAGACTAAAACATATGTAGCGGAGATAGATCATCAATTTCTGATGTGACAGTCATAGGTTTGACTTCATCAGAATAGGGGATGGATCTGTTGAGAAGGTAGTAGGGTGTGATGTCATGGTATTTGGATGACATACACAGAGTAGGAAGTGATATTCCTATACTACGATCAGTTATACTTTGGTCGTCACACAGTGGTTTCTCCACATAGGACTTGGACATTATATCAGACATACTGGTTACTAGATCTATGGTTTTAGATCTAGATTTGGGTGTTTTCCCAATCAGGGTACTTAGACAGCATTCTAAGAGCATTTAGAATGGACGACTCCTGGCACGGTAGTGTACCTGCAGGTGATGGAGTCACCCTCTCTAAAGGTGTCTTACAGACTAAAGGGGAGAGGGATGTGCATGATTGGCAGATCACTTGCTCAGGCAATTAAGCCAATCATGAGATGTCAAGTACCACACCAGATGTTGTTCTTGCACCAGATGCAATAAGTTGACATTGATCCAATCTTGGAGAAACAGTCGGAAGCAGTTTTAGAACATAAGTGGATGTTCTAGGGAAATGATAACGACAGCCTCATTCGGGAGACAGTTATCATTCCAGGCTTCCAAGGTGACCTGGACGACAAGGAGGTTGTCAGAGTTATAGTTTTTCCTTCTGACGAGGGGCAGTATTTTAGACAGGTGGTCCAAGGCAATACTGAGGGAGGCATGGCGCAAGATACTGATTAAGTTCAGTTGACGATACAGTCTAAGAGGTTTGGATTTGGAGTTCATTTATTAGCTAGGTCCCATCAGACATCCAGACACACTCTGAGACGGGTATTGCTCATTTCAGGAGATGGGTTTTCTCCGCGAACTTAAGATATAGAGAGACATAGAAAGAAACATCAGGGCGGATCCACTCACTGAGGCTATTCCTCGAACGCAATAGTTTCGCAAACGAGCTTTGTGAGACTGACTAGTAGAGGAGTTGGGTGTTCGGTATCACACGGGCTGTGAGTATGCGACATCGCAATAATTAGCCTTGAGTGCAAGTGGGAGATTGTTGGAGATAGTGCCCTCAGAGTCAATTATTGGAACACAGGCACGTGATTGCAATGATTGAGGGAGGACCTATCCCGGTAGGACAGTCTTACTCGAGATGATAGTATGCTATCTGGTTTATCTTTATCATCGTGTACTGCTTTAGGTGACCTGACATGTCGCTATTACACGTTGATAGATCCCCTAGGATTCTTGCTTGACCACCAGCAGTATGAGGGCGATCATATAAGTGGGAGCTGGGGTCTATAAGCACATCCTTAAAAGGTCCATAGTCGTGGGAGTTTCGAGACAGGGCATCGATACTCCAGAGTAGACTAGTGTGTACATTCGAGACCCCGACGAGGGGAGGTGGCCGGTCTCACAAGCCACTGGTGTCAGTTGGTTCACCTAAGATGTATACAGGTGCTCATTAGGTTATGAGTACACCGGACAGGACTCGCCGGGAACATACTAGTTGGTCTTATACCTGACGTCAGATAGCAGTTCCCTGGTGACATGTGTACAGGTTAGTTCATCGACCTGGGGATCGTCATTTGTCTCGTGTGAGTTCCCACTGTACTTTGATTACTACCCTACCACGCTCAAAGGAGACGTGCAAACAGGTTTTAGTTGGGTACAGTCCCGAGCCATATGGAGGTAGTGAGCGGATCTTCAGGAGTTCGTATCTCCCGGTATTGGGGGTGAGGTCACGCTGTGTCTAGGAGAGCCATTACACGAAGCCCTCGGCCGAGGCAGGAGATTTACTGGTAGGTATTCCAGTAGTATCTCAGGGTGTTCTGGGCTACACTCTGACACGACTTGTACCGCTTTCGGGGGTCTGACTTTACCAACCCCCTAGGCCCGCCATGCGATGCTCATAGACGAACGGACCGGACTGTACGGATATTGTCACTGACAGGCTCAGTAGGGTGTCAGGATGAGTTCGCTCATCGACGTCCCTTTTGGTCAATACCTGGTAGCCCGTTACGTATTGGCTTATATCTCTTACGTGCTAGTGGTTAAATCCACAACCAAAGTGTTGACGAGTCTTTAGAGTCCCCCACATTCAGTTGCTCAAGTTTTCGGGAGAAACGTTGTAGAGGCCGTATGGAGATATGGCAAGGTTCGATCAGATACGTGCGGTATTGCACGGATCAGGATCGGACGGATAATACTAGCCGGCTTTGGTTTAATCCGGATCCTAGTATAGTACAGTGTAGATTTTGTCTCATTGCATTTGTATTCGGTTGGAATACAGATGCGGGTGTGTATACACAGTATCGGGGTTTTCCTGTAATTTATTACGGGACCAGTTTTCTGGAGTTGCCAGTTTGCTTTCCGTTTCGGCCATTTTCATTTGTATCTTTCATTGGCCGAAGATTGGTGGAGGAGGGCTTATTTGCATTTGTGCAAATAACCAATTGTGGAGGGTGTCTTTGCATATTGTCGCATCATGATGGTTTCATGATGGTGCACTTTCTTTGACTTCTTGACTTAATCATTACTTGACTTTTGGAGTAATGATGTTGGGTTATGATGGTTGTTTTGGAGTATGGGTTTGATTTTGTGATCATTTCATTTTCATGATAACATTGTTTTCCCTCTTGCATTATTGTGAGGCTCTCCCCCATTTTCACTCTCATTCTCACTCTCACCATTATGTCATGGCCGGCCAAAATTGGGGTGGGCTGTCCAAATTTGTAGAGGGCATTTTTCCTCTCTTTTGGCTTGAAAAAGATATAGCTTCATCCAAAAAGATTCATACCTCATTTCCTCCACCAAAATGGCAACCTCCTACAACCCCAATTGAGACATAGCACTACACCATTCTACAGCAAATCTTGGGCACGTCGACTCGCCAGCTTAGTGCCCGAATTGCCTCGGTATAGAGGTGGGAGCCCGTAAAAGATGCAGGCAACGTGGTGCCCTTCCGGGGAGGAGGTGGAGACTGGACATTCCGCGGGAGATCGGGACGACGGCGAGAAGACCGGAGGACACGGATCGCTCGGTATATCTCTCTTCCCCATCTAGTAGTTAGCTAGGACTAGTTAATGGTACGATCCGGGTTTTAGTGCGCGGTGGTGCCGGTTCAAGAAAATTTAAAGTTAACCATCGCTTCCGCATTTAGCCTCGGGATGGAGGCCGGGGCGCCGCCGTGCACTTACAAATACAAGTCTACATGTTAAGACAAAGAACAATAAGATAACATACTATTATGTCGAGCAAGAAATTCCTCTCTAATATATCCAAGCATCCTCTATAATATACATCATATGTACAATAATGGCCTCTAGGGCATACATATAACTAACAATCTCCCACTTGCACTAAGGCCATGTGTTGTAGTATCTCATACCCAACATCCCAAAAAGTCTCTCAATTTGTGTCTTGGGGAGGGCCTTTGTGAGTGGATCCGCTATATTGTCCTTCGTGTCAACTCTCCTGACCTCGATCTCCCGGCGATCAACTATCTCCCGGATCAGGTGATACCGCCTCAGAATATGTCTGGATCTCTGATGGGACCTGGGTTCCTTGGCTAAAGCCACCGCTCCATTGTTGTCACAATACACAGGTATTGGATGCTCAATGGATGGAACCACACCAAGCTCAGCAATGAACTTCTTCATCCAGACAACTTCTTTGGCAGCATCGTTGGTAGCGGCAGCGATGTATTCAGCCTCAATCGTCGAGTTTGCAATGGTGTCTTGCTTGGAACTCTTCCAACACACCGCCCCTCCGTTGAAGGTAAAGACAAAACCCGAGACCGACTTACTGTCATCCTTATCACTTTGGAAGCTCAAGTCGGTAAAGGACTCCACTTGGAGTTCACCGTTACCGTACACCAAGAACATCTCTTTAGTCCTTCTCAAGTACTTGAGAATGTTCTTCACGGCTGACCAGTGATTCTCTCTTGGATCTGCTTGATACCTACTCACTACACTTAGTGAGTATACTACATCGGGTCTGGTACATAACATCGCGTACATGATAGAGCCTACTGCCGAAGCATAGGGTAACCTTTGCATGCAAACTCTCTCCAAATCAGTCTTGGGAGACATCTCTTTGGAGAGAGTGAGTCCTGATATCGTGGTATATTCACACGCTTGGAATCTTCCATACTAAACCTCTTTAGTATAGTGTCAATGTACCTGGATTGGGACAATCCCAGTATCCTTTTAGATCTATCTCTATAGACCTTAATCTCTAAAATAGAGGAGGCATCACCTAGATCTTTCATTGAGAATCTTTGTGATAAGAAGAGCTTGACCGAGTGCAGCATAGGAACATCATTTCCTATCAAGAGTATGTCATCCACGTACAATACGAGGAAGAAGACCTTACTCTCTGCGACCTTCTTGTATATACAAGGTTCATATACGTTTTTGATGAAGTCAAACTCTTTGACTATCTCATCAAAATAGATATTCCAACTCCGCGATGCCTGCTTCAACCCGTAGATTGATTTAAGCAGCTTGCACACCTTTCCGCTGCTCCCACTGTCTACGAAGCCCTCTGGCTGAGTCATGTACACGCTCTCTTCTAAATCACCATTTAGAAAGGCGGTCTTAACATCCATTTGCCAGAATTCATAGTCATAGTATACAGCGATGGCAAGTAGGATCCGGATGGACTTAAGCATAGCCACTGGAGAAAAGGTTTCATCATAATCCACACCTGGTCGTTGACGAAAACCTTTTGCAACAAGTCTAGCTTTGAAAGTCTCAACTTTTCCATCTACACCAAGTTTCTTCTTAAAGATCCATGTGCTCCCAATGGGTTTTACCCCTTCGGGAGCAACTTCCAAAGTCCATACTTTGTTGGTGTACATGGATTCCATCTCAGATCGCATTGCATCCAGCCATTTCATAGAGTCCCCACTCGTGATAGCCTGCTCGAAGCTAGTTGGGTCATCATCTTCCATAATGCAATCCTCGCTCCCACCATCAATGAGAAAACCGTAGTATCTCTCAGGTGGATGAGGAACCCTACTAGATCTGCGGAGAGGCTGGGGTTCGTTGGAGACTACTGAATCCTCTGGTTCCAATAAATCATCAGTTGTAGTTTGTGTAGCTGGAACTTCTTCCAGCTCTATCTCTTTGCCACTAATTTCTTTTACAAGAAATTCCTTTTCCAAAAAGGTGGCGTATTGAGAAACAAACACCTTTTGTTCCTCGGCATGGTAGAAGATATATCCTTGTGAATTCTTTGGATATCCCACAAACTTGCAAAGAAATGATCGTGCCACGAGTTTGTCCGGATTTTGCCTTTTGACATAGGCCGGACAACCCCATATCTGAACTCGTTTAAGATATGGTCTCTTTCCACTCCATATCTCATATGGTGTGGTAGGTACTGATTTAGATGGAACTTGATTCAATAGGTATGCTACTGTCTCAAGCGCATAACCCCAAAAGGAAATAGGTAACTCAGCGGTGCTCATCATAGAGCACACCATATCCAATAGGGTGCGATTCCTCTGCTCCGATACACCATTGTGCTGTGGTGTATACGGAGGAGTAAGCTAAGAGAGAATCTTATTCTCTTTTAGATAGTCACAGAATTTCATGCTCAAGTATTCTCCTCCCCGATCAGATCGAAGGATTTTAATACTTTTACCCGTCCGGTTCTCAACTTCATGCTTATATTCTTTGAATTTCTCAAAAGCTTCAGACTTGTGTTTCAACAGGAACACATGACCGAATCTTGAGAGATCGTCAGTGAATGTAATGAAGTACGAGGAACCATTCCTAGCATGTGTAGACATGGGACTGCATTCATCACTATGTATTAGTCCCAAGAGTTCCGTAACTCTTTCTCCGTGTCCTGTAAATGGAGTTTTGGTCATCTTGCCTTTGAGACATGACTGGCAAGTTCCATAAGATGAAAGTTCGAACGGATTCAAATATCCATCTTTATGTAACTTAGTTAGTCGTGTCGCATTGATATGACCTAGTCTACAATGCCACAAGAAGGATTCGTTCATTTCTGAACTTTTCCTCTTGTGTGTGTTCTGTACGTTAAAAACTGTATTTTGATTCAGAACGTATAATCCATTACACAATGCTCCAAACCCAATCAACACTTAATCTAGGTAAATTTTCATAACATTATTCTCTACTAAAAAGTTATATCCTTCTTTATCTAATAAAGAAATTGATATTAAATTGCATATCATAGAGGGTACGTAATAACAGTCATTCAGGATCAATGTATTCCCAGTTGGCAATACAAGGTGATATTCACCAACTGCTTTGGCTGCAACACTTGCACCATTCCCTACTTTTAGAGAATGATCGCTTTTTCCGAGTTCTCTACCTTTCCTTAGCCCATGCAACAAATTGCATATGTGGGATCCCGATCCGGTATCTAATACCCAGGTGTAGAGTGTACTGAGAAACAGTTCTCGGTAACTAACACACCCGAAGAAGATGCATCTGTAAGTCCATGCTACCTCTCCCGGTGCTTTCGGGCATGCGGAATTTGGTGAAAAACAATTTTTCTAGAGGTGGTAACATGGACTCAAAACGGGATCTTTGTTAAACATCTAACTAACAACCTAACTAGGAGTTGTTAACTACTCGGTTAGGGGGTTATACCTTTCTTTCTTGATCTCCTTCGTCTTCAAGCGTCGATGGTTGTCGGGATCGGCTTCACTCCGTCGTCTCCTTGCGCCGAAGATAGATCCACCTCGAAAGCTTCTACCTTTGGCTTCTTCTTCGATCTTTGAAGAAACTAGTTCACTTGGTTTGCCAAACCTTGTGAACTAGAGTGAGTAGAGAAGAGTGTGTTGGGATTTTCTCTATGGTTCTTGGTTCTCAACACATGAGACAAGTGAACCATAGACTAAGAGAGGGAGAGCAAGAGGAAGGAGATGAGAGCTCAAAAACAAGAGAGAGAATGAGAATGATAGAATGATAGAAGACTTTTCTCTCTTGGCTCTCATAATCCAAAACCATCATCACAAAATAGTAATCAAGTATTGTGTAAATGGTTTAAGCTACAATAGCCATATCATTTCATGCACTCATTTCTCATAAGAGAAACAAGCAAGTAAAAAGTCTTTGCTATGAAATGATAGCCATTGTCATCATGATGGTCAACTAGTCCAACCTAGTCAACCGGTCAACAAAGTCAACAAGTCAACAAAGTCAACCCTTCAACAACC
This sequence comes from Agapanthus africanus, assembly GCA_030015575.1. Lineage (NCBI taxonomy): Eukaryota > Viridiplantae > Streptophyta > Magnoliopsida > Asparagales > Amaryllidaceae > Agapanthus > Agapanthus africanus. The sequence continues at coordinate 503,530,862 of CM057342.1, read as the reverse complement.
ATGTCACCATAATACTTAATTAATATTATTGTTAATCATATATCATATTCTCATTAGAGTTGAGCAAAAAGTCAATAGTCAACAGTCAACGGTCAACAACCCTAATGAGAATCCTCTGCCTCTGTCTCTCCGTCAACTGTGCATACACACCCGCATCCGCATTCCGAGGAACACGAATACATACTGGATAAATCCAATCCCAATACGTACACTACGATCTGGCTTAAACCAAAGCCCGCTAGTTTAAACTGTCCGGACACTGTACGTGCATAAGTGCACGGATGTGACCGAACCCTGCCGCAAAACCATGCGACCTGTCGCAAAACCATGCGACCTCTACTCTTTTGCCTAAAGGCGAATAGCTTTCTGTGTGGGACTCTAAAGACTCGACACTACGATGGCAGTGGGTTTAACCACAGACCGCAAGCGGCACTAGCTGTGCGTAACGGTCCCCAGGTAGATGCCGACAAGAAGACTGACGAGGTGAAACCCATCTGAACTCCTACTGAGCCTGAATATGACAATCTCCGTACAGTCCGTTCTGTTCGTCTGATACATCGCATGGCGGGCCTAGGGGGCGGTAAACGTCAGTCCCCTAATAGCGGTACAAGTCGTGTCGGAGTGAAGCCCAAAACACCCTGAGATAACACTGGAAGCCTACCAGTATATCTCGATTGCCCTGGCCAGGGACTACTCGTGTAATGGCTCTCCTAGACACAGCGCAATGTCAACCCCCAATACCGGGAGAGATGAATCCTGTCTAACCGTCACTGCCTCCAAGTGCTTCGGGACTGCACCCAACTACCACCTGTTTGCACGACTCCTTTGAGCCGTGGTAGGGTAGTAATCAAAGTACAGTGGGAACACACTCGAGGCGAAGTGACAGTGTCAAGTCAACGGACTAAGCTGTACTCATGTCACCTGGGAACTGATAACTGACGATAGGTATAATACCAACCGGTCAGTTCCCGACGAGTCCTGTCCAGTGTACTCGTAACCTAACGAGCACCCGTATACTATCTCTAGTACGACGTACTGATGGCTGTGGGACAGACCATCTCCCATACTGGGATGAGAAGCGCATACGCTAGTCTACTCCGGAGTATCGATGCCCTGTCTCGATAGTCCTGCGACTAGGGACCTGCATAAGGATGTGCTTATAGATTACCCAGCCTCCACTAGTGTGACTGCCATCACAACGCTGGTAATCAAGCAAAGATCATAAGGGCTCCACTAATGTGTATAGGTGATATACTAAAATAAACACATGTACACATTGAAGTAGAAACAAACCAAGTAGCATACTACTATATTGAGAAAGATTGTTTATACAAGGTGAATATCCCAAGCTTCCATTAAGTAATATACAAACTAGTATGGTACAGTAATGGCCTCTAGGGCATATACACTAACAATCTCCCACTTGCACTAAGGCCATGTACTGGCGTATCGAAGACCTATCATCTCCATCAGCCGCTCGAACTGAGTCTGGGGCAAGGCCTTGGTGAATGGATCTGCAGTGTTATCTTCTGAAGTGACCCTCCGAACCTCGATCTCCTGGCGATCCACGATCTCCCTGATCAGGTGATACCGCCTCAAGATGTGTCTGGATCTCTGATGGGAACTGGGTTCCTTCGCTAAAGCTATAGCCCCGTTGTTGTCGCAATACAGAGGTATTGGATCAACAATGGACGGAACCACCTGAAGTTCTATCAAGAACTTCCTCATCCAGACAGCTTCTTTTGCGGCATCAAATGCAACGATGTATTCCGCTTCCATCGTCGAGTCTGCAACGGTTTCCTGTTTGGAACTCTTCCAACACACCGCCCCTCCATTGAGGGTAAAGACAAAACCCTACATGGACTTGGAATCATCCTTGTCACTCTGGAAGCTGGAGTCAGCAAAGGCCTCGATCTGGAGGTCTTTTCCGCCATACACCAAGAACATCTCCTTAGTCCTTCTCAGGTACTTGAGAATGTTCTTTACCGCTATCCAGTGTTTCTCCCCAGGGTTTGACTGATATCGGCTTACCACACTCAGTGCATAAGCTACATCCGGCCTGGTACACAACATCGCATACATTATAGAGCCTACCGCAGAAGCGTAGGGTATAATAGACATGCGATCCCTCTCCAAATCAGTCTTGGGAGACATCTCTTTAGAGAGGGTGATCCCGTGACAAGCCGGTAGATTACCGCGCTTGGAATCTTCCATACTGAATCTTTTCAGTATGGTGTCGATGTACCTAGACTGTGAAAGTCCTAATATCCTCTTGGATCTATCACGATGGATCCGGATCCCCAGGATGTGTGAGGCATCACCCAGGTCTTTCATGGAGAACCTGTGTGACAAGAACCCCTTGACAGATTGTAGCATAGGAATGTCATTTCCTATTAAGAGAATGTCATCCACGTATAAAACGAGGAATACTACAGTTCTCGCTACAAATCTACTATAGATGCATGGTTCATCTGGATTTTTGATAAAGCCAAATTCCTTGACCGTCTCATCAAAACAGATGTTCCAACTCCGCGATGCCTGCTTTAGTCCATAGATGGACTTAAGCAACTTGCACACCTTTCCGCTGCTCCCACTCTGAATGAAACCCTCTGGTTGGTCCATATAGACACACTCCTCTAAATTTCCATTTAGAAAAGCAGTCTTTACGTCCATCTGCCAAATCTCATAATCGTGGAAGGCAGCAATGGCAAGAAGGATCCGAATGGATTTCAGCATAGCCACTGGAGAAAAAGTTTCGTCATAGTCCAAACCAGGTCTATGACGAAAACCCTTTGCAACAAGTCTAGCTTTATAGGTCTCAACCTGTCCATCTACACCAATCTTCCTTTTGAAGATCCACTTGCATCCTATGGGTTTTACCCCGTCTGGAGCAACGTCCAACGTCCATACTTTGTTGGTGTACATGGACTCCATTTCGGTCCGCATTGCATCCATCCATTTTACCGAGTCGATGCTCTGAACGGCTTGCTGGAAGCTAGTAGGCTCATCATAATCTATGATGCAATCCTCTCTATCCCCGTCTATGAGAAAACCGTAGTATCTCTCGGGGCGGATGAGACTGCCTACTACTCTTGCGGAGCGGCGTAGGAATGCCCTGTTCTTTTGAACCCTCTGGTTCCACTAAGCTTTCAGTAATAGCTCGTGGTTCTGGAATTTCTTCCAGTTCTACTGTGCTCCCACTTATCTGGGTTTCCAAAAACTCAGTTTCCAAGAAGTAGGCATGACGAGAAACAAGAACTTTTTGTTCCTCTTCGCAGTAGAAGAAATATCCCTTGGAGTTCTTTGGATATCCCACGAACTTACACTGTACTGAGCGTGCCTCGAGCTTGTCCGCATGCTGCTTTTTAACAAAAGCTGGACATCCCCATGTCTTAATGTGCTTAAGATAGGGTCTCTTCCCACACCACATCTCATATGGTGTAGTAGGCACAGTCTTAGTTGGAACTCGGTTCAAAAGGTATGCAGCTGATTCTAGCGCATACCCCCAGAATGATCGCGGTAACTCAGCGTTGCTCATCATGGACCGTACCATATCCAATAAGGTTCGGTTCCGTCTCTCCGATACACCGTTATGTTGCGGAGTGTATGGAGGAGTAAGCTGAGAGAGAATTCCGTTCTCTTTTAAATAGTCCAGGAACTCGGCACTCAAGTATTCACCACCTCGATCCGATCTTAGAATCTTGATACTTTTGCCGGTTTGTTTTTCTACTTCATTCTTATATTCCTGGAACTTTCCAAAGGCTTCGAACTTATGTTTCATTAAGAAGACATAACCGTACCTTGAAAAGTCATCCGTAAAAGTAATGATGTAAGAATAACCGCTTCGCGCATGTGTAGACATTGGACCGCACACGTCGCTGTGTACGAGTCCCAAGAGCTCGCTCGCTCTTACTCCGTGTCCAGTGAACGGAGTCTTTGTCATCTTTTCTTTGAGACAGGATTAACAAGTGGCATACGATTGATATTCGAACGGATTCAAATATCCTTCTGTATGTAACTTCGTCAACCTTCTCTCATTGATGTGACCTAGTCTACAATGCCATAAGAAAGTCTGATTTATTTCCGGAGACTTTCTTTTGTGTGTATTCTGGACATTGAAGATCTGTGGTTGGTTTAATACGTATATACCATTGCTCAATGTACCTGACCCAATCAAAACTTGATTAAGGTGAATGTTTACAACATTACTTACAAACGCAAACTCATAACCTTCTTTAGAAACTAAAGATACAGAAATGATATTACAAGTTGCATTGGGTACAAAAAAGCAATTACGCAAAACCAAAACATGTCCATCTGACATTCCCAGGTGATAGTCCCCCACGGCCTTAGCATCCATGCTAGCTCATGTCACCTGGGAACTGATAACTGACGATAGGTATAATACCAACCGGTCAGTTCCCGACGAGTCCTGTCCAGTGTACTCGTAACCTAACGAGCACCCGTATACTATCTCTAGTACGACGTACTGATGGCTGTGGGACAGACCATCTCCCACACTGGGATGAGAAGCGCATACGCTAGTCTACTCCGGAGTATCGATGCCCTGTCTCGATAGTCCTGCGACTAGAGACCTGCATAAGGATGTGCTTATAGATTACCCAGCCCCCACTAGTGTGACTGCCATCACAACGCTGGTAATCAAGCAAAGATCCTAAGGGCTCCACTAATGTGTATAGGTGATATACTAAAATAAACACATGTACACATTGAAGTAGAAACAAACCAAGTAGCATACTACTATATTGAGCAAGATTGTTTATACAAGGTGAATATCCCAAGCTTCCATTAAGTAATATACAAACTAGTATGATACAGTAATGGCCTCTAGGGCATATACACTAACAGCATCAACATGCTTATTCTTCATTTGGGTGGCGTGGTAATCCGGATATTTCCCTATTTCCTGCTCGGACTTATAACACTTATAAGTTGGAGCGGAACCAACTTTCCCTTGCTCAGTATAACAAGCGGGTTCGGTCAATACATCCATATTATTATCTTGATTAAGGCGTGACATTGGTTGCTGCCTGGAGAAAGATAGAAGGAAACGCGTTAGCGTGTGCTCTTTGCAAGATTAGATTGGTTATTATCTTATCTAATCAGGACGGCTCCCACTGTTTTTATCAAATCTTCCTTCAAACCTTAAAAGGTAAGACTAGACGGGATTAATTACACCTTACAAGTTCGCCAATTTTTTCAGTCAGGCCAGTGCCGGTACTTTGAGGGAGGTTCCCCATGCTTTTGCACGGACCTAATTAAAATAAACCTCGTTTTCCCAGGGGCTTGACCGGGTTAACACCTTTCTAGACACCTACTTGATTGGTTAATTGTGACGTGTAAAACTCTCCCAGGAGTAACTCTTACTCGCAGTGGGTATCGGGATCCAACTATCTCATAGAATTATGCAATCTCATTGCAAATTTCAACACTTGAAATTCCCGATAATATTTTTTCCCCTAGCAACTTATGACCTTAATATAGTCAACAAATCATAAATGCTAGCAAAGTTCAACCCGTCATTTGCTGATTGAATTAAACCCACCCGTACGACCCTTAACATAGTCAACAAAGTCTCATGACAACCCTAATCCAATCGCATCTCATGCTTTAGCAGATAAGTACAAATTAGCTACCGCACACTACGCCTTAACATAGTCAACAAACATAGCACGAATAGTAAGTAGTACCTATCTCAAATGACGGAGGGCTACGACAGGTTTTTAAGAAAACCTTTTGCGTAATGAACTTGATATCGATGTAAAATCGAGTGATTTTGAAAATGAGTGTTTTGAGGCTTTTACCAGTTCCGCTAAAGAAGTCACTCCCGGTGAGGGATCTCGGCTCTTTCCTCATCGAATGAGGTGCTGGATATTCTACAAGGAATACCGCTATGCAAAGCAAGAACTAAAAAGGCAATCAAAAACAAAACCGAGTGGGTTGTAGCATGTTCATATCAGATTTTTGCATTTTTATACCGCCCATTCTTGATCACAATGCATATAGGTAGGTACTTTTGATCCGTGTTTGCTGAATAATTGCAGGTTACAGGTTCTCAGCTCTTTACAGTGAAATTTATGAAAAGTCGCAACAAATGCGGGACTACGACCAACAACAGATGAATACTGATCTTCGCTAACCATCCGTATGATGCCGCCTACCAGTTCAAGGGACAAAATGGCAAATCATTGGTCACTTCACTGCACAAAGCACAAGGGCAGCATAAGATCCAAGACTTCAACGCGGAGCTCAATAAACAAAAGTCCACTGCTAAAAATCTGGAAGAAAACTAAAGAGATTCTGAGAAACCAAGTGTACAAAACATAAGATAACGGCAACATAGAGAAGCCCTGAAAAGATGATCCCCCAAATCCACCAAATGGCCGCAGAACCGTGGCCAAATAGGCACTTCTACCGCGGTTCCGCAGCCGCGTATGAACAGTGTCGGTGGCAATTGAAGCAGCGTTGACTCGGCTCTCTTGGGGTAGTTTTGTAATCTCGTGTTTAGCTCAGAATGTATACCTAGGGTTTCAGAATGTATGCCTATAAATAGCAGAGCTTAAAGCCAAATAAAGGGTGCCTTTCTTTATTTAGATTTTAGAATTAAATTATGTTCTTCTTTATCTTTCTCTATGAAAAATTGTAGTGAGTTTATGAGCGTTGATTAATAAAAAAAAAGAGTTCCTTATTATCTTGCATGTCTTTTATTCATCGTAATTTTTACTTGCTAATCTAGTTGTTTATTTTTTGTTGCTTTCTTTATATTTTTCTTCTTCTATTTTTTTTTTCCTTTACAACCATGATGCTTGAGTAAGATCCTTGCCAAGGTGAGGTCTCAAATAGCTAGTTGTAATTTTTCTTAACCTCAATTCTTTCTACCTATCTTATTTGTTTTTATCTTTTTAATGGGTGAGTAATTTCTCACTTGTTAGGGCAGGAGAAGTAAAATTTGAGAGAAGAAAATCTCTCTCACTCTTTTCTTTGCTCAACACTTTAATTCGGACTCCCTTTAATTGAACCACAATCCGCTCACTATGGCACCATATCCTACATGATAGCGGTGATTCCCTAGTCAGACCGGTTGTGGTTGAATTAACCGGAGGTTAGGGCTAAGAGCCAAGAACGGACGGACAAGGACCAAAAGGAAGAACTAAGCATGGAAAGCCTAGCTTATACTTGTAAGTTTCTTCCTGGTCATGCTAATCCCCGTTGTTGCCGATTACCGTAGAAGGGCATTGAAAGAAGTGAGAAATTCCTAACTCGAACTAACCTAATCCTAACCCTAGCAAGTTCTTTATCATTCTTTATCTCATTAATAGATCTTAAAACAAAACTCAAAATATTTGGAATTAACTCGTTAAAACATAAAGAAAAAGATTCCATCTCCCTGTGGATCGACCCGTACTCAACCAGCTAGCTACCAAGCGAAACCGTCTTGATTGCGGTAATTAAAATTAAGCACGCAGAAAAAAGCGACAATCAAATGGCGCCGTTGCCGGGGATAGTTTATTTCTTCGTGTAATTTCGGGTTAATTAAAAAATTAAAAATTATAAAAATTGAAAAAATTTAAAAAAAAACAAAAAATCATCTTGTTATTTTTTATTAGTTTTTGTGCAAGTGTGCAGGATAGGAAGAAGCTCTAGTTCAGTTCTGGAGCAAACTCAATTTTTATAATAAAGATTCAGGAGCTCTAAACAGGAAGAGGAGAACCAACTCAACACAGGGAACGAAGTTGAAGTAGTCAACCTTCTGAACTGCCGCGGAACCGCGGCATAAGCGCAAGTTTGACCGCGGAACCACGGTCAAAAGGTGACGTCAGCGACCCAATTTTCTCTGTAAGTATCTCATTTCTCTTCTCCCCTCCTCTGAACTCCACTGAACCATATTTTTCTGCAGCATTCTTTGCACAAATTCTCTTCCCCTCTCCAATAAACTGTTTTTGTTCAGGATTCTTTGCGCCGCAGCCAAAATAAAATTTTTGCAAGTGTTTTAGATTTTTGGTTGTTACCGCTTTGCATAAATAATACGGAATTTAAGGGGCTATAACACCAATTCAGATTGGGTGGGGATTTTATCACCCTTTCTAAGACCCCAAAAATCACTAAAAGCATATGCATTACCCTTGAGCTTAATTAAAAAATATCTAGACTCAGCCAACTAAGGACTGTCGTGCTCAATAGGACATAGGAAGGTTGTGGGCATTCAATCGTTTATCTAAACTTGACTTTGTGGTGCCTAGGCTAGACAAGTGAGAAAGGTAATTTTAAAAGGCCCGTCTCACGGTGATTCGTGAGCGGAACCCTCCTTTCTTCATTTGTGCTTACCTGGCCACAATTGGCAGTGAAGAGACGTTTTGAGGGTTATCTCACAACTTGTCACTTCGGAACAGTTAGGAGCAGTCTAGTGGACTTTGAAGACCATAGCTCTAGGTTTGATTGTGCATGTTTTAACTGTGAATGTTTGAAGTAAGTCCGTAAGTCCGTAAACATTTTTGCAAAAATCTTTCTAAAAAAGAACACAAAAAAAAAATCTTTTATATAAACTTACCCTTTGACGCTAGAATCCCATTTCACTCACCTTTCATCCGCATTTCTTCATTGACGTTTTCTTACCCTCACTTTCTACGCTTTGACTATACTAAACTCGTTTAGTGTATGTCCGGTTGGACTCGGGACAATAGTGCCCGTCTAGTCCGCGTTTCATTAGTCGCTACCGACTACGCGATCGACTCCGACGTCGAAACTCCCTCCACACCTCTTTCACCTTTTCCTTTGCCGGCCAACTCCGACGTTGACCGGAATTCTGTTCATACATCCTCACCTTCACCTTCACCTTCACCAAATTCTTCTTCTGAGATGTCAGGATTTCCTCCTAACATCCCTTTACCTCCATCGGGACTGATTCCACCTCATCTGGGTGCGAATAACCCGCAACCACCTCCTGTTGAAACGCCACAGCGAATCGCGCTCCAGGATTGTTTTTATCCTACCCACTCCACACTTCCTACCTGTCTTTCACTTCCGCCGGCCAATGGTGATAATTTCGAAATTAAGCCCCACTTCATCAACATGTTGCCAAAATTTCACGGGCTGGAATCTGAAGATGCATACATCTTCATCAACAAGTTCCAGAACGTCTATGCAATGATGAAGACAACCCAACTGTCTGACGATGCTATACGGCTACGAGTCATTCCTTTCACTCTGTGTGACCTTGCTTGTCACGACCCGAAATAGCCCGTGACTGGCACTTGAATCATATGAAGCCTATAGGACCCCATCTAATTCAAGTTAGCTAAAAGACCAGAAATCTAAAATCATTTTAAGTAATAAATAAAGGAAAACTAGTTTTAAAGAAGCGAAGAAAACATGTTTTAAAACAAGGTTTTTAACTAACATAAGCCGAATATGCATTTTAAAAATCTCATGTCTTTTCTGAAAATTTCAGCAGAGTTTCCTTGGTAAATACTGGTCCCGAACGGGGTACAACAAGAATAATATATATGCAATGATAAAAAGGCATCCCCAAGCGGGAGCTAGCTCTTCGTCAATCGACGGTCACAACCACACAAGCAATATAATATACAACGCCGAAGGGCGGGGATCAAAACTCAAAAAAACTCAAAGTCAATATGAAAACCATAATACTACAACGCGCGACTCTAAGGTCGAAATAATACATAACCGGTTTTCTAAGTTTGAAAGAATATAAAAGTTTTGGTTGATGGAATTACTAGATACAACTGAATAAAATAATACAAGGGTGGTCACGATGCGAGTAAACCCACCTACCAATGCAATCACCCAGAAAGGAAGCGGTGTGCCAAAAAAGCCGCAATGAAACCTGTACGGCAAAACCTGCAAGAAACTGTGGCACAACGGGGGTGAGTTGCCAACTCGTGAATAGAAAACATCGCAGAGTAGAAATCATATGCATGACATAATCCTAGGTCAATACGATCGGTAATAATATAAACCTCAAGTGAATAAGTCTGGAGCATGATAAAGTGGCAATGTAACCTCTATACATGAGTGTACTGCCGAGTGCTCGTGCCAGTGCCTCAGGTAATAACATATCATAAGTATGAGGTATGATCAATGTCGACTATATCATGAAATCTATGAATATGTGGATATCATCCAATTGTGTGATCAATATCATCAATGTCAATATATGTATGTGGAAATCGTCCACGTGTCACCCAATGACAATAAGCATCATGCATGAAAATATCAGAAACATATGCATGGAAGTATGAGGATGTAAATCAACATGTGTCGCTCGCGACATATCAAAATCATGGAACCTGAGCATCAAGCATCGACACTCGAAAACATCATGAAACCTGTGCCTAGCATCAGCACATAAATCCTTATATATCGGGCTCCGTCAGTCTGGATCAGCCCATATCATCTCTCAACTCCGGTCAGTATCCTCCAGATATCCGCCGAGCTCAAATACAATCACCGGTAGGTACTCGCCACCCTGCCAAGCTCATCGTCTGTTCCACGAAAAACATTTCTTACCCCGGGGAACCATACCGGGTCTACCATGAACCCGCAAACGGATCATCCAACTCCTCAAATCGGGTTTCAAGCACACGTCTCAGAACCGAGAAAACGCATGGTGTACGCACTGAAATATCATATCAAGGGTAACCGTGTTTTTAAAATAATACATACTCTCTTTTGAAATACCCACAGTTCCCAAATCCAGAAATATCATGGAAACAACATATCTCAATGCGTATAATCATAAAGCATGATGTATGCGACGTATAAAAGAATGTAAGCATATCAGTATGTCATGCAACATGGAATAGTAATATGCATACATTGAGGGAAACCGCTCTTTTAAAATAAATACAGTTTTAAGATATATCTTGCGGTTCCCAAATCTCCATCAAGACAGAATCATCTATGTATGTGCAAATACATATGTATACAAGTATGGGTGTACAATAGGTATGTACACAAGTATGCCATGTAAGGGATCATATCCTGAATGCAACAGTACTACAGTGTAGTGACATGGCAATTATCGATGACGAAGTGTGTGAGCCGGCAAGCAGGTGTACGTGGAACATATGCATCATCGATAATGGTACTGGTGTCCTAACAGCATGAGTTTAATATAACAATAACCATTTGCACATGCAATGCGATGCGAATAACAAGAATATGCAGGAATCGACTAATAAATGCAACAGTGACGAATCTGCATCAATATAAAAAGTCATACGGTTTGCCATTTGAAATAAGACGAATCGGGGTTTTTAGTAAAATAAGGGCTACGGTGTTTTTAAGAAAAGATGCGCCTTTTGAAAATATCCGTAGAATCCCTTTACCTGTCTTTAAAATACTCCCGATTCGTTAGTTTTTGAAATAGGTATGACATCAACCTAGCCTAACATCTACTAACAAAACTACAGCTCTAACTAACAAGTCAATCGGGAGGGGTATGGAAACCACCTAAATCTGAGTCGATATATGTATATATAAAAGTATAATAGTCGGTGATCCCGCCTCAAAGGTACCGCGTACGATACAATATCATATGACATCCTCCAGTCATGAGTGCGGATCTATCATCAATATGAAGCTCGTAGGGTAAATCATCGTACGGCATCCCAAAAGCTGAGTACGGGTCAATATCACATTCCTCTCATCAATTATCAGGTATCCTTATGTAACCCTTCGAAAATCGTTTAGGCAGTTTTTCGGTAATCGGCTAATTTTTCGGCTTTTTCCGTAAAAAGTCAAAATAGGTATTTTTTATTGTAGACCTAATTATACAAAATTTAGATAAGATATTACTATAATTTTGTCACTAAAATGTCACTTATAATTTTCTAGTTAAATAAAAAAAAATTCGTAATTAATTATTTTTTTTATTATTTTAAGCCTTTTTAAATACAATAAATTAGGGATAAATACAAATTTAATTAGGTAAATTTCATAATTAGGAATCTTTATAAACTAAAATATGGTGTTAATAAAATTATATCATGTCTTGCAAACTTTTGGTTTTAGGGTTGGAAATTTAATGGAAAAATGATGTAAAATGAGGTTTTTTTTTGTAAATTGTTGATGTGAAAGCATTAAATGATAACATATGATGTTTATTGACCTAGAAACTTCTCCAAATTTCTCCACAACTCCCTCCCTCACCTGCTGGCCGAGCTCACTGCAGAAAATCCCCTCTCTTCTCACTTTATTTTGCTTCATTTTTCATGTCAAAATTCATACAAAATTCACAAATTTCCATCTCCATTCAACACTAAACCCTAATCCACTCTCTCTTCAACCCAAATTAGTTCAAAAACTTGATGAAAGGAGGCTTCTTGGTGACTTGATCAAGCTAGGATTCAAGCTTGTGAGGTGAAGATTCTAATCTTTTTGTTAACTTGTAGTTTAAATATGCTAGAATTGAAATTTGAAGCATTAATTTAGTAGTAAATGTTTGTTTAGGAAAATCAAGAGAAGGATTTGATTTTAAAATTAGGGTTTGTAACATGGTGGTTGGATTAAGTTAGGGTTTTGTTATCTAATTGATTGGAGTGGTTAATTGTGTAGTGTTATGCTCGCTAAATCGACAAAATGGCGATGTTTGTGTCGAATCGGTAAGCAAATTGCTTACTAGATTTTTTCAAAAATTAGAATGCGATCAAATTGCGTTATGTTAGCAATATAATTAGCTTCGTATAGGACTATTAGAGTGCGCGAACGCGGGGTTTTGTCTAGCCGGATTTTAGTTTTGTCGATTTCCCCGAAATGACGATTCTAGTTAACGATTAGCGATTTTCGTGCGTTTTCCCGCGCACCGAGTGCATGCTATGTTTAATTCGAGAGCGTTGATAATTGTATATTGTGACTTGCATCGTTTTAGGTTTTGTAATCTTATGCTTGATGTTGTGCAAATATAGGATCGGTCGGGGAAACATCGGACACGGCATGTAAAGGCAAGGCGGTGGTCGGATCGGATTAGCGGGGATTTCAGGTGAGTAGATGTATTCATCTATGGAGGAAATGTCTGGATGGCGCGATGCGCCCCCTAGTTAGGATTACCCTACTTTTGCAAGATTATATTGTTAGCTAGCTTATCCATTCATGTACACTGCATACCCTTATAGCGAACAGTATATTAAATTGCATGGACATTCATCTATACTTATGCGATATCATTTCGTAGGACACGAACACCTTACCATTGGCATCTATTGCACGCGCACTATTCATATGACACACACGCCTTTGGTAAATGCCATGCCACGTGCACTATAGAACCTGTTTATCATAATATCGCCACTTGCATTCATACTTGATATATGAAATTGCATAGCATAAGTATACCTCGCATAATCATCATATTTATATAGATTTCTAGCCAAAATTCACATCGTATGCATTGATATCATAGACATTTATCATATATAACATGTGGACATTATGATTTTCTTGAGGATTTCAGTATTGCTGCGATTTCTGGATTTTGGGGAAAACCGCAAGAATTTAACAAAACCTTATGTTTATCATTTTCAAAACAAAGTTGCGGTTTTCTCGTGATGTATGTGTCGTCCACCATGAGTTTTCATGTTTTCTGTTGGATTTCGAGACCCGATTCGAGGAGTGGATGAACCATCTCGGGTACATGGTGGGCCCGGTATGGTATCCCGGGGCAAGAAGATCGAGTTGTAGACAATGAGCCTGGCAGGGGAAGACTACCTACCGGTGATGTCTGGCACGGCGGATATCCGGACGATACCGACCGTTGTCGTGAGATTTATGATATGGGCCGATCCGGACTGACGGAGCCCGATATTGAGACAGATATGGTTCCTATTTGGTGTCGATGCTTGACACGGGTTTTCAGATGATTTCTTGATGGTATTTAGCTATTATACAGATATTCATGTTCTAAAGTTAAGAATTCAATACCCTTAGCATTTAAAACACTTAAAGACTTATTAATGACATTGCATACCTGTGCATGCATACTAGAGCTATTATAGCACATATGGACATGCATGTTGTGGTGCATTGCGTGCATTCTTACGATTGCCTTATTAGATGTTATATTTACTCACGAGCTGGCAACTCACCCCCGTTGTGCCACAGTGTCTTACAGGTCGGACCCGTCAGTCTTGTAGCGGCGGGCTATCTTATCATCAGTTCCTTTTGCTCAGACTCGCGACATCGCCCGTAGGTGGGTTGCGAGCATACTTTATTTCTTTTGCTTTATCATTGTATGTAGTATTCTCCATCTACCACTTTATATTGTATATGCGACCTAGTGATGAGACTGAGAGATTTGTATATTTGTGGTTCTTTTGGGTCGAGCTCACTTGAGCCGGCGTTGTGTTTTCGGATATTTTGCGTTTCTTTCATGCTATTTTCTTGATATTGCTATTATATTGCATGTGGTTGTGATCCGCCTTGGGCGAAGAGCTAGCTCCCGCTTGGGGATGCCATTTTATGATTACAGGTTTATTATCTTGTTGTACCCATTTTGGGGGATAGAAAATACAGGGGAGACTCTGTCGAAATTTTCAGAAATTTATGATGTTTTTAAAAAGGGATTCTATGCAACTTAATTGATTTGAAAAATCGTTTTCATTAAAGGTTTTCCTTCACTCGCTTTTGATTTTGGTTTAGATTTTTCTGGGCTTTGGCTGACTTAGGTTACGGTACGCCTTTAGACGTCTCGTAATCTAAGTGCCAGTCATGTTCCGTACTTTCGGGTCGTGACAAAGTTGGTATCAGAGCGTAGGTTTTACCTTTCTGAGTGTAGGACGACCTTGGTAGATGGAGTAGGTGACTTAAGCAGAGTGGCGTAGCGTGGGTATGATCCGCGGCATACTTACGACACGGTACTCCGCCTAAGTAACCTTAGGACATAATTGCTTGTATTTCCTTTCTCGATTCCTTGCATTCCTTGATTCAATTGCAATGTCCTTATCAGTCCTGTTTCTTATTCCAGCTTCGATGCCGCCAAAGACTACGAGAGCTCAGCGGGCTGCCGCTAGGGATGAGATTCGAGCGGGCTCGTCTGAGGCGAGGATCGAGCGGGATGATACGCCTGTCCCTCAGGGTCATACTGATCTGCCTTATCCTGACCGTATTGCCAGATTAGAGGCCGGCATGCAAGAGTTGCGGCAGATGATGGGATCTTTAGTTGAGTCCAGCCGGGCACAGAGATCCGAGGACGTTCCTTCCACCGCACAGACCATGATCGTACCTGCTGCACAGATGGTCACTCCTGCTGCTACTACGGAGACTATCCCTGTTTCACTACAGGAGTTCATGAGATTGAGACCTCCAGCTTTTACCGGTACAGATGCGACAGAGGACCCACAGGCATTTCTTGATAGGATGGCTCGGATTTGCCGTTCGTTGAGGTGTTCTGATGATAGATTGGTGGAGTTTGCGAGTTTTCGTCTGGAGGGTCTTGCCCAGACATGGTACGATTCAGTAGAGAGAGGCCGAGCTGCAGGTCTGCCTTCTATGACCTGGGATGAGTTTACATCTGCATTTCTTGCCCGTTTTCTTCCGGAGAGTGTCCGAGATGCTCGAGCCCGTAGTTTTGAGTCTTTGCGCAAGACTCCTGGGATGACAGTGTCGGAGTATGATATACAGTTTACCCAGTTGTCTCGATATGCTCCGTACCTAGTCGACACAGAAGAGAAGAGAATAAAGAGGTTTGTACGAGGGCTTGATACACAGCTATTCCTTGCCATCGACACCCAGCACTTTGATACATACGCAGCCGCGATGGATGCAGCCTTACTTTTGGAGGAACGTATTTCTGAGACTCCGGTCGTTTCTGGGCCGAAGAGGATCCGTACTGATACGCCAGCTCAGCGGCAGATGGGCAGACACCGCGATAGATTATTTCCGGGAGATGGTGGAGGCAGAGGATTGAGACGAGGTCAGTTATTTGGTTCATATCCACAGACCCAGCAGTCGTCTCCAGGATGTTTTCGGTGTGGGAGTTAGTACCACCGTGTCAGAGACTGTACCATGGGACGTCAGGGCACGGCGACAGTCCCGCATGTGACCTTACCACCCTCACCACCTTCTCAGAGAGCTTTACTTCCTACTCCTGATGATGCTCCACGTCAGTCAGATGCTTCTAGAGGCCGTGGGCGTGGCGGTCCAGTTCCGAGAGGACGAGGCGACAGAGGCAGAGGCCGAGGTAGAGGCAGAGCACAGCCAGCTATTAGTGATGGACAGGCCCGAGTGTTCGCATTGACTCCTCAGGATGCACAGGCATCCAATGCCGTCGTGACAGGTACTCTGCCAGTATGTTCTTTTGATGCACGGGTATTATTTGATCCAGGCTCCACACATTCCTATGTTTCCACGTATTTTGCACCGAGGTTGGGCCGAGAGTCTTCTCCGTTAGATCAGCCGCTTGTCGTTATTACCCCGGTAGGCGAGTCTTTTGTTGCCCGTTTTGTGTACCGATCGTGTTCCGTTCGTATCGGGGAGAGAGATTCTTCAGTTGATTTGATTCTCCTCGATATGCTTGACTTTGACGTTCTTCTTGGTATGGACTGGCTAGCCACCTGTTATGCATCCATGGACTGCCGTGAAAAGGCAGTCAGATTCAGTTTTCCTGGTAAGCCGGTTCTTATTATTCAGGGAGATCGTAGTGCTACCCTTCCCAGCTTGATTTCTTCTCTTCGCGCTGGTCAGCTCTTAAGGAAAGGGTGTCAGGGATTCTTAGCCTATATTTGTGATACAGCTCCACAGAGGTTCCTTTGGACCAGGTCCCTGTTGTGAGAGAGTTTCCTGATGTATTCCCTGACGAGCTGCCTGGCCTGCCACCAGAGCGCGAGATTGAGTTCTGTATTGACTTGATCCCTGGCACGGGGCCTATCTCTATACCGCCTTATCGGATGGCCCCGGCGGAGCTGAGAGAGCTAAAGGATCAGTTACAGGACTTGCTGGACAAAGGGCTTATCCGACCGAGTGTGTCACCTTGGGGTGCTCCCGTCTTGTTTGTTAAGAAGAAGGACGGGAGTATGCGTTTATGCATTGATTATCGTCAGCTGAACCGGGTTACTGTGCGGAACAGGTATCCCCTACCCCGCATTGATGACTTATTTGATTAGCTCCAGGGTGCAGGGTTTTTCTCGAAGGTTGATTTACGGTCAGGTTATCACCAGTTGCGAGTTCGGAAGGAGGATATTTCGAAGACCGCCTTCCGTAGTCGATATGGTCATTACGAGTTCTTGGTGATGTTGTTCGGGCTCACCAATGCCCCGGCAGCTTTTATGGATTTGATGAACCGTGTATTTAGGCCGTATCTCGATCAGTTCATTATTGTGTTCATTGACGACATCTTGGTTTATTCTCGGAGCCGGGAGGAGCATGAGCAGCACTTACGTATCACATTGCAGACTTTGAGGGAGCATCAGCTGTTCGCCAAATTTTCCAAGTGCGCATTCTGGTTAGACAGTGTCGACTTCTTGGGTCATGTGGTGATGAGAGATGGTATTTGCGTAGACCCGAAGAAGATCGAGGCAGTTCAGCGTTGGCCTAGACCAGTATCAGTTACAGAGGTTCGCAGCTTTCTAGGTCTGGCCGGCTATTATCGACGTTTCGTCCAGGATTTCTCCCGCATTGCTGCACCATTGACCGGGTTGACCCGGAAGGGGGTTCCTTTTGATTGGACCCAGGCATGTGAGGATAGCTTCCAGCAGTTGAAGACTCGTCTGACTACTGCACCAGTGTTAGCATTGCCTTCAGGATCAGGCGGGTTCGTGGTATATTGTGATGCTTCTAGAATGGGGCTGGGATGTGTATTGATGCAGCACGACAGAGTTATCGCGTATGCTTCTCGGCAGCTGAGGAAACACGAGCAGAACTACCCCACCCATGATTTAGAGATGGCTGCAGTGGTATTTGCACTTAAGATCTGGAGACATTACCTATACGGTGAGTCGTGCCAGATATTCACTGACCACAAGAGTTTAAAGTATATCTTCCAGCAGCGAGACCTGAACCTGAGGCAGCGCCGTTGGATGGAGTTGGTGAAGGATTATGACTGCAAGATTCTATACCATCCGGGCAAGGCGAATGTGGTGGTTGATGCTCTGAGTAGGAGGCCCGGAGGTAGCTTATCTTGTTTGAGCGCAGTACAGATGCAGTCGACGGCGGATTGGCAGGTTTTACGTGATAGCAGAGTGCAGTTCGAGTTTACTCCTACAGGGGGACAGCTGGCCCATTTCAGAGCACGCCCACAGTTACTTGACCGTATCCACGAGGCACAGTCCGGCGATGCCCGTACATTAGAGATTATTGAGCAGATTCGGCAGGGCAGAGTTTCTGAGTTCGTGATTGATGATCAGGGGATACTTCGATTTGGGACTCAACTGTGCATGCCAGATTCAGAGGGACTGAGGCGTGATATCCTCGAGGAGGCACATAGATCAGTATACAGTGTGCATCCAGGTTCCACCAAGATGTACCGTGATTTGAGAAAGGTTTACTGGTGGGACGGGATGAAGAAGGATATTACAGACTTTGTGTCGAGATGCCTGACTTGTCAGCAAGTCAAGGCCGAGCACCAAAGGCCAGCCGGCGAGTTACAGCCTTTGCCCATCCCTGAGTGGAAGTGGGAGCAGGTCTCCATAGACTTCGTTGTGGGTCTACCCAGGACCAGTCGAGGGTACGACTCTATTTGGGTGATTGTGGATTGACTGACGAAAGCGGCTCACTTCCTGCCAGTGAAGACCACTTTTGGATTTTCTCAGTACGCCCAGGTTTATATTGATGAGATAGTGCGACTGCATGGTGTTCCGACTTGCATCGTGTCCGACCGTGGCACCCAGTTTACCAGCCGATTGTGGCATAAACTCCAGGAAGCTTTGGGCACCCGATTGAGTTTTAGCACAGCCTTTCACCCGCAGACTGACGGTCAGTCAGAGCGTACTATTCAGACTCTTGAGGACATGCTCAGAGCTTGTGTTTTAGATTTCGGTGGTAGCTGGGACCGTCATTTGCCTTTGATCGAGTTTTCCTACAATAATAGCTTCCAGAAGACGATTCAGATGGCACCTTTCGAGGCTTTATATGGGAGGAGATGTCGATCGCCTGTATGTTGGACAGAGCTTAGGGAGAGCAGTATTTTGGGGCCTCAGATCGTACAGGAGACGACCGAGAAGATACAGCTGATTCGGGACAGGATGAGAGCGGCACAGAGCAGGCAGAAATCTTATGCTGACAGGCGCCGTCGCCGACTCGAGTTCGCTGTTGGATCATGTTTTCCTGAAGGTCTCTCCGATGAAAGGTGTGATGAGATTTGGGCGGAAAGGGAAACTGAGTCCTAGATATGTTGGTCCTTTCGAGATCCTAGAGCGTGTTGGTCCAGTCGCTTATCGGTTAGCTCTTCCGCCCAGCTTCCCCGATGTTCACCCCGTATTCCATGTCTCGATGCTCCGCAAGTACCTTCATGATCCTTCCCAGGCGATTCAGCACCAGACGATCCAGCTAGAGTGTGATCTTTCTTTCACCGAGCAGCCGGTGGTCATTTTGGATCGGCAGGTGAAGAAATTGAGGTCGAAGGTCATACCGTCCGTCAAGGTCCTTTGGCGTGGCCCGAACAGCGAGGAGGTCACCTGGGAGACCGAGGTCGAGATGAGGAAGAGATATCCCCATCTTTTTGAAGGTACGCGTAGTTAAATTCTAAATTCGGGGACCGAATTTCTTTAAGGGGGGAAGATTGTAACCCTTCGAAAATCGTTTAGGCAGTTTTTCGGTAATCGGCTAATTTTTCGGCTTTTTCCGTAAAAAGTCAAAATAGGTATTTTTCATTGTAGACCTAATTATACAAAATTTAGATAAGATATTACTATAATTTTGTCACTAAAATGTCACTTATAATTTTCTAGTTAAATAAAAAAAAATTCGTAATTAATTATTTTTTTTATTATTTTAAGCCTTTTTAAATACATTAAATTAGGGATAAATACAAATTTAATTAGGTAAATTTCATAATTAGGAATCTTTATAAGCTAAAATATGGTGTTAATAAAATTATATCATGGCTTGCAAACTTTTGGTTTTAGGGTTGGAAATTTAATGGAAAAATGATGTAAAATGAGGGTTTTTTTTTGTAAATTGTTGATGTGAAAGCATTAAATGATAACATATGATGTTTATTGACCTAGAAACTTCTCCAAATTTCTCCACAACTCCCTCCCTCACCTGCTGGTCGAGCTCACTGCAGAAAATCCCCTCTCTTCTCACTTCATTTTGCTTCATTTTTCATGTCAAAATTCATACAAAATTCACAAATTTCCATCTCCATTCAACACTAAACCCTAATCCACTCTCTCTTCAACCCAAATTAGTTCAAAAACTTGATGAAAGGAGGCTTCTTGGTGACTTGATCAAGCTAGGATTCAAGCTTGTGAGGTGAAGATTCTAATCTTTTTGTTAACTTGTAGTTTAAATATGCTACAATTGAAATTTGAAGCATTAGTTTAGTAGTAAATGTTTGTTTAGGAAAATCAAGAGAAGGATTTGATTTTAAAATTAGGGTTTGTAACATGGTGGTTGGATTAAGTTAGGGTTTTGTTATCTAATTGATTGGAGTGGTTAATTGTGTAGTGTTATGCTCGCTAAATCGACAAAATGGCGATGTTTGTATCGAATCGGTAAGCAAATTGCTTACTAGATTTTTTCAAAAATTAGAATGCGGTCAAATTGCGTTATGTTAGCGATGTAATTAGCTTCGTATAGGACTATTAGAGTGCGCGAATGCGGGGTTTTGTCTAGCCGGATTTTAGTTTTGTCGATTTCCCCGAAATGACGATTCTAGTTAACGATTAGCGATTTTCGTGCGTTTTCCCGCGCACCGAGTGCATGCTATGTTTAATTCGAGAGCGTTGATAATTGTATATTGTGACTTGCATCGTTTTAGGTTTTGTAATCTTATGCTTGATGTTGTGCAAATATAGGATCGGTCGGGGAAACATCGGACACAGCACGTAAAGGCAAGGCGGTGGTCGGATCGGATTAGCGGGGATTTCAGGTGAGTAGATGTATTCATCTATGGGGGAAACGTCTGGATGGCATGATGCGCCCCCTAGTTAGGATTACCCTACTTTTGCAAGATTATATTGTTAGCTAGCTTATCCATTCATGTACACTGCATACCCTTATAGCGAACAGTATATTAAATTGCATGGACATTCATCTATACTTATGCGATATCATTTCGTAGGACACGAACACCTTACCATTGGCATCTGTTGCACGCGCACTATTCATGTGACACACACGCCTTTGGTAAATGCCATGCCACGTGCACTATAGAACCTGTTTATCATAATATCGCCACTTGCATTCATACTTGATATATGAAATTGCATAGCATAAGTATACCTCGCATAATCATCATATTTATATAGATTTCTAGCCAAAATTCACATCGTATGCATTGATATCATAGACATTTATCATATATAACATGTGGACATTATGATTTTCTTGAGGATTTCAGTATTGCTGCGATTTCTGGATTTTGGGGAAAACCGCAAGAATTTAACAAAACCTTATGTTTATCATTTTCAAAACAAAGTTGCGGTTTTCTCGTGATGTATGTGTCGTCCACTATGAGTTTTCATGTTTTCTGTTGGATTTCGAGACCCGATTCGAGGAGTGGATGAACCGTCTCGGGTACATGGTGGGCCCGGTATGGTACCCCGGGGCAAGAAGATCGAGTTGTAGACGATGAGCCTGGCAGGGGAAGACTACCTACCGGTGATGTCTGGCGCGGCGGATATCCGGACGATACCGACCGTTGTCGTGAGATTTATGATATGGGCCGATCCGGACTGACGGAGCCCGATATTGAGACAGATATGGTTCCTATTTGGTGTCGATGCTTGACACGGGTTTTCAGATGATTTCTTGATGGTATTTAGCTGTTATACAGATATTCATGTTCTAAAGTTAAGAATTCAATACCCTTAGCATTTAAAACACGTAAAGACTTATTAATGACATTGTATACCTGTGCATGCATACTAGAGCTATTATAGCACATATGGACATGCATGTTGTGGTGCATTGCGTGCATTCTTACGATTGCCTTATTAGATGTTATATTTACTCACGAGCTGGCAACTCACCCCCGTTGTGCCACAGTGTCTTACAGGTCGGACCCGTCAGTCTTGTAGCGGCGGGCTATCTTATCATCAGTTCCTTTTGCTCAGACTCGCGACATCGCCCGTAGGTGGGTTGCGAGCATACTTTATTTCTTTTGCTTTATCATTGTATGTAGTATTCTCCATCTACCACTTTATATTGTATATGCGACCTAGTGATGAGACTGAGAGATTTGTATATTTGTGGTTCTTTTGGGTCGAGCTCACTTGAGCCGGCGTTGTGTTTTCGGATATTTTGCGTTTCTTTCATGCTATTTTCTTGATATTGCTATTATATTGCATGTGGTTGTGATCCGCCTTGGGCGAAGAGCTAGCTCCCGCTTGGGGATGCCATTTTATGATTACAGGTTTATTATCTTGTTGTACCCATTTTGGGGGATAGAAAATACAGGGGAGACTCTGCCGAAATTTTCAGAAATTTATGATGTTTTTAAAAAGGGATTCTATGCAACTTAATTGATTTGAAAAATCGTTTTCATTAAAGATTTTCCTTCACTCGCTTTTGATTTTGGTTTAGATTTTTCTGGGCTTTGGCTGACTTAGGTTACGGTACGCCTTTAGACGTCTCGTAATCTAAGTGCCAGTCATGTTCCGTACTTTCGGGTCGTGACACCTTATCATCATATCTCATGATCTGGGGTACTGATCTAAGTCTAGTACAAATCGATACCCTCTATATAAATATAAATGCGTGTGTGCAACACATGTCCCAAGGCCCGCTAAAATCATATGTCGTATCCTAAATACGAATCACATCATATCACCGATCTCATGGCACTATGCCCAAGCTCATCGACTCATCTCCAAAAATCATCCACTATCCTCATCATGTAGGTATATGTATAGCAATAAGCATGTGTGTGCATGTGGGTGTAAACCTATTCTAGGGTTCGTAACTAAGAACTATACTCGTTTACTTCTAAACCCTAATCTAACCCTAGTACACCTAATGTCATCTCAAATATCCACGACACACAATAAGCTATCATATATATATATATAGTATATATATATGGTATACTATACATCGAACTGCGGGGGTGCTATACGCCATCCACCCGACTTCCCCCGTAGATTTAATCTACTCACCTTGTCTCCTGTGTGTCGGTGTCGACGTCGCCTTCATCTTCTTCATCGTATGGAATCCACATGATGGTACCTACATATCGCATGTATCGCATCGCATTAAAACCAAATCAAAACCAAAACGACATACAAAAACCAATACGATACGCTTAAAAGCTTATAGGTTAGAACCTATAGACTACGCTTCAAAACCATCGAACAATCCTCGATATCGTCGTACAAACGCCAAGTAATCGAGGTAAAACGCAATTATACAAATCCAGAATTCAAAATACGACAAACGAAACACGAATCCAAAATAGCATCTCAGGAAAAAGGTTCCAGATTTCACCCTAGGTCAAATTGGACAATTTTGCATATGCCAGGGGTCTAATTTATAGATGTAGGAGCTACAGAACCAAAACGAACCAAAATGGTGGGACCCAGGCAGCAAATTGTGGCCAATTAGATTAAATCTACGGCCTGCATTGGGATATAGGGTCTGGGGTTTTGGGTGATGGTTCCTAGGTGCCTGCATGTATCACTATCCTGGCAAAAATATTTTCAGAGTCTCAGGGTGATTGCAGATTCCATATAACTCTCATAGATTCCAGAATTCTTCCGATATCGGTTTCTAAATCCGTATTCCGGGTTTCGAATCTCTGGTTTGGGTCTTTATTCTAGCACTAGGGGGTTTGTGTGGCCTCTACTGAGTTTAATTTCACATCACAACTCTCAAATTCCCATAAACCCTAACTAGAATTTTCTAAGTCCACAAAACCACTCGATATCGGTTCTAATATAACATGGGGGTATAAGTAATGGGAAAACTAAGCTTATGGTTCAGAAAATACCTCATTTGGCAACTCAAGAAAATTCTTGAGTTGCCCCAAGTGGCCAAAATCCTTGCTTTCTTGGTCCAATGTATTTCTCTTGAGCTTGTGCATCTTTTTTGTGAAATGAGGATGGGGTTTTGAGTTGCTTTCCATGGTGTTTTTGTGGCTTGGAGATGGAGGAAGAGTGAAGAGGCAGCAGCAGCAGGAACAAAGGAAAAGGGAGAGAGGAAATGAGGTAAGCTTTGAAGGAGGAAGGGTTCAAAACAAGTCAAAGGCAAAAAAAAAAAACTTTCTCTCTCTCACCCGTACCTATATATTTTATTCCCTTTTCTTTTTCTTTTCTAATTCCCTTCTCACATCAATAGTAACCCCAAAATAACAAGCCATGTACCCAAAACATGTAGGAAAATGCAACAAGTGTAGAAAAAAGAAATGGTGCATGTTTTGCACAAAACAAGCTTAAACGCGATTAGCGATTTTTAATCGCGATTAGCACTAAATTAGTGTCAAACTAATCATAAAAACTTAAAATTTGCATAATTCACATAAAACACGCTCTTTTAGTAATTTCTATAATTTTCCAAATTTTTTCCCATTTATCGGCATTTAATTATACTGAAATATTAAAATATTCATTAAAATTAATATTAAATTATAAAAATTCCCAAAAATAATATTTTATTTTTCTGAAATATTACATGAGAAGTGGCTGTATAGTACCGTATCACATTCCATAAATAGTTGGGATGAGTTCGTAAAAGCGTTTCTTAAAAAATTCTACCCAAATCACAAAACCGCGAGAATACGAAACGAAATTAACCAAGTTTCCCAACTTCCTGCCGAACCTTTTTGGAAGTGCTTTGATCGATACAAAGACCTTCTTGTTCAGTGCCCTCATCACGGTATTGAGAGATGGCAACTTTTCCAGACCTTATATGAGGGCCTGAATCCAGCAACTAAGCAGTTGCTGGAAACCATTTGTCAAAGCCACTTCCTATCCAAATCTGACGAGGAAACTTGGCAATTTTTCGACGATCTCACGGAGCGAACGCTTCAGTGGGAAAGCACCAGACCGAACATTTCATCTACTTCATCTACTTCTTCCGGTCCCTCTAGGGCAGGCGTTCATCAACTTGATATCTCAATTGCAATGAAGGCCGAAATGGCTGCGATCACGGGAAAACTAGAAGCAATTGAGAGCAAATTTTCATCTCCTTCTCATGCCCCTGCTCTTCCCCCTCGTACCATCTGCGCTTGTTGTTCAAACCCATCACATTTGACCGAAGAGTGTCCTTACAACCCACCTGCTCAAAGACAGGATCAGGTTAATGTTGCATTTCAGCAAGGACCAAGAAATAATCCATACTCTTCCACTTACAATCCTGGTTGGAGGAACCACCCCAATTTCGCCTGGAATCAGAACCAGCAACAATTCCAAGGCAACAACAACTTCTAGAGGCCTCCTCCTCCTCAACAACAAGCTCAAAATCAATATCAGCAACCTTTCCAACCCCAACCTTTTCAAAATCCGACGAACAATTTGCACCCAACAATTCTTTTCCTCAAAACAATTTTATTCCGTCAAACAACGATAAGGTTTCCACGCTAGAACGAAGTATTGAGGCGTTTGTAAAGCAATCAACTCAATCCACAGCCAATATCCAATCTTCCATTCAGTCTTTGGTGCAACACACTGCTGTACACGGGAAAAGCATCAAAACCATCGAAGTCCGGATTGCACAACTGAATGCAGCTTTAAGCAAGCGAGAGAAGGGGAAGCTTCCATCTCAACCACTCCCAAATCCTGGTCACCCACATAATGCACATATTGCTCTTGAACAACAAAACCATAATGTAAGTGCCGTGACTACGTTGAGATATGGAAGGATGCTGCACAACAACGTTGGCACAGATGATGACACCCCGACCGCTTCTTCTTCTTCTTCTTCTTCTTCTTCTTCTTTGTCTTCTGAGCCTGTTCTCCATTCTTCAAAAGGCTCCTCTTCTTCTGCTGCTCCGAATAGACCACATCTCACTCTACGAAAACACCAGCACTGGGATCCGTTCCAACTCCACAATCTCCTCCACAAGTATTGGACTCAACCAATTTCAAAAACGTTCCATTTCCAAACCGGTTGAGATCCAATAAACAAAATCCACAAACGGAGAAGATTCTGGAGTTGTTTAAACAGGTTAATATTAACATTCCCCTCTTGGATGCAGTCAAACAAGTCCCTTCCTACGTAAAAATCTTGAAGGACTTGTGCACTAAGAAGAGGAAATCTCAGGTACCCAAAAACGTTTTCTTAGCTAGTGCCGTGAGTGATGCTCTTACCCAAGCTTTACCTCAAAAACGGAAGGACCCTGGCTGTCCTACGATTTCAATAACCATTTGGGATAAGAACATCAACCGCGCACTTTTGGATCTTGGTGCCAGTGTTAACCTGCTTCCTAATTCGGTATATAAGAAACTAGGTGTAGGAGAGCTGAAACCCACACACTGTACTCTCCAAATGGTCGACCGATCTATAACCCATCTTAGGGGTGAGCTAGAGGATGTGTTAATAAAGGTATGGGACTTCATATTCTCCGTTGATTTTATTGTTCTAGATACACAACCTGTAGCAAACCTACGGAACCAAATTCCGGTGATTCTCGGTCGACCCTTTTTGGCCACTTCCAATGCTATAATCAACTGTCGTAACGGCTCTATGACTCTATCTTTCGGGAAGATGTCAATTGAGCTTAACATTTACAAGTTGGGAAGTGTACCCTCCGAACCTTCTGCTCATGCATGTTCTGTCGAATTAATAGATGTCGACAGCAGCGAATTTGGTCAGCTTCACGATACTGATCTAGACTCTTTTCATATGTTGTTGTTTGACCCAACTATATATTATACACATACGGACTCTTCCATTGAGTTGTCCGGGTCAACATCTAACGCTGATCATGAATCTTTTATGGAGTCTAGAGATCATCCCGCTCTTTCTAATGACATTATTCTTCGGGGTATCGATGAAATCTTTGAGGAAATTTTCGCTGATGAGCTCGCATTTTTAGCAAACACGGGTGTTGAGATGGATCAACTCCAAAAAGAAATTGAACCTCCACCCCTTCTTCTTGACAATCACAAAAATGCGAGTAATCCATCATCACAATCACTGTGTCGTCTCTCCAAATTGAGACGCAAACCATTTCTTTTACACTAACTATCTCTTCCATACTTCTTCCTGGCTCCATACAACATGTTCTTCCACCAACCGGTGTGTTTCACTGATAAATTCTTCGAATGGTTGGTGTTGAATTTTGGTCTTTGCAAAGCTTGGCATTGACCAGTAACTTTGACCCCCTCTTTAAAAAGCTTAACATTGTTTAACTCAAGTTTGGGGGGTATAATTTGGCTCTTGAAAATATTTTTTTTTTACTCAAAGTGGTGAGCCAAAAATAAGTTTGGGGGAGATTTTCACAATCATATTTCATATCCCCATTAATAAATTTTTTTCTCCCAAGTTTACAGCTTTCTGAGATTTAACAGATGGCAACACTGAGGGCACTATTGTAAACAAGTTTAGGGGAGGTTTGTGCTTATTTATGCATCAATTTGCATCATACTTTGCATAAGCACAAAATTTTCAAAAATTTTCTTTTATAATAAAAAATTAGATAGTGAAAAATTACATCCAAAAGATTAGAAAAATTTAAGAAAACCTAGAAAGTTAGATGTTTTCTTAAACGAAACTAGTAATAAGTTGTTATGAGCCGTTGTCCCAAGGGTTAGTAAGATGAAAGAAGTCACTAATCTGCGGATAAAAATAAGTCTGAAAAATAGTTCTTATTCTGGACGCCAAACATTTGAATATTGATACCCTACTATACGCACTTACACACATCTTGAAACTCGGGATAGTAGAGAATACCTTGAAATGCTCTTGTCTAAAAGCCAAAGTATGAAGGAAATTATAAATTGAGTATAAAAGATAAAATGGTGTAGAAAAATGAACATTGGTTTTGTAATCACCAAGGCAGCAATAAAAAAAATAGCGAGGGTGCTTCATCACCTAGTGCCTTTGACCAACTGGTTTGGGAGTCACTGCTAAGTTTTAGGTGTTGCAAAATGAGGAAAATACTAAATACACCTAATAAGTAAGCACATAAGTAATTGGTCGGTTAGTACCTCAAGAAGTATTAACGGTCGCATGAAAAATGTGTGAGCAATTCCATCTAAATATTCATTAATTAAAAAAATACTAAGGAAGATGGACAAGAGTATGATAGCTTGAATTGAATTCTCCGAGTGTAGGGATGTTCTTTACACACACGTAGGGGTATATGATCAGTGTTTGGAAGAAAGGTAGGAATAAAGAATAAAAATGATGTTTTATTGAGGGATGAGGTGATTTCTAACATTTTTTCATGACTATCAAGATAGGGCTCATGACAACCGAAAAGCTAGTGTAGTTAGAAACTCTAATTTTCAAAGTCTGTCTTTTATAATTCTTATCTTTATATGTAACTTTCACGGTCTTCCTTTTATTATAGGATTTTGTGGGTGCAATCCGCTAAAAACCCTCAGGAGATAACACTCCTCCTACTAGGGACACCTAGAGGTTTAATAGCTTTTTGCACGAGCTCAGTGCAATCGCGTTCCCTGCGAAAGTGAGGTTAGGACTTTTTTTGAATAAATTGGCTTTGCTCGGGACGAGCAAAAGATAAGTTTGGGGGTATTTGTTCATATCAGATTTTTGCATTTTTATACCGCCCATTCTTGATCACAATGCATATAGGTAGGTACTTTTGATCCGTGTTTGCTGAATAATTGCAGGTTACAGGTTCTCAGCTCTTTACAGTGAAATTCTTGAAAAGTCGCAACAAATGAGGGACTACGACCAACAACAGATGAATACTGATCTCCGCTAACCATCCGTATGATACCGCCTACCAGTTCAAGAGACAAAATGGCAAATCATTGGTCATTTCACTGCACAAAGCATAAGGGCAGCACAAGATCCAAGACTTCAACGCGGAGCTCAATAAACAAAAGTCCACTGCTGAAAATCTGGAAGAAAACTGAAGAGATTCTGAGAAACCAAGTGTACAAAACATAAGAGAACAGCAATATGGAGAAGCCCTGAAAAGATGATCCCCCAAATCCACCAAATAGCCACGGAACCGCGGCCAAATAGGCACTTCTGCCGCGGTTCCGCGGCCGCGTCTGAACAGTGTCGGTGGCAGTTGAAGCAGCGTTGACTCGGCTCTCTTGGGGTAGTTTTGTAATCTCGTGTTTAGCTCAGAATGTATACCTAGGGTTTCAGAATGTATGCCTATAAATAGCAGAGCTTAAAGCCAAATAAAGGGTGCCTTTCTTTATTTAGATTTTAGAATTAAATTATGTTCTTCTTTATCTTTCTCTATGAAAAATTGTAGTGAGTTTATGAGCGTTGATTAATAAAAAAAGAGAGTTCCTTATTATCTTGCATGTCTTTTATTCATCGTAATTTTTACTTGCTAATCTAGTTGTTTATTTTTTGTTGCTTTCTTTATATTTTTCTTCTTCTATTTTTTTTATCCTTTACAACCATGATGCTTGAGTAAGATCCTTACCAAGGTGAGATCTCAAATAGCTAGTTGTAATTTTTCTTAACCTCAATTCTTTCTACCTATCTTATTTGTTTTTATCTTTTTAATGGGTGGGTAATTTCTTACTTATTAGGACAGGAGAAGGAAAGTTTGAGAGAAGGAAATCTCTCTCACTCTTTTCTTTGCCCAACACTTTAATTCGGACTCCTTTTAATTGAACCACAATCCGCTCACTACGACACCCAATCCTACATGATAGCGGTGATTCCATAGTCAGACCGGTTGCGGTTGAATTAACCGGAGGTTAGGGCTAAGAGCCAAGAACGGACAGACAAGGACTAAAAGGAATAAACTAAGCATGAAAAACCAAGCTTATACTTGTAAGTTTCTTCCTAGTCGTGCTAATCCCCGTTATTACCGATTACCGTAACACCGATATTAAGAAGGGCATTGAAAGAAGTGAGAAATTCCTAACTCGAACTAACTTAATCCTAACCCTAGCAAGTTCTTTATCATCCTTTATCTCATTAGTAGATCTTAAAACAAAACTCAAAATATTTAGATTTAACTCGTTAAAACATAAAGAAAAAGATTCCATCTCCCTGTGGATCGACCCGTACTCAACCGGCTTAGCTACCAAGCGAAACCGTCTTGATTGCGTTAATTAAAATTAAGCATGCAGAAAAAAGCAACAATCATAGCATTTGCTAGTTTCGCTAAAAAGGTCACTCCCGGTGAAGGGATCTCGGCTCTTTCCTTATCGAATAAGGTGCTGGATATTCTACAAGGAATACCGCTATGCAAAGAAAAAACTAGAGCTACCCTTTTTTGAAAATTTGATTCTACAATATCATTTTGGTTTCTTTTCTTTCATTAATCTCATTAATGAAATCCCATCATTTATGCTTCTTAAGCATTACAGAAGAAACGAAAATACAACGTACGCTTATACCATCCGCATTCGCCATAGTGTCCCGTTATGCACCGTTAGGTTACTTAACTAACGGCATAGCGGGGCGGGACTAGCGCGGGTGCAAAACATAAGCAACGTTTATTATATATCATATATACAATAATAAAGCATTCGTCTCACGCATATAAAGTGATCACATCACAGAATATCAGCAGCAGAAGATAACATATGAAATATTGGATATACTAGGAATTTTGTGTTTTAAGTTAAGCCAGTATAAAACACGGATTCCACGGTCGCGATGAATAGCCAAACCCACATCCCTAGACCCCTTCGAGAGAAGCAAGCAACCCTACCAATTCTAGAGTTAGGAGACCCGGACTCAACTCCTCGAGATGGTCTCCCACTGGACTCTAGAACCCGGTTACTTGTGCTCCCCACCTTGGGTCTATCCTAATGCGGAAAAGTAAATAATATATAACAATGGTGACATCATCCTCAACCCCGGAAGTGCCCCATAAAAGAATATTAAATACAATGAATTTTACATGAATGAAAATAAAAACTCTCATCTCACATAAAACCCCCGGCTATTCAAAACACGACGATCCAATATAACATATCCAAGCAACACATAACATCACATGTCATCAAATAGGTAGACGATATTAAACATTCCGATTGAATCAACAAACACCCAAAATTTCCCAAAAAGCTCAACACTTGAGCGCAGTTTAAAAATACTTAGAACATGCCACAGTACCTATGGACCAACCATAGAAGGGCCAACCCTTGCCTCACCTATGGCGCTGCGGAACTACCACAAACCCGTGGGTTTGGCGGCGGTTCTTACGGTCATAGAATCGAGTTAGGGTTTCGTTCTTCTAGAGGGTCCATCGAATCACTTGCATGATATTTGAATGTTCTTTAACTTGGAAAAAATCCAACTCTTGGAAAATTTTCCGGAAAGGGTTAAAGTGGGTATTTGATATCCGTTCGAACTTTTTAACACCGTCTAAATAACCCGAAATATAGTTAGAATTACGACTACGAAACACTCCGAGTTTCCTTTATAGAAAATTAACATCTCATGAAATTTTAGCAAAAACAAACAACACCTGAAACACCAAAACCTAGAGACCAGAACACTGAAAAAATACGAAGCCCAGAAAACACTGTAGAGCCGGCCTGGTCGGATTTTAGGGGTGTGTGCTTGGACAAAAACTGCCCAAATGTGTTCGTATTTCTTCTGTATTCATGCTACATCTCATATAACATTCTGCAGTTGTTTTAAAAAAATTCGACGACTTTAAAAATCGACAGAAACTATGTTTTAGTGTTTCAAGTTTCGGAGCAGTTTCGGTTTCGTAATCTAACAAACATTGTTTAAATTTTTAGCTTGGCTCTGATACCACTGTAAGGTTCCCTAGCACGACAGCAAGGTTTCGGGAGGCATCGTCCATGCCATTTTCAAAAATTTGTCATGCTAAAAATCCCTAATCCTAGAATCTTTAACTAGAGATTTAGACAAGACCAAATGTAAACTACTTTACATCTAGAGAACAAGAATACAACCTTTGTAGACGGTCCTTCTCTTCACTTGCTCTGTGTAGTAGTCCCGCGACTCCACTAGGCTTCCCTTGAGACTTTGAACAAGCTTCCTCCAATGACCTTCGTGCCGAAGATGATCCACGCGAAGTCCCTCCAAATCAAGCTATCTTTATACTAAACTCTTTAGCGTATGAAACATGCTACACTTAATCGCTAGTCAAGTGTAGGATGATGAAGTAGGGGATGTTAAGAGCTCACTAGTTTGTGTTCAAGCTTCATGATTCACATCACATATGAGGGTTGAAGCTTGAGCCATGACAAGAGGAGGAAGAAGAAGCTAGAGAGCAACCATTGGAGCAACTCAAGAAAATTGGCTAAGTGTTAAGAATGAGATAGAATGAATGCCAAGTCTTGACCCCTCACTCATTCAAGCATGGAATTATGCAATATAAAATTGCAACCATGCTTAAATAGTGAGTCAAGATGAATAAACTAAGGTTAATCCCATGCTTGCAACCATGCTTCCACTTTCCACCTCATTTCTATTTTCACAAAATAGAAATATAAATGACATGCTTCATTATTATATATATATATATATATATAATAAAGAATAATTAGTGAGCTAATGATATTAGTTAAGATATAATTATATCACATATAATATATATCACATTATTAAATCAACACTTGATCTAATAATCCAGTTATATCACATATGACCGACTAATATCATATATCTGTATATCACATTATCGAATCAACACTTGATTCGAAAATCTGGTTATATCATATATAACCGAACCGATAACAGACGACTGCCAGATTACAATACGGTATCACATACTCGTATTTAATCAGGCCCACACACATATCACATATGTGTCCTACTTCGTTTCGCTTGAACCAGGGAACTTCTGTGTGGGACTCTAAAGACCCATCAATACGCCAGCAGTAGGTGATGATCACATCAATCACCTACAAACCGTCAGCGGTACTAGCTGGACGTAACGGCTACCCGGGTATTGAGCGATATGAAGATCAACAAGCAAGCCTGTCCATAGTCTCCATGAAACCTATCAGTAACACTACCGTACAGTCCGGTCTCTTCGTCTGATATATCGCATATCATGTCTAGGGGTGGAAATCGTCAGATCCCAGTAACGTGATAAGTCATGCCGATGTCTGGCCTATAACGGTTCAAGAAACTACTGATAACACTTATTAGTAAATCTTGGCAGCAGCCCTAGCCAGGGACATCCAGTTATAGCCAATCGAGCATAGCGCAATATCAACCCCCAATACCGGGAGAGACGAAACCCCTCATATCGCTCATTGCCTCTATGCGACTCGGGAC
Source organism: Agapanthus africanus (assembly GCA_030015575.1). NCBI lineage: Eukaryota > Viridiplantae > Streptophyta > Magnoliopsida > Asparagales > Amaryllidaceae > Agapanthus > Agapanthus africanus. The sequence continues at coordinate 503,497,358 of CM057342.1, read as the reverse complement.
TGTACCCAAAATCCACTTATTTGCACGTCTCTTTTGAGCATGGTAGGGAGGAAATCAAAGCACAATGGGAGTCGCACAAGACTCTATGACGATCTCGGGTCTACAGACTAACCTGTACCAGTGTCACCAGAGGACTGCTATCTGACGATAGGTATACTACCACATAGGAATCCTCGGCGAGTCCTGTTCAGTGTAACCAGTCTCCACTGAGCACCCATATACCATCTTTGATGTCAAACACTAATGGATGTGGGATCATCCATCACCCATCATATGGGTCAAGAAGCATATACGCTAGTTTACTCTGGAATATCGATACCCTGTCTCGATATTCTCTCAACTAGGAACAATTAAAGGATGTACTTGTAAACTACCTTGGCCCCACTAGTATGATCTCCATCATAGTCCTGGTAGTCAAGTATATATCCTAATGGCTTTATCAACATGTGAGAGCAAGACAGTATCACAATACAAGTCTACATGTTAAGACAAAGAACAACCAAATAGCATACTATTATGTCGAACAAGAAAGTCCTCTCTCTATATATCCAAACATCCACTATAATATACATCATATGTACAATAATGGACTCTAGGACATACATATAACTAACACAACAGGCAAGTTCGTCCATACTCTCCATGAAGCCTATCAGTAACACTACCGTACAGTCCGGTCTCTTCGTCTGATATGTCGCATATCATGTCTAGGGGTGGTAAACGTCAGTCCCCAGTAACGTGATAAGTCATGCCGATGTTTGGCCTATAACGGTTTGAGAAACTACTGATAACTATTATCAGTAAATCTCAGCAGAAGCCTTGGCCAGGGACTTCCAGTTATAGCCAATCGAGCATAGCGCAACATCAACCCCCAATACCTAGAGAGATGAAACCCCTCCTATCGCTCATTGCCTCAATGTGACTCGGGACTGTACCCAAAATACACCTGTTTGCACGAATCCTTTGAGCCTTGGTAGGGAGGAAATCAAATCACAGTGGGAGCCACACAAGACTCTATGACGATCTCGGGTCTACAGACTAACCTGTACCAGTGTCACCAGAGGACTGCTATCTGACGATAGGTATACTACCACATAGCAGTCCTCGACGAGTCCTGTTCGGTGTACCCATTCTCCAATGAGCACCTGTGTACAATCTTTGATGTCATACACCAATGGTTGTGGGATCAAACTTCGCCCTCTAAGGGACAAGAAACGTACACACTAGTCTACACTGGAATATCGATGCCCTGGTCTTAATATTCCCACGACTAGGAACCGATTAAAGGATGTACTTATGGACCATCCCGGCCCCACTAGTATGATCTCATCATAATCCTGGTAGTCAAGTACATATACTAAGGGCTTTATCAACATATGAAAGCAAGACAGTAAAGAATACCAGTCAACATGTTAAGATAAAGAGTAACCAGATAGCATACTATCATATCGAGCAAGAAAATCTTCTAAATATATATATATATATATATATATATATATATATATATGTCCAAGCATCCACTATAGTGTACATCACATGTACAATAATGGCCTCTTGGGCATGCATATAACTAACAATTTTGATTTACCCTTAATAATTAAAACCTCACATTATCTTAAGTATGGTATGAGTCTCATACACCCATGTCCAATGTATCATCTAGCATGACACAAAAATAAATACATTAATATATATCACATATATATATTAAATGTATAAAGAGAAAACATTTTCTTAAGTGAGCTAATATTAGTTAATGTATATATATCAAATATATATAATTACACATTAAATTATTAAATCAACACTTGATTTAATAACCCGGTTGTATCGCATACAACCGACTAATATCATTTATATGCATATCACATATACATATAACATATCATTGAACCAACACTTGATTCAACAATCCTGTTATATCACATATAACCTATATCACAAGAATGGAATACAGTATCACATACACGTATTAATCTCGGTCCCGTACATATCACATATGTGCCTTACTTCGTTTCGCATGAGCTAGGAAACCTCTGTGTAGGACTCTAATGACTCGTCAATACGCCGGCAGTAGGTGATGATCATATCAGTCACCCACAAGCCATCAGCGGTACTAGCTGGAAGTAACGGCTACCCGGGTATTGAGGGATCATAAGATCAACAAGCAAGCTTGTCCATACTCCTGTGAATCCAACAGCAACACTACCGTACAGTCCGGTCTCTTCGTCTGATATGTCGCATATCTAGTCTAGGGGTGGTAAACGTCAGACCCCAGTAACTTGATAAGTCATGCCGATATGAGGCTCATAACGGGTCGAGAAACTACTGATAACACTTACCAGTAAATCTCTGTATCAGCCCTGGCCAGGGACTTCCTGTTATAACCAATCGAGCATAGTGCAACATCAACCCCCAATACCGGGAGAGAATAATCCCCTCCTATCGCTCATTTCCTCCATGTGACTCGGGACTATACCCAAAAACCACCGTTTTGCATGCTCTCTTGAACGTGGTAAGGTAGAAATCAAAGCATAGTGGGAATTACACAAGACTCTATGACGATCTCGGGTCTACATACTAACTTGTACCAGTGTCACCAGAGAACTGCTATCTGACGTCAGGTATAATACCATCTAGGAGTTCTCGGCGAGTCCTATTCAGTGTACCCAGTCTCCACTGAGCACTCGTATACCATCTTTGATGTCAAACACCAATGGATATGGGATCATCCATCACCCATCATATGGGTCAAGAAGTTTATACGCTAGTCTACTCTGGAATATCGATGCCCCATCTCGATACACCCTCGACTAAGAACAATTAAAGGATGAACTTATGGACTACCCTAGCCCCACTAGTATGATCTCCATCATAGTCCTGGTAGTCAAGTACACATCCTAAGGGCTTTATCAATATGTGAGAGAAAGACAGTATCGCAATACTAGTCTACATATTAAGATAAAGAGTAACCAGATAGCATACTATCATGTCGAGCAAGAAAGTCCTCCCTATATATGTCCAAGCATCCATTGTAATATACAATCATGTACAACAATGGCCTCTAGGGCATACATATAACTAACAGGTTTTGCCGTGAACACTTGCCTAGACACCCCATGAACGATATACCGTTAAGCGGTGTTCTAAACACAGTCAACTTCTCTTAATGAGCGCGAAGTCCTTAAAGTCAGAGTTCTAATTGATTTTAAAATTACTGTGGGTATGCAAGAATGCAGTTTTGTGATTTGTGGGCCACGGAGAAAGGTGATGAAATCCTTTACCATATCTTGTTTGGTTTCGTGCCTTTAATATCCGTATTAAGATGCAAATGCGCAATTCAATAAAAGAATATAAGAAATCAAGCAAGTAAGCAATTCTTTTTTCTCGTTTTAAGCTTAAGCGCTGCAACAAATACAGGTTAGTTCTTCGTTTAATGGTGGCAAATTGTGCGAAGAATCCTGCAGAAGATAGAATATTAGAATGCGTCGGATTTGAGCGAAGGTGTTAGGAAATTGCGTACCGATATGGTTTGGGTTAAGAAACCTCCTTTGAAGTGATTATGGGTATTTGAATGTTCGCTTGCGCGGGTCAAACTACCCGGATCTTTGGCACTGTAGTTCACTAACGTTTTGCAATTTCATTTGAACGTCGCTCCGCACGATCGCTCCTCGTAATTCCGTCAAAATCTGAAAAAGTCGGAAAATACGATATTTAGTGCAAAAAGCGATATATCTTCCCCAATTCCTGCACATACATAATTATAAAAATCAAACGATACCAATAGAGTACTATCAGTGTACTGGAGATCACACAAGAAAAAAATTTCACAAACACCCCAAAGGGGCCGGCGACGCCGGACTTTTGATCAATGTCGCCAGTCGATTTGAAGAGTTTGGTGCTCAAAATTCGGGTGGGTTCTCTAGGCTATATTAGTAATCTGTTAGTACACTTTGATTTATTGATTTAACCACAGGGTGTTAGCAGGTTCTAAGGACAGAGAACAAAGTTAGAAGTTTTCGTTTTGTTAGGTTTTGAAAAAATATTGAGTTAATAGTTAGTGTGTTAGTACGAACCGGAAATAACAATTCCTAATATCTACCAAGTCCCCGGCAACGGCGCCAAAAACTTGTTGGGGCCTCACGCGAGCGCGCAAACATGCATGTTTTGGAAAAGGGATCGTTTTTGAGAAATAGTTGCGCACGTGAGCTCGGCCTCGTTTTAAAATTTATAAAAACCGCAAGTGCACGGTGCGTTGTAGCGAGCCGGAAAGTACGGGTCGATCTGCGGGGAATTAGAGATTAGGTGTTGTCGCTTAAGGTTCGAGAACAAAAGAATTGGGTTCGTTGTCACAAAAATAGAAAAATATGAAAACAAAGAAAACAAGTTTAGAAGAAATGGCCATGGCTTTGACTCGGATGGTTGAATTGCGGCGATTCCTTCGATGCTCCCTTTATCTTGAGTTGTCCATCCTTGTGTCGTTTCCGGCATGAAGCATGGCTTGTAAATGCGGTTGCGTAGCACAAGTCATCAAGTTGCCGATATTCGACGCAAACACGAAATGAGTCTGTTTTGTTCACTTACCGTTTGTATGTCCAAGTTTGAAGTATCAATACTAAGCATAAGGGTTAACAAGAATACGACAACATCAAAAACACAATGGCAAGTGAGAGCAAGTAGTTCTAGTGTTAAGTTTGCTAAGTGTTTGTGATAGTATAGGGTATATGAAACCAAAAGGGTTATCAAGCAACTTGATCACAAGATACCCTATATAAACTTAGCAAACTCAACACTAAATTGATTCTAACCTTAAACTTGCAAGATGGGGTTTTTGGAAAGAATAGGGTATGTGATGAGGTTACCAAGTGTAACAACCCTAATTTTCTTATACACTTTTTCTATACAATTTTTTTTCAAAATCCATAAAGGAGTATTTTTAACCTGAGCACAATATATAGGTAATTATTTTGTTTTTAAATAACTCCATTTTTAGTGTACATAAAATTGTTTTAAAATTAAAGTATACAGGGGTATTTAATGTTGTTGTTACCACTTTAAGTAATTATTTCACACCATAATTACAAGAAAGAGCTTGTAGCTCATTGGTAACACCTTGCACTGCTGAACCAAGCCACCAGAGTTCAAATCCCCTACCCCACATTATTTTTATATTGTTTTTGTTTTAAATCCTTTGGAAGCCCGACAGTCCAAACACCATAACTCCCAAAAGTTGAACTGAACCCAGAAAACTAAATATACCAGTGTCTTAACCTCGAGCCTCCCCACCTCCTAGACCCCTTACTCGGCCGACTCGGGCCAGCGCCGCCGGCCGGACTCGGCCGGACGGCCGAGTCCCCAAAACAAAAAGTCCGTCTTTTTGTATTCCCCAACCCCTTGCACACACCATTTAATTGGATCGGTTCCCGAGAGTTAAATACACCCCATTTACTACAATTTTTAAAGATTTTTCTATAATTTTTACAAATTTTTTTATTAAAAACCTTTCACCTACCCTACCCCAAGCCTACCCTATAAATACACCCCTGCCCTCTACCCTCTCATCCCAAAACCCTAAGCTCACTCTCTCAAAATTTTCCAAGAAGTGTGTACTTTGAAAACAAGTTCGCGGCGAAGCTCCGACGAAATTCCGGCGGGAATTCCGGCGACGTTTTTCGAAACAACCGGCGACGAAGCAACGCCTCGGCAACTACTTTAGTTCCCCATACACTCCTTTGCCTAATCGAACCCGTAAGTCCCATTCTATCCTTCCTTCTATTTCTCTAAAATACGAAATTACGAAATCCGATGGAATCGGAACAAATCCGATTTCCGATTCGGTTTTCTATAAAAGTTCACTTCTCACCAATACATTCATGTTTAAACATCTTATTCTTGACTATTAAACTTTTAAAAATCAATTTGAACAAGTTTTCTCATATGAAATGATAACCTTTCCAATTTATCGTATTATTTTCACTTTAATACCATCATGTTTCGATTTCATATTTAACCCTTTAACTTTGCTATACATTTAAAGTAGAGCACGAGGTAATGACCTACCTCCACACACACGCAAATACAACCCTAAACGATATCATCAAAACTTAGAATACGATAAAAACAATACTTTCATTTAAATACCATTTTCTTAATAAAATCAATTCTAAAAGTTTAGATTTGATACACTTTTAAATAAATACCTATTATTAGGAAAACACGATAAGTTGTGGACATCGATCGTTTATCTAAACCTGACTTTGTGGTGTCTAGGCTAGGCAAGTGAGCAAAGGTAACTTTAAAAGGCCCGTCTCACGATTCGTGAGCGGATCCCTCCTTTCCTCATTTGTACTTACCTGGCCACAATTGGCGGTGAAGAGGCGATTTGAGGTTTCTAACGACTTGTTGTTTAGACCATTTAGAAATAGGCTAATTGGCTTAGGAAACCCTAGAATTTAAAATACGGAAAATTACACTTTGCAAATAAATACCTTTTACTTTATAAAACCGTTTTCTAAAGGATTTAGTATTTTACAATCTTTGCAAAGCGGCGCTACAACCCATTTTTGGGGAACCCGTTCGGGATGGTGCGGATTATCGCACATCCATGGGTTTAGTAGTGCGAGATTCAGACCTCCGCAAGGAGCATTCGGTCTCGAAAAGTTTAAAATACGACAGAATAAGAAAATGAGATTTTTGGAATATAAAATATTTATTAAAATTATTTTTGTATAAACATATGTATATTTATCACTTAAATATCTATTTTATTATAATATAAATTTTCCACCTTTTTCTAAAAATCACAAGAATAAATTTTACACTAAAATACCATGAACTTCAAATAATCAATATTACAGATAAATACCCTTATTTATAAAACTAGTATATTTTCACTAGAAATGTCACAACATAAAATCCACCCTCATTACAATTCTAAAGACGAACAATAAATACTTGAGGCTTATTTTGAAAAGTATATAAAAGTATTTTTGCATAAATACCCCTCAAGTTTTATAAATTACCCTAAGGACCCTGGCAATTAGAAGACCTCGATTCACATTCCTGATTGTCTGACTTGAGTTTGAGTCTGATTAATCTGACTTGAATATGATTCAAGTCAATCTATAATCTACAATATTCCAATTCAAAATGAACACATGAATTCATGAATACAATTATCAATTTATGCAACTTGACTGAACCGTACCATGGATATAGATCCCTTTTACATGATTCTCAGTATTCCATTTACATGACTCTACGGTTATAAACGTTTCCTGATATCATGGTTTCGGTCAGTCGGTCAATCACTCATACAATCAATACAATTTTATAAGATAACAATACAAACAAGACATCGCGGGGTTTAAAGGGTAGATTGGTATGGAAGGTGTTAAAGGTGGCACGAGGTGGTCAGATTTAATACACCTAACATTAATCCAGTTGCTGTTGTACCGTGGAATAAACGGTTCCTTGTACTATACGTGCCTCTAGTCTCTGGCATATAGAGACTCCCCTCGTATACACTGGCATCTTCTGTACTAAGCTACAAACAACAGCGTTAATACGACATTATTACAGGATAATATAACTTTAAAATATATCTTCTTATTCTGTCTTTTTTTCTACTTTGCTCTTACCTTTGGGACTTACCGAGCGACCTGTTCGCTAACGACATTCTGTTTCTTTCTTCTTTGAATGTTGTCGGGTGATTCGGACCCGGCAGAGATCGAGCCATCTGCAGAAGACTTGGAGCAGTTTGACAAAGATCCCGCACTTTAGTTTCATTGTACACTTTTCCTCTCTGTACTTTTCATTTCCTGTTATGCCACTGTTTAGGCATCTTTTATTTCAGTTGTATTTCCTTTCATGCATTGTACAAAGAATGTTAATAAATAAAAGTTGTTCTTTTTATTTCTTGTCTCTTGTGTATTTATTTTATATTGCTTAGATACGCTTAGCGTATGTACTTCTGAGTATATACGTAGCGGACCGGTCGCGTCCCCTTCGCCGTACACTGGGAAGCGGGGCGTGACAGGTTTTGTTGGTGGCCCATGCAGGTCAGAGCTGTATGAAACCCTATCATGCAGTTCTGTTCTGCGTGAACAACGTAAGCAATATAACACAAGAACCAGCAACTAAAACATTCTTTACAATTCAGGTTCCTTAAATCTTGCAATTTCATATTCCTTGAATCTTATCATTTCATATACTTGAATCTGTCCTAACACAAATTTTTCTTCAGGGTTATGGATTCCCCAAACAACACCAGCACCAACGTCAACAACACACCTCCAGCACTACCTCTTGTTGGAGATAGCGCCCTCAAAGTCAATTATTGGATCGCAGGTACGTGATTGCAATGATTGAGGCAGGAACTATACCGATATGACAATCTTGCTCGAGATGATAGTATGCTATCTGGTTTGTCTTTATCATCGTATACATGCTTTAGTTCGCTATTGCATGATGATAGAGCCCATAGGATTCTTGCTTGACTACCAGCAGTATGATGGCGATCATATACGTGGGAGCTGGGGTCTGTAAGCACATCCTTAAAGTGTCCCTAGTCATGGGAGTTTCGAGACAGGGCATCGATACTCCAGAGTAGACTAGTGTATACAGTCGAGACCCCGACGAGGGGCGGTGGCCGGTCTCACAAGCCACTGGTGTCAGTTGGATCACCTAAGATGTATACAGGTGCTCATTGGGTTATGAGTACACCGGACAGGACTCGCCGGGAACATGTTAGTTGGTATTATACATATCGTCAGATAGCAGTTCCCTGGTGACATGTGTACAGGTTAGTTCATCGACCTGAGATCGTCATTTGTCTCATGTGAGTTCCCACTGTGCTTAGATTACTACCTACCACGCTCAAAGGAGTTGTGCAAACAGGTTTTAGTTGGGTACAGTCCCGAGCCACATTGGAGGCAAGTGAGCGGATCGGCAGGGGATTCGTCTCTCCCAGTATTGGGGGTGAGATCGCACGGTGTCTAGGAAAGCCATTACACAAAGCCCTCGGCCGAGGCAGGAGATTTACTGGTAGGTATTCCAGTAGTATCTCAGGGTGTTCTGGGCTACTCTCTGACACGACTTATACTGCTATTAGGGGTCTGACGTTACTAGCCCCCTAGGCAGATATGCGATACTCATAGACGAACGGACCGAACTGTATGTATATTGTCACTGTTAGGCTCAGTAGGGTTTAGAGATGAGTTCGCTCGTCGGCTTCCCTTCCAATCAATATATAGGCAACCGTTACGTAAAGCCAGTACCTCTGACGTGCTAGTGGTTATACCCAGTGCCAGTGTGTTGATGAGTCATTAGAGTCCCCCACAGACACTTTCCCAAGTTCGGACGAAACGTTGTAGAGGCCGTACGGTTTTATGGCAGGGTTCGGAAAATGCACGTGCGTTTTCGCACGTGTCATTTTTCGGGCAGATAATACTGGTAGGCTTTGGTTTAAGCCGGAACCCAGTATTATACTATGTAGATATAATATCTTTGTCTCAGTTGCATTTGTATTCGGTCGTAATACAAATGCGGGTATGTTTATACTGATACGGGGTTATCCTGAAATTCGTTTCAGGATCACTTTTGGAATTTGCCAGTTTTCAGTTTTCTATCAGCCGTATTTAACAGTCGGTTAAATGCGGATTTATCTTTTCTTGATGAGGTGAGTCAGTGTTCTAGAAGGTTCTAGAGAGGGTGACAAGGCTTGTGAGTCATTAGGTCATTAATGGTGCATTTAATGACAAGGTGACTAGGTTAATTGTGATTGGTTTGCATTGATTGTGTTCATACTAGGTGTTGTATGACTCATTCTTTGTATTAATGTTATGATAAGCTTCATATCCTTATGGTCACCCCCTCCTCTCTCCTACACTCGCCTCCCTCTTTCTATAAAGTGGTCGGCCACCCTTTGGTGGAGAATATGGTTGCTAGAAAAAGATTGATATGGTTTTAAACTCATGGAAATTAGATAAGCCTCATTTCTCATTTCACCCGATTCCAAAAGGCAACTTCATTAACCGTTCGTCCATAGCCTTGGACGTAACAAGACAAAGTGTTCTACTCATTCTCTACTTCATCTTGGTCGTCTCTTTTAGCAAACTTGACGATCGAGTTGCCTCGGTTCAGAGGCGGGAGCCCGTTTAAAGATCCGTCGACGTGGTACCACCTGGACGACGAGACCGGAGATTCAGGAGATCGGAGCAGCCGCAACAAGCGTGGGATGATGGTTGAAGACCGAAGGACTCAGATCGTTCGGTATAACTCTTCTACCCACTTTGTAGTTTGTTAGTTGAGCTTTAATGGCAGATCCGGGTTATAGTACGCGATAGCGCCAGTTGTAAAAAGTTTTTGTTCTGCATTTGGCGTCTGTTAGACGGCCGGGGCGCTACCGTGGACTTACAGTGGTATCAGAGCCTCACCATTAAGCTATACTAACTTGTGCTAACGCGTTTAAAATATCGATCAAACGGATTTTCAAAAATCGCAATTTTTCATGTTCTGAGTTTCTGTCGATTTTAAACTGTGTCTAAAAATAATTTTACATATCACAGAAAGCAGGGCAGGGTTTTCTAAGCAAACTGCAAAAAGATGGTCATGTGATCCTACAGTTCCACCGCGGATCCGCGGTCAAACCTAGGGTTTGACCGCGCATCCGCGGCAAGATTATAGGAACAGTGATCCAACTTTTTTCAGCAGCTTATCCACTGGAAATTGTGGCTTTTGGTAATATTTCTTTTGGGCCCAGATTTTGTCACTGTACAGCAGATGTACGTGGGGCCCACTTCGGGAAATTTGGTCGATCGAAATTTTAAATTTGTTAATATGCAGTATTTACATTATATCTCCGACCGGGAATGTCATTTGATCGCTAAACCGCATCTGATTGCTATAGTTCTTTTAGACGGGTTTGCGAACGTGACATTCGCGTTGATGTTCTGTGTTGTGCTGTGATGTTGCGGATATGTCGTGGTGGATAGCAGGGTGCAATGATAGTGCAGTTTGGATTTATTTGTACATTTGATATTGCGGGGCGAGCGTCCAACATGTGGACTTCCGTCACTGCCTGTTTGTATAATATTCTTTTGGGGCACGACCGGGTCGAGGTCGATGTACCCATTGTACATATTTTTATTTCTGTACTAGGTTTATCCCGCGAAGGAGTGCACGGATAGCCGGGTTCTGGAGGGCAACGGGTCCGTATCTCATGGCTTTGAGAGGCAAAGGGACCTCACTCTAGAATTGGCAGACTATTCGCCACACTCGTAGGGGGTACAGGTTGACCCAAGGAGGGGTGCTCAATTTACCGGATTCCGTGAAGTGCCGGGTGTTCCATTCACTATGCTGTGGGGGACTACCTCGCTTCAGGTTTTGGCGGGTAACTTGCCGCACCCGTAGGGGTCTAGGTTTCATTGCACAGGCTATCCACATGACCAGGGGAACGTCGGGTTTCAGTAGTGGCTCTGTGAAACCCGGGGATCCCAGATTATCTGTATTGTTCTGTGATGCTTATTACTTTTCTGTAATGTTGCATATTATCACGCCTGGAGCGATTATTGTATATTGGTATATATACTATTAGATGTTGTATATGTTTTACACCCGCGCTAGTCCAGCCCCCGCTCTGTCGTTAGTTAAGTAACCTAACGGGTGATGACGGGACCCAGTGGCGAATGCAGATGGCATATACGTACATTTTATTTTCGTTCTTTTCTGGTGTGATTGATTGATGGGACTGCATTGATTCTTATCAATGCAAGGATAAAACAAACCTATATTTGATGTTGTTGGAACAAATTTTAAAAGTGTTATTACAAAAACGTTTCTTTTTGTTTTGCATAGCGATATTCAGTTAGAATATCCTGCACCTCATTCGACGAAGCAAGGGCCGAGATCCCTTCACCGGGAGTGACCCCTTGGGCAGAAGTTTACGTCAGGGTAATAACTTCAATATAGTCGATTACAAGTTGCTTTGCATAGCGGTATTCAGTTAGAATATCCAGCACCTCATTCCATGAGGAAAGAGCCGAGATCCCTTCACCGGGAGTGACCTCTTTAGCAAAAGGTTTTCGACACTATATTTTTATAAAAAGCTATCAGTTTCCTTCAACGAGATCAAGTTCATTACGTTAAAGGTTTTTCGCCAAAAACCAGTCGTAGCCCTCTGTCATTTCTTATGGATGGTCAGTAGTATTCAAGCTATGTATTTTGACCAACGCCAAGGCATAGTGTTTGGTAGCTGCTGGGTATTCATCTGTTGCATAGATAGATGAGTTGGTTTGGGACAGTCGTTCTGCCATTTTGGCCAATGTCAAGGGCATATGCGGTGGGTTCAAATTGACCTGGATAGTGACGGGTAGAACTTGGCATGTGACTTATGATATTTTGACCAACGCCAAGTGTAAGTCCACGTTGCCCACCCCGGTACTTGCGGGGAGGCGGAAAACGGAATAAAAATCGGATTTTTATGAGCTTAGGCAACATGGACTAGACATTAAAGGATCTTTGCTAAACAAAAACTTGCTAAAGCTAACTAGAAACTAGCTAAGTGCTAGAAAGGTTATACCTTTGGTCTTTATGTCCTTCTCTCCTTGCTCCTTGGAGTAGTGGAAGGAGGTCACCTTGTTGTCTTCTCCCGTCAAAGAAAGATCCACCCGAAAGCCTCAACCTTTGGCTTCAACTCCAAGCTAGAAGTAACTAGGGTTCAAGAAGTGCTAGTCCTTCAACCCTAGATGAGAGTAAAGATGATCAAGAGAGGGTTTTTCTCAAGCTCAAGTGTTTCTCAACACATGAGAGGGGAGAGCTTGAGGGAGAGGAAGAACAAGAGAGAGAAATGAAATGATAGAATGAGAATAGAATCAACCATTCTCACAAATATATGGGTATTATTTTAATTAGATAATTAGTAAGATAATTGTCATGGTTAATCATGATGTGACCATTATCATTTCAATTTGCAAGGATCAAAAAGCATCTTCCAAAAGAAATGATGATGGTCAAAGTGTCAACCTAGGTCAACAAGTCAAGGAAGTCAAATGGTCAACAACCATAACCATGCACAATTATTTAAACTAATTATCAATTAACTATAATACACACATAAGCATTAGGGTTAATAAAATGACAATAGCCATTAACCCTAATCAAGGTCCTCTCCCTCTGTCTCAAACAACTGTGCATACACACCCGCATTCGTGATCCGAGGAACACGAATACAATGAGAAAAACCAATCCCAAAACATATACTAGGATCCGGCTTAAACCAAAGCCCGCTAGTATAAACTGTCCGGACAGCAAACGTGCACAAGTGCGCGAATTTGAACGAACCCTGTCGCAAAACCATGCGACCTCTACTCATTTTGCCTAAAGGCGAATAGCTCTCTGTGTGGGACTCTAAAGACTCGACACTACGCTGGCAGAGGGTTTAACCACAGACCGCAAGCGGCACTAGCTGTACGTAATGGTCCCCAGGTAGATGTCGATAAGAAGACTGACGAGGTGAACCCCATCTGAACTCCTACTGAGTCTGTATGTGACAATCTCCGTACAGTCCGGTCTGTTCGTCTGATACATCGCATGGCGGGCCTAGGGGGGCGGTGAACGTCAGTCCCCTAATAGCGGTACAAGTCGTGTCGGAGTGTAGCCCAGAACACCCTGAGATAACACTGGAAACCCACCAGTATATCTCGCTTGCCCTGGCCAGGGACTACTCGTGTAATGGCTCTCCTGGACACAGCGCGATGTCAACCCCCAATACCGGGAGAGACGAATCCTGTCTAACCGTCACTGCCTCCAAGTGCTTCGGGACTGCACCTAAAAACTACCTGTTTGCACGACTCCTTTGAGCCGTGGTAGGGTAGTAATCAAAGTGCAGTGGGAACACACTCGAGGCGAAGTGACAGTGTCAAGTCAACGGACTAAGCTGTACTCATGTCACCTGGGAACTGATAACTGACGATAGGTATACTACCAACCAACAGTTCCCGACGAGTCCTGTCCAGTGTACTCGTAACCCAACGAGCACCCGCATACTATCTCAAGTACGACGTACTGGCGGCTGTGGGACAGACCGTCTCCCACACTGGGATGAGAAGCGCATACGCTAGTCTACTCCGGAGTATCGATGCCCTGTCTCGATAGTCCATCGACCAGGGACCTGTATAAGGATGTGCTTATAGATTACCCAGCTCCCACGAGTGCGAGCGCCATCACAACGCTGGTAATCAAGCAAAGATCCTGAGGGCTCTACTAATATGTATATCAGCAATATGCTAAAAGAAACACATGCACATATTAAAGCAGAGACAAACCAAGTAGCATACTACCATTTCGAGCAAGATTGTATATACAACTGTGAATATCCCAAGCTTCCATCAAGTAATATACAAACCAGTATGATACAGTAATGGCCTCTAGGGCATATACACTAACAATCTCCCACTTGCACTGAGGCCATGTACTGGCGTATCGAAGACCTATCATCTCGATCAACCGCTCGAACTGAGTCTGGGGCAAGGCCTTGGTGAATGGATCTGCTGTGTTATTTTCTGATGCAACCCTCCGGACCTCGATCTCCTGGCGATCCACGATCTCCCTGATCAGGTGATACCGCCTTAAGATGTGTCTGGATTTCTGATGGGACCTGGGTTCCTTCGCTAAAGCTATAGCCCCGTTGTTGTCGCAATACAGAGGTATTGGGTCAACAATGGACGGAACCACCTGAAGTTCTCTCAAGAACTTTCTCATCCAGACAGCTTCTTTTGCGGCATCAAATGCAGCGATGTATTCCGCTTCCATAGTCGAGTCAGCAACGGTTTCCTGTTTGGAGCTCTTCCAACACACCGCACCTCCATTGAGGGTAAAGACAAAACCCGACATAGACTTGGAATCATCCTTGTCACTCTGGAAGCTGGAGTCAGCAAAGGCCTCAATCTGCAGGTCTTTTCCGCCATACATCAAGAACATCTCCTTAGTCCTTCTCAGGTACTTGAGAATGTTCTTTACTGCTATCCAATGTTTCTCCCCAGGGTTTGACTGATACCTGCTTACCACACTCAGTGCATAAGCCACATCCGGTCTGGTACACAACATCGCATACATTATAGAGCCTACCGCAAAAGCGTAGGGTATAATATACATGCGATCCCTCTCCAAATCAGTCTTGGGAGACATCTCTTTAGAGAGGGTGATCCCGTGACAAGCCGGTAGATTACCGCGCTTGGAATCTTCCATACTGAATCTCTTCAGTATGGTGTCGATGTACCTGGACTGCGAAAGTCCTAATATCCTCTTGGATCTGTCACGGTAGATCCGGATACCCAGAATGTATGAGGCATCACCCAGGTCTTTCATGGAGAACCTGTGTGACAAGAACCCTTTGACAGATTGTAGCATAGGAATGTCATTTCCTATTAAGAGAATGTTATCCACGTATAAAACGAGGAATACTACAGTTCTCGCTACAAATCTACAATAGATGCATGGTTCATCTGGATTTTTGATAAAGCCAAATTCCTTGACCGTCTCATCAAAACAGATGTTCCAACTCCGCGATGCCTGCTTTAGTCCATAAATGGACTTAAGCAACTTGCACACCTTTCCGCTGCTCCCACTCTGAATGAAACCCTCTGGATGATCCATATAGACACACTCTTCTAAATGACCATTTAGAAAAGTTGTCTTTACGTCCATCTGCCAAATCTCATAATCGTGGAAGGCAGCAATGGCAAGAAGGATCAGAATGGATTTCAGCATAGCTACTGGAGAAAAGGTTTCGTCATAGTCCAAACCAGGTCGCTGACGAAAACCCTTTGCTACCAGTCTAGCTTTATAGGTTTCAACCTGTCCATCTACACCAATCTTCCTTTTGAAGATCCACTTGCATCCTACGGGTTTTACCCCGTCTGGAGCAATGTCCAACGTCCATACTTTGTTGGTGTACATGGACTCCATCTCGGTCCGCATTGCATCCAGCCATTTTACCGAGTCGACGCTCTGAATGGCTTGCTGGAAGCTAGTAGGCTCATCACAGTCTATGATGCAATCCTCTCTATCCCCGTCAATGAGAAAACCGTAGTATCTCCCGGGCGGATGAGACTGCCTACTACTCCTGCGGAGTGGCGTGGGAAAGTCCTGATCTTTCGAACCCTCTGGTTCTACTAAGCTTTCAGTAATAGCTTGTGGTTCTGGAATTTCTTCCAGTTCTATTGCGCTCCCACTTAATTCTTTTTCTATGAACTGGTGTTCTAGAAATTGGGCATTACGAGAAACAAGTACTTTTTGTTCCTCTGCGTAATAGAAAAGATTCCCCCTGGAGTTCTTTGGGTATCCCACAAACTTGCACAGTACTGAGCGCGCCTCGAGCTTGTCCGTATGCTGCTTTTTGACATAAGCTGGACATCCCCAAATCTTCAGGTATTGAAGATAGTGTTTCTTCCCACTCCATAACTCATATGGTGTGGTAGACACAGTCTTAGTGGGAACACGGTTCAAAAGGTATGCAGC
This sequence comes from Agapanthus africanus, assembly GCA_030015575.1. Taxonomy (NCBI): domain Eukaryota; kingdom Viridiplantae; phylum Streptophyta; class Magnoliopsida; order Asparagales; family Amaryllidaceae; genus Agapanthus; species Agapanthus africanus. Next base: position 503,480,840 of record CM057342.1, on the reverse strand, counting down.
TGTTTCTAGCGCATATCCCCAGAACGATCGCGGCAACTCAGCGTTACTCATCATGGACCGTACCATATCCAATAGGGTTCGGTTCCGTCTCTCCGATACACCATTATGTTGCGGAGTGTATGGAGGAGTAAGCTGAGAGAGAATTCCATTCTCTTTTAAGTAACCCAGGAACTCGGCACTTAAGTATTCACCACCTCGATCAGATCTCAGTGCCTTGATACTTTTGCCTGTTTGTTTTTCTACTTCATTCTTATATTCCTGGAACTTATCAAAAGCCTCGGATTTATGCTTCATTAAGAAGACATGTCCGAACCTTGAGAAATCATCCGTAAAAGTAATGAAGTAAGAATAACCGCTTCGCGCATGTGTAGACATTGGACCGCACACGTCGCTGTGTACGAGTCCCAAGAGCTCGCTCGCTCTTACTCCGTGTCCAGTGAACGGAGTCTTTGTCATCTTTCCCTTGAGACAGGATTGACAAGTGGCATACGATTGATATTCGAACGGATCCAAATATCCTTCTGCATGTAACTTAGTCAACCTTCTCTCATTGATGTGACCCAGTCTACAATGCCATAAGAAAGTTTTATTTATTTCTGGAGACTTTCTTTTGTGTGTATTCTGGACATTGAAAATCTGTGGTTGGTTTAATACGTATATACCGTTTTACAATGTACCTGACCCAATCAAAACTTGATTAAGGTGAATGTTCACTACATTACTTACAAATGCAAATTCATAACCTTCTTTAGATAATAAAGATACAGAAATGATATTACAGGTTGCATTTGGTACATAATAACAACTACGCAAAACCAAAAAATGTCCATCCGACAATCCCAGGTGATAGTCCCCCACGGCCTCAGCATCCATGCTAGCACCGTTCGCAACTTTGAGGGTCATGTCACCTGCCTTCAAAACTCTACGCTTTCTCAACGCCTGCAAAGAATTACAGATATGAGATCCTGATCCGGTATCCAATACCCAGGATGTAGAGTTTATTGATAGACAGTTTTCAATAACATACACACCTGAAGCTGAAGCTGCAACTCGCTTCAAATCCTGTGTTCTGGCCTTCCAAGCCTTGCAATCATGTTTCTAGTGACCACTTTTGTGACAAGAGAAGCATTCTTCCTTCCCCACTAGCTTCCCCGCTATCTTTGTTGCTTTTCCTTTTCCCTTCGTATCCACTTTACTGACACCGCCTCTTGGTTTGGCGGGGGCTTTCTTCTTCTTGCCCTTGGCTTTCGCCCTGGACCTAGAAGAGGAAGATCCTCCTACAAACAAAGTGGATGTCTCCCTACCCTTCTGTAGGGTGCCCTCAGCAGTCCTCAACATGTTCAGAAGTTCGGAAAGTTCAACCTCCTTTCCTTGCATGTTGAAGTTAAGAATGAACTGGGCGTAAGTGGAAGGAAGGACTGGAGAATTAAATCAGTATAGAGTTCATTCTCCAACGTGGTCCCAAGGTCCGCGAGCTCCTCAATGTAGCCAATCATCTTAAGCACGTGTTCCGCTACCGATGATCCGACGGTCAACCTTGCCGAAAAAAGCTTCTTCGACACTTCGTATCTTGCAATACGAGACCGCTCTCCATACAGTTCTTTTGTATGGAGAAATATGGACTCTAGGTCCATATTCTCGTGCCTCCTCTGATGTTCGTTGTCCATCGAGGCTAGTACGAGGCATCTGGCCCTCGCGCAATCTATCTCCCATGTCTTACGAATTTCTACATCCGCGACGCTGGAGGTGGGACCTGGGACAGGGGGAGCTTTGGTGGTAAGTATATACCCCAACTTGTCATAAGTGATTGCCATCTTGACATTCCTGAGCCAATCTTTGTAGTTCGGCCCTGTCAGTATGTTTTTATCTAGTAATAACTTAAGTCCGGTCATGATGAATGGTCGCTGCAATTAGGAGAGAGAAAAGAAACACTTTAGCATGATGCTCTTGCAAGTTTAGAGTGGTTTTTAGTTTGTCTAAACTGGATGGCTCCCACTGTCTCTCGAATCCCTTCTCAAACCGTAAAGAAAGGATTAGTCAGGATCACTCTCACCGTACAATACTTGCTTAACCGTTCAGCCAGGCCAGTGTCGGTACTTCGAGGGAGGTTTTCCAACGCTTTCGCGAAGTTACTTAATTAAGTAACCTCTTTTCCCTGTGGGCGTAGCCCCGCTAACACCTTTCTAGACACCTACTAAGTTTATAGCATTGATCGTTAAGTGAGAGTTTTCCCGAGGAGTAGCATATACTCACAGTAGGATCGGGATCCAAATATCATCGCGTGATAAAACCGAAGGAATCCTACCAGAATCATCACACTCCAAATGGTATGCAGCGCTAGCAAGTTTCAGTACTTATGAAACTCCCGATGTGGATTTTTGCCCCATGCTCTTATGACCTTGGCGTGAGGTCAAAATGTCATAAGTCACATGTCAAGTTCTTCCCATCATTATCCTGGTTAATTTGAACCCACCCGTACCTACCCTTGACGTAGGCCAAAACGGCAGTACGACTGTCTCAAACCAACGCATTCTATCTATGCAACAGATAAATATCCGGCAGCTACCAATCACTATGCCTTGACGTGAGGTCAAAATATATAGCTTGAATACTACCGAATATTTAACCGAAATGATGGAGGGCTACGGATGGTTTTGGCGAAACCGTGAACGTAGTGAACTTGATATAATCGATGGAACGAGATAGCTTTTAAAAGGAGTGGTTCAAGCTCCGCGTTTAAAAGTTTAATTTTGAAAAGAACCGAGTGGTTTTCAAAGTGTTCCAATCGACTTTTACTTGGTTTATTTTCTTGCATTAGTTCTTTTAATGCGTCCCATCATTTAATCCTACCATTGCAGAAAACAACCAAAATATGACGTACGCTTATGCCATTCGCATTAGCCACGGGGCCCCGTCATCACCCGTTAGGTTACTTAACTAACGACAGAGCGGGGGCTGGGCTAGCGCGGCTGTAAAACATAAGCAACGCCTAAATAGTTATCATATATAAATATATAGCAATGATAGACATTACAGATCACAGATGAATACATTGGATATACTAGGAATCCGCAATCCGTTCGAGCCTGCAACAAAAAGCGGATTACACTGTCGCGGTGAATAGCCAAATACCCCACCCAAGACCCCTACGGGTGCGGCAAACTACCCGCCAAGTACCCGAAGCGAAGCAACCTCCCTCAACACCGTGAGTAGGCCACTCGGCACTTCGAGATACCCGGTAGTTTGTGCACCCCCTCCATGGGTCTATCCTAGGAGCAAAACAGTAAAAAGAATTATACAATGACGGCTACAACCCCGACCCGGTTGTGCGGCCATACAAATAATAACATTACATCAATTTACATATTTACAATGAATGAAAGAAAAGCAACACTCATCTCACATCCACCCCGGCTATTCACCCGCGACAATCCAACCCATTCATATACACATACCAATATCAAACACAGATCACAGATATGTATAACCCCGACTAATCGACATATAGCGATTAGCCGACGTTCAATACATACAAACATCACAGATATAACCGTCATAGTCAAAGTGTAGTGAAGTTCGGAAAAAAAAATACGGATTTATAGGCCCCCAAAAATAAATTTCTATTCTGGAAAATCTGGGCACATATAAACCATCTTAAAAATCCTAAAACCAAGCCATAAGAAAACTGCACCAAACTCGACTCAGTGAAGAGTCCAAACGGTGGCGGTTCCGCGGCAATAGCTTGCTATTGCCGCGGAAACGCGGCGGTTTAGACGAATCACTGGACCGGGTTTGGTGGTGTTCTTTAAAAAACCCTGAGACGATTTTAGGTGTATAACAAATTTTGTTTTGACCAGAAAAAATTTTAACAGAAACTAGGGTTTTTGAAAACTCGGTTTTTGGATTTTTCGGTTTCGAACTTCGTTACACTTCACTACCTAGCTAGTTTATGTTTAGTTAGGCTCTGATACCACTGTAAGTCCACGTTGCCCACCCCGGTACTTGCGGGAAGGCGGAAAACGGAATAAAAATCGGATTTTTATGAGCTTAGGCAACATGGACTAGACATTAAAGGATCTTTGCTAAACAAAAACTTGCTAAAGCTAACTAGAAACTAGCTAAGTGCTAGAAAGGTTATACCTTTGGTCTTTATGTCCTTCTCTCCTTGCTCCTTGGAGTAGTGGAAGGAGGTCACCTTGTTGTCTTCTCCCGTCAAAGAAAGATCCACCCGAAAGCCTCAACCTTTGGCTTCAACTCCAAGCTAGAAGTAACTAGGGTTCAAGAAGTGCTAGTCCTTCAACCCTAGATGAGAGTAAAGATGATCAAGAGAGGGTTTTTCTCAAGCTCAAGTGTTTCTCAACACATGAGAGGGGAGAGCTTGAGGGAGAGGAAGAACAAGAGAGAGAAATGAAATGATAGAATGAGAATAGAATCAACCATTCTCACAAATATATGGGTATTATTTTAATTAGATAATTAGTAAGATAATTGTCATGGTTAATCATGATGTGACCATTATCATTTCAATTTGCAAGGATCAAAAAGCATCTTCCAAAAGAAATGATGATGGTCAAAATGTCAACCTAGGTCAACAAGTCAAGGAAGTCAAATGGTCAACAACCATAACCATGCACAATTATTTAAACTAATTATCAATTAACTATAATACACACATAAGCATTAGGGTTAATAAAATGACAATAGCCATTAACCCTAATCAAGGTCCTCTCCCTCTGTCTCAAACAACTGTGCATACACACCCGCATTCGTGATCCGAGGAACACGAATACAATGAGAAAAACCAATCCCAAAATATATACTAGGATCCGGCTTAAACCAAAGCCCGCTAGTATAAACTGTCCGGACAGCAAACGTGCACAAGTGCGTGAATGTGAATGAACCCTGTCGCAAAACCATGCGACCTCTACTCATTTTGCCTAAAGGCGAATAGCTCTCTGTGTGGGACTCTAAAGACTCGACACTACGCTGGCAGTGGGTTTAACCACAGACCGCAAGCGGCACTAACTGTACGTAACGGTCCCCAGGTAGATGTCGATAAGAAGACTGACGAGGTGAACCCCATCTGAACTCCTACTGAGCCTGTATGTGACAATCTCCGTACAGTCCGGTCTGTTCGTCTGATACATCGCATGGCGGGCCTAGGGGGCGGTGAACGTCAGTCCCCTAATAGTGGTACAAGTCGTGTCGGAGTGTAGCCCAGAACACCCTGAGATAACACTGGAAACCCACCAGTATATCTCGCTTGCCTTGGCCAGGGACTACTCGTGTAATGGCTCTCCTGGACACAGCGCGATGTCAACCCCCAATACCGGGAAAGACGAATCCTGTCTAACCGTCACTGCCTCCAAGTGCTTCGGGACTGCACCCAAAAACTACATGTTTGCACGACTCCTTTGAGCCGTGGTAGGGTAGTAATCAAAGTGCAGTGGGAACACACTCGAGGCGAAGTGACAGTGTCAAGTCAACGGACTAAGCTGTACTCATGTCACCTGGGAACTGATAACTGACGATAGGTATACTACCAACCAACAGTTCCCGACGAGTCCTGTCCAGTGTACTCGTAACCTAACGAGCACCCGCATACTATCTCAAGTACGACGTACTGACGGCTGTGGGACAGACCGTCTCCCACACTGGGATGAGAAGCGCATACGCTAGTCTACTCCGGAGTATCGATGCCCTGTCTCGATAGTCCATCGACCAGGGACCTGTATAAGGATGTGCTTATAGATTACCCAGCTCCCACGAGTGCGAGCACCATCACAACGCTGGTAATCAAGCAAAGATCCTAAGGGCTCTACTAATATGTATATCAGCAATATGCTAAAAGAAACACATGCACATATTAAAGCAGAGACAAACCAAGTAGCATACTACCATTTCGAGCAAGATTGTACATACAACTGTGAATATCCCAATCTTCCATCAAGTAATATACAAACCAGTATGATACAGTAATGGCCTCTAGGGCATATACACTAACACCAAGGTCATAAGAGCATGGGGCAAAAATCACATCGGGAGTTTCAAACATACAGGAAACTTGCCAGTCATGCGCATACCTTCTGGAGTGTGATAACTTGAGTGGCTTCCATCAAGTTATCATGCGATGATAGTTGGATCCCGATTCTCACTGATGAGTTGGTTTACTCTTCGGGTGATCCCGACTAATTCTTCTTTCAGGTTTGGAGGAGAATTTGAGATTACAGTGGGAGGTTTTCTGATTAAATAAATTGATAACCATTCTAACCTAGGTTAGAGTGCACGCAGAGTGTTTCTTTTCTCTCTCTCTTTGGCAGTGACCTTTGACCGACCCTAGACTATGACTCAGTGACCAAGTTGACCGAACCTTCTTAATATACTGACTTTTGGATTGTCCGAGTTGCATAAGTCATTGCCGCTCCTTCTTTTACCCTTTGCATTTCTCAGAACACCCCGTATTACTACGGACATCCACTTCCATTGGATAGATCCATCGTATGGTTATATACGAACTCGAAGGGACTTCTTCGAGGATGGATCCAGGTTCAGGAGAAATAGAATTAGTTTATTCAGTTGTCTTTTATTATCACCTTCTCTCAGGTTGCGGGGGCTCCTTAGTTTAGGAGAGTACACCTATTACGCTTATTGGATAGTCTTATTCCAAACCATAGGCAGATGCCGAAAGGTAGGGAATGAAGAAAACCAATTAGCCTAAGTAGGGTGTGCAGAAGGTAATATGTAAAGACAAAATAAAAGGATTAGAAAGAGGGCAAAGTAAATTGCGACTGTTATCATTCACGACCAAACCGCGTACTTCATCGCCACTCCTATTTTCACCTTTGCTTTTTTCCCCAGTTTGGGAGAAATAGAATAAGGTATTATTCAGTTGTCTTTTATCATCACCTTCTCTCAAGTTGCAAGTATTCCTAGGATTAGGAGAGTACACCTATTATGCTTACTGGATAGTCTTCTTCCAAACCATAGGCTGGTGCCGAACGGTAGGTAAGGAAGAAAACCATTTAGCCTAAACGAAGGTGTGCAGAAGGTAACGACTAAAGACAAATAAAGGGATTTGGAGAGATGGCAAATGAAATATACGGTTTAAGTCATGAATTGGATTATGGAAAAGGCATTACTAGGAATACCAGGGTACCCCTATGAGACATTTTAATGTTTCAGTTTCACTGCGCATTGTTAAAAGGAAAACTGTTTTCCCGATTAGATACTTACTCCAGGGTATGTATTTACCAGGTTTCATTCTCATATCTGTATAGTTTTTACAGATGATGAGTGGGAGTAAGTTATTGGGAATTAGGTGATCATCCTCATTATATCGGAATTCGTTGTAATTGGTAATATTTGAGGAAATCAGCTGGGTACAGTTTTCAACCTACGATGCACAGGTTTTGAGTTATTCAATCTCAGCGGACTTATACACAGTATTGTATGTTGTCCGGTGTCCGTCAGGACAAAGGGGTTGGTCCTCGTACTATGTTCTGTTTACTTATGACTTCTCTAGTTTTTGGACAAGTGTTTCGTAGAAATACAATGTCTAAGTTTTGAGAAGTTGTGGGTATAAGAATAAAGTAGAGAACCAGGTATCACAAGTATCGGGATTCTTCAAAGAGATCGAAGATGTAGATTCTTGTGATAGGTATTCAGTTGATAGTAATGGTTTTGAGAAACTCGTTTCTCTTTCAGGTTACTCATAATTGGATGGACTCCTAAGTTGAGTAATGCTGATTAGCCTCTCTCCATTAAGTTGATATGCACTGGAGACAGCTGCATGATTAGAATCTGGTTCCAATTGAATTAGTGCCTCTGTTTCTATATTGGATATAGATTGGTTCATATCTTAACGATTTTAAGGTACGGGGAGTTGTCCAACTTATGCTTAAAACCAGATACTGGATAACTCAAGGCACGTTTCTGTAATGGCAGTTTGTAGGTTGACCCTGGCTTCAACAAGGGTTGACTTTTCTACCATCTGGAAGATCAATAGTGATATTGTTCTTGACTCGCCACAGTTTTAGTAAAAATGGATTTTTTCAGAAAACAGTAGTGGGAGTATGGTAGAACTGGAAGTGATTCCAGAACCGCAAACGATTACGAAAAATTTAATAGGACCTATATATTCAATCTGGTTTGACATTCCATTAGCCACTCCGCAGATATGGTGGGTAACCTCAGACACCCGAGAGGTACTACGGTACTCTCAAGGACGGTGACAGGGAGGTTCTTGTTTACCCAGACTTGACACTACTGTTGTTCCAGACTGTGAGACCCGGCAAGAGGATAAGTATAACGTCGTTCTAAACTAGTTTTAGAAGTGTACGTAGATATTATTCTGCCACAGGGTTATCGTAGTCAGTGGGAGCAGCAGAAGCATAGTAGGCAAGTAGCTTATGTCTATTTATAGGCTTGAGCAGATATAACGGAGATAGATCATCTAATTTTGATATGAGAGTCATGGGTTTGACTTCATCAGAATAGGGGATGGATCTGTTGAGAAGCTAGTAGGGTGTGATGTCATGATATTAGGATGACATACACAGAGTAGGAAGTAAAATTCCTATACTACAATCGGTTGTATTTTGGTCGTCACAAAGTTGTTACTCCGCAAAGGATATAGATTTAATATCAGACATTCTGGTTACTAGATCTATGGTTTTAGATCTAGATTTGGGTAGTTTCCCAATATGGGTACTTGGACAGTATTCTAATAGTATTTTAGAATAAATGACTCCTGGCATGGTGGTGTACCTGCTGATGATGGAGTCACCCTCTCTAAAGGTGTCTTACAGACTAAAGGGGAGAGGGATGTGCATGATTGACAGATCACTTGCTTAGGCAATTGAGTCAATCGTGAGATGTCAAGTACCACACCAGATGTTGTTTTTGCACTGAATTTAATAAGTTTATATTAATCCAATCCTGAAGAAACATAAGGAAGCAGTTTTAGAACATAAGTGCATGTTCTACGGATTTGATGACAGCAGCCTCCTTCGGGAGACGGTTATCATTCCAGGCTTCAAAGGTGACATGGATGTCAAAGTTATAGTTTTCCCTCTGACGAGGGACAGTATTATGGACAGGTGGTCCAAGAGGATACTGTGGAAGGTATGGTGCTGGAAACTGATTAAGTTCAGTTATCGATACAGTCTAAGAAGTTTGAATTTGGAGTTCATTTATGAACTAGGTCCCATCAGATATTCAGACATATTCTAAGACAGGTATTACTCGATTCGGGAGATGGCTTTCTCCGCGAATTTGAGATTTAGAGAGATATAGAAAGAAACTTCAGGGCGGATCCACTCACTAAGGCAATTTCTTGAACACAAGAGTTTTACAAACTAGCTTTGTAAAACTGATTAGTAGAGAAGTTGGGTGTTCGGTATCACACAGGCTGTAAGTATGCGACATCGCAATAATTGGCCTTAAGTGCAAGTGGGAGATTGTTGGAGATAGTGCCCTCAAAGTCAATTATTGGATCGCAGGTACGTGATTGCAATGATTGAGGCAGGACCTATACCGATATGACAGTCTTGCTCGAGATGATAGTATGCTATCTGGTTTGTCTTTATCATCGTATACATGCTTTAGTTCGCTATTGCATGATGATAGAGCCCATAGGATTCTTGCTTGACTACCAGCAGTATGATGGCGATCATATACGTGGGAGCTGGGGTCTGTAAGCACATCCTTAAAGTGTCCCTAGTCGTGGGAGTTTCGAGACAGGGCATCGATACTCCAGAGTAGACTAGTGTATACAGTCGAGACCCTGACGAGGGGCAGTGGCCGGTCTCACAAGCCACTGGTGTCAGTTGGATCACCTAAGATGTATACAGGTGCTCATTGGGTTATGAGTACACCGGACAGGACTCGCCGGGAACATGCTAGTTGGTATTATACATATCGTCAGATAGCAGTTCCCTGGTGACATGTTTACAAGTTAGTTCATCGACCTGAGATCGTCATTTGTCTCATGTGAGTTCCCACTATGCTTAGATTACTACCCTACCACGCTCAAAGGAGTTGTGCAAACAGGTTTTAGTTGGGCACAGTCCCGAGCCACATTGGAGGCAAGTGAGCGGATCGGCAGGGGATTCGTCTCTCCCGGTATTGGGGGTGAGATCGCGCGGTGTCTAGGAAAGCCATTACACAAAGCCCTCGGCCAAGGCAGGAGATTTACTGGTAGGTATTCCAGTAGTATCTCAGGGTGTTCTGGGCTACTCTCTGACACGACTTATACTGCTATTAGGGGTCTGACGTTACTAGCCCCCTAGGCAGATATGCGATACTCATAGACGAACGGACCGGACTGTATGTATATTGTCACTGTTAGGCTCAGTAGGGTTTAGAGATGAGTTCGCTCGTCAGCTTCCCTTCCAATCAATATATAGGCAACCGTTACGTACAGCCAGTACCTCTGACGTGCTAGTGGTTATACCCAGTGCCAGTGTGTTGATGAGTCATTAGAGTCCCCCACAGACACTTTCCCAAGTTCGGGCGAAACGTTGTAGAGGCCGTATGGTTTTATGGCAGGGTTCGGAAAATGCACGTGCGTTTTCGCACGTGTCATTTTTCGGGCAGATAATACTGGTAGGCTTTGGTTTAAGCCGGAACCCAGTATTATACTATGTAGATATAATATCTTTGTCTCAGTTGCATTTGTATTCGGTCGTAATACAAATGCGGGTATGTTTATACTGATACGGGGTTATCCTGAAATTCGTTTCAGGATCACTTTTGGAAGTTGCCAGTTTCTAGTTTTCTATCAGCCGTATTTAACAGTCGGTTAAATGCGGATTTATCTTTTCTTGATGAGGTGAGTCAGTGTTCTAGAAGGTTCTAGAGAGGGTGACAAGGCTTGTGAGTCATTAGGTCATTAATGGTGCATTTAATGACAAGGTGACTAGGTTAATTGTGATTGGTTTGCATTGATTGTGTTCATGCTAGATGATGTATGACTCATTCTTTGTATTAATGTTATGATAAGCTTCATATCCTTGTGGTCACCCCCTCCTCTCTCCTATGTTGGATATATGTATGCCCTAGAGGCCATTATGTGATAGTGGATGTATCTATACATGTATATATATTCAGTTTGCATTCTTGCTCGACATGATAGTATGCTATCTGGTTCTTCTTTATCTGACATGTTGATTTGATCATGCTTTTATTCATTCATACATGCTGATAAAGCCCTGAGGATATCGGCTTGACTACTCTGATTATGATGGAGATCATTCTAGTGGGACATCTGTAGTCTATAAGCATATCCTGGAACGTCCCTAGTCGTAGGTATATCGAGACGGGGCATTGATATACCAGAGTAGACTAGCGTATATGATACTAGACCCATACGATGGGCGATGAATGTTCCCACATTCATCGATGTTTGACATCAAGATCATATACGGGTGCTCAGTGGTGACTGGGTACACTGGACGGACTCACCGAGAACTCCTATATGGAATTATATCTATCGTCGGATAGCAGTTCTCAGGTGACACTGGTACAGGTTAGTCTGTAGACCCGAGATCGTCATAGAGCCTTGTATGTTCTCCCACTGTACTTTGATTACCACCCTACCACGGCTCTACTGAGTCGTGCAAGCAGGTGGCCGTTGGGTACAGTCCCGAGACACACGAAGGCAATGAGCGATAGGAGGGGTTTCGTCTCTCCCGATATTGGGAGTTGATGCTGTACTGTGCCCGACTGGTTATAACAGCAAGTCCCTGGCCAGGGCTGCTGAGATTTGCTGATAAGTGTTATCAGTAGTTTCTCGATCTGTTATAGACCATTCACCGGCATGACTTATTGAGTTATTGGGGTCGACGTGACCATCCATAGGCTCGATATGCAGCATATCTGACGAAGAGACCGGACTGTACGGTAGTGTTGCCGGATGGCTCGACGGGAGTTGTAACAGGTTCACTTGTTTTCTTCTAATCGCTCAATACCCGGGTGGCCGTTACGTTTAGCTGACCGCTTGCGGCTTGGGGGTGCTTGATATGATCATCACCCACTGCCGGCGTATTGACGAGTCTTAGAGTCCCACATAGGAGTTACCTAGTCCAGGCGAAAAGTTGTGGCGCGCGTATGCGATATGCGCTTGGACCCGATTAAAATGCGTGTATAGGATACCGTATATTAATCGGGCGGCTTGCTAATGGTCGGGTCATATGTGATATGACCGGATTAGTGAATCAAGTGTTGATTCATCATTAGTTTCTCACTACAAATCCTATCTTGTTTATATTGGATGTATGCATGCATGTATGCATTCATTCTTGTTCATGCACATATGGATGTGCAAGCACACATGCATACATACATCATTATCATGGTTGTTTATACAATGAGAATGGTGGATATATAAGAATTACACCATGGTTATTTTTGGATTATTATTGGATTTAAATTAAAGCAAAAGGAAATGAAAAATGGGTTAAATCATTTAAGAGTTTCTACACTCTTCTAAACTCTACCATGCTCACCTAACTTTTAACCCATGGTTTATTTTCTTATTATGCTTTTAACTTAAATCAAATGATATCTTTAAATCTAACCATAGTTGGTTATGAGAAAGAAAAATATATATAGTTATTTTTCTTTTCTCTTTCAAGGATACTTCATTCTCTTCTTCAAAAAAGACCACCATCTTCATCAACCTCCATGCTTTGCTCTCTAGTTCTTATAAGAGAGTAAAATACTCATAAAAATAGGATTTTGAAGTGAGATCCATAGACACAACATCATTCTAATCAAGTTTAGCCGACTTGATTAGAGTGTTCTCTTGGTTTTTCCAAATTTGCTAGCTTGGACGGGAAACTCCGGGTGGATCGTCGTGGACGTAAGAGGACAACAAGAGGACCTTCTTCCAACACCCAAGAGCCTAAGGAGTGAAGCAAAAAGGGGAGCTACAAAGGTTGTAGCCTTCAAACCCTAATCTTTTCTAGCTTAATGTTTAATAACCCTAATTTTCTAGGATCGATCCCTTTGCATGTTAGTTTAGCACCTTAAAAATTCTAACTTTGGGTCATGTGATGCTTCAAAACACTTCATAGGGTGCTATACTAACCTTACATTGGTATCAGCGACGACCTAGAACATTAGGCGACCTTTTTACGGAGTTAAAACTCCGATCGAACCGAAATACGACTTTTAAAGGGTGCTCTCTGGAAATTTTTAAAAAACTGACTTTTTTCAGAATTAAAAATTCTCAAAAAATAGAGCAGGTAAATATAAGACAAACTGGAAAATTCGTGCCCATGAACAGTACTTTTGGCCGCGGAACCGCGGCATAAGCAAGTTTAGGCCGCGGATCCGCGGTCATATAAGGGGATCTTTGACCAATTTTTGCACAGTGTTTTTATTTACCTGCTATAGTATATTTTGAGTATGTTTAATCTGAATCTGCTGTTGAACAATTCTGGAGATGTTTTTGGACTCGTGGTTTCGATCGGAATTTTCATTTCGTTTTCTTTTCCGGGTAAACTAGAAAGTATTGAAGTGTTTGAACGAATATCATTTACTCAATATTCACGGGGTTTAAATAGTTTGGAGATACGTGCAAGTCTTTTTGCGGTGGTCCCTCTAGAAGACAACAAACCTTAACTCGATTATGTGACCGTCTCGAACTGCGCTTTGAACCCTAGGGTTTGGGGCAGTACGGCGTGCCACATGTGAGGCGTTGGCTTGACCCTTCTACGGCTAGACCGCCACTACTGTGTCACACTCCGGATCTTTTGAACCCTGCTCAAGTGTTGAGCTTTAGTGAATCTTGGGTGCTTGATTGTTCGTTCAAAAACTTTAATGCTGTCTGTTTGTCTGGAATATGATACAATATGTAGAATTCATATGGTTTAGGCATGAAATACGAAATATGTGATATTTCGCATTTATGATGTCTAAAGAGAATCTGGATTCCAAATATTGTAGTTTTACACTTTCTTTTATGTGACCGTAAGTGTAGTATGTTAGATATCGCCGGTTTCGTTGCTATACATCAACGACAATTGGGGTATGCATACTTACTTACGTTGATGATATGTGATATTATGTGTTGCTGAGATATGATGTGTAGGATTGTCGCGATCGAATAGCCGGGGGTTTTTGTGAGATGAGAGCTTTATATTTTCATTCATGTAAATTCAAATGTAATGTAATATTCTTTTATTTGGGGCACTTCCAGGTTGCGGTTGTGTCACCAGTGTTGTATATTATTTACTTTTCCGCATTAGGATGGACCCAAGGAGGGGAGCACAGGTGACCGGGTTCTGGGGTTCAGTGGGAGGCCATCTCGAGGAGTCGAGACCGGGTCTCCTAAACTCCAGGATTGGTAGGGTCACTTGCCGCTCTCGTAGGAGTCCAGGGTGTGGGCTTGGCTATTCATCGCGACTGTGGAATCCGTATTTTCTATTCTGGCTAAATACTAAATACGGACGTCCTAGGATATCCCACGTTGTATCTATGTTTCTGCTGCCTGTGTTCTGTGATATCTGAGACGAATGACATATTATATATATGATATATAGTAGACGTTGCTTATGTTTTACACCCGCGCTAGTCCCGTCCCGGTATGCCGTTAGTTAAGTAACCTAACGGTGCATAACGGAACATTGCGGCGAATGCGGATGGCATAAGCGTACGTGTTATTTTCGTTTCTTTTCTGTGATTGGCTTAAGGACTTAAATGATGGGATTACATTAATGTGATTAATGTAAAGAAAATAAACCTAAAAAGATGTTGTAGAATCGGATTTAAAAACTACTCGGCTATTTATGAAAAAGCTACATTTCAAAACTGTGGAGCTTAAGCCACTCCTTTTGAAAAACTGTTTGATTCTACAACGATATCAAGTTCAAAGCGTTAAAGATTTTCTTAAAAATCATTCGCAACCCTCCGTCATTTTAGGAAGTAGAGTACTTAGTATTCGTGCTACGTTTATTGACTTTAGTTAAGGCGTAGTGTACGGTAGCTAAGTGATGTCTTCCTACACTGCATATGATGCAGATTAATTAGGACATTCATGCGACTTTGTTGACCATAGTTAAGGGTCATATGGGTGGGTCTAATTAATCAAGAAATGACGGGTAGAACTTGACTGGTACTTATGATTTGTTGACCATAGTTAAGGTCATAAGTGCTAGGGGTAAAAATTACATCGGGAATTTCAAGTGTTGAAATTTGCAATGAGATTGCATACCTTCCATGTGATGGTTGGATCCCGATCCCACTGTGGGCAATAGTTGCTCCTAGGAGAGTTTTATAGTTTACAATTAGCTAACTCATTAGGTGTCTAGAAAGGTGTTGACGGGGCTCCGCCTCTGGGAAAACGAGGTTTACTCTAATTAGGTCCGTGCGAAAGCACGGGGAACCTCCCTCAAAGTACCGACACTGGCCTGGCTGAACGGTTAGCGAAGTTGTAGACTGTAATTAATCCTGGCTAGTTTTTCTTTTTAAGGTTTGAAAGAAAAACTTGATAAAAAGCAGTTGGAAACATCGATTAGACAAGATAATAAACCAATCTAATCTGTGCAAGAGTTTTCGCTGAGTGTATTCTTTTCTCTCTCTTAATGGCAGATACCAATGACTGGACTTAAGCTTCTACTAGATAAAAACAAACTGAATGGGACGAACTATAAAGACTGGCTGAGGAATCTGAAGATCGCCTTGACTTATGATAAAGTATCATATGTCCTCACGGCTTCAGCCCCGCCCGTCCCTGGTCCAAAATCCTCAGTTGCGGACATTGAAGTCCGCAAGACATGGGACGCTGACTGTGCCACGGCCACATGCCTCGCGCTTGCATCGATGGATAACACACATCAAAAGCAGCACGATGACATGGACATTCACGGTATATTGCTCCATACAAAGGAGTTGTATGGGGAGCAATCCCGCGTATTACGATACGAAGCATCAAAGAAATTGTTTCAGATGCGAATGGCCCCTGGCACACCAGTAGGAGACCATGTTCTAAAGATGATAGCTCTTATAGAAGAGCTTGAGGACCTTGGATGGACAATGGACAATGAACAATATATAGATATTATTCTGCAGTCCCTCCCCTCCACCTTTGCTCAGTTCATAGTGAACTTCAACATGCATGGCATGGAGAAGGACCTCCCTGAACTCCTTAATATGTTAAGGAGTGCAGAGAGCACTATGAAGTTAGCAAAAACTCCCGTTATGACTATTGGACAGTCTTCCTCTTCTCGCCCGAAAGCCAAGGCCAAGGGAAAGAAAAAGAAGAAACCCACTAATCCTAAGGGCGGAGTTAAAAAGGTGAAGGGAAAGGGAAAGTCCAAGGCTGGAGACTCGGGGAAAGACGAATGTTTTCATTGCCACAAGACAGGACATTGGAAGCGCAATTGCACGGAGTACTTAAGTCTCAAGAAGAAGCATGGTGATGCTTCTGCTTCAGGTGCGTTTGTAACTGAAAACTGTTTTTCTATAAACTCTGCTTCCTGGGTATTGGATACCGGTTCAGGTTCTCACATTTGCAATTCTATGCAGGGGCTGAGAAATAGCAAGGTTTTGAGGACAGGTGACCATACTCTCCGCGTTGGAAATGGTTCCAATGTACATACAGTCGCAGTGGGAGAGTATCACTTGGGGTTGCCATCTGGATGTATTTTGATTTTGAATCCATGTTATTTTGTACCAAGTATGCTATGTAATATAATATCCGTTTCTTTGTTGGACAATGAAGGATATAATTTTGTGTTGCAGAACAATGTTATGAACATTCACCTGAATCAAATGTTGGTTGGGTATGGTACGCTTAATAATGGAATATATGTCCTAAATCAACACACAGTTTTCAGTATACAACACACTGATAAAAGAAAACTTTCAGAATTAAATGAAGCTTTTCTTTGGCATTGTAGACTTGGTCATATTAACGAAACAAGACTAAACAAGATACATAAAGATGGATATTTAAACTCTTTTGAATATAAATCTTATGCGACTTGCCAGTCTTGTATCAAGGATAAAATGACCAAAACTCCGTTTACAGGACACGGAGAAAGAGCTACTCAGCTCCTTGGCCTCATACATAGTGATGTATGTGGGCCAATGTCTACACAGGCTAGAGGCGGTTTTTCATACTTCATTACATTCACCGACGATTTCTCAAGATTCGGTCATGTATTTTTATTAAAGCACAAGTCCGACGCTTTCGAGAAATTCATTGAATATAAACAAGAAGTAGAAAAACAAACCGGCTTGAGTATCAAGATGCTTCGATCAGATCGAGGTGGGGAGTATCTCAGTACAGAATTTGCAAACTTCCTAAAAGAGAATGGGATTTTCTCTCAGCTCACTCCTCCTTACACACCATAGCACAACAGTGTGTCAGAACGACGGAATAGGACCCTATTAGATATGGTCCGGTCCATGATGAGTGATGCTGAGTTACCAGTCTCGTTTTGGGGGCATGCATTGGAGACTGCAGCGTTTCTGCTAAACAGGGTTCCAACCAAAGCCGTGTCTACCACGCCATATGAGATATAGAATGGGAAGAGACCATCTCTTAAGAGAATTAAGATTTGGGGTTGCCCGGCCTATGTTAAAAAGCAGAATCCGGACAAACTCGAGACACGGTCAGTCATGTGTAACTTTGTGGGATATCCAAAGAATTCTTATGGATATCTGTTCTACCACAAAGAGGAACAAAAGGTGTTTGTTTCTCAGTATGCCACATTCTTGGAAAAAGAGTTTTTCACAGATAAAGATGATGGCAAGGTAGTAGATCTGGAAGAGGTTCTGGAGACACAAACTACAAATGACGATTTGGTTGAACCGGCTGTTGCAGCAGAAACTGAAGAACCTCGGCCACTCCGTAGGTCTGGTAGGACTTCTCGCCCACCGGAGAGGTACTATGGTTTCCTCATTGATGGTGACAGAGAATATTGCATCATGGATGATGATGATCCTACCAGTTTTCAGCAAGCTATCACGAGTGGTGACTCTGTGAAGTGGCTGGATGCCATGAGATCCGAAATGGAGTCTATGTACACCAACAAAGTATGGACTTTGGACGTTGTACCCCCTGGGGTAAAACCTGTAGGGTGCAAATGGATCTTTAAAAGAAAGATTGGTGTAGATGGGCAGGTAGAGACCTATAAGGCAAGACTTGTAGCGAAAGGTTTTCGTCAAAGACCAGGTTTGGACTATGACGAAACTTTTTCGCCCGTAGCCATGCTTAAATCCATTCGGATCCTACTTGCTATTGCTGCTCACTACGACTATGAAATCTGGCAGATGGACGTTAAAACAGCATTTCTAAATGGAGATTTAGAAGAATGCGTTTATATGGATCAGCCAGAGGGCTTCATTGACAGTGGGAGAAGCGAAAAAGCATGTAGACTGCTTAAATCCATATATGGGTTAAAGCAGGCATCTCGGAGTTGGAACATCTGTTTCGATGATGTTATCAAAGCGTTTGATTTCATCAAAAATCCAGATGAACCTTGTGTTTATAAGAAGGCTGTAGGAAGAGCTGTCACATTCCTCGTATTGTACGTGGATGATATTCTTCTGATAGGAAATGATATTCCTATGCTACAGTCGGTCAAATCATTCTTATCACTAAGGTTCTCCATGAAGGACCTGGGTGATGCCACATACATCCTGGGCATACGGATCTATAGGGATAGATCCAAAAAGTTATTGGGACTGTCCCAAACCAGGTACATCAACACCATCCTAAAGAGGTTTAGTATGGAAGACTCCAAGCGGGGTGCCTTACCCGCTTGCCATGGAGTCACTCTCTCCAAGGATTCTTGTCCAAAGACCGATGAAGAGAGAGCTCGCATGAGCATTATACCTTATGCTTCGGCAGTAGGATCTATAATGTATGCGATGTTATGTACACGCCCAGATGTAGCTTATGCACTTAGTGTTGTGAGCAGGTATCAATCCAACCCAGGGGAGAACCACTGGACAGCTGTGAAGAACATTCTTAAGTACTTACGAAGGACTAAAGAATTGTTCTTAGTGTATGGTAATACAGATCTCCAAATGGAGGCCTTTACCGATTCGAGCTTCCAGAGCGATAAGGATGACAGCAAATCTATCTCAAGGTTTGTATTTACCCTCAATGGAGGGGCGGTAAGTTGGAAGAGTTCCAAACAAGATACCGTTGCAGACTCTACGATGGAAGCTGAGTACATTGCTGCAAATGATGCCGCCAAGGAAGCCATCTGGATGAAGAAGTTCGTCTCGGAGCTAGGAGTAGTTCCAACCATTATTGATCCAATACCTTTGTATTGTGACAATAATGGGGCGATGGCGTTAGCCAAGGAGCCCAGATCCCATCAGCGGTCCAGACATATCTTGAGGCGCTTTTATTTGATCCGGGAGATTGTAGATCGCCGCGAGATCGAGATTAAGAGAGTTGACACAAAGAACAACGCCGCGGATCCACTCACCAAGGCCCTCCCTCAGCCACAGCATGAGCGACTTTTTGAGATGTTGGGTATGAGATACGCCAATAACTGGCCTTAGTGCAAGTGGGAGATTGTTGGATATATGTATGCCCTAGAGGCCATTATGTGATAGTGGATGTATCTATACATGTATATATATTCAGTTTGCATTCTTGCTCGACATGATAGTATGCTATCTGGTTCTTCTTTATCTGACATGTTGATTTGATCATGCTTTTATTCATTCATACATGCTGATAAAGCCCTGAGGATATTGGCTTGACTACTCTGATTATGATGGAGATCATACTAGTGGGACATCTGTAGTCTATAAGCATATCCTGGAACGTCCCTAGTCGTAGGTATATCGAGACGGGGCATTGATATACCAGAATAGACTAGCGTATATGATACTAGACCCATACGATGGGCGATGAATGTTCCCACATTCATCGATGTTTGACATCAAGATCATATACGGGTGCTCAGTGGTGACTGGGTACACTGGACGGACTCACCGAGAACTCCTATATGGAATTATATCTATCGTCGGATAGCAGTTCTCAGGTGACACTGGTACAGGTTAGTCTGTAGACCCGAGATCGTCATAGAGCCTTGTGTGTTCTCCCACTGTACTTTGATTACCACCCTACCACGGCTCTACTGAGTCGTGCAAGCAGGTGGCCGTTGGGTACAGTCCCGAGACACACGAAGGCAATGAGCGATAGGAGGGGTTTCGTCTCTCCCGATATTGGGAGTTGATGCTGTACTGTGCCCGACTGGTTATAACAGCAAGTCCCTGGCCAGGGCTGCTGAGATTTGCTGATAAGTGTTATCAGTAGTTTCTTGATCTGTTATAGACCATTCACCGGCACGACTTATTGAGTTATTGGGGTCGACGTGACCATCCCTAGGCTCGATATGCAGCATATCTGACGAAGAGACCGGACTGTACGGTAGTGTTGCCGGATGGCTCGACGGGAGTTATAACAGGTTCGCTTGTTTTCTTCTAATCGCTCAATACCCGGGTGGCCGTTACGTTTAGCTGACCGCTTGCGGCTTGGGGGTGCTTGATATGATCATCACCCACTGCCGGTGTATTGACGAGTCTTAGAGTCCCACATAGGAGTTACCTAGTCCAGGCGAAAAGTTGTGGTGCGCGTATGCGATATGCGCTTGGACCCGATTAAAATGCGTGTATAGGATACCGTATATTAATCGGGCGGCTTGCTAATGGTCGGGTCATATGTGATATGACCGGATTAGTGAATCAAGTGTTGATTCATCATTAGTTTCTCACTACAAATCCTATCTTGTTTATATTGGATGTATGCATGCATGTATGCATTCATTCTTGTTCATGCACATATGGATGTGCAAGCACACATGCATACATACATCATTATCATGGTTGTTTATACAATGAGAATGGTGGATATATAAGAATTACACCATGGTTATTTTTGGATTATTATTGGATTTAAATTAAAGCAAAAGGAAATGAAAAATGGGTTAAATCATTTAAGAGTTTCTACACTCTTCTAAACTCTACCATGCTCACCTAACTTTTAACCCATGGTTTATTTTCTTATTATGCTTTTAACTTAAATCAAATGATATCTTTAAATCTAACCATGGTTGGTTATGAGAAAGAAAAATATATATAGTTATTTTTCTTTTCTCTTTCAAGGATAATTCATTCTCTTCTCAAAAAAGACCACCATCTTCATCAACCTCCATGCTTTGCTCTCTAGTTCTTATAAGAGAGTAAAATACTCATAAAAATAGGATTTTGAAGTGAGATCCATAGCTACAACATCATTCTAATCAAGTTTAGCCGACTTGATTAGAGTGTTCTCTTGGTTTTTCCAAATTTGCTAGCTTGGACGGGAAACTCCGGGTGGATCGTCGTGGACGTAAGAGGACAACAAGAGGCCTTCTTCCAACACCCAAGAGCCTAAGGAGTGAAGCAAAAAGGGGAGCTACAAAGGTTGTAGCCTTCAAACCCTAATCTTTTCTAGCTTAATGTTTAATAACCCTAATTTTCTAGGATCGATCCCTTTGCATGTTAGTTTAGCACCTTAAAAATTCTAACTTTGGGTCATGTGATGCTTCAAAACACTTCATAGGGTGCTATACTAACCTTACATCCTACACTCACCTCCCTCTTGCAATAAAGTGGCCGGCCACCCTTTGGTGGAGAATATGGTTGCTAGAAAAAGATTGATATAGTTTTGGACTCATGGAAATTAGATAAGCCTCATTTCTCATTTCACCCGATTCCAAAAGGCAACTTCATTAACCGTTCGTCCATAGCCTTGGACGTAACGAGGCAAAGTGTTCTACTCATTCTCTACTTCATCTTGGTCATCTCTTTTAGCAAACTTGACGATCGAGTTGCCTCGGTTCAGAGGCGGGAGCCCTTTTAAAGATCCGTCGACGTGGTGCCACCTGGACGACGAGACCGGAGATTCAGGAGATCGGAGCAGCCGCAACAAGCATGGGATGATGGTTGAAGACCGAAGGACTCGGATCGTTCGGTATAACTCTTCTACACACTTTGTAGTTTGTTAGTTTAGCTTTAATGGCAGATCCGGGTTATAGTACGCGATAGCGCCAGTTGTAAAAAGTTTTTGTTCCGCATTCGGCGTCTGTTAGACGGCCGGGACGCTACCGTGGACTTACACCTCTCACACCAGCTGTTCCTGCGCCACCCACCGAGCAGACAGTGCTACTTGAGGCGATCCACAGCCTTCTCGAGGGACAGCAACAACTCCTGAACCGTCCCGAGACTGACGCACCGGGGGTAAAGCAATTCAGGGCTTTGCATCCGAAGCAGTTCTCCGGAAAAGGAAGCCCTCTTGAAGCTGAAGAATGGGCACAAAGCATAGAAGACGATCTGGCAGCAGCTCAAGTGCCAGACATAGCTTAGGTCCGTGTGGCGAAACTACAGCTCACGGACAATGCTCGCAACTGGTGGAAGGCGGAAGAAAGCCGTCTTGTACAGCCTATTGAATGGAAGACTTTTCGCGAGAAGTTCGACGCGAAATACTTCCCTGTGACTGCCAGGTTTGCCATGGAGCAGCAGTTCATTCATCTACAATAAGGATCAATGTGGGACAAATCAGTAGATGAATACGATGCTGAATTCACCATGTTAAGCCGATTCGCGGCACACTTGATACCGACGGACGAGATCAGAGCCCGTCGATTTCAACAAGGTTTGGACACAGAAACTCAGGCTGCTCTAGCTATGGGGAAATTTCTGACACATGAAGATGCTTTGGAAGCTGCCCGCAGTTATGAGGTGGTGATAAAAGCGAGGGGCAGACCTCAATCTGCCGGTTTGAAACGCCCTGCCACTCAAATGGCAGGAGGAGCCTCTTCCAGGCCAACGTTCGAACCCAGGAGAACTGAAGAACCCAATCAGCAGCCAAGACCACATTTCTGTTTCCATTGTAAGAGAGATGGACATTTAATAAAGGACTATAGGTGCGCAAAAGGCCTGTGCCTAGTTTGTGGTGCGTCCAATCACATAATTGAGACCTGTCCATATAGATACAACTCAGCTCACACACACAACAACTACCCGCAGCGGCCAGCTATCCAGGCTCCTGCAACTCGTCCTGCACTACCTGCTCCACCACCCACACAACCTACTCGCCAATTCCAATAAGCAATGAGGGACATGCCTCGAGGGCAGAGAAACGGGCCTTAAGGACAGAATCTGCCTCCAGCTAGAAGGAATGTCACACCCCGCTTCCCGGTGTACGGCGAAGGGGATGCGACGAGGTCCGCTACGTATATACTTAGAAGTACATACGCTAAGCGTATCTAAGCAATATAAAAGTAAATCACAAGAGACAAGAGATATAGAAATAACAGCAACTTTATTAATAACATTCTTTTGTACAATGCATGAAAAGTAAATACAACTGAAATGAAAAGCGATGCCTAAACAATGGCATAACAGGAAATGAAAATACTGAATAGAACAAGGTACAATGTCTAGAGCTCAGGGTCTTCGTGAAACTGCTCCAAGTCTTCACCGGTGGGCTCGATCTCTGCTGGGTCCAAAGCACCTGACGACATTCAAAGAAGAAGAAATAGAATGTCGTCAGCGAACAGGTCGCTCGGTAAGTCCCAAAGATAAAAAAGAATTAGAAAAGACAGAATAAGAAGTATTTTCTAAAGAGGTTGTAAAATATTGTAGAATATTGTGTTAACGCTGTTGTTTATAGCTTGGTACAGAAGGATGCCAGTGTATACGAGAGGGGTCTCTATATGCTAGAGACTAGGGCAAACGGAATGTACAAGGAACCGTTAAGCCACGGTACAACAGCAACGGAATATAGGTTAGGTGTCTTAATCTGACCACCTCGTGCCACCTTTAACACCTTCCGTACCAATCTACCCCTTAAGCCCCGTAGTGTTTTGATAGTATTATTGTATTGTATTGTGTAAGTTGGGTGACTGACCAAAACCATGATATCAATAAACAGATTGTAACTGCATAATCAGGTAAATGGTATAACGGGATAATGGATGTATATCCATGGTTTGATTCAGTCAAGTTGTATAGATTGTTAACTGGATTCTGGGATTCATGTATTCATATTGAGTTAGAATATTAAAGAATATAGATTGACTTGAATCATATTCAAGTCAGAAATAATCAGACTCAAACCCGAGTCAGACTAAAAGAAATGTAAGTCGAAGTTCTATATTTGTTAGGGTCATTATTGTAATTTATAAAACTTGAGGGGGTTTTATGTAAAAATACTTTTGTATAGTTTTCAAGATACACCTCAAGTATTTATTCGTCTCTATTGTTATAATGAGTGTGATTTTATTTTGTGATATTTCTATTGAAAATATCCTAATTACATAAATAAAGGAATTAATTTGTAATATTGATTTAATTGAAATTCATGGTATTTTAATGTAACTTTTAATCTTGTAATTTTTTAGGAAAAGGTGAAAACTTTATCTTATAATAAAATAGGTGTTCAAATGATAAATATACATATGTTTATACAAGAATAATTTTTAATAAATATTTTATTTTCCAAAAATCTCATTTTTCTTAAATGTCGTATTTTAAACCTTTCGAGACCGAATGCTCCTTACGGAGGTCTGAATCTCGCACTACTAAGCCCGAGGGTGCACGATAAACCGTACTATCCCTAACGAGTTCCCCAAAGGTGGGTTGTAGTGGCGCTTTGCAAAGATTTAATAAATACTAATCATTTAGAAAATGGTTTTATAAAGATAAGGTATTTATTTGTAAAAGGTGTAAATTTCCGTATTTTAGATCCTAGGGTTTTCTAAGCCAACTAGCCTATTTCTAAATGGTCTAAACGACAAGTCATTAGAAGCCTCAAATCGCCTCTTTACCGCCAATTGCGGCCAGGTAAGTGCCAGATGAGTGGGAGGCTCTCCACTACAAGTAGTGGCCCTAATTAAGTAACCACTCGCCTTACACAAACTTGCCTAGACACCACAAAGTCAGGTTTAGATAAACGATCGATATCCACGACATATCATATTTTCCTATTAAAAGATATTGTTTTAAAATTGTTTAAACCTTAGAACTTTTAGAAAAGGTTTTATTAAGAAAAGGGTATTTAAATGTAAAATCTTGTATTATCGTATTCTAAGTTTTGATGATATCAATTAGGGTTGTATTTGCGTGTGTGTGGAGGTAGGTCATTACCTCGTGATCTACTTTAAGGTATAGCAATGTTAAAGGGTTAAATGTGATAAACTAAACATAGTGGTATTTAAGTGCAAAAATACGGTATATTGCAAAAGCTATCATTTCATGTGTGAAAACTTGTTCAAATTAATTTTTAAGTGATTAGTAGTCAACATGAAGCTGTTTAAGCATTATGGAATTAGTGATAAGTGAGATTTGATAGAAAACCGAATCGGAAATCGGTTTGTTCCGATTTGCGTCGGGTTTAAAAAGTCGTATTTTTATGAAAGAATAGAAAGATAGAAAAGAGGGACTTACGGGTTTGGACAACGCTAGAGAGTGAGAGGGAGGGAGAGGGTTTACCAGCGCGTCTAAACGTCGTCGAGAGCTCCTAGCACGATCACCGGAAGTCGTCGTCGATTTCGTCAGCGCTTCGCCTTTCGCTCGTTTTCCGATGTACCAAAGTTCTCTTGGGATTTTGGGAGAGTGGACTTAGGAATTTAGGATGAGAGGGTAGAGGGTAGGGGTGTTTATATAGGGTTAGGCTAGGGTTAGGGTTTTAATAAAAAAAAATATATAAAAATTCATTAAACCTAGGATTAAAAGGGATTTATTGAGCAATTGGTAACCGATCCAAGCATTTAGAGTATGCAGGAGGGTGGACCAGGTCAAGAGCTAACTTTTCTCTGTTGGCGACTCGGCCGTCCGGCCAAGTCCGGCCGGCGGCGCCGGACCGAGTCGGCCGATTCGCCGGCCGGTGGCACCGAGTTGGGCCGAGTCAGGGTTCCAATGGCCGGGGATTCTTCGGGGGTATAATTTGGTATATTTACTTTTTGTTGTCCAGTACATATTTTGGGAGTTATGGCATTTTGACTGTTGACTTCCAAAAGAAATTACAACAAAATAAATACAAAAATAATGTGGGGCATGGGATTTGAACTCCGGTGGCTTGGTTCAGCAGTACAAGGTATTACCAATGAGCTACAAGCTCCTTCTTGTAATTATGGAGTGAAATAAATACTTAAAGAGATATCAGTCACAATAAATACTCCAAGTATACATTGAATTTAAATCAATTCTTTGTACATTAAAAAATGGAGTTGTTACAGTCTACCCTCCTTACAAAAATTTCTTCCTCGAAATTTACAACTTTTATTTGAGGACTAATGTACAAAGAGGTGTGGATATCTAGTACGCATTTCATCCTCCCTTTTCCAAGTGGACTCTCCTGGAGTATCTTTCCTCCACATCACTCGAACCAAGTTAACTTCCTTATTCCGAAGTGTCTTCACTTTCCTGTCTAGGATCTCCACGGGCTGTTGCTCACAAGACAAGTCGGACTGTATTGTGAGCTCGGAATGATCAAGTACATGGCTGGGGTCACTCACATACTTTCTGAGTTGGGATATATGGAACACATTATGCACTCCTTCCAATGAAGGTGGAAGCGCTAAGCGGTATGCCACTTCACCGACTCGTTCGAGTATGTCGAACGATCCAATGTATCTCGGACTCAACTTACCCCGTCTTCCAAAACGGATCACTCTGCGGTTCGGAGATATTTTCAGGAATACGTGATCTCCTGGCTGGAACTCCAAGTGTTGTCTCTTTGCATCAGCCCAGTGCTTCTGTCGTTCTTGGGCTATGCGCATCCTTTCCCTGATAGTGCGGACCACATCAACAGTCTCTACTATCATCTCCGGTCCAAGAAGTTCCCTATCTCCGACGTCGTCCCAACTTAATGGCGATCGACACTTCCTTCCATACAATGCTGCAAAAGGTGCCCATCCTATGCTTGCTTGGTAGCTGTTGTTGTACGAAAACTCCACAAGATGTAGGTGATCTTCCCACGATCCTTTGAAGTCTAACATACATGCTCTGAGCATATCCTCTAAGATCTGAATAGTTCATTCCAACTGACCATCTGTTTGTGGATGATAAGCCGTGCTGAAGTTCAGACTTGTTCCCAAGCTTGCTTGCAGACTCTGCCAAAATTGCGATCGGAACCTGGTGTCACAATCGGAGACAATGCAGACCGGTACTCCATGGAGTCTCACAATTTCCTGTATGAGTTCATGGGTATCAGAGATAGTACATTATGAAGAGTTTAAATCTTAAATTAGATTATTACCTCCATGTACTTCTTTGCAAGTGTCTCAGTTGATTGGCCAACTCGAAATGGGATGAAGTGAGCCAACTTTGTGAGTCGATCCACAATGACCCATATGGCATCGTTACCCTTTGTGCTGCGAGGAAGAGCAGTCACAAAGTCCATCGTGATGTGTTGCCACTTCCATTCTGGGATTGGTAACGGTTGAAGTAATCCAGCAGTCCTGTGATGTTCAGCCTTTACTTGCTGACACACCAAGCATTTTGCGACGCTTCTGGCTACTTCACGCTTCATTCCATGCCACCAATAATTCTGACGTGGATCTTTGTACATTTTGGTACCTCCAGAATGTACTGAATAGGGAGAGCTGTGAGCTTCTTTCATTAACTCTTCCCGAACAGGACCTTTTGGTACACACAATCTGCTGCCGTATCTCAAAGATCCGTTTTCATGGATGATGAAGTCTGTTCTGAGTCCATTCTCCACTTGTTCTCTAATCCTTTGCAACTTAGCATCACTTGCTTGAGCTGCTTTGATCTGATTGACAATGGTTGATTGAACTTGTAAATTCATCAAACTCGAAGCATTACCTAGCATGATTACTTCAATCTCCATCTGATGCAAGTCTTGTTAAAGCTTCCACTGAGCGGTGAGATTCATTGCTAATGGTTGGCGACTAAGAGCATCAGGTACTACATTCACCTTCCCTGGGTGATATTGCAAGTTGATGTCAAAGTCCGCCATGAGTTCTAACCATCTTCTCTGCCGCATATTCAACTCCTTCTGAGTAAACACGTACTTCAGGCTCTTATGATCTGTGTAGATGTTCACCCGTTCACCCAGTAGGTAATGACGCCAAATCTTGAGAGCAAAGATGACGGCTGCCAACTCCAAATCATGCGTCGGATAATTGCGCTCATGGATCTTCAGCTGTCTTGAAGCATAAGCCACAACCTTACCGTGCTGATGTAGAACACATCCTAATCCCTTACCGGATGCATCACAATGCACTTCGAATTCTCCAGATTGATCCGGTATGACGAGAATAGGTGCTGATTTCAACCTTGACTTGAGTTCTACGAAAGCTTGTTCGCATGCTTCTGACCACACAAATTCTTCATCTTTACGTGTGAGCTTGGTCAGGGACGTTGCTATCTTCAAAAAGCCTTCAATAAACCTTCTGTAATATCCAGCTAAACCCAAGAAACTTCGAATATCCTTCACTGACTTTGGTGTAGGCCATTCGCTAACTGCCGAAACTTTCGCTGGATCTACAGAGATTCCTTCTCCTGATACGATATGTCCAAGAAAACCAACTTGATTTAGCCAAAACTCGCACTTGCTGTACTTGGCATAAAGCTGATGTTGTCGAAGAGTTTCTAGGACCATTCGTAGGTGTTCTGCATGCTCTTTCCGACTCTTAGAATACACCAGGATGTCGTCGATGAAGATGACAACAAGCCTGTCTAAGTACTCCCGAAAAACTTGATTCATAAGGTTCATGAATATTGCGGGTGCGTTGGTCACTCCGAATGGCATCACCAGAAATTCGTAATGTCCATAACGAGTTCTGAAAGCTGTTTTGTGAATATCAGCTTCCTTGACTTTCACTTGATGATAACCTGAACGAAGATCTAATTTAGAGAAAACACAAGATCCACTTAGCTGATCGAATAATCATCGATGCGCGGGAGTGGATACTTGTTCTTTATAGTGACTTCGTTCAAGGCTCTGTAATCGATGCACATTCTGTATGAACCTTCCTTCTTCTTCACAAGTAGTACAGGTGATCCCCAACTTGAAGTGCTGGGACGAATCCATCCTTTCGCCAGTAATTCGTCCAACTGTGTTCGGACTTCCTTCAAACCTTCCGGACTTAAACGATAGGGTGCTTTGATCACCGGTTGTGCTCCTGGTACTAAATCAATACTGAATTCAAGAGCTCGATCAGGAGGCAAACCTGATATATCGTCAGGAAATACATCGTCGAACTCTCGAACCACATCTGGTCTTGATTCTTCCTCCGCTTGAGCTGCTGCAACTACTGCTTCTCTTGGCTTCGCTTTGTAGGTAATTGGCTCCAGTGTACGGTCTCCGCTTTTGAAATAGAAGACCGGATGGTCTGGGATCTCGAATACTACCCTCCTTTTAGGACAGTCGATGGTAGCATAAAAAGTTCCAAGCCAATCCATTCCTAGAACCACATCGAAGTTCAGTATGTCCAGTACTTTGAAGTCAGCATAAAACTCTCGACTGCAGACGACGACTGGACACAAGCTGTATCCCATAGTTGCCTTTAGAACGCCATTTCCTGAACTGATATTCCAGCTGGATATAAGCGGTGAGACTGGAATCGCATGGGTTCGGACAAACCGTTGCGACATAAAGCAGTGTGATGCTCCAGTATCAAACAGTGCAAGTGCAGGGATTGAGGATACTAAGATTGTACCTAAGGTATGTGGGATTTGTTTTAGGTATAGAAAATATGTAACTAAGTAGCAGGATAGAAAAGCAAAGTTTGAAAAGAAAAGTTTACCAGTGATGACTTGGCCAGTGGCCTCAGCTTCTTCCACGGACATCGTGAAAGCCTGGCGCCTTGGTACATTCCTCCTGGCCTGAGAAGCATTCCTCGGAACATTCCTTTGAGCTTGATGGAACTGACGAGGAGGTGGTGCAGCTTGTGGTCCTCTTGGTGGTGCAGGTAGTGCAGGTCTGGGAGCAGGTGTCTGAAGAGCTGGCCGCTGCGGATAAGTAATTGCTGGCCTGGGTGCAGTAACCGGATTCTGTCTTTGGGGACAAGACCCAATATCGTGAGTAGCTGAGCCGCAGACTAAGCAAAGGCGGTTGGCTCGACGGCAGTCCTTCATCATATGTCCAGTTCTCTTGCAATAGGTGCAAAAGGCTGGGCTGGGATGATAGGTTGGTACTCCGGGTCGCCTTGGCACGAAAGGTGGCCTGGACGAGGCTCCACCTGCCATCTGGTTGGCAGGGCGTTTGACTCCTACAGACTGAGGTCTGCCCCTTGCTTTTATCACTGCCTCATAACTGCGGGCAGCTTCCAGAGCATCTTCATGAGTCAAAAATTTTCCCGTGGCTAGAGCAGCCTGAATTTCCGTGTCCAGTCCTTGTTGAAAGCGATGGGCTCTGATCTCGTCCGTCGGTATCAAGTGTGCCGCGAATCTGTTTAAAGATTGCGTTAGCTGTGTAGTATGTGATATTTAAAAATTGAACTATTGTGACATATCTTACCGGCTTAACATGGTGAATTCAGCGTCGTATTCATCTACTGATTTATCCCATATTGAACCCTGTTGTAGATGAATAAACTGCTGCTCCATTACAAACCTGGCAGTCACAAGGAAGTATTTCGCGTCGAACTTCTTGCGAAAAGTCTTCCATTCAATCGGCTGTACCAGACGGCTTTCTTCCGCCTTCCACCAGTTGCGAGCATTATCCGTGAGCTGTAGCTTCGCCACACGGACCCAAGCGATGTCTGGCACTTGAGCTGCTGCCAGATCGTCTTCAATGCTTTGTGCCCATTCTTCAGCTTCAAGAGGGCTTCCTTTACCAGAGAACTGTAAGTGCACGGCGGCGCCCCGGCCGTCAATCCGATGCCGGAATGCGGAAGCGGTGATAAACTTTAATTTTTGCGGACTTTGCAAACCGGCACCACCGCGCACTAAACTCCGGATCGTAACCATTAACAAGTCTAAGCT
Source organism: Agapanthus africanus (assembly GCA_030015575.1). Lineage (NCBI taxonomy): Eukaryota > Viridiplantae > Streptophyta > Magnoliopsida > Asparagales > Amaryllidaceae > Agapanthus > Agapanthus africanus. The sequence continues at coordinate 503,449,868 of CM057342.1, read as the reverse complement.
AACTAGAAGATGGGTTAGAGATGTACCGACTGATCCGAGTCCTCCGGTCTTCATCTCCACTCCGATCTCCTCACGGGATCTCCGTCCGTCTCCTCCTCGTCGGAAAGGGCACCACATCGCCTGTAGCTTTTACGGGCTCCCACCTCAATACCGAGGCAACTCGGGCGCGAAGCTGGAGAATCGACGCGTCCAAGATTTGCTGTAGGAAGTAGTGTAGAGTATGTCTCCTTGGGGTATTGGAGTTGCCTTTTGATGTGGAGGGAAGGATGAACCTTTTAAAGGAAATGATGCTATCAATTTTGCAAGGAAATGAGATGAACAAAATGATACACCAAAATTGAACCTCTCATTTTTCTCTTCACTCAAAAATGGCCGGCCATCCCTCTTTTGAAATGGTGGAGGAAAAAAAACATAAATCATAAGAGGGAGGTGATGGTAGTAGAAAGCAAGGGTGACCACATCAAGAGACAAAGAAACATCAACCATGCTTCAAACATTAATCAAACCCATACCCTCATTAATGCAAGTGATGGTGCAAAAGATAATGATGCTATCATAATCAATACTTTTGCAAGAAACCCCCTCCACAAATGTTATTTGCACAATTGCAAATAACCCCCTCCATCGGAAAAGTCCGGCCGGGAAAGAACAAAGGAAAACCGGCCGGAACGGAATGCAAACTGGCAACTCCAGAAAACCGGTCCCGTAATAAATTACAGGAAAACCCCGATACTGTGCATACACACCCGCATCTGTATTCCGTCCGGATACAAATGCAATGAGACAAAATCTACACTGTACTAAACTAAGATCCGGCTTAAACCAAAGTCGGCTAGTAATATCCGTCCGATCCTGATCCGTGCAATACCGCACGTATCTGATCGAACCCTGCCATATACCTATACGGCTACTAGTACAAACCGTCCGATCCTGATTCGTGCAATACCGCACGTATCTGATCGGACCCTGCCATATCTCCATACGGCCTCTACAGCGTTTCGCCCGAAAGCTGAGTAACTGAAAGTGTGGTAGACTCTAAAGACTCGTCAATACTATAGCTGTGGATTTAACCACTAGCACGTCAGAGGTATAAGCCAATACGTAACGGGCCACCAGCTATTGACTAAAAGGGATGTCGATGAGCGAACTCATCCTGACACCCTACTGAGCCTGTCAGTGACAATATCCGTACAGTCCGGTCCATTCGTCTATGAGCATCGCATGTCGGGCCTGGGGGGTGGGTAAAAGTCAGACCCCCAAAAGCGGTACAAGTCGTGTCGGAGTGTAGCCCAGAACACCCTGAGATACTACTGGAATACCTACCAGTAAATCTCCTGCCTTGGCCAAGGTCTTCGTGTAATGGCTCTCCTAGACACAGCGCGACCTCACCCCCAATACCGGGAGAGACGAACCCCTGAAGATCCGCTCACTGCCTCCATGTGGCTCGGGACTGTACCCAACTAAAACCTGTTTGCACGACTCCTTTGAGCCGTGGTAGGGTAGTAATCAAAGCACAGTGGGAACTCACACGAGACAAATGACGATCTCAGGTCGATGAACTAACCTGTACACATGTCACCTGGGAACTGCTATCTGACGTCAGGTATAAGACCAACTAGCATGTTCCCGGCGAGTCCTGTCCGGCGTACTCATAACCCAATGAGCACCTGTATACATCTTAGGTGAACCAACTGACACCAGTGGCTTGTGAGACCGGCCACCGCCCCTCGTCGGGGTCTCGACTGTATACACTAGTCTACTCTGGAGTATCGATGCCCTATCTCGAAACTCCCACGACTAGGGACCTTTTAAGGATGTGCTTATAGACTACCAGCTCCCACGTATATGATCGCCCTCATACTGCCGGTAGTCAAGCAAGAATCCTAGGGGCTCTATCAACGTGCAATAGCGACATGTCATGTCACCTAAAGCAGTACACGATGATAAAGGTAAACCAGATAGCATACTATCATCTCGAGTAAGACTGTCCTACCGGGGTAGGTCCTCCCTCAATCATTGCAATCACGTGCCTATGATCCAATAATTGACTCTGAGGGCACTATCTCCAACAATCTCCCACTTGCACTCAAGGCTAATTATTGCGATGTCGCATACTCACAGCCCGTGTGATACCGAACACCCAACTCCTCTACTAGTCAGTCTCACAAAACTTGTTTGTGAAACTAATTGCGTTCGAGGAATAGCATCAGTGAGTGGATCCGCCTGTGAAGTTTCTTTCTATGTCTCTCTATATCTCAAGTTCACGGAGAAAGCCATCTCCCAAAATGAGCAATACCTGTCTTAGAATGTCTGGATGTCTGATGGGACCGAGCTCATAAATGAACTCCAAATCCAAACTTCTTAGACTGTATCGTCAACTGAACTTAATCAGTATCCTGCGCCATGCCACCCTCAGTATTTCCTTGGACCACCTGTCCAAAACACTGCCCCTCGTCAGAGGGAAAACTACAACTCTGACAACCTCCTTGTCGTCCAGGTCACCTTGGAAGCCTGGAATGATAACTGTCTCCCAAATGAGGCTGTCGTTATCATATCCCTAAAACATCCACTTATGTTCTAAAACTGCTTCCGACTGTTTCTCCAGGATTGGATCAATATCAACTTATTGCATCTAGTGCAAGAACAACATCTGGTGTGGTACTTGACATCTCATGATTGACTCAATTGCCTAAGCATGTGATCTACCAATCATGCACATCCCTCTCTACTTTAGTCTATAAGACACCTTTAGAGAGGGTGACTCCATTACCTGCAGGTACACTACCATGCCAGGAGTCGTCCATTCTAAATACTCTTAGAATGCTGTCAAAGTACCCTGATTGGGAAACCACCCAAATCTAGATCTAAAACCATAGATCTAGTAACCAGTATGTCTGATATAATGTCTAAGTCCGATGTGGAGAAACCACTGTGTGACGACCAAAATATAACCGATCGTAGTATAGGAATATTACTTCCTACTTTGTGTATGTCATCCAAAACCCGGATATCACACCCTACTACCTTCTCAACAGATCCATCCCCTATTCTGATGACGTCAAACCTATGACTGTCACATCAGAAATAGATGATCTATCTCCGCTACATCTGCTTTAGTCTATAAATAGACATAAGCCTGATGTCCACCAATGCTTCCGCTGCTCCCACTGACTACGACAACCCTCTGGCAGAGTCATATACACGTACACTTCTGAAGCTAGTTCAGAACGACGCTATACTCATCCTCCTACCGGGTCTCGCAGCCTGGAACAACAGCAATGGCAAGTGTGGGTAAACAAGAACTTCCCTGTCACCGTCCTTGAGGCTACCGGAGTACCTCTCGGGTGCCTGAAGTTACCCACCTTATCTGCGGAGTGGCCAATGGAATGTCAAATCAGATTGAATCTTTAGGTTCCTTATTAAATCTTCAGTAATCGTTTGCGGTTCTGGAATCACTTCCAGTTCTACCATACTCCCACTACTGTTTTTGAAAAAATCCATTTTTATTAAAACTGTGGCGAGTCAAGAACAATATCACTATTGATCTTTCTTATGGTAGAAAGTCAACCCTCGTCATAGCCTGGGTCAACCCACAAACAGCCATTACAGAAACGTGCCTTGAGTTATCCAGAGTTTGGTTTTAATCATAAGCCGGACAACTCCCCGTACCTTAACAATGTTAAGATATGAACTGTACTATATCCAATATAGAATCAGAGGCACTGATTTAATTGAACCAGATTCAAATCATGCAACTGTCTCCAGTGCATGTCAACTAAATGGAGAGAGGCCGATCAGCATTACTCAACTTAGGAATGCTTCCAATTATGAGTAACCTGAAAGAGAAGCAATTTCTCTTTATCATTACTATCAACTGAATACCATACACAAGTATCTATATCTTCGATCACTTTGAAGAATCCCGATACTTGCTACACCTGGTTCTCTACTCTATTCAAATACCTATAACTCCTTAAAACTTAGATCCTGTGTTTCTACGAAACACATGTCTAAGAACTAGAGAAGTTAAAAGTAAACAGAATATAGTATGAGGACCAACCCCTCTGTCCTAATGGACACTGGACAACATACAATACTCTGTATAAGTCCGCCGAGTCTAACAACTCTTTCACTGTGTGTCGTAGGTTGAAAACTGTACTTATGGTTAAGAAGAATTACACCGCTGTTTAATGCTCCTTACCTAACCATCCACTGATATAGGTAAATGTCATCGACATAATATCAAAAGGTATATCTCACTCTATGAAAATAGACGTACAGATATATCAATTTGAAATTGGTGCATAACAGCGGATATTCAAAACCAAATATTTGCCGACCGGCAAACAGCCCAGATGATCTCCTCAAATATCACCGATTACAATGAATCCCGATATAATGAGGATGATCACCCAATTCCCAATAACTTACTCCCACTCATCATCTGTAAAGCCATACAGATGTGAGAATCATACCTGGTAAATACATACCCTGGAGTAAGTATCTAATCGGGAAAACAGTTTTCTTTTAACAGTACACAGTTGAACTAAAACATTGAAATGTTTCGATGGGGTATCCTGGTATTCCTAGTAATGCCTCTACCATTATCCAGATTCACAACTATAACCGCATAATTCTTTGCCACCTCTCTAAATCCCTTTATATGTCTTTAGTCGTTACCTTCTGCACACCCCTTAGGCCAAATGGTTTTCTTCCTTCCCTACCGTTCGGCACCAGCCTATGGTTTGGAAGAAGACTATCCAATAAGCATAATGGGTGTACTGTCCTAGTCCTAGGAGCACTCGCAATGCGAGAGAAGGTGAAGATAAAAGACAACCGAATAAACCTTATTCCTATTTCTCCTGGACCAGGATCCATCCCCGAACTGGAACAAGTTCCTTTCGAGTTCGTATATAACCATACGATGGATTATCCAATAAAATGGGATCTTCGTAGTGATACGGAGTGTCCTGGAGAAATACAAAGGTGATTTAGGATTGGCGAAGAAATACTAGGTTTGGTCGTGAATAGCAGTCGCAACTTACTTTGCCCTCTTACTAATCCCTTTCTTTGTCTGAACTTAATACCTTCTGTACACCGTTTAGGCTAACTGGTTTTCTTCATTCCCTACCGGTCGGCTCCAGCCTATGGTTTGGAAGAAGACTATCCAATTTGCATAATAGGTGTACTACTCCTAAACTAAGGAGTACTCGCAACCTGAGAGAGGGTGAAAAGAAAAGACAACTGAATAATCCTATCCGTTTCCAGAACCTGAAACCATCCTCGAATAAATCCCTTCGAGTTCGTATATAACCATACGATGGTTTTGTCCAATGGAAGTGGACGTTCGTAGTAATACGGGGTGTCCTGGAGAAAAGGGTAAAAGTAGGAGTGGCAATGAGGTCTGCAACTCTGACAATCCAAAAGTCAGTGTAAAGAAAGTTCGGTTAACTTGGTCACTGAGTCAAAGTCTTAGGGTCGGGTCAATGGTCGCTGCCAGAGAGAGAGAAAAGAAACACTCAGCGTGCACTCTAACCTAGATCAGAATGGTTACAAATTTATCTAATCTGGAAACCTCCCACTGTACCTCAAATTCTCCTCCAAACCTGAAAGAAGAATTAGTCGGGGTCACCCGAGGAGTAAACCAACTCATCAGTGGGAATCGGGATCCAACTCTCATCGTATGATAACGTGACGGAATCCGCTCACGGTATCACACTCCAGAAGGTATGCGCATATCTGGCAAGTTTCAGTACTTTTGAAACTCCCGAAGATTTTTACCCCATGCTCTTATGACCTTGGCGTGAGGTCAAAATATCATAAGTCACATGTCAAGTTCTACCCATCATTGTCCAGGTTGATTTGAACCCACCCGTACATACCCTTGACGTAGGCCAAAATAGTAGTACGACTGTCCCAAACCAACGCATCTATCTATGCAACAGATAAATACCCGGCAACTACCAAACACTATGCCTTGGCGTGAGGTCAAAATACATAGCTTGAATACTACCGAATATTTAACTGAAATGATGGAGGGCTACGAATGGTTTCTGGCGAAAACCTTTAACGTAATGAACTTGATATCGTTGAAGGAACGGATAGCTTTTTAGAAAATATAGTGACGAAAACCTTTACTAAAGAGGTCACTCCCGGTGAAGGGATCTCGGCTCTTTCCCCGTAGAATGAGATGCAGGATATTCCAACTGAATACCACGGTGCAAAGCAAAAGTAATCGGCTATAGTGAAGTTAATGCCCTGACGCAAACTTCTGTCCAAGGGGTCACTCCCGGTGAAGGGATCTCGGCCCTTGCCTCGTCGACTGAGGAGCAGGATATTCCAAATGAATACCACGATGCAAAACAAAAGTGAACGTCTTTGCAATAACAGCTTTTTGAAAAGTGTTCCAACAACATCAGAATAGGTTTGTTTATCTTGCATTGATCCGAATCAATGCAGTCCCATCAATTGATCACACCACAAAGAACGAAAATATACTGACGTACGTATATGCCATCCGCATTCGCCACTGGGTCCCGTCATCACCCGTTAGGTTAGCTAACTAACGGCAGAGCGGGGACTGGACTAGCGCGGATGAAAAACATATACAACATCTACTAATATATATACCAATATATAGTATTTCGCTCAAAGCGTGAATAAAATGCAACATCACAGAAAAGTACAGCATCACAGAACAATACAGATATCTGGGATCCCCGGGTTTCACAGAGCCACTACTGAAAACCCGACGTTCCCCTGGTCGTGTGGACAGCCTGTGCAATGAAAACCTATACCCCCTACGAGTGCGGCGAATAGCCAGTCAATCCTGGAGTGAAGCCCCCTCTGTCCCAATGCCATGAGATGCGGGCTTGTTGCCTTCTAGAACCCGGCTATCCGTGCACCCCTCCGCGGGGTAACCCTAGTACAGAAAGTAAAATATACATACACCGGGTACATCGACCGCAACCAGGTCGTGCCCCAAAATAATAATACAAACAGGCAGTGACGGCAGTCCACATGTCGGACGCTCGCCCCGCAATATCAAATGTACATAATACAACAACACTGTACTAGCATTGCATCCAGGCTATCCCCCACGACCGATCCGCAACATCACAGCAAATACACAGAACATCAACGTGAAAATCACGTTCGCAAATCCGTCTAACCGGGCTATAGCAGCTAGACAGGATTTACCGATCGAGTGACATTCACGGTCGCAGATATAATGTAAATACTGTGAAAAATGTGTTTAAAATTTTCCGATTGATCAAACAATTAACAAGTGGGCCCAAAAGAAAACTGTAGCACTCACAGAAATAATTGGCCCAACTTTAATATTCCAAAACCCATATTTTAAGTCCAGAAAGCCTCTGAAAAAAATTGGTGCAGTGATCTCCACAGTGCGCGGCGGAAGGGCGGCAGAATGGGGGTTTATGCGGCGGTTCCGCGCTCCCACTGTGGAATCACTTCATCGAAATTTTACAGAGTTCTTAGATTTTCCAGTACATCAATAATTTACAACCTGAAAAATTTTTAGACTTCAAAAAAATTCAACAGAAACTGATGTGAAGGAAAAATACGGTTTTTGGAATTTTGGTCGATCGGAACTGAAAAACACATTAAACGAAGCTAGACGAAGTTAATGGCGAGGCTCTGATACCACTGTAAGTGCACGGCGGCGCCCCGGCCGTCAATCCGACGCCGGAATGCGGAAGCGGTGATAAACTTTAATTTTTGCGGACTTTGCAAACCGGCACCACCGCGCACTAAACTCCGGATCGTAACCATTAACAAGTCTAAGCTAACTAGAAGATGGGTTAGAGATGTACCGACTGATCCGAGTCCTCCGGTCTTCATCTCCACTCCGATCTCCTCGCGGGATCTCCGTCCGTCTCCTCCTCGTCGGAAAGGGCACCACATCGCCTGTAGCTTTTACGGGCTCCCACCTCAATACCGAGGCAACTCGGGCGCGAAGCTGGCGAATCGACGCGTCCAAGATTTGCTGTAGGAAGTAGTGTAGAGTATGTCTCCTTGGGGTATTGGAGTTTCCTTTTGATGTGGAGGGAAGGATGAACCTTTTAAAGGAAATGATGCTATCAATTTTGCAAGGAAATGAGATGAACAAAATGATACACCAAAATTGAACCTCTCATTTTTCTCTTCACTCAAAAATGGCCGGCCATCCCTCTTTTGAAATGGTGGAGGAAAAAAAACATAAATCATAAGAGGGAGGTGATGGTAGTAGAAAGCAAGGGTGACCACATCAAGAGGCAAAGAAACATCAACCATGCTTCAAACATTAATCAAACCCATACCCTCATTAATGCAAGTGATGGTGCAAAAGATAATGATGCTATCATAATCAATACTTTTGCAAGAAACCCCCTCCACAAATGTTATTTGCACAATTGCAAATAACCCCCTCCATCGGAAAAGTCCGGCCGGGAAAGAACAAAGGAAAACCGGCCGGAACGGAATGCAAACTGGCAACTCCAGAAAACTGGTCCCGTAATAAATTACAGGAAAACCCCGATACTGTGCATACACACCCGCATCTGTATTCCGTCCGGATACAAATGCAATGAGACAAAATCTACACTGTACTAAACTAGGATCCGGCTTAAACCAAAGCCGGCTAGTAATATCCGTCCGATCCTGATCCGTGCAATACCGCACGTATCTGATCGAACCCTGCCATATACCTATACGGCTACTAGTACAAACCGTCCGATCCTGATTCGTGCAATACCGCACGTATCTGATCGGACCCTGCCATATCTCCATACGGCCTCTACAGCGTTTCGCCCGAAAGCTGAGTAACTGAAAGTGTGGTAGACTCTAAAGACTCGTCAATACTATAGCTGTGGATTTAACCACTAGCACGTCAGAGGTATAAGCCAATACGTAACGGGCCACCAGCTATTGACTAAAAGGGATGTCGATGAGCGAACTCATCCTGACACCCTACTGAGCCTGTCAGTGACAATATCCGTACAGTCCGGTCCGTTCGTCTATGAGCATCGCATGTCGGGCCTGGGGGGTGGGTAAAAGTCAGACCCCCAAAAGCGGTACAAGTCGTGTCGGAGTGTAGCCCAGAACACCCTGAGATACTACTGGAATACCTACCAGTAAATCTCCTGCCTTGGCCAAGGTCTTCGTGTAATGGCTCTCCTAGACACAGCGCGACCTCACCCCCAATACCGGGAGAGACGAACCCCTGAAGATCCGCTCACTGCCTCCATGTGGCTCGGGACTGTACCCAACTAAAACCTGTTTGCACGACTCCTTTGAGCCGTGGTAGGGTAGTAATCAAAGCACAGTGGGAACTCACACGAGACAAATGACGATCTCAGGTCGATGAACTAACCTGTACACATGTCACCTGGGAACTGCTATCTGACGTCAGGTATAAGACCAACTAGCATGTTCCCGGCGAGTCCTGTCCGGCGTACTCATAACCCAATGAGCACCTGTATACATCTTAGGTGAACCAACTGACACCAGTGGCTTGTGAGACCGGCCACCGCCCCTCGTCGGGGTCTCGACTGTATACACTAGTCTACTCTGGAGTATCGATGCCCTATCTCGAAACTCCCACGACTAGGGACCTTTTAAGGATGTGCTTATAGACTACCAGCTCCCACGTATATGATCGCCCTCATACTGCCGGTAGTCAAGCAAGAATCCTAGGGGCTCTATCAACGTGCAATAGCGACATGTCATGTCACCTAAAGCAGTACACGATGATAAAGGTAAACCAGATAGCATACTATCATCTCGAGTAAGACTGTCCTACCGGGGTAGGTCCTCCCTCAATCATTGCAATCACGTGCCTATGATCCAATAATTGACTCTGAGGGCACTATCTCCAACAAGAACTGCTTGGGGTGCAAAGCCCTGAATTGCTTTACCCCTGGTGCGTCGGTCTCAGGACGGTTCAGGAGTTGTTGTTGTCCCTCGAGAAGGCTGCGGATCGCTTCAAGTAGCACTGTTTGCTCGGTGGGTGGTGCAGGAACAGCTGGTGCGAGAGGTAGTGCTGGAGGTGTGTTGTTGACGTTGGTGCTGGTGTTGTTCGGGGAATACATAACCTTGAAGAAAAAATTTGGGTTAAGACAGATTCAAATACATGAAATGATAAGATTCAAGGAATAGAAATTTGTAAGATTCAAGAAACATGAATTGTAAAGAATGTTTTAGTTGCTGGTTCTTGTGTTATATTGCTTAGGTTGTTCACGCAGACCAGAACTGCATGATAGGGATTCATACAGCTCTGACCTGCATGGGCCACCAACAAAACCTGTCACACCCCGCTTCCCGGTGTACGGCGGAGGGGACACGACGAGGTCTGCTACGTATATACTTAGAAGTACATACGCTAAGCGTATCTAAGCAATATAAAAGTAAATCACAAGAGACAAGAGATATAGAAATAACAGCAACTTTATTAATAACATTCTTTTGTACAATGCATGAAAAGTAAATACAACTAAAATGAAAAGCGATGCCTAAACAATGGCATAACAGAAAATGAAAATACTGAATAGAACAAGGTACAATGTCTAGAGCTCAGGGTCTTCGTGAAACTGCTCCAAGTCTTCACCGGTGGGCTCGATCTCTGCTGGGTCCAAAGCACCTGACGACATTCAAAGAAGAAGAAATAGAATGTCGTCAGCGAACAGGTCGCTCGGTAAGTCCCAAAGATAAAGAAGAATTAGAAAAGACAGAATAAGAAGTATTTTCTAAAGAGGTTGTAAAATATTGTAGAATATTGTCTTAACGCTGTTGTTTGTAGCTTGGTACAGAATGATGCCAGTGTATACGAGAGGGGTCTCTATATGCTAGAGACCAGGGCAAACGGAATGTACAAGGAACCGTTAAGCCACGGTACAACAGCAACGGAATATAGGTTAGGTGTCTTAATCTGACCACCTCGTGCCACCTTTAACACCTTCCGTACCAATCTACCCCTTAAACCCCGTAGTGTTTTGATAGTATTGTTGTATTGTATTGTGTAAGTTGGGTGACTGACCAAAACCATGATATCAGTAAACAAATTGTAACTGCATAATCAGGTAAATGGTATAACGGGATAATGGATGTATATCCATGGTTTGATTCAGTCAAGTTGTATAGATTGTTAACTGGATTCTGGGATTCATGTATTCATATTGAGTTGGAATATTAAAGAATATAGATTGACTTGAATCATATTTAAGTCAGAAATAATCAGACTCAAATCCGAGTCAGACTAAAAGAAATGTAAGTCGAAATTCTATATTTGTTAGGGTCATTATTGTAATTTATAAAACTTGAGGGGGGTTTATGTAAAAATACTTTTGTATAGTTTTCAAGATACACCTCAAGTATTTATTCGTCTCTATTGTTATAATGAGTGTGATTTTATTTTGTAATATTTCTAGTGAAAATATCCTAATTACATAAATAAAGGAATTAATTTGTAATATTGATTTAATTGAAATTCATGGTATTTTAATGTAACTTTTAATCTTGTAATTTTTTAGGAAAAAGTGAAAACTTTATCTTATAATAAAATAGGTGTTCAAATGATAAATATACATATGTTTATACAAGAATAATTTTTAATAAATATTTTATTTTCCAAAAATCTCATTTTTCTTAAATGTCGTATTTTAAACCTTTCGAGACCGAATGCTCCTTGCGGAGGTCTGAATCTCGCACTACTAAGCCCGAGGGTGCACGATAAACCGTACTATCCCTAACGAGTTCCCCAAAGGTGGGTTGTAGTGGCGCTTTGCAAAGATTTAATAAATACTAATCATTTAGAAAACGGTTTTATAAAGATAAGGTATTTATTTGTAAAAGGTGTAAATTTCCGTATTTTAGATCCTAGGATTTTCTAAGCCAACTAGCCTATTTCTAAATGGTCTAAACGACAAGTCATTAGAAGCCTCAAATCGCCTCTTCACCGCCAATTGCTGCCAGGTAAGTGCCAGGTGAGTGGGAGGCTCTCCACTACAAGTAGTGGCCCTAATTAAGTAACCACTCGTCTTACACACACTTGCCTAGACACCACAAAGTCAGGTTTAGATAAACGATCGATGTCTACGACATATCGTATTTTCCTATTAAAAGATATTGTTTTAAAATTGTTTAAAACTTAGAACTTTTAGAAAAGGTTTTATTAAGAAAAGGGTATTTAAATGTAAAATCTTGTATTATCGTATTCTACGTTTTGATGATATCAATTAGGGTTGTATTTGCGTATGTGTGGAGGTAGGTCATTACCTCGTGATCTACTTTAAGGTATAGCAATGTTAAAGGGTTAAATGTGATAAACTAAATATGGTGGTATTTAAGTACAAAAATACGGTATATTGCAAAAGCTATCATTTCATGTGTGAAAACTTGTTCAAATTAATTTTTAAGTGATTAGTAGTTAACATGAAGCTGTTTAAGCATTATGGAATTAGTGATAAGTGAGGTTTGATAGAAAACCGAATCAGAAATCGGTTTGTTCCGATTTTCGTCGGGTTTAAAAAGTCGTATTTTTATGAAAGAATAGAAAGATAGAAAAGAGGGACTTACGGGTTTGGACAACGCTAGAGAGTGAGAGAGAGGTAGAGGGTTTGCCGGCGCGTCGAAACGTCGTCGAGAGCTCCTAGCACGATCACCGGAAGTCACCGTCGATTTCGTCAGCGCTTCGCCTTTCGCTCATTTTCCGACGTACCAAAGTTCTCTTGGGATTTTGGGAGAGTGGACTTAGGAATTTAGGATGAGAGGGTAGAGGGTAGGGGTGTTTATATAGGGTTAGGCTAGAGTTAGGGTTTTAATAAAAAAAATATAAAAATATATAAAAATTCATTAAACCTAGGATTAAAAGGGATTTATTGGGCAATTGGTAACCGATCCAAGCATTTAGAGTATGCAGGAGGGTGGACCAGGTCAAGAGCCAACTTTTCTCTGTTGGCGACTCGGTCGTCCGGCCAAGTCCGGCCGGCGGCGCCGGACGGAGTCGGCCGATTCACCGGCCGGCGGCGCCGAGTCGGGCCGAGTCAGGGTTCCAATGGCCGGGGATTCTTCGGGGGTACAATTTGGTATATTTACTTTTTGTTGTCCAGTACATATTTTGGGAGTTATGGCCTTTTGACTGTTGACTTCCAAAAAAAATTAAAACAAAATAAATACAAAAATAATGTGGGGCATGGGATTTGAACTCCGGTGGCTTGGTTCAGCAGTGCAAAGTATTACCAATGAACTACAAGCTCCTTCTTGTAATTATGGAGTGAAATAAATACTTAAAGAGATATCACTCACAATAAATACTCCAAGTATATATTGAATTTAAATCAATTCTTTGTACATTAAAAAATGGAGTTGTTACAAGGAATGTACCACGGCGACAGACATTCACATTAGAAGCCGTAGAAGCCGAGACTGTAGGTCAAGGTAACACCTGTAAACCTTTTTCACCATCGTATCACTTCTATACACTATCTATACTGCAGTCACCAAACTTCCTTGAACTGTTACACTCTCCTTTTACAAATTTCGAGGACAAAATTTTTATAAGAAGGGTAAAATGTAACAACCCTAATTTTCTTATACACTTTTTCTATACAAATTTTTTTCAAAATCCATAAAAGAGTATTTTTAACCTGAGCAAAATATATAGGTAATTATTTTGTTTTTAAATAACTCCATTTTTAGTATACATAAAATTGTTTTAAAATTAAAGTATACTAGGGGTATTTAATGTTGCTGTTACCATTTTAAGTAATTATTTCACACCATAATTACAAGAAGGAGCTTGTAGCTCATTGGTAACACCTTGCATTGCTGAACAAAGCCACCAGAGTTCAAATCCCCTGCCCCACATTATTTTTATATTGTTTTTGTTTTAAATCCTTTGGAAGCCCAACAGTCCAAACACCATAACTCCCAAAAGTTGAACTGAACCCAGAAAACTAAATATACCAGTGTCTTAACCCCGAGCCTCCCCACCTCCTAGACCCCTGACTCGGCCGGGATCGGCCGAGTCGGCCGGCGGACCGGCCGACTCGGGCCGGCGCCGCCGGCCAGACTCGGCCGGACGGCCGAGTCCCAAACACAAAAAGTCCTTCTTTTTGTATTCCTTAACCCCCTGCACACACCATTTAATTAGATCGGTTCCCGAGAGTTGAATACACCCCATTTACTACAATTTTTAATGATTTTTCTATAATTTTTACAATTTTTTTTATTAAAAACCTTTCACCTAGCCTACCCTATAAATACACCCCTACCCTCTACCCTCTCATCCCAAAACCCTAAGCTCACTCTCTTAAAATTTTCCAAGAAGTGTGTACTTTGAAAACAAGTTCGCGGCGAAGCTCCGACGAAATTCCGGCGAGAATTCCGGCGACGTTTTTAGAAACAACCGGCGACGAAGCAACGCCTCGGAAACTCCTTTAGTTCCCCCTACACTCCTTTGCCTAATCGAACCCGTAAGTCCCATTCTATCCTGCCTTCTATTTCTCTAAAATACGAAATTACGAAACCCGACGGAATCGAAACAAATCCGATTTCTGATTCGGTTTTCTATAAAAGTTCACTTCTCACCAATACATTCATGTTTAAACATCTTATTCTTGACTATTAAACTTTTAAAAATCAATTTGAACAAGTTTTCTCGCATGAAATGATAACCTTTCCAATTTATCGTATTTTTTTCACTTTAATACCATCATGTTTCGATTTCACATTTAACCCTTTAACTTTGCTATAAATTTAAAGTAGAGCACGAGGTAATGACCTACCTCCACACACATGCAAATACAACCCTAAACGATATCATCAAAACTTAGAATACGATAAAAACAATACTTTCATTTAAATACCATTTTCTTAATAAAATCAATTCTAAAAGTTTAGTTTTGATACACTTTTAAATAAATACCAATTATTAGGAAAACACGATAAGTTGTGGACATCGATCGTTTATCTAAACCTGACTTTTTGGTGTCTAGGCTAGGCAAGTGAGCAAAGGTAACTTTAAAAGGCCCGTCTCACGATTCGTGAGCGGATCCCTCCTTTCCTCATTTGTACTTACCTGGCCACAATTGGCGGTGAAGAGGCGATTTGAGGCTTCTAATGACTTGTCGTTTAGACCATTTAGAAATAGGCTAGTTGGCTTAGGAAACCCTAGAATTTAAAATACGGAAAATTACACTTCGCAAATAAATACCTTTTACTTTATAAAACCGTTTTCTAAAGGATTTAGTATTTTACAATCTTTGCAAAGCGCCGCTACAACCCATTTTTGGGGTACTCGTTCGGGATGGTGCGGATTATCGCATATCCTCGGGTTTAGTAGTGCGAGATTCAGACCTCCGCAAGGAGCATTCGGTCGCGAAAGGTTTAAAATACGACATCTTAAGAAAATGAGATTTTTGGAATATAAAATATTTATTAAAATTATTTTTGTATAAACATTTGTATATTTATCACTTAAATATCTATTTTATTATAATATAAATTTTCCATCTTTTTCTAAAAATCACAAGAATAAATTTTACACTAAAACACCATGAATTTCAAATAATCAATATTACAGATAAATACCCTTATTTATAAAACTACGATATTTTCACTAGAAATGTCACAACATAAAATCCACCCTCATTACAACTCTAAAGACGAACAATAAATACTTGAGGCGTATTTTGAAAAGTATATAAAAGTATTTTTGCATAAAACCCCCTCAAGTTTAATAAATTACCCTAAGGACCCTGGCAATTAGAAGACCTCGATTCACATTCCTGATTGTCTGACTCGGGTTTGAGTCTGATTAATCTGACTTGAATATGATTCAAGTCAATCTATAATCTACAATATTCCAATTCAAAATGAACACATGAATCCATGAATACAATTATCAATTTATGCAACTTGACTGAACCGTACCATGGATATATATCCCTTTTACATGATTCTCAATATTCCATTTATATGACTCTACGGTTATAAACGTTTCCTGATATCATGGTTTCGGTCAGTCAGTCAATCACTCATTCAATTAATACAATTTTACAAGATAACAATACAAACAAGACATCGCGGGTTTTAAGGGGTAGATTGGTATGGAAGGTGTTAAAGGTGGCACGAGGTGGTCAGATTTAATACACCTAACATGAATCCAGTTGTTGTTGTACCGTGGCATAAACGGTTCCTTGTACTATACGTGCCTTTAGTCTCTGGCATATAGAGACTCCTCTCGTATACACTGGCATCCTTCTATACCAAGCTACAAACAACAGCGTTAATACGACATTACCACAGGATAATATAACTTTAAAATATATCTTCTTATTCTGTCTTTTTTTCTACTTTGCTCTTACCTTTGGGACTTACCGAGCGACCTGTTCGCTGACGACATTCTGTTTTTTTCTTCTTTGAATGTCGTCAGGTGATTCGGACCCGGCAGAGATCGAGCCATCTGCAGAAGACTTGGAGCAGTTTGCCGAAGATCCAGCACTTTAGTTTCATTGTACGCTTTTTCTCTCTGTACTTTTCATTTCCTGTTATGCCACTGTTTAGGCATCTTTTATTTCAGTTGTATTTCCTTTCATGCATTGTACAAAGAATGTTAATAAATAAAAGTTGCTGTTCTTTTTATTTCTTGTCTCTTGTGTATTTATTTTATATTGCTTAGATACGCTTAGCGTATGTACTTCTGAGTATATACATAGCGGACCGGTCGCGTCCCCTTCGCCGTACACTGGGAAGCGGGGCGTGACACCAAGTAACTATGGAATCAACATACCTTATCAAACCAATCCAAATTACAATCCTAAGTTTTGAATCACATTATAACACATTAAACATTAACAGGAGGAGGAGGAAGGTAAAGCCGTTCGTCTCACATCCTCGCCATTACCACAGCCAAGAGATATTACATAAGCATGATAAAAGGAAAAGCAAACAACAAAAGAAAAGACAATTATATTAGCAAAGAAATGAGTTGAGATACAAGTTGTTTATTACTTGTTCAACCTCCATAATGAAGCTCTCAAAAGAAATCTCCAAGAGGGAAGAAGAAGAAGAAACCAAGTTGAGCTCACACAACTCTCAAGCTAAACCAAAAACAAAACAAAACTAAACTAGCGGGTATATACATTTTTTACATGCCCCCTCTCACTAAATCAGTTCTGGTATTTATAGGCAACAAACCAGAATAAACAAACAATATAAATGGGATGATGTGATGCCTAGAAATGACCGGAAGGAAAATAGGGACAATAGAGGCTAGGGGGGTCGGCGACGCCGGCAATTCTGGGAATGTCTCCGGTCAAATATTGGGCAATTGATGTCATCTTGGTGTGATGATCTCAAGTGCACTTCAGTATCCCTCTGGTGTTGTTTGATTTGTCTATATAAGTCTGGTTTGCATTCAGGGATTTTGGACGAAAACTAAACTTTATATCACATCATAACTTTATGCATTTACTCTCACACATGCCCACTTGTGCCCACTTGCACAAGTCATGAGTGTTGATCAGTCAAAAATACTGCATTTTTAACACGGTAATTTCCCTACCATTTGAGCTCATATAGAAGTGTTCGGTATTCATAATTGCACATATTACCAAATCATCTCTGAAATACCAGATTGCATGTGTTAGACTTTCAAACCGGCACTTTAAGGGAAATTAACTGTGTTTCATGGCATCGCATCATCCTTGTATTGCGCAACTCTTGTCTGGGGTCTAATGCAGGAAATTCCAGAAGCAAAGCCCAAAATTGAGAAAACAGTGCAGATAAAAGATACGCCGATTCAAAGGCTAAAGATATGGAGCAATACAGAAGGCCAAATGAGATTTCACATATTGTATAAAGGCCCACCAGGAAGACCAAGAATTACCATAAAAAGTTAAAGCCCTAAGGCCACTAAAAGACTGCGGATCCGCGGCCCAAACCCCCTTAGCGCCGCGGATCCGCGGCCATATAATGAGATCAGGACTCCAGATTTCCTCCACGTGTCACCTCTAACGGCCCAAGCTTCCAGAAGACCCCAGAAACTCCACGTGGCACTTCTAGAAGGCTCGGCTTAACAAACTATTTCTAGAAGGATCTTGTAACAAACTTTTGGAGGGAAATTTAAATCTTTTGGCTAACAAACTTGTGGAGGGAATTCAAATTTCAATCCTAGATCTAGAATTTGGAGGTCTATAAAAAGGAGCCTAGATCTAGGGTGAAGGTTGTTCAATTCTTCATCTCTCCCTTTTCCACCCACAAGTCGAGTGACACGACTTGTGTCAAATCCCAATTCAAAATCAAGATCAAGATCCCGAGTACCATTCAAGCAAGAGAGCCTTCAACCTTTAGCAAGCGACGCCGGATTCCATCGGAGCAAGAGATTCAAGCCGATCCGCGACTCAAGGAACCGAGCGAAGCCGAAATCGACGATCTAGTTCCTACCTTTTGTAAATTTCAAGAGAGTTGTAACGAAATTTGTCGATAAATAAAGGTGAAATTTCTATATCTTTCTTATCTTTTGATTCAACATTATGATTCGATCTCAATTTTTGATTGCGTTTGATATTATAATGTTTGAGTAAACTCCGCTCGTGTAGGAGTTGTGACGATCAATAGAATGATGATGATTTAGATCTTTTTACAATTCTTAAATCCTATAACGATTGTAAATTCTAGTGAATCAAATGATCGATGACCTAGTTTCGGGATGATCCATTCTTGATTGTGTTCACTCGAAACTAGGAAACAACGATTGATCATTTGATTGACTAGAAACTAGAATTTGAATGAGATTCATTGAAAGGATAAAGGATAAGACGAGGAAACCCTAGATTCTTCGCAAGATCCTTAATCCACGATGAATGATCATCGATCTGGTATCAATTAGTTAAAGGATAAGAACATGAAATCATTAGATCTCATCACATCTATAGATCCGATCTACTCCTACGAGCCATACCTCTAATCTTGATTGTTGGTTGGAAATCATCACAAATTACCACTTCTTGATTTTAATGCTTTCTTAAATCTAGATATTTTCTCTTTCTTGAAATGCAATTTTAAATCATGAATTGTTTTCTTTTCTTTTCCTTAAAGTTTCGACTCATCTAATTCGAAAGACGAACGATTACACTTTCCCTGTGGACGATCCGCACTTACTAACGCGCTACATCCAACACCGTTATTGATTGCGGTCAAAATATTTTTGGTTGTGATTTCTAAATTCTATTTTCTAAAAACATACACACAATCCTGAAAATCGTTTCAATCAAAATGGCGCCGCTGCCGGGGAAAGTGTGCTATTTGTTCATTTTTTGAAATTTGAGTTGAAAAGTTTATTCCATCAATATTTTTTAGATCAAAACTCGCACAAATTACTAATACGTATTGTTGTGGTTAATTGCAAGGAGATCTGGAGCTTGATGTGAAATTGGAAAATTATTTGGAGAATTCCAGAAAGCTAGGGAAGTGATTAGGAGTGCTCTGGAAAAATTTGGTGCAGAGAGGAATTCAAGGCGCGACGGAACCGCGGCTTTAGGCGACTTGTGCGGTGGAAGCACGGCAGTTCTAGGGGATCTCTGAACAATTTTTATCTGGTAATCTCTAACTTTCTTATATCCTTCCTAAAATCTGCTCCAACTAACAATTTGTTGCAGGCTTCTTTGCAAAAAATCGCAGCGCCGCAAAAAACAAAATAAATTGTGCTTGTTTTTGATTTTGTGGTTGTTTGCATAATTAATACGGACATTAAGGGGCACGGCCAAATCCAGATTAGGTGGAGAGTTCATTACCCTTCCTAGGCCCCAAAAATCACAAACCTGCATCCGCATTACCCTCATTAATTAAAAAATATCTAGAGATGACTCTAAGGACCGTCGCGCTCACTTAGAACAGAAGAAGGCCGTGGGTAATTCATTGCTTATCCGCGTTTCTTTTTGTGGTGTCTAAGGCAAGTGTGTCGAAGGCTAGTGGTTACTTAATTAGGCCCACTACTTACGTAGTGGAGAACCTCCCACTTACCTGGCACTTACCTGGCCACAGGAGAAACAAATTGGCAGTGGAGGATTTTATCCTGCGACTTGTCTTTTGGAAGTTAGGAGCGGTCTAGAGCTTTGACCTAGGTGACCATAGATTTTAAGGCTGCTTGTTGCATTTGTTGTGATCGCATCATATTTTCAAAATCCGTATCATTTTTCAAAACAAATACCGCATTCACTTCATTTCCCCTAATTATAAATCACGTTGCCACTTGTACTAACCCCTTTTAGTGCAAGATAGGCTGGACACGGGATTCTAGTGCCCGGCTTGTCCGTGTCCCCTCGATCGACTCCGAAGTCGGTATTTCTCCATTTACCTTTCTTTTACCCACCACCACACCCACACCGATGGATCAGTCTCCATCGAACTTCTTTTCCACTACTCTGCCGCCGTCCGTTGGTGCGCAGAATCCACCTCGCATCTCTCTCCAAGAAAGGTGCTATCCAACATGAGGCCCCCTTCCCACCTGTCTTTCCATTCCACCAGCCAACGGGGAAAATTTTCAGATTAAACCCCAATACATCAACCTTCTACCAAAATTTCACGGTCTCGAGTCTGAGGACGCATACGTGTTTATCACGAAATTCGAAAATGTATGCGCAATGATGGGTACCTCACAGCTGTCTGTGGATGCTTTGTGTCTTCGTCTTCTCCCATTCACCCTGTACGATATAGCTGAGAAGTGGCTGTATAACACTACCGCACATTCCATTTCAAACTGGGAAGAATTCGTCAAAGCATTCCTTAAGAAATTTTACCCACATCACAAAACAGCTCGAATCCGTAGTGAAATCAATCAATTCACCCAGCTTCCAAATAAAACATTTTCACAATGTCTTGAACACTTTAAGGATCTGCTAGTTCAATGTCCACATCACGGCATCCCCAGATGGGATCTGTGCCGAATCATTTATGAGGGCATTAATCCTAACACAAGACAGACCCTTGAATTAATGTGTCAAGGAAATTTCATGACCAAAGATGATGGGGAAGCCTGGAAATTTTTAGAAGATTTCGCTGAAAGATCTTTACAGTGGGAGGATGTGAGTCAATCATCTAGGGCTGGCAATAACCAATCGGAAGTTTCCATAGGAGTTAGAGCTGAAATTTCAGCTATGCAAAAGAAACTCGAGACTATGGAAAACAAATTTTTAGCTGCCGCCCTAAACCAAATGTCACTCTCCAAAACTGTATGTGGATGCTGTTCTGATCCATCACATCTCACGGAAGAATGTCCACGAAATTCTCCGTTTCAAGGTCACGAACATATCAGTTCTGCTTACCAACAAGGACCTAGAAACGACCCATTTTCTTCCACACATAATCAGGGTTGGAGGAATCACCCGAACTTTGCTTGGAACCAATCACAATCTCAAAACACGGTTCCAACCCAAAACAATTTCCAAAGGGTCCCTCCACCACAACAGCAACCACAATTGAGTCAGCACCCCTTTCACGCACAAAACTTCCAAAATCCGGTCAACACACCTGCACTGTCCAATCCATTGCAGTTGATCGGTTCAGATGAATCCTCTTCATTCATGAACTTGCTTTTGACAATAAAAACTTCCTTCGATGACATAAAGAGAAACTCTGCGTCCCAAAGAGAGACTATTAAATCGATGGAAGAAGAAATTGCACGTTTAAAAGCTGAAATGAGTGCAAGAGAGAGAGGGAAACTTCCAGCTCAACCCTTACCCAATCCTGGCTATTCACATCATGTGGATGCAATCACGTTGAGATCTGGAAGAGTGCTTGATAATCACGTTGGGGAAGAGATTGATGACACTGAAAAATCTATCCATGACACCCCGGCTGAGACCTTTCCTCACACACACGCTTCTGCTTCTGACTCTTGTTCTTCTACTCCACCGCCTTCTCACGAGCCTATTCTCTATTTCCCTCTAGGCTCGCCACCTCAGCCCACCTCTTCTACTCCTCCATAGACGATCCCCACTTCTATTTTGGGATCGGGGCCACACACACTTCCTTCTCCTATGATGGACCCAGCGCTTATTGCTAAAGCACCTTATCCTAATCGGTTAAGGGCAAACACACCGAGTCCACATATGGAGAAGATTAGGGACATTTTTAAGTAAGTTAACATCAACATCCCTCTCCTAGATGCTATCCAACAAGTTCCGTCCTATGCGAAAACTCTTAAGAACTTGTGCACTAGGAAGAGGAAGACTCAAGTGCCCAAGAAGATTTTTATGGCAAAGACTGTAGACACGGCTTTCCCCCAGCAATTACCGAGGAAACGTAAGGATCCTGGATATCCTACGATTTCCATTTCTATCGGGGAAAAACACATTAATCGTGCTCTACTAGACCTTGGCGCTAGTGTTAACTTGCTTCCATATTCAGTCTATGAGCAACTAGGTATCGGAGAGTTGAAGCCAACCCATTGCACTCTCCAGATGACTGACCGATCAATCACCAAACCTAGGGGTGAACTGGAGGATGTGTTAATAAAAATCGGGGAATTCATATTCCCTGTAGACTTTATTGCAATTGATACACAGCCTGTAGCGAACCCACGGAATCAAATTCCGGTGATTTTAGGTCGCCCCTTTTTGGCCACTTCCAACGCTATCATCAACTGTCGTAACGGTTCTATGACCCTATCTTTCGGGAATAGGTCAATAGAGCTGAATATTTACAAGTTGGGAAGTGTACCCTCCGACCCTACTGCTCAAGTCTGTTCTGTCGACTTAATGGATGTCGACAGCAGCGAATTTGATGATCCTCCTGATACCGATCTTGACTCTTTTCTTACGTTATTGTTTGACCCAACTATGTATCATACACATATGGACTCTTCCACCGAGATGTCCGGGTCAACAATTAACACTGATTATGAACTGCTTTTAGAGTCTGAAGATCACCCCGCACTTTGTGACGACATTATTCATCGGGGTATTGAGGAAATCTTCGCTGATAAACTCGCATTTTTGAATGACACGGGTGTTGAGATGAATCATGTCCCAATCACTGAAATTGAACCTCCACCCCTTCCTATGAACTGTAAAAAGAATGCGAGTAATCCATCACATTCACTGCATCGTCTCTCCAAAATGAGACGCACACACACTCTTTTCCACCCCTTACCCTTTCCCCACTTCTTCTTCCACCAACCAGAGCACTGCATTGATAAAAATTTTGAATGGTTGGTGTTAACTTTCGGTCTTTGCAAAGTTTGGTATCGACCAATGATTTTTGACCCCCTCATGTGATTTTCAAAGATTAACATTGCTTAAGTTTGGGGGGGTATTTTTTCTGGCTCTCGAAAAGAAAATTTTTACAAAATTTGGAGCCAAAAAGAAGTTTGGGGGAGGTTCTTCACTTATATATTTTGCCCCCACTAATAAATTCCTCCCAGGCTTACAGGTTTTGTAGATATAGCGGTTGGCAACAGTGAGGACAATGTTGAAAACAAGTTTGGGGGAGGTTTGTGCTTATTTTCGCATCATTTGCATCATACTTTGCATAAGCACAAAACATTTTTTGAAAACCATAAAAATTTAAAAATTTTCAAGAAAATAAAAATATTTTTGTACATAAATAAGATAATAAAAGTTTAGATAGTGAACAATTACATCCATGAGATTGGAAAAATTTAAGAAACTAAGAAAATTAGAAGTTTTCTTATACGAACTAGTAATAAGTAATTATGAGCCGTTGTCCCAAGGGTTAATAAGATGAAGGACGTCATTAATCTGAGGATAAAAATAAGTCTGAAAAATAGTTTCTATTCTGGAAGCCAAACATTTTGAACGTTGATACCCTGCTATTCGCACTTACACGCGTCTTGAAGCCCGGGATAGTAGAGGATACCTTGAAATGCTCTTGTCTTAAAGCCAAAAGTATGAAGGAAATAAAAAAAATGAAGAAAATATAAAGTGGTGAGAAAAATGGACACTGGTTTTGTTATCACCGAGGGCAATGAAAAATATATAGCGAGGGTGCCTCTTCACCTAGTGCCCTAAGGCCAACTGGTCTGGGAGTCACTGCTAACCTTAGGTGGTGCAAGACGAGAAAAATACACCAAATAAGCAAGCACATGAGTAATTGTCCGGTTAGTACCTCAAGAAGTATTAACGGTCGCATGAAAGTGTGTGAGCAAATTCATCTAAATATTCATTAATTAAAAAGTACTGAGGCTGATGGGCAAGAGTATGATAGCTTGAATTGAATTCTCCGGGTGTAGGGATGTCCTTTACACACACGCAGGGTAATATGATCGATGTTTGGAAGAAAGATAGGAATGAAGAATAAGACGATGTTTTATTGAGGGAGGACGTGATTTCTGACATCTTTTCATGACCATTAAGATAGGGCTCATGACAACCGAAAAGCTAGCTTAGTTGAAAACCCTAATTTTCAAGGCTTTTCTTTTACAATTCTTTTCTTTAAATGTAATATTCATGATCTTCCTTTTATTATTGGATTTTGTGGGTGCAATCCGCTGAAAACCCTCAGGAGACAACACTCCTCCTACTAGGGACACCTAGAGGTTTAAAGGCTTGTTGCACGTGCTCAGTGCAATCGTGTTGCCTTCGAAAGTGTGCTAGTTAGTTTTTCTCTTTCTTTATTTTCTCCTTCTCTTTTTAATAAAACTGTTCGCTCGAGACGATCGAAAATAAGTTTGGGGGAATTTGATCAGTCGAAAATACTGCATTTTTAACACGGTAATTTCCCTACCATTTGAGCTCATATAGAAGTGTTCGGTATTCATAATTGCACATATTACCAAATCATCTCTGAAATACCAGATTGCATGTGTTAGACTTTTAAACCGGCACTTTAAGGGAAATCAACTGTGTTTCATGGCATCACATCATCCTTGTACTGCGCAACTCTTGTCTGGGGTCTAATGCAGGAAATTCCAGAAGCAAAGCCCAAAATTGAGAAAACAGTGCAGATAAAAGATACGCCAATTCAAAGGCTAAAGATCTGGAGCAATACAGAAGGCCAAATGAGATTTCACATATTGTATAAAGGCCTACCAGGAAGACCAAGAATTACCATAAAAAGTTAAAGCCCTAAGGCCACTAAAGGACCGCGGATCCGCGGCCCAAACCCCCTTGGCGCCGCGGATCCGCGGCCATATAATGAGATTAGGACTCCAGATTTCCTCCACGTGTCACCTCTAACGGCCCAAGCTTCCAGAAGACCCCAGAAGCTCCACATGGCACTTCTAAAAGGCTCGGCTTAACAAACTATTTCTAGAAGGATCTTATAACAAACTTTTGGAGGGAAATTTAAATCTTTTGGCTAACAAACTTGTAGAGGGAATTCAAATTTCAATCCTAGATCTAGAATTTGGAGGTCTATAAAAAGGAGCCTAGATCTAGGGTGAAGGTTGTTCAATTCTTCATCTCTCCCTTTTCCATCCACAAGTCGAGTGACACGACTTGTGTCAAATCCCAGTTCAAAATCAAGATCAAGATCCCGAGTACCATTCAAGCAAGAGAGCCTTCAACCTTTAGCAAGCGACGCCGGATTCCATCGGAGCAAGAGATCCAAGCCGATCCGCGACTCAAGGAGCCTAGCGAAGCCGAAATCGACGATCTAGTTCCTACCTTTTGTAAATTTCAAAAGAGTTGTAACGAAATTTGTCGATAAATAAAGGTGAAATTTCTATATCTTGTTTATCTTTTGATTCAACATTATGATTCGATCTCAATTTGTGATTGCGTTTGATATTATAATGTTTGAGTAAACTCCGCTCGTGTAGGAGTTGTGACGATCAATAGAATGATGATGATTTAGATCTTTTTACAATTCTTAAATCCTATAACGATTGTAAATTCTAGTGAATCAAATGATCGATGACCTAGTTTCGGGATGATCCTTTCTTGATTGTGTTCACTCGAAACTAGGGAACAACGATTGATCATTTGATTGACTAAAAACTAGAATTTGAATGAGATTCATTGAAAGGATAAAGGATAAGACGAGGAAACCCTAGCTTCTTCGCAAGATCCTTAATCCACGATGAATGATCATCGATCTAGTATCAATTAGTTAAAGGATAAGAACATGAAATCATTAGATCTCATCACATCTATAGATCTGATCTACTCCTACGAGCCATACTTCTAATCTTGATTGTTGGTTGGAAATCATCACAAATTACCACTTCTAGATTTTAATGCTTTCTTAGATCTAGATATTTTCTCTTTCTTGAAATGCAATTTTAAATCATGAATTGTTTTCTTTTCTTTTCCTTAAAGTTTCGACTCATCTAATTCGAAAGACGAACGATTACACTTTCCCTGTGGACGATCCGCACTTACTAACGCGCTACATCCGACACCGTTATTGATTGCGGTCAAAATATTTTTGGTTGTGATTTCTATACTATTTTCCAACAACTACACAATCGAGAAATCGTGTTTCAATTAAGTGTGCCAAGGCAGCCCCCACCATGGTCCATGTTCTAAAAGAGCTAGTGCACAAATATATTGTGTTGGACCAAAATTGTGTACACAAGTTTATTTGGAAAAGAACTCTTTGGATATCGATCGGTTTTTTGTTCTGATTACAGTGTCGGCTCACAAATGTCATATCCGTGATTTTGAGTATGTTTTCCAGTATTTTGTCATGAATACCTGTAATCTGTATTTACTAAGCAGACACTGCTTAATAGTACCGATATATAACAAAATAGATAATGAATAAGTGGTATTAAAATGCAGTTTTCTGTGATGAACAGCCATCACCAGAAATTCTTGGCCAGGATGGACGAGATTTACTAATTTGGATCAATAGTTTCTCAGTGGGTGATGACCTTCACACCGACATGACTTATTGCATTATTTGGGGTCTGACTTTATCCACCCCTAGACCCGATATGCAATACTCTTAGATGAACAGACCGGACTGTACGGAGATTGTCACAGACAGGCTCAGTAGGGGTACGGATGAATTTGCTCATCGGCCTTCCTTTTGTTCTGTACCTGGGTAATCGTTACATACAGCTAGTGCAGCTGACATGCTTATGGTTAAAACCACTACCAGCGTATTGTCGAGTCTTTAGAGTCCCACACAGAGGATTTTCCCGGTTTAGGCGAAATAATATAGTGGTCGTATATTGATACGTGCAAGGTTCTAATTAAGTATGTGTACTAGCTACATGGACTTTAATTGGGCGGATGATAATACCAGCCGGTTTAGAATTAAACCGGATTATTAAATCAAGTACTGATTTAATAATATATATATATATATATTCTAGTATTATATTCATTTTCTAATACTTTCTCTTTTGTATTCGTGTTATGGTACGAATACGAGTATGTATATACGGGAAGTGTATTTTGTATTTATACAAAATACATTCTAGAAGGAGGACACCTCATAACTCTATTATCCATTTATGGAAATTGAATTATGAGGTGGAGGGGTGAGGTGGAAAGTGAGGGATGAGCTAAGAGTATGGTTGCATTTTTTATTCATAATTCATTTGTTAAATGAATTATGGCATACTCTTTTGTTATGAGAGCTAGCAATTCTCACTTGTTCTCTCTCTCTCCTCTCTTCATCCTCTCTCCTCCTTCTTGTCTTCATCATCTCATGAGTTGAGAATATGATGAAATGGCTCTCTTGATTTCTAAAAAGAAGCAAAAGAGAAAGGAAAAAGATTTTGAGCATTCCTACATCTCTCACACTTCTCTCCTTGCAAGCTAGTTGTGTGAGTTGCTTCACTAGGGTATTTGATGTGCAGCTAGAGCTTGGACAAGGTTCTCTCAGGTGGATCATCTTTGGCGAAGGAGGACCAGTTTGCAAGCACGATCCAGACCTCTTAAGAACTAGTTAGAGTCCACAACATTGGAGCTCTTGAAAAAAGCTTGAGCATGTGAGTATTCTACACATAGTAGATTATTTTAGCTCATGATTGGAGCAGAATAACCGCGATATATGTTATGATATGCGTTCTACTTTGTTCTCTAATTGCCGCAATCAAGACGATGTTGCTTGGTAGCTAGCCGGTTGAGTACGGGTCGTCCACTGGGAGATAGTATGTTTTCGTTCTTGTTTTAGACGAGTTAATTAAAGAATGTATATGTATGTTCAATTCTATCCTAAGTGTTTTATTTTATGTTCAAATAAACTTGTCAGGATTAGGGTTGGTTAGTAGAGTTAAGATTAGTCTTGTGCTTGTCTTTTGCCATTCTTGAAATGATATTGGAATAATCGGAAGTAGCGGTGATTAGGAGGACATAGAAATGAGATTTACGAGTTTAAGCAAGCTTTCCAATGCTAAATCCATTCCTAGTTCCCCTTGTCCGTCCGCTATATGCTCTTATTTCCAACCCTAGGACAAATATACGCAACCAAGTCTCCAATTAGGTCACAACTATATGCCACGTTGTAGTGCGTCCAAAGGAATTCTCGACTCAGGTCGTGACTATATATCACTTATAGCGCGTCTAAGTGAGGGGGTTGTGTTTATTTGGTCTAGGTTCATTTTAAGATATTTGGCGAAGAGAAGCATAAGGGATTTTTCCATCCCTCATACTAACTTTCTTAGCCCTAACAAGTGTGTAAATTATTCATATATTAAAAGAAAAATAAAACAAGAAAGAAGAGAAGAAAGAATGGAAAATACTGTTTTACAAAGTTAACAAGCTAACTACTTGGGCCCTCGCCTGAGCAAGGGACTATATTGAGTATCATGGCTTGAAAAATACATATTAGAAGAAAAGAAAGAAGAACAATAAATAACAATAACTACTTAATAACAACAAATAAAAGTTACACTAGGAATTTAAAATACAATGCAATTAAATAAAAATACAAGATAATAACAAACCACCATCTTCAATAATCTTCCACTCAAAAGCTCTTACTACAATTTCATGGAAAATAGATGAAGAAGAAGAAGCTACACACTAAACTATACTAAATCCTAGAAAAGAAAATCCTTCTTGGTTTGGATCAAAACTGGAGTATTTATAGGCAGAGAAATGAAACCCTAGGGATATTCTGAGCCTATACATCATTACCAAACTACCCCTGAAAAATGGTTGAGAGACGACATGACAAGGCCGCGGTTCCTCCGCCTATAAGGCCTATTGGCCACAGTTCCGCGATCATTTAGAAGGTTTGGCGCATCGTTTTTCTTGAGCTTCCTCGTGTTGCTCTGTTCTTCTGTTTGACAGGTTCAAAATTGCAAAATGGTTCCAAAATATTTTCAGATTTTCAACAGTCCAAAATGGCTACTTTTTTAATCTTTTTGAGCTTGATCTCTCTCGAGCTCCGCGCACCACTTGATCTTTGTGCTGCCCCTCTCGTGCTCTATGCTGGTCCGAGAGACGAATGACCACTGTTTTTCGTCTTGTCTCTTGAACTGATAAGCGACACTTGACGGGTGTGGATGACCAGAACCCGGATTTTATCTATTTATGGCAGATGTTCTGGATTTTGGTATAACTGTGGAGATTTTGCGTGATTTGCGTTATTTTGGACTAGAAAGCTGTAACCTGTAATTATGTAGCAAACACGGATCAAAAGCACATACCTATAAATAAACAGGCAAAAGAATGGGCGGTATTAAATGAATATTTTAGTGTGAACAAATACCCCCAAACTTATCTTTTGCCCGTCCCGAGCAAAATCATTTATTTTCAAAAAGTCCTGAGCTCACTTTCGTAGGCATCACGGTTGCACTTAGCGTGTGCAACAAGCCGTTAAATTTCTAGGTGTCCATAGTAGGAGGAGTGTTGTCTCTCGAGGGTTTTCAGCGGATACTACCTAAAAAATCCCGTCAAGATAGTTTCATAAGTTAACCTTAATTATAATCCTACGGTTTAGCATCTAAGTTAGTGTGAACAAATAATCCCTTATTTTTCACGCCTTCTATTCATTCAAGCTAAGATCCTATACGTTTTGACAGTTATAAGATCTCAGTTTCTCTTGAGTTTTCCTTCTAAAACGCAGTCTCCAATTCAGAATTTTTATCATCTTTACGGAAAACATAAGACTTATTCTTTATCCCTATCTTTCCTCCAAATATCGATCGTATACCCCTACGTGTGTGTAAATTTCACCCCAACACTCAAGAATTCAATTCAAGGTATAGTACCCTTACCCTAATACCTAATACTACTTCTTTTCATTAATGATGGACGGATTTGCTCACACACCTTTCATGCGACTATTACTGCTTTCTGAGGCACTAATCAGCCAATTACTGAATGTGTGAGCTTATTTAAGCGTAAATAGCAGTTTCCAGGTCTTGTATTTTATTTTATCTTTATTTTCTCTTTTTTTTCTTTTTTATTTTCAAGACTGGATATATTTTTCAATGATGCTCTTTGGTGGTTAGCTTTAAATACCATTTTTTCTTTCGTACTAGGCTTTTAGGCAAGAGTATTTCTAGGTATTCTTTACTATCCTAAATTTCAAGATGCGTGTAAGTGCGATTTGTAGGGTATATACTTTCTAAATTTTGGATTCAAGAATAGGAACTATTTTTCAGACTTATCCTTCAATAAAGTTTTTAATACTTTTCCTTCATCTTGACTTAACTTAAGAACTGAATTTAAGATTACTTACTTCTAAAAAAACTGCAAAGACGTAAATTTACCAAGGTTAAACTGAAAGAGGGTTATTTTTAAGATTTTCAATTCCTAAGCCTAGGATTTAGTTATTTCTAACCTATCAAGCTAAATTTTCGGAATAAAAATCTAAGTCACCCTACTAGCTAACTTAACGACAAGGTTTTTATATTTTTGGAAAAAAATTCAATTTTTGTGGGTTTTTAAATAAGTATGCAAATACGAAATATACACATGAATGCGAAGAAAGAAAGCTTACCGAGCACACCCCCAAACTTAACTTGACAGTGTCTTCACTGTCATGCTATACCAAGAGTGTCAAAATTTGTCGGTGCTCTCATGTTTGTTTTTTTTTTTTTGTTTTTTTTATAAAAGAAAAGGTAAACACAAAATAATACACAAAAAGCCTCCCAAACTTAAGTGAAGCAGTTCTTCCACTGTTTAAGCGGTGAAGTTCAAAGTTATGGGGAAAGAACAGTTCCAATCTATACAGGGCCTTACACAGGCTAAAAATTAATACCAACCATTCAGAAAGAACGCGTAGAGAAAAGAAATGAAGAATACATGAGACCGTTCGTGGATGGAAGCGGGATACGGTCTCGATAGAGGAGATGGATGGCGGAGGGGAGAAAGAAATGGAATACGAACTTGAGAGTAGAAATGGATTGGAAATATTAGTATAGTTTATAATAAGTGAAGTGTAAAAATGGATTGTACTAATCTATCAACATGTTGAGAAATTAGGTCAAACCTCTCAAGATTCACAAGAAAACATGGGCCGACCGAACCTGGTGAACCAGACGTAGGAAATGAAGGTGGTACGGTGTCTTGCAAAGTGGAAACGAAGGAAAGGAAGGAGGAAAATGATCGAGGAATGGTATTTATTAAACGTTCGGGAGAATGGTCACAGTCAATGAAAGGGACATGATGAATTGGAAAATCTGACTCATCTAGAAAAACTGGTTCATTCTCAAAATTCTCCTCAAAATTCTGCTTATCCATGCATTCATCATCATCAATATCCAGACGCATATAGAGTTCAGGAAAAACAGTTAATGGTTCGGGGTGATGCCCACAAGGATGTGAAAGAACATGATGAATTGGTGAGAAAAACTCATCCAAAATTGTGGGTTCATCATCCAAAATATTCCCAACGTTGATATTCTCAATCAAGTGAAAGTCAAATTTCTCAGACACCTCATCAAAAGCATGGTTGTCGACCAGCTGTGGTTCTAGAGTGGAGGTGTAGAGATTAAAGGGAGTGGGTGTGATTTCACTTGAAATGAACTCTTCACAATTGGATAAATCAAACACTACAAAGTCGCACAACTCATCAAATATTCTATCTTCAATTGGTGAATCATTTGGTGTACTCGATAGATAGTTGAAACTAGAGCTGGGGAATTCAATTGGGAACAGGCATGTCTGATTTGAAAGGGTGAACTGCTCACTTTCACTATTCAAATCCTCAAATTGTCCTGTTGCCGCATCATACATTGGAAAATGCTGAGCTAGTTGGAAACCAGCTACTGGTTTGTTAGGTTGTATGAGTACGGCCATGGACGCATACAAATTCTCCATCTGTCGGCACGATACTATCCAAAATTCTTCTAATGACTGTTCAAGACTAGACATGGGTTGTGAAGGGGTTTCAGTAAAAAATTCAAATTCGTGTGGAAAAGTGAAACTCCCAAATGGTTGTTCAGAAGAAATGCCTAGAAAACGTATAAAAGTCGGGTAGGATTGATAGGAATCGAATGGACATGAAAAAGGGACAGGATTAGGATCAACATTATGATAAGAAGGTGATTAGAATTGTTGTCCTAACAAATTTGGAGTGGTGAAAGGAGTGAAAAATCGGCTACGGGATTGTTCAATTATGTCAGCAATGGACATGGGATTCGGAGTCGCAACATGACTCTCAGAAAGGTTTCAATGTAAGAAGGTGGGAGAGGTTGAAACAGTTGATACGAAGTGGATTGCGGTGTCCAATTGTTGGTCGTAGACGTGTATATTCGATCTATCAAAGAATTTTTGGGTATGGATGGATCGTTTGAAGTTCGATAAAAGTAAGAACCGTATGAAAAAATGTCTGGTTGTGGGTACCAAAGTTCAGCAAGAGTTGGTCGTTTTGGGGTACTTATGATATGAAAAGAAAAGTAGGGAGGGTGGAAGGTGGGCGCATTTTTTAAAATAAATTTTTGGATTTTTTTAATGAAATTGTTTGTTCTGGTTTTTGAGAAAAAATACGGAATTATAGAACTAAACTTTAAACAAGCATAATCACAATCACAATATGCACAAACAACACCTAGAGCTAGAGTTTTCAAAGTCCAACTAGACCGCTCCTAGACTTCTAAGTGACAAGTTGCAGGATACCCTCGAATCGCCTCTTCACTGCCAATTGTGGCCAGGTAAGCACAAGTGAGGTAAGGAGGATTTCGCTCAAGAATCACCGTGAGACGGGCCTTTTAAAATTACTTCATCACTTATCTAGTCTAGGCACCACAAAATCAAGTTTAGATAAACGGCCGATTCCCCGCAACCTTCACTTGTCTTAAATGAGCGTGACAAGTCCTTATAAGTTTGGTCTAAATAATTTTTTATTAACTCAAGCTAATGCGTATGCTTTTTGTGATTTGTGGGGTTTTAGGAAGGGTGATGAAATTCCCACACAATCTTAATTGGTGTTATAGCCCCTTAATATCCGTATTATTATATGCAAAGCAATAAACAAACAAAATCTAAAACAAAAAAAAAATTATTTGGCGGCGGCGCAATTTGTACAAAGAAACCTGCAGAAGATACAATTCAGCGGAGTTTATAGGGGTTTCTGGAGAAGAAGAAGAAGTACACAAATTTTGAGGCTCAGAAGCCAAAGGACGACCGCGGAACCGCGGTGTAAAAGTTGAATTGTGGCTTCAATTTTGTTTTGTGCGCTTCACTTGTTCTGTTCTCCAGTATAAAAGCTTTTGTTTCTTGATTATATCACTGTGCTTACTCCAGATTTGCCTGCACACTTGCACACAAGAAATATCAAAAATAACAAGATGGTTTTTATTATATTTTTGGTTTTTTTATTGTATCTATACACAAATTAACCCGAATAATAAAAATAAATACGTCCGTCTTCCCGGCAACGGCGCCATTTGATTAGAACAGAATAACCGTGATATATGTTATGATATACGTTCTACTTTATTCTCTACTTACCGCAATCAAGACGGTGTCGTTTGGTATCTAGCCGATTGAGTACGGGTCGTCCACTGGGAGATGTATGTTTTCGTTCTTGTTTTAGACAAGTTAATTAAAGAATGTATATATATGTTCAATTCTATCCTAAATGTTTGTATTTTATATTCAAATAAACTTGTTAGGGTTAGGGTTGGTTAGTAGAGTTAGGATTAGTCTTGTGCTTGTTTTTTTCCATTCTTGAAATGATGTTGGAATAATCGGAAGTAGCGGGGATTAGGAGGACATAGGAATGGGATTTACGAGTTTAAATAAGCTTTCCAACGCTAAGTCTATTCTCAGTGCTCCTTGTCCGTCCGCTACATGCTCTTATTTCCAACTCTAGACCAAACATACGCAACCAAGTCTCCAATTAGGTCACAACTATATGTCACGTTGTAGTGCGCCCAAAGGAATTCTCAACTTAGGTCGCGGCTATATGTCACTTATAGCGCGCCTAAATGAGCGGGTTGTGTTTGTTTGGTCTAAATTCATTTTAAGATATTTGGCGAAGAGAAGCATAAGGGATTTTTCCATCCTCATACTAACTTCCTTAACCCTAACAACTGTGTAAATTATTCACACATTAAAAGAAAAATAAAACAACAAAAAGAGAGAAGAAAAAATGGAAAATACGGTTTTACAAAGTTAACAAGCTAACTACTTGGGCCCTCACCTAAGCAAGAGACTCCATTGAGTATCATGACTTGAAAAATACGGATCAGAAGAAAAGAAAGAAGAACAATAAACAACAACAACTACTTAACAACAACAAATAAAAGTTACATTAGAAATTTAAAATACAATGCAATTAAATAAAGATACAACATAATAACAAACCCCCATCTTCATTAAACTTTCACTCAAAAGCTCTCACTACAATTTCATGAAGAATAGATGAAGAAGAAGAAGCTACACACTAAACTATACTAAATCCTAGAAAAGAAAAGCCTTCTTGGTTTGGCTCAAGACTGGAGTATTTATAGGCAGAGAAATGAAAACCTAGGGCTATATTATGAGCCCATACATAATTACCAAACTACTCCTAAAAAATGGTAGAGAGAATATGCCAAGGTCGCCGTTCCGCCGCCTATAAGGCCTATTGGCCGCGGTTCCAAGGCCTATTGGCCGCGGTTCCGCGGTCATTTAGAGGGTTTGGCGCATCGTTATTTTTAGCTTCCTCGTGTTGTTTTGTTCTTCTGTTTGACAGATTCAAAATTGCAAAATGGTTCCAAAATATCTTCAGATTTTCAACAGTCTAAAATGGCTACTCTTTTAATTTTTTTGACCTTGATCTCTCGAGCTCCGCGCACTTCTTGATCTTTTTGCTGCCCTTCTCGTGCTCTGTGCTTGTCCGAGGTACGAATGTCCACTGTTTTTCGTCTTGTCTCTTGAACTGGTAAGCGACACTTGACGGGTGTGGATGACCAGAACCCAGATTTTATCTGTTTGTGACAGATGTTCTGGATTTTGGCATAACCGTGAAGATTTTGCGTGATTTGCATTATTTTGAACTAGGAACCTAAAATCTGTAATTATATTGCAAATACGGATCAAAAACACCTACCTATAAACAAACGGGCAGAAGAATGGACGGTATTAAATCCAATATTCTGGTGTGAACAACTCACTAGGTTTTTTTTACAAGTTCTAACACTTTAGTTTGATTCATGGTTTTAGAAATTTAGCAAACTAGAAAAATTTTAAAATCCATATTGCTATCTTCTGAAGTTAGCTTGTTAACGTGTATGAGTTCCCAACAGCATCTGAGATGGCGACTAGACGGCAGTGGACAAACCGGTTGTACGTGAAGTAAACTCCGGAACTCAAACCATTCCACAACCAAAATTAAACGTATCACTCACGTCCGGACGCTTTGCCAGCACAATTCCGAAACGCAATAGGCCCAAAGGCGCGATAACTTGATCTCCGCCCCCATCGGTGACATTTATAGAAACCCCCCTCCCCTTTCGTCTATTTATTTTTTTATCTCCCCATTGCCGTCGATTGCTGTCTGTCTCTCTCAAATTAGGGTTTCTGCCATCGTCTCTCTCTAGGATTAGGGTTTCTGAGAGCTACGAAAACTTAGGTGGAAAAGAGAGAGCATAACTGTAGAATTCGAAGGATTGAGGGATGGGATCGGTCTCGAGATCCAGTAGGGGATACCACGACGAGGAAGATGACGACGACGACGAGTTCTCAAGACGCGAGGGTACCTCTCAAAGAGGTAGGAAATTCGATTCTGTTCCTCTTAGATTTTTCAGTTTTAGTGCCGTTCGATTGTTCCTAGATCTCCTGTTTGTAGAAAGCGGCTCATGGCTGTTAATTTGACCTAATTTTTCCATATTCTATTTGAGCTGAAGAAAAAGAAGATATCTTTGAAGGTTCTCCAATAGAAAAGTTTCTATTTGCCAGAGTAGTGTTTTCTCTTCTTAGTTCTTTTTTATTTTATTTTTGTTTTTCTGCTTTAATAGATTTGACTGTGAAAGTTGACGGCAAGAATGTGGAACAGAAGCAGCTGAACACGCCGAGATCAAAGCATTCTGCCACAGAGCAGCGGCGAAGGAGCAAGATAAATGACAGGTTGGATAGTTATGATGTTTCCCGGATTATGGGCTATGTTTCTCTTATGCATTTGATTTATGGAAAATTTTCATCTTTGTTCCCCTGTAACGGGGGTGGGGGTGGGGGTGGGGGTGGGGGTGGGGGGACGGGGAGGGGAAGGGAAGGGAGAGGGAATGGAATTTGTTCAAATCGTTTGCTTGTGACAGCTATTGGTATTGTATAATGAATGAAATTTTTTAAAATTTTGAATTATTAATCAAGGTCGATATTGAACAAATAACTGCATACATTTAGGCGTATGGTTAAAAAAGAAAGGAGGAATGAGATGTGTGATAAAAGGTCCCTAGAGTTTTGGAAAAGGTCATGGGGGAAACACAAACTGAGATATGGGAAGAAAAAGCTGCGCAATAAAAGTAGGATGTAGCATTAGGGTGTCAGAAGATAACGGAATTAGGATGTAGTAGTAGGATGTCAAAATATAACGCAAGTAGGATGTAGCTTTTGTTTCTTCATACCTGATGATTGATAATCTGTTAATCTCTTACTATTCATTGTTGGACTCTTGGATTTGCACATTTCTAGTTGTAGTTGATGGCTTATAATGATTTTAATAAAAATTTGTTTAGTTGTGATTCATTTAATAGTAATTTCTTGATCTTTCATGGAATGAAGAATCTTGAATTTGCAATTCCAATTTAAGATGCTTGGTTGGATATTAAAATTTCATGGTTTTTTTTGGACACAAAGCAAAATCCAAAATTGCAATTGAATTCTTTGTGTGGGAAGGGAGGGGGCGGACCGAAGTTTCGGGTAAATGAAAAAAATAGCATGTTAAGCAAGGTTTGAGAATTTTGTTTTGGTTTCGGTCCTTTGAATTTTGGTTAGTATCGGTAGGTTTCGGTAGTATCGTTTTTAATATATATATATATATATATATATATATATATATATATATATATCATCAACTTCATCTTTATTTTTATTTTGTGTGTGATGTGTGTGCCATACACATATACATGTACATACTATATTAAGTCGTTTGCCTAAATCTATGATTTTATTATATGTTACATGCATGAGTAATAAGTTGTTTCTATATGAAAATTAATAAATCTTCTTCATCACCGTTCCATTTAGGGTAAATTGTCAAAGCCCCCAAGCAATTATTCCCGCTGTCAAAAACCCTGTAAAAACTTTCATGCGGAATCCGAAGTTTCATACTATATCTAAATAAGTCATAAATATCGCAGGAGTTGTATGGATATCATATGCAACTAAATAGATATCACATAATAATTAGATATGGTAGGCAATTATACAGATATCGAGACAGGTTTTTTTTTTGACAGCTGAAAATTTTCCCGATGGTTTTTGACTACCGCTTCAGGCCAGGGGGTTTTGGACAGCGGGAAAAACTGCTTGGTTTTTTTTGACAATTTACCCTTCCATTTATCGTCTACAAATTTTGCATTCCACCAAATTAGTAAATATTCTCAAATTAGAAATTTAGTGAAAGTTTTCTTTATATGGTATCTCATGACTCATAATTATGGTAAAATATCAATTTTAAAAATATGTATGCCTTTGTTCATATCTCAAAATTTGTAATTTACATAAGAATAGCATATTTGATCTTCTCTTATTTTTTTCTCAATTGCCAAAAAT
This sequence comes from Agapanthus africanus, assembly GCA_030015575.1. Taxonomy (NCBI): domain Eukaryota; kingdom Viridiplantae; phylum Streptophyta; class Magnoliopsida; order Asparagales; family Amaryllidaceae; genus Agapanthus; species Agapanthus africanus. The sequence goes on along the minus strand of CM057342.1, from coordinate 503,411,799 downwards.
GGAAAGCAACAAATATGAATATGTAATTAGTATGCAATATTTACTATTTCAAAAAAAAAAGTATTTTTTAATAAAAATTTAGTACTCTAAATTATCAAAGTTTAAAATGCAACCATACCCAATTAAACATAAGAAATTAATCAAGTATCAAATAAACACAATAAGACAATTACATCCTAAACTATTAAACCAATTATATCCAAATTCAATGAAGATAATAAGCCTGTTTTGGCCAAACTAAGATCTAAATTCATCTTAACCCAAACCTACTTTGCATCCAACCTAAGCATATGATAAATTTATACAAGAAAAACATCATAGCCCTCCACAAACCCAACCAGTACTGCCACGAAAAAAACGCAATTCCTCTCATGGCAACGCGATGGCTTCAAGATGCCGAAGTCGAAGTGTTCTCTCATTCTCATCTTTCTACAACCCAAAACATTATCAGGATTAGGACATTTTTTAAAAAAAATTTGATGCTTCATTACTATATCTAGAAAAGTTAGTTTGAATTTTTATAGTTTTAGTACTATTTTTTCATTTTCTTTAGTAGATCTATATATATATTTCTTATTTAACTGTTAATTTGAAGTTATTTCTGTGTTTTTTGGGTTTTGTCCAAAACTGAGTTTCGGCCCATAGTTTGGATCGATGCCCTTCATTACTAATTCGAAATGGCCGAAACATGAAGGTTTCAACCGATTTCTCAAATCATGATTATAAATGACTGATGAAATATAACAATGCTAACTTGTTTTAGAAATAATCATAGAATTGAGCGACAAGTATAAAAGTTGATAAGAATTAAATTGATGTTGTGGAACCACGCATCAGATTTCATGCATTTATTGGTTTGTAATAAAAAAATGTTGAATAGTTAATTCAACGTGTTTCAATTTCAAGCCATCCTAATGATGCATTTTGATCAATTCATGAATTGTAAATCATTGAATTTTCGTTCATGGTTAACCAAACTATGACAAAAATCATAAGAATCCTTATAATTTTCTTAACTTAAATTTGAAGAAACGAATGAATGATGCAAATTGATAGCTAAATTATATCCAAGAATAAATATCATCATTACTTAGTATCTATAATTAAGCTTGATGATGAGATCGAGAAGGGGTGTAGTTCATACCAGGGTTTAAAACATTAATGGGTTTTTGATAGTTATTTTTGGGATTAAAATCGGCCACCTCGACACATCGACTGTATCGTCATTTAGAATTTTTTATTGTGTGGCTAGAAGAATTTTTGGAATTTAGCAAAAACATTAATAAATAGTTTAAATTACTATAAATAATTGGGCATATATGTTAGTAATTAGCATTGTCAAAAGTGGTTTTTAATAAATTATAAAAGATAACTTTAAATTTTATTGCATATTTTCGATATATAATAATGCCAAATATACCAATGACCTATTAACTAATTACTAAATTTAATTTTAAAACATACTAATCGATTAGTGGACCCAGTATCATGGTTTGAAATCTCGATAGATATCGGTAGTGATACTCAGACTATCTTTTTTGAAATATTAGGATCGACGAAATTAAAACTGGTTACTATGATCAAATCGAGATAGTTAAGTGAAGTGTTTAAAAAATATTTGTGATTATTAAATATGATTGAAATTAAGAGAAATATTACCGACTATAAAATTGAAACTATCTTATGGATTGAAATGTTCGGAATTTAAAACATATCTAAAAATGAAACTGGAATGAGAATGTTGAGATGGATATGTGACAATACTTTAAATAAATTAAAATACAAATGATGTATTCATGAGATGTTAGAGATAGCTCTCATATTGAGTAAAATGAGAGGAAACAGTTGCTTGAACAGGTATAAGTGGTCAAAAAATGTACTGCGTTGTATCATTATAGTTAGCGGGTGTGACAAAGTAGATCTAAACACATTAATAGAGTTAAAAAGAAAAGGAAAAACTTTATTGCGAATTTAATTGATGAGACAATTTTAGCGAAGCAGAATAGAAGAAAAGGATTCATATAGCCGATTCTAAAAGTTTGAGACAAAGGCTTGTTATATAATTTTTCCTTCATTGGTTTTGGCTTTTAACTTGGGACTCGGGAGAAAAACAAGAGGTTGATAACAACTTGATTTTATATGAATCATCAAAATTTGTCTATGTCCTAAAAGATATTATGTGCTATCCTAAGACGGGAGGAGCATACCATGTAATATTGCTGCCACATATTCAAGATAAGGTGAAAACAACAAAAAGGGGAAAGGAAATGGAAATGTCAGGAAATGTAGAGGAAGAGCAATAATGCAAGAAAAAACAAAATATCAAAAGAAAGGAAGCGAAACCAGTGATTCATTTTGTCTTTCATCTACTGACAAAAAGAGTAATAAAAATCAATGGCAACAAATATAAGTAAATTGGTTTTGATGTAGATTGAACCCAATCTAAACTTGATTAACTTAAATTTAAATATAATTTGCTACGTTAGGTTGTGATCAAACCCAAATACCATCGTCACCATTCCTTAAGCAAGCAATATGCTATATTTTGAGGAGTTCAAATTTTTCTAGCAAATTGCTAATCGGTAATGTCAAAGGAGCAAAGGGTACGTCTTAACCGTTGGGTGTAAGGCTCAGACCCGTATTGGGGAATAGATCACCAACAGTTAATACCTCATAGACCATAGTTGGGATGCGACTTGGGGCTTTTTGGATACCCCTCACTGTAATTAAGCGTTATTTTTGTTTTCAATGTGACAATATTTCTTTATAATTTGATGTGCCATGATAGTTGCTTTTCTTTCTCTTTTTTCCTTCGATTTTTACTTTGCTCTTTGAAGTTGTGAGCACTAGATGCTGGACTTCACAATAACTATATCGATGAAGCAGGAGTAGCATAAATTTGATTAAATAAATAGAAAAAGGTTATGTATTAAATTAGGCATTGATACTAATTAAATAAATAGAAAAGGGTTGAGAAATAGAAGAGAATCAATTTATTAAATAAATTTGAGTCTACAAGAACCTTGGCTTTCTCTATTAAACATGTACTCCCAACTTAATATAAAAGGGTTAAGTATTAAATTAGGCTGTGATACTCTCCCATGGTCAAAGGCTTAAAATTAACGTGATAAATATGATTTGAAGAAGAATCGATTTTTCTTACATACGCTTTACATGTATGCATTCACGGAGAAGGGGAGAATAATGAAAAACGCAGAGAATAAGATAAGAAAAGGAAAATGGACAATATATTTTTAATATATAAGGATATAAGAATCTAAGTATGTAATTTATGTTTTTGTAATTTATGCAGCAGTAACCTAGGTTGCACTAACACGTCTTTTTGGTTTCCGTATCTGTGTCGGACATGAATTCGTGCCCGACACTTGCACGACACATGTCCGACACATTTTCCGTGTCCCGTTTTGAAACGAGTTGGTTTTGGATTTGGAATCATGTCGAACACATTTTAATGCAATCACGACACAAAAAAACTATCCTTTTCAATTAAAGGCGAGAAAACTTTAATCTTGTTATAACTCTCTTGATTTGTTGACTTTTCTTTTTCTTTTACTCAATTTTGTTGCTTAATATAATTTCAATGTGAACTATATAGGTAATTTTGTAAAAGTTATTAAGGAAAATACTGAAATTATGGTAAGTACAATTAGAAACTACTAACTTATATGGTTATTGCTGAAATTATGCTAAATACAATCACGAAAATGCTAAAATCATATTTCTTTTATGGAAATTGCTGAAGTTGCGCTAAAATAACTAAGTTATTTGCTGAATTTTGATAAATACAGTAAAAAAATGTTGAAATGCTAAGGTTTTTGTTGAACAACATGTGTGTGTGTCCCCGTATCTTATATTTTTGGATTTTACCGTATCCCCGTGTCGCATCGTATCGTGTCCATATCCGTGCAACCTTGGTAGGAACCCTCTATCTGGTTAGGCGATTGTTTTCTTTATATAGTCAAAGTCAATCATGCATGCATTTATGTAATAGCTTGATCCTACATCCATTTCTTTTGCTGCATAGGTTCCTACTTATCAGGACAGTGATGATAGGCATAGGTATTTCAAAATCTTGTGTTTATATGTTAATGGTTATTCTACAGGATTGGAGATGATAGTTATTTATTATTAATAACTTACAGTTTCAGAACAGGCACTGTTTCACTCCTATTTGCTTCTCTCTATGCTATCAAATAATGAGTTGACCTTGTTCGAGAACTATGTTCTTATTTCATATCTAATATAAGTTGATGAAAATTATACACAGGTCAGTCAGTGACACATCTATTTACTTCAAATCAATTTGGCCAGCTTAATGTTTTTATTTGCCTTTACGTTCTTTGTGATTTTTAGGTAGCTAGCTGTCGACTTATTTCAATTTGAAACTATTTGAAGCTGAATGTAATTTCATATGTGTTTTAGCATATTCGTAAAGACCTTTCTTATAGCCTTATTTGTGTAATAATGTAAACTATCTTTGAACATAAATGGTATCTCTTCGTCAAATAAGGTGTTAACTTCTCTTGCAGATTTCAAATACTTAGAGATCTCATACCTCATAGTGACCAGAAAAGAGATAAAGCTTCTTTCCTTCTGGAGGTACTGGCTCACAAATGATTAAAAACTACGATCATGTTACAGTTTAAGTGTTCTTAATTACATATGTTATTTGTCTTCACCTACTTGTGCAGGTTATAGAATACATTAGGTTTTTACATGAGAAGGTACAAAAGTACGAATCATATCCAGAAATTCCATGGGTAATGACTTGTTTTCTCTAATTATATTTGAATATTCTTGCACATAAATATGTCCGAGACTTCTGTTTCTTGGGTTGCATTGAGATGTAACTGGATGCTTTAGATGCTTATATAGGCTTATTAGATGTACCTTTTCCATTTATTATTGATTTGATGTTTTGAACATGAAACAAGCTTTTTTGTCAAGGATTACCTTGCACAAGACTGTTTTGAGACCTGTTTATGAACACTGTAGATGGACCCGTTTTCAAGCCTTTCATCCCAGGAGATCCTTGAAGATAAATCATTTCTTTGACAAAAGGCTACTTCACTGGTAGTCTTTGGCAGTCTCTGTGTCAATAGGTTCTTATGGACATACTAATTTGGGCAAATCTCCAAGCATTTCTTATGTGTTCCTCATTCTGGGTGTATCATAGTCCTTTTATTGGACATAGGTATCTTTTGTTGATCCCCTTTTGCATTTTTTGGGGCAAGTAATGCCATTTTCAGATCCTTAAGGAAAAATGCATGGGTATATTTTCATTCAAATTTTGTTACAGATATCTATCACAGCTGGAAATTATAGAAGTATGGTCTAGAAATGCTTTTATGCCAATAATATTTTTGAAGAAATTTTACCCAACTTTATATATTTGTGATATCAGAACAACACACAAGGCGCTGGAGAAGGCCATGCTGCCCCAGGATATATGTTTTCCGGAAACGACAACAATATTTCTGTTACCCCAGCAATGCTTTCAACCATGCAAAACCCTGTGGAATCTGAGGTAAGTCTTGATTAATACAATACCAAGATGAGATATCTTTCTGGTTTCTTTCTCAATGTAAGGCGGCTTCCATGCAGATCCCTTTGCAGCCAAACTTGTATGCCTCTGTTGGAAGGGGAAATGGTTTTGCCCAGCCTCAGCAGAGGCTAGTTTCTGATTCAAATAACACCGCATCCCAGTCTCAGTCCCAATGGCTAAGACCAGCCTGTCCAGGTGATGGTGCAGACAACAGCGATATGGTGAATGAACAAGAAGAGCTGATGATTGATGAGGGAACAATTAATGTGTCTCACACCTACTCTCAAGGGTTAGTGTCCACTTCTTGTAGGTTATAAGCTTATAATTGTTTTGGTCATCATCATCTAAGCCTTTCCCATCCAAATGGGTCAGCAATGAAGCAAAGCTTCAGTAAAAGATGTGACAGTTTTATGACTGCCGACTTGACCTCAACCCTCTCAAAATAAGTGTCAAATTTCTGGTTCAGAAAACTATGCCAGAGAGGGGATTGTCATAGTTGACTAGTTGTCATCCTCCAAATTCTTTTAGACTATGAAGAAGAAGTCTAAAAGAAGACGAATAGATGATATATTTGCTATGTGGAATTATGTTCAAACCCTAAGGCGCATATATAGACGCGCGAAATGATTACAACAGATATATGCAAGAAATAATTCCTTTCAGTATGCCATGGAATTACTATCCCACCAACCATGCTTCTATTTCATTGCTTATCTTGCTCCTCAGCTGGGTGCTAATGCAGACAAACCACCAGACATGTTTGCACTGTGCATGCATACTAAGATTGCGTGCTAGGCACATTAAACAATATTTTAAAGTATATGCATTCGTGTACATATAGGAATATTCTCCTCTTAAGGCGATATACTATCAAGTTCTTTTTATTAACCATTGAATCTTAATCTTGATGAATCTGAATTATAATGGAAAGAATATATGGAGAAAGAAGGGGCAAATTTGATTTTAAGAGGTCAACTAGAAAGAAAAATTTGCTTTGGAAACTAAATTATGCCGTATCTCCCGCAAAATTTCCATCTATATACCTTCTTTAAGTTTTTTTTTAAATGTCTTCCTCCTCCCACTAATGGTGCCTACTATGAAAGGAACAATTACCTTAGCTTATTCTTCAGCAACCTATGTCCTCAAAAACATTTTAGGGAATTGAAGTGAAAATATATAGATCCCTTACATAGTTGCATGTTTGGTGGAAACTTGAAGGACGCAAAGGAGACAAATTTACACACATCATGTGTTGCTAGATCTTAACGCAAGCTTTCATCTTCTTTATTTTGTCATCTTCTCTCGTTCTTTTATTTATTTGTTCGTTTGGCTTGGCTTGTTCCTTGACTGCTTAAGCTCTTAATCGATATGACCCATAAAGCATATCGTTACCTTAGGTGAGGATTGGCACCAACGCAAGAGTTCACATCAGTAATTAGTTGGACACAAATTCTATCCGTATGTTAGATAGGAGTTGGCATCAACTCCAAGGGTCCATGTCATTTGTAAGTTGGCATAAATATTGTCCATCTCTCTCTAGCCTTTATTGGATAGAGCTGATATGATCAGAATTCTGCAGCTTTTGCTACAAAGAACAACTGAAAATAACTTTGGTTCTGTAAAACCATAGGAATGAGAGGGGTTGAGCCATGCCTGATGATGCAAGATTGTCATCAGTAAATTATGGGTGCGAACGGAGCCTTCAATTGAAGATATAGCAAATTGCTATGGAGTGATCCACAGTTGGTGGTAGCGTGGATGACATCTTCTAATACATGGTAAACATGAATGGGAAAATAGCACAAGGTTGTCCACTCTCTAATGGCCTTGAAAGTACCTTATGACCTTGGAGCCCATATATTGGTGATGGACCTGTCTCCATGATAGTGGTTCTCTTGATCCTCTTCTTTCCGAGAAAGTTCCAGTAGTTTTAGCTGGAGAAAGTTGAACCACTGATGTTGACCGTTTCTGTCTCCTTTTCTGATCCATGCCTGGCTAGTAATTACCTAGGGTGGTATCCCTGCTAAAAGAATAGCATGTCTGAGCGACTGTGCACACATGCAGCATGCTCACACATTAAGTCAATACGTAGTTGATGTCGTTAAAATGCAGTTGAGTTCGGTACAGTTCTGTAATGCTTGAAGTAAAAATGATACAAAATATTATTTGAAGTCCATTAAGGATATCCGAATTGTGATCAGAACTTCTCTATCTGTTCATGTAGTACTAGCTTTCTGGGCTCTCCCTACAGGCTACAATGATCAATGCATCTTCTCTAATTTCTTTACTGTGTCTAAATATCGCCAATTCGCCATACGTGCTTTCTCTCCTTTCCCCTATCCATATCAATTTATTAAGTAAATGGACAAGTATCTAGAATTTTTCGCATCTAACTGAAAACCGACCTTAATCTACGCGGTCTAATTTGGTTCGGTATGCTTTATTTGGGTAATGTTTGCTGATTAGTTGGGTTACGGCTGCGAAGCTTCTGACGACAGGGTGGTTTAGTTTCTTGAGTAGTATGAGATTGTGGCAATCAGACTGGAATGGCCAAGCTGCTTGATGTGTGGAGGAGAATTGCTTTGCAATTCGTAGTTCAATTGTAATTTTCATTTGCCAGGCATGTCCAAAATGCCTATAACACAAAAGCTATTTGCTTGTTACTTTTGTAGACTTTCTTTCCCATATTTCAATTGTAATTTCCATTAGCCAGACATGTCTATATCTAAATGCTCTTGTAACCAGAAAGATATTTTCTTGTTACTTTCGTAGATCTTCTTTCCCATGTAACTAGCGTTTTTTTAGATCTATGGTGGTCTAGGCTATTCCAAATGCTCTAATTGGCATTTAAAGGTTTCAAAGTATTTAGACCATAATTTACATTTTTGAATTCTCAATCTAATCGTGTTTTCTCATTACGATAAATACTTTTCTAATTTGTTTAATGAGACTATTAATGAACTCAAGGTAGAAACAAATAATCTGAGTAATAATAGAAATATTATGTACTTACGGAAGAGAAGAATTCTATGAAAAAGATGACATGAGGATGCAGAACCCAATTCATATTGAAGCTTGAAAGTTTTTAGATGATACAAGACTAATATGGTTAACTAAGTTACTAAATGAAACTATAGATATGTAGTAAACGTGATGAATAAAGGATGCGCACCTTATATCTATCTATAAGAATAAAAAAGAAATGCAAAATTGTTCAAACTATCATAGAATTAAGCTTATGAGTCAATACAACAAAATTATGAGAGAGGATGATAGAAAATATAGATTAAGACAAGAACTTCTATATCTGAAAATCAATTTGGTTCTTATTTAGAAAAGCCTGCTATTGAAGCTATTTATTTATTAAGGCAGGTATATTTTGATTTTGGGGTGATGATACATGGGTTAAAAGATGTCCAAATTTTATTTAATTTTTGGTTTTTGGCTATCGTGCTATCATAAAAGCTTATCCAATAAGACTGCATTTTTTTTATTCTCGACTATATAAACCCCATTGGACCATGATTAAACATCATAAATGCAAATAAAACAAATTATGTGCTTTGAGGATGCAATCACCCCACCCACCCCCACCCCCACTCCCACACACACAAAAGAAGAAAAAGAGAGCACCGACACTCTTTCTCTAGATACTCAGATACAAATAAAGTTGGTGATTATTATGATTGGCACACCATGTACCTTGGCTAGTGGATATGACCAACTCTGGTAGATTAGAGTCTCTCCCGCTAATTGATTGGACAGGTTGCATTGGACATTTCTGTGTTCTTTAAGGCTTTTATAAGAGGAACTGAGAAGCGCTGATGTCTTATTGTATGTTATGTGTGCTATTGTTAGTTTAACTTCTCCTGATGTTCTGTAAATATTGCATCTACTTGCATCCTTTTTTGTGTTCTCCTCTCTGCTCAAGCATTTCCATGTTTGCTCAAAAAATCAATTTTCATCTGATTTCTTGGGGACCAGCTTATTGTTGTGTGGATGATTTTATGTGAAACAGGCTATTGGCTACATTGACACAGTCACTAGAGAACTCAGGTTTAGATTTATCTCAAGCCAATATATCTGTGCAGATTAGTCTTGGCAAAAGAGCAAAAAGGGCTGCTGCCACTACTACTTCCAGTGCCAAGGTATTCTTCTCTTCGCTCTCTAATTCCTTTTTCTGTTGCAGAGTTGAAGGAAAAAATAGAAATCTGTCGAATCATCTCATATTGGTTTCACTATAAATTACCAGAAAACCCGTATGTTTTCGTTTTGGAATTTCATTTCGTAACGTGGAATAATTTCTTTTGAAAACATTAAATTTGATGCCCCAAAGAACAATTTCACTTTTTGGTGCATATTCAGTAAATAAATAGCGGTCCTAAATTAAAATAGTAATTTTCCGAACAACCGCTACATGGACATAGTCCAATTATATAATTATAAAAACCAGTTGTTTAAGGTCTTAAAAATTTCTGGTATCGATTTTTTAGTTTCTTAAAGTTGCTATTTGTTCCACCTGATATCTGAATAAGCCTACCGTTATTCCATACCTGGTATCAAATTACCTTCCCATTTTCGTGTTCCATACACTTAGGTAACCTTGGTTTCAATCAAAAAAATTTATCTTACACTCAATTTTGATACATTTACTGTGTCAACTTTTGGTTACAGGATCCTGATAACAATCGAGCCCTGGGGCAATCTATGGTAGGGAGCAGCGGTGAGGACTCTGAACAAGCTTCAAAGCGACGTAAAGCAGATAACAACAAATTAATATGAAAATGCTCCTATTTATATTTCCCTCCTCAACATCATCCCTGTTGTATGAATGTGCATGTTGTCCGACTTGGGTTAGGATCAATGCTATGAGGGGACTTCCATCAAAAACGGAGAAGCTGCTTAAATTCTTAGGCTTGCATTGGTGTAAGAATTATTTTCTCTGCACAGAACTCATTTGCTTGCGATGTACCATAAATTGTACTAATTGCATGTTTATGGGGTGTGGGTAGGCATGTTATATAACCATTTTTTGTACTTTGATGTGGATGATTGTGGCCTACTGTAAGTGTTGTTGATGAAACAATGTAACAACAGTGGACTTTTATTTATATTCTATTAAATACTTGGCTAACAGAAATATTTGGTTTGGGGCAATAGAGTTGGAGCATTCATCTCATGTAGAAGCTATTTGATTAGCAGCAACAAAAAGTAAATGCAACACTGGCTGCAACAAATTGTGCATGCTACATTTGTTGCAAATAAAATGCTTTGAGTCCATTGTTTGGTTCATGTTTTGTACTTGGATTTTCAAATCCAAATAACTTTTTGTGTTTGATTGCATAAAAAACAAATGGGAATGCAATGTTTGTTGCAGATTTGCTTGTGTGGCCCACCGTAGGCTTATTTGGCACCCATATTATTTAGTCCTTTTTTTGGCAACTCACTTTTCATTTCCTACTTAAGTTGCTCTAACCAAGCGTGAGAATTGAATTTTTTTGCAACAAATATTGCATTCAGCTTTACAAGCAACCAAACAATCTAGTAAACAAAATTAGTGTTCTACATGTGTGATGATGCACACTTAGAACGAAAGAAATTTGCATTGTATATGATACAGGAAAATTCATATAAGAAAATATTTTTTCTAAGGAGGACAAAGCATGCAAACAAACGTATAACAATAAAAAATATCAATCTTAGAGGTAATGCAAAATGTGATTTTCCATTCATTATGATTTAAATATAACAAAAAGTCTCTTTTTGATTGATTTTGTAATAATAATGGCTAAAAGGGGACTGCAGTGACTCTGCGGGTCCTGACTTGCAGTGGCCTCACCCACTGCAGATGGGGCTTGAGGGGTTAATTGCAAAATACCTTTCTGGAGCGCACCCGCAATGAGTGAGAGCACAGCAGACCCCGATTGCCCAATAATAATATGTTGTAATAAAAAGCTGTATATATTTATAAAAGTTTGTCTGAATTGAATTTTCATCTTTGAATGATCTTTAAATTATAATATATAATGGGAAAATTGGAGCCAGGTATAACTTAGCTAAGTTACTGATTGTTTGAAGTTTTATGCTATGCGTTCTATATGTTCAGTTTGTTCTACTTACCGCAATTAAGTCGGTGTCGCTTGGTAGCTAGTCGGTTGAGTACGGGTCGTCCACTGGGAGATGATATGTTTTCGTTCTTATTTTAGACGAGTCAATTAAAGAATGTATATGTTGTTCAAGTCTACCCTAAGTGTTTGTATTTTATGTTCAAGTGAACTTATTAGGGTTAGAGTTGGTTAGTAGAATTAGGATTAGTCTTGTGCTTGTCTTTTGTCTTTCTTGAAATGATGTTGGGATAATCGGAAGTAGCGGAGATTAGGAGGACATAGAAATGAGATTTGCGAGTTTAAGCAAGTTTTTCAACGCTAAATCCATTGCTAGTACCTCTTGTCCGTCCGTTACAAGCTCTTATTTCCAACTCTAGGCCAAACATACACAACCAAATCTCCAATTAGGTCACAACTACATGTCATGTTGTAGTGCGTCTAAACGAATTCTTGACTTAGGTCGTGAGTATATGTCGCTTATAGAGCGCCTAAGAGAGAAAGTTGTGTTTGTTTGGTCTAGCTTCATTTCAAGCTGTTTGGTGAAGAGAAGCACATGAGATTTTTCCATCCCTTATACCACCTTCCTTAGCCCTACCAAGTGTGTAAATTATTCACACATTAAAAGAAAAATAAAACAAGAAAGAATGGAAAAATACGGTTTTACAAAAATAACAAGCTAACTACTTAAGCCCTCACCCAATTAAGAGACTCCATTGAGTATCATGGCTTGAAAATAAGATTAGAAGAGAAGAAAGAAGAACAAATTCAAAAAAAAAAACCACCTAACAACAACAAATAAAAGTTATACTGGGAATTTAAAATACAATGCAATTAAATAAATATACAAGATAAGAAAATCTTCATTAATTTTCCACTCAAAAAACTCACTATAATTTTCATGGAGAATAGATAAAGAAGAAGAAGAAACTACACACTAAACTACACTAAATCTAAATAAAGAAAAGTATCTTTGGTTGGGCTCAAATCTGGAGTATATATAGACAGAGGAGTGAAACCCTAGGGCCATATTCTAAGCCCATATAAACTTACAAAACTACCTGTAGGATATATATGCCCTGGAGGCCTTTATTTGTAATGGGTACTATATATATATATATATATATATATATATATATATATATATATATATATATAGTACCCATTACAAATAAAGGCCTCCAGGGTATATATGTGTGTGTGTGTGTGTGTGTGTGTGTGTAGTATCCATTACAAATAATGGCCTCCAGGGTATGTGTGTGTGTGTGTGTGTCTATATATATATATATATATATATATGAGTGTGTCTGTGTGTGTGCGCATGCGCGAGGGGGGGGGGGAGGGTGTAACCCTTCGAAAATCGTTTAGGCAGTTTTTGGGTAATCGGCTAATTTTTCTGCTTTTTCCGTAAAAAGTCAAATTAGGTATTTTTCATTGTAGACCTAACTATACAAAATTTAGATAAGATATTACTATAAATTGGTCACTAAAATGCCACTTATAATTTTCTAGTTAAATAAATTTTTTTTCGTAATTAATTATTTTTTTTATTATTTTAAGCTTTTAAAAATACATTAAATTAGTGATAAATACAAATTTAATTAGGTAAATTTCATAATTAGAAATCTTTATAAACTAAAATAGAGTGTTAATAAATTGTATCATGACTTTATAAGATTTTAGTTTTATGGATGGAAATTTATGAAAAAAAAATGAAGTAAAAAGGGGTTTTTTTTGAAAAAGGTTGATGTGAAATGCATTAAATGAGATTTAAGGGGTTTATTTGACCTAGAAACATCTACAAAAAACCCACAACTCCCCTCCCTTGCTGCTGGCCGAGCCTCACTTGCAGAAATTCCCCATTTCCTCACTTCTTTCTTGCTTCATTTTCATGCCAAAATCCATTAAAAATTCACAAATTCATTCTCCAATTCAAAGCAAAACCCTAATCCATTCTCTCCTCAAGCCAATTTAGCTTAAAACTCGAAGAAAGGAGGCTTCTTTGGTGGCTTGATCATGCTAGGGTTCCACTTGTGAGGGGAAATTTCTAAACTAGTTGTTAAATTGTAGATTGAATGTGCTAAAATTGAAATTTGAAGTGTTAATTTAGTAGTAATTGTTTGTTTAGGAAATTCAAGAAAGGGATTTGATTTTGAATTAGGGTTTGTAGCATGGTTGTTGGATTAAAGTTAGGGTTTTGGTTATCCAATTGGTTAGAATGGTTAATCGTGCGATGTTACGCTCGCTAGATCGATAAATTTGCGATATTTGCGTCGAATCGGTATGCAATTGCTTACTAGATTTTTATAAAAATTAGGATGTGATCTAATCGCGTTATATTAGCGATGTAATTAGCTTCATAAACGACTATTAGAGTGTGCGAACGCGGGGTTTTGTCTAGTCGGGTTTTGGTTTTGTCGATTTCCCCGAAATAACGATTCTAGTTAAGATTTAGCGATTTTCGTGTGTTTTCCCACGCACCGAGTGCACGTTATGTTTAATTCGAGAGCGTCGATATTTGTATATTGTGACTTGCATCGTTTTAGGATATGTAATCTTATGCTTGGTATTGTGCAAATATAGGATCGGTCGGGGAAACATCGGACACGGCGCGTAAAGGCAAGGCGGTGGTCGGATCGGATTAGCGAGGCATTCAGGTGAGTAGATGTATTCATCTATGGGGGAATCGTCTGGATGGCGCGAGACGCCCCCTAGTCAGGATTGCCTTATTTCTTGCAAGACTTGTATTGCTAGTTAGCTTACCCCTTCATTTACATTGCATACCCTTATAGTTAATAGTATGCTAGATTGCATGGATATTCATATGCACATATGCGATAACACTTCGTAGGACACGAACACCATTACCATTGGCATCTGCTGCACGCGCACTATTCATGTGACACACACGCCTTTGGTAATTGCCATGCCACGGGCACTATAGAACCTGTTTAACTTAGTATCACCACTTGCATTCATACATGATATATGAAATTGCATAGCATGCATATACCTCGCATTATCATCATATTTACATAGATTTCTAGCCAAAATCCACATCGTATACATTGATAGCATAGACATTTATCATATATAACATGTGAACATTATGATTTTCTTGAGGATTTCAGTATCGCTGCGATTTCTGGATTTTTGGGGAAAACCGCAAGAATTTAACAAAAGCTTATATTTATCATTTTTAAAAACAAAGTTGCGGTTTTCTCGTGATGTATGTGTCGTCCACCATGAGTTTTCATGTTTCTGTTGGATTTCGAGACCCGATTCGAGGAGTGGATGAACTGTCTCGGGTACATGGTGGGCCCGGTATGGTACCCCGGAGCAAGAAGATCGAGTTGTAGACGATGAGCCTGGCAGGGGAAGACTACCTACCGGTGATGTCTGGCGCGGCGGATATCCGGAGGATACCGACCGTTGTCGTGAGATTTGATGATATGGGCCGATCCGGACTGACGGAGCCCGATATTTGAGACATTGATACAGTGAGATATTGAGACAGATATGATTTCATATTTGGTGTCGATGCTTGACACGGGTTTTCAGATGATTTCTTGATGGTACTTAGCTATTATACAGATATTCATTTTCTAAAGTTAAGAATGCAGTACCCTTAGCATTTAAAACACTTAAAGATTTAGTAATGACATTGCATACATGTGCATGCATACTAGAGATATTATATCACATATGGACATACATGTTGTGGCGCATTGCGTGCATTCTTACGATTGCCTTACTAGATGTTATATTCTACTCACGAGCTGGCAACTCACCCCCGTTGTGCCACAGTGTCTTGCAGGTCGGACTCATCAGTCTTGTAGCGGCGGCTATCTTATCATCAGCTCCTTTTGCTCAGACTCGCGACATCGTCCGTAGGTGGGTTGCGAGCACACTTTATTTCTTTTTGCTCTATCATTGTATCTAGTATTCTCCATCTACCACTTTCTATTTGTCTATGCGACCTAGTGATGGGACCGAGAGATTTGTATATATGTGGTTTCTTTTGGGTCGAGCTCACTTGAGCCGACGTTGTGTTTTTTTGATATTTTGCATTTCTTTTATGCTCTTTTTATTGATATTGCTTATATATTGCGTGTGGTTGTGATTCGCCTTGGGCGAAGAGCTAGCTCCCGCTTGGGGATGCCATTTGTTTATTACAGGTTATATATATCTTGTTGTACCCATTTTGGGGGATAGAAAATACAGGGGAGACTTTGCCGAAATTTTCGGAAATTTTTGATGTTTTTAAAAAAGGGATTCTATGCAACTTAATTGATTTAAAAATTGCTTTCATGTAAGGTTTTCCTTCACTCTCTTTTGATTTGGCTTAGATTCTTCTGGGCTTTGGCCGACTTAGGTTACGGTACGCCTTTAGACGTCTCGTAATCTAAGTGTCAGTCACGTTACGTACTTTCGGGTCGTGACAAAGTTGGTATCAGAGCGTAGGTTTTACCTTCCTGAGTGTAGGACGACCTTGGTAGATGGAGTAGGTGACTTAAGCAGAGTGGCGTAGCGTGGGTATGATCCGCGGCATACTTACGATACGGTACTCCGCCTAAGTGACCTTAGGACATAATTGCTTGTATTTCCTTTCTTGATTCCTTGCATTCCTTGATTCAATTGCAATGATCTTATCAGTCCTGTTTCTTATTCCAGCTTCGATGCCGCCAAAGACTACGAGAGCTCAGCGGGCTGCCGCTAGGGATGAGATTCGGGCGGGCCCGTCTGAGGCGAGGATCGAGCGGGAGGATACGCCTACCCCTCAGGGTCATACTGATCCACCTTATCCTGACCGTATTGCCAGACTAGAGGCCGGCATGCAAGAGTTGCGACAGATGATGGGATCTTTAGTTGAGTCCAGCTGGGCACAGAGATCCAAGGACGTTCCTTCCACCGCACAGACCACGATCGTACCTGCTGCACAGATGGTCACTCCTGCTGCTACTACGGAGACTATCCCTATTTCACTACAGGAGTTCATGAGATTGAGACCTCCAGTTTTTACCGGTACAGATGCGACAGAGGACCCGCAGGCATTTCTTGATAGGATGGCTCGGATTTGCCGTTCGTTGAGGTGTTTTGATGATAGATTGGTGGAGTTTGCGAGTTTTCATCTGGAGGGTCTTGCCCAGACATGGTACGATTCAGTAGAGAGAGGCCGAGCTGCAGGTCTACCTTCTATGACCTGGGATGAGTTTACAGCTGCGTTTCTTGCCCGTTTTCTTCCGGAGAGTGTCCGAGATGCTCGAGCCCGTAGTTTTGAGTCTTTGCGCAAGACTCCTGGGATGACAGTGTCGGAGTATGATATACAGTTTACCTAGTTGTCTCGATATGCTTCGTACCTAGTAGACACAGAAGAGAAGAGAATAAAGAGGTTTGTGCGAGGGTTTGATACACAGCTATTCCTTGCCATCGGCACCCAGCACTTTGATACATACGCAGCCGCGATGGATGCAGCCTTACTTTTGGAGGAGCGTATTTCTGAGACTCCGGTCGTTTCTGGGCCGAAGAGGATCCGTACTGATACGCCAGCTCAGCGGCAGATGGGCAGACATCGTGATAGATTATTTCCGGGAGATGGTGGAGGCAGAGGATTGAGACGAGGTCAGTTATTTGGTTCATATCCACAGACCCAGCAGTCGACTCCAAGATGTTTTCGGTGCGGGAGTCAGTACCACCGTATCAGAGACTGTACCATGGGACGTCAGGGCGCGGTGACAGTCCCGCATGTGACTTTACCACCCTCACCACCTCCTCAGAGAGCTCTACTACCTACTCTTGATGATGCTCCACGCCAGTCAGATGCTTCTAAAGGCCGTGGGCGTGGCGGTCCGGTTCAGAGAGGACGAGGCGACAGAGGCAGAGGCAGAGGCCGAGGTAGAGGCAGAGGACAGCCAGCTATTAGTGGTGGACAGGCCCGAGTGTTCGCGTTGACTCCTCAGGATGCACAGGCATCCAATGCCGTTGTGACAGGTACTCTGCCAGTATGTTCTTTTGATGCACGGGTATTATTTGATCCAGGCTCCACACATTCCTATGCATCCACGTACTTTGCACCGAGGTTGGGCCGAGAGTCTTCTCCGTTAGATCAGCCGCTTGTCGTTATTACACCGGTAGGCTAGTCATTTATTGCCCGTTTTGTGTACCGATCATGTTCCGTTCATATCGGGGAGAGAGATTCTTCAGTTGATTTGATTCTCCTCGATATGCTAGACTTTGACGTTCTTCTTGGTATGGACTGGCTAGCCACCTGTTATGCATCTATGGACTGCCGTGAGAAAGCAGTCAGATTCAGTTTTCCTGGTGAGCCGGTTCTTGTTATTCAGGGAGATCGTAGCGCTACCCTTCCCAGCTTGATTTCTTCTCTTCGCGCTGGTCAGCTCTTAAGAAAAGGGTGTCAGGGATTCTTAGCCTATGTTTGTAATACTAGCTCCACAGAGGTTCCGTTGGACCAGGTCCCTGTTGTGAGAGAGTTTCCTGATGTATTCCCTGACGAGCTGCCTGGTCTGCCACCAGAGCGCGAGATTGAGTTCTGTATTGACTTGATCCCCGGCACGGAGCCTATCTCTATACCGCCTTATCGGATGGCCCCAGCGGAGCTGAGAGAGCTAAAGGATCAGTTACAGGACTTGCTGGACAAAGGGCTTATCCGACCGAGTGTGTCACCTTGGGGTGCTCCCGTCCTGTTTGTTAAGAAAAATGACGGAAGTATGCGCTTATGCATTGATTATCGTCAGCTGAACCGGGTTACTGTGCGGAACAGGTATCCCCTACCCCGCATTGATGACTTATTCGATCAGCTCCAGGGTGCAGGGTTTTTCCCGAAGGTTGATTTACGGTCAGTTTATCACCAGTTGCGGGTTCGGAAGGAGGATATTCCGAAGACCGCTTTCCGTACTCGTTATGGTCATTATGAGTTCTTGGTGATGTCGTTCGGGCTCACCAATGCCCCGGCAGCATTTATGGACTTGATGAACCGTGTATTCAGGCCGTATCTCGATCAGTTCATTATTGTGTTCATTGACGACATCTTAGTTTATTCTCGGAGCCGGGAGGAGCATGAGCAGCACTTACGTATCACATTGCAGACTTTGAGGGAGCATCAGCTGTTCGCCAAATTTTCCAAGTGCGCATTCTGGTTAGACAGTGTCGACTTCTTGGGTCATGTGGTGACGAGAGATGGTATTTGTGTGGACCCGAAGAAGATCGAGGCAGTTCAGCGTTGGTCTAGACCAGTATCAGTTACAGAGATTCGCAGCTTTCTAGGTCTGGCCGGCTATTATCGACGTTTTGTCCAGGATTTCTCCCGTATTGTTGCACCATTGACCGGGTTGACCCGGAAGGGGGTTCCTTTTGATTGGACCCAGGCATGTGAGGATAGTTTCCAGCAGTTGAAGACTCGTCTGACTACTGCTCCAGTGTTAGCATTGCTTTCAGGATCAGGCGGGTTCATGGTATATTGTGATGCTTCTCGAGTGGGGCTGGGCTGTGTATTGATGCAGTACGACAGAGTTATCGCGTATGCTTCTCGGCAGCTGAGAAAACACGAACAGAACTACCCCACCCATGATTTAGAGATGGCTGCAGTGGTATTTGCACTTAAGATCTGGAGACATTACCTATACGGTGAGTCGTGCCAGATATTCACTGACCATAAGAGTTTGAAGTACATCTTCCAGCAGCGAGATCTGAACCTGAGACAGCGCCGATGGATGGAGTTGGTGAAGGATTATGACTGCGAGATTTTATACCATCTGGGCAAGGCGAATGTGGTGGCAGATGCCTTGAGTAGAAGGCCCGGAGGTAGCTTATCTTGCTTGAGCACAGTACAGATGCAGTCGACGGCGGATTGGCAGGTTTTATGTGATAGCAGAGTGCAGTTCGAGTTTACTCCTACAGAGGGACAGCTGGCCCATTTCAGAGCACACCCACAGTTACTTGACCGTATCCGCGAGGCACAGTCCGGCGATGCCCGTATTTTAGAGATTATTGAGCAGATTCGGCAGGGCAGAGTTTCTGAGTTCGTGATTGATGATCAGGGGATACTTCGATTTGGGACTCGACTGTGCGTGCCAGATTCAGAGGGACTGAGGCGTGATATTCTCGAGGAGGCACATAGATCGGTATACAGTGTTCACCCAGGTTCCACCAAGATGTACCGTGATTTGAGAGAGGTTTACTGGTGGGACGGGATGAAGAAGGATGTTACAGACTTTGTGTCGAGATGCCTGACTTGTCAGCAAGTCTAGGCCGAGCACCAGAGGCCAGCCGGCGAGTTACAGCCTTTGCCTATCCCTGAGTGGAAGTGGGAGCAGGTTTCCATGGACTTCATTATGGGTCTACCCAGGACCAGTCGAGGGTATGACTCTATTTGGGTGATTGTGGATCGACTGACGAAAGCGGCTCACTTTTTGCCAGTGAGACCACTTTTGGATTTTCTCAGTACGCCCAGGTTTATATTGATGAGATAGTGCGACTGCATGGTGTTCCGACTTGCATCGTGTCTGACCGGGGCACCCAGTTTACCAGCCAATTGTGGCAGAAACTTCAGGAAGCTTTGGGCACCCGATTGAGTTTTAACACAGCCTTTCATCCGCAGACTGACGGTCAGTCGGAGCGTACTATTCAGACTCTTGAGGACATGCTCAGAGCTTGTGTTTTAGATTTCGGTGGTAGCTGGGATCGTCATTTGCCTTTGATCGAGTTTTCCTACAATAATAGCTTCCAGGAGACGATTCAGATGGCACCTTTTGAGGCTTTATATGGGAGGAGATGTCGATCGCCTGTATGTTGGACAGTGCTTAGGGAGAGCAGTATTTTAGGGCCGCAGATTGTACAGGAGACGACCGAGAAGATACAGCTGATTCGGGACAGGATGAGAGCGGCACAGAGCAGGCAGAAATCATATGCTGACAGGCGCCGTCGCCGACTCGAGTTCGCTGTTGGCGATCATGTTTTCCTGAAGGTCTCTCCGATGAAAGGTGTGATGAGATTTGGGCGGAAAGGAAAATTGAGTCCTAGATATGTTGGTCCTTTCGAGATCCTAGAGCGTGTTGGTCCAGTTGCTTATCGGTTAGCTCTTCCGCCCAGCTTCCCCGATGTTCACCCCGTATTCCATGTCTCGATACTCCGCAAGTACCTTCATGATCCTTCCCAGGCGATTCAGCACCAGACGATCCAGCTAGAGCGTGATCTTTCTTTCACCGAGCAGCCGGTGGTCATTCTGGATCGGCAGGTGAAGAAATTGAGGTCGAAGGTTATACTTTCCGTCAAGGTCCTTTGGCGTGGCCCGAACAGCGAGGAGGTCACCTGGGAGACCGAGGTCGAGATGAGGAAGAGATATCCCCGTCCTTTTGAAGGTACGCGTAGTTAAATTCTAAATTCGGGGACCGAATTTCTTTAAGGGGGGAAGATTGTAACCCTTCGAAAATCGTTTAGGCAGTTTTTCGGTAATCGGCTAATTTTTCGGCTTTTTCCGTCAAAAGTCAAATTAGGTATTTTTCATTGTAGACCTAACTATACAAAATTTAGATAAGATATTACTATAAATTGGTCACTAAAATGCCACTTATAATTTTCTAGTTAAATAAATTTTTTTTCTTAATTAATTATTTTTTTAAATTATTTTAAGCTTTTAAAAATACATTAAATTAGTGATAAATACAAATTTAATTAGGTAAATTTCATAATTAGGAATCTTTATAAATTAAATAGAGTGTTAATAAATTGTATCATGACTTTATAAGATTTTAGTTTTATGGTTGGAAATTTATGGAAAAAAAAATGAAGTAAAAAGGGTTTTTTTTGAAAAAGGTTGATGTGAAATGCATTAAATGAGATTTAAGGGGTTTATTTGACCTAGAAACATCTACAAAAAACCCACAACTCCCCTCCCTTGCTGCTGGCCGAGCCTCACCTGCAGAAATTCCCCATTTCCTCACTTCTTTCTTGCTTCATTTTCATGCCAAAATCCATTAAAAATTCACAAATTCATTCTCCAATTCAAAGCAAAACCCTAATCCACTCTCTCCTCAAGCCAATTTAGCTTAAAACTCGAAGAAAGGAGGCTTCTTTGGTGGCTTGATCATGCTAGGGTTCCACTTGTGAGGTGAAATTTCTAAACTAGTTGTTAAATTGTAGATTGAATGTGCTAAAATTGAAATTTGAAGTGTTAATTTAGTAGTAATTGTTTGTTTAGGAAATTCAAGAAAGGGATTTGATTTTGAATTAGGGTTTGTAGCATGGTTGTTGGATTAAAGTTAGGGTTTTGGTTATCCAATTGGTTAGAATGGTTAATCGTGCGATGTTACGCTCGCTAGATCGATAAATTTGCGATATTTGAGTCGAATCGGTATGCAATTGCTTACTAGATTTTTATAAAAATTAGGATGTGATCTAATTGCGTTATATTAGCGATGTAATTAGCTTCATAAACGACTATTAGAGTGCGCGAACGTGGGGTTTTGTTTAGTCGGGTTTTGGTTTTGTCGATTTCCCCGGAATGACGATTCTAGTTAAGATTTAGCGATTTTCGTGTGTTTTCCCACGCACCGAGTGCACGTTATGTTTAATTCGAGAGCGTCGATATTTGTATATTGTGACTTGCATCGTTTTAGGATATGTAATCTTATGCTTGGTGTTGTGCAAATATAGGATCGGTCGGGGAAACATCGGACACGGCGCGTAAAGGCAAGGCGGTGGTCGGATCGGATTAGCGAGGCATTCAGGTGAGTAGATGTATTCATCTATGGGGGCATCGTCTGGATGGCGCGAGGCGCCCCCTAGTCAGGATTACCTTATTTCTTGCAAGACTTGTATTGCTAGTTAGCTTACCCCTTCATTTACATTGCATACCCTTATAGTTAATAGTATGCTAGATTGCATGGATATTCATATGCACATATGCGATAACACTTCATAAGACACGAACACCATTACCATTGGCATCTACTGCACGCGCACTATTCATGTGACACACACGCCTTTGGTAATTTCCATGCCACGGGCACTATAGAACCTGTTTAACTTAGTATCACCACTTGCATTCATACATGATATATGAAATTGCATAGCATGCATATACCTCGCATTATCATCATATTTACATAGATTTCTAGCCAAAATTCACATCGTATACATTGATATCATAGACATTTATCATATATAACATGTGAACATTATGATTTTCTTGAGGATTTCAGTATTGCTGCGATTTCTGGATTTTTGGGGAAAACCGCAAGAATTTAACAAAAGCTTATATTTATCATTTTTAAGAACAAAGTTGCGGTTTTCTCGTGATGTATGTGTCGTCCACCATGAGTTTTCATGTTTCTTTTGGATTTCGAGACCCGATTCGAGGAGTGGATGAACCGTCTCGGGTACATGGTGGGCCCGGTATGGTACCCCGGGGCAAGAAGATCGAGTTGTAGACGATGAGCCTGGCAGGGGAAGACTACTTACCGGTGATGTCTGGCACGGCGGATATCCGGAGGATACCGACCGTTGTCGTGAGATTTGATGATATGGGCCGATCCGGACTGACGGAGCCCGATATTTGAGACATTGATACAGTGAGATATTGAGACAGATATGATTTCATATTTGGTGTCGATGCTTGACACGGGTTTTCAGATGATTTCTTGATGGTACTTAGCTATTATACAAATATTCATTTTCTAAAGTTAAGAATGCAGTACCCTTAGCATTTAAAATACTTAAAGATTTAGTAATAACATTGCATACATGTGCATGCATACTAGAGGTATTATATCACATATGGACATACATGTTGTGGCGCATTGCGTGCATTCTTACGATTGCCTTACTAGATGTTATATTCTACTCACGAGCTGGCAACTCATCCCCGTTGTGCCACAGTGTCTTGCAGGTCGGATTCATCAGTCTTGTAGCGGCGGCTATCTTATCATCAGCTCCTTTTGCTCAGACTCGCGACATCGCCCGTAGGTGGGTTGCGAGCACACTTTATTTCTTTTTGCTCCATCATTGTATCTAGTATTCTCCATTTACCACTTTCTATTTGTATATACGACCTAGTGATGAGACTGAGAGATTTGTATATATGTGGTTTCTTTTGGGTCGAGCTCACTTGAGCCGATGTTGTGTTTTTTTGATATTTTGCATTTCTTTTATGTTCCTTTTATTGATATTGCTTATATATTGCTTGTGGTTGTGATCCGCCTTGGGCGAAAAGCTAGCTCCCGCTTAGGGATGCTATTTGTTTATTACAGGTTATATATATCTTGTTGTACCCATTTTGGGGGATAGAAAATACAGGGGAGCCTCTGCCGAAATTTTCGGAAATTTTTGATGTTTTTAAAAAGGGATTCTATGCAACTTAATTGATTTAAAAATTGTTTTCTTGTAAGGTTTTCCTTCACTCTCTTTTGATTTGGTTTAGATTCTTCTGGGCTTTGGCTGACTTAGGTTACGGTACGCCTTTAGACGTCTCGTAATCTAAGTGCCAGTCACGTTCCGTACTTTCGGGTCGTGACAGGGGGGGCATTATTTGTAATGGATACTATACATACATACATACATACATACATATACATATATATATATATAGGACAATCTGGCTTGAAATGATAGTGTGCTATTTGGTTTGACTTTATCTTAACATGTACGTATGTTCTGTTGGGTTTTCTCCTGCGCCATGACCATCTACTGTGGCCGATGCGGAAAAAAAACTGGCGTTTAAAATTTTGGCTCAAACAAAACCCGCTCAAGATCGAACCATAAACCTATACTAACACATAACAAAGAGCTAAACTAAAGGGTTAGAGGTGTTATACCGAATGAACTAAGTCTTTCGGTCTTGCATCAACTTCCTTAGCTCCTTGAGCCATGCTCGAACAAGCTTGGCCGTCGGTCTTCCTCCGTCGAAGATGATCCACCCGAGAGATGTAGCTCATGGCTCTAGCTCCACATCAAAAGTAAGTGAAGCAACTAAGATTTCTAGGTTGCTAATCTAGAAAGCCTAGGATGTAGTGATCTAAGTGTTTATCTATCTCATCTCACCTCCTCTCATGATTCTCAACATATGAGAGGGTTGAGAGGAGGTGGAAGATGAAGGTGGAGGAAACTCAAGAGAACCAAGAGGAGAGTGATGCTAATGGTGAGGAGATGAGAGCTCAAGAAATGAACCATCTCAAAAATAATGAAGCCATCTTTGGAGAGAGAAAAGCACATAGCATGGTTTTTGTAAAACCTTTTTCCAATTAAAATATACAACCTATACTTGAATAGTATGCACAAATGAATTAATAATTCATTTGTGCACACTATGCAAGCATGGTCCTCACTATACTCCCATCAAGTCAATGCCACATCATTTATCCATTTATAATAAATGGTCAAACCCTAAAATGAGGTGTCCACCTTCTAGAATGTTTTCCGGAAAAAATACGGATTACATTTTACTGTATATATATACCATTATTCGTACCGAAACATGAGTACCCGAAGAGATAGAATAACACAAAGAACATAATACTAGAATATACATATCGAAATATATATATGTAAATTATTAAATCAATACCTGATTTAATAATCCGGCTCAAACCCGAGCCGGCTAGTATCATCAACTGTCTGATCGAAAGTCCGGGTACAAAGTACAATTGATCGATTAGAACCCTGCACGTATCCAATACGGCTACTACATCATTTCGCCAGAACCAGGAAAACCCTCTGTGTGGGACTCTAAAGACTCGTCAATACGCTGGAAGTGGGTTTAACCACAAGCACGTTAGCGACACTAGCTATACGTAACGGCTACCCAGGTATTGAGCGAAAGGAAGGCCGACGAGCAAGCTCATCCAAACCCCTACTGAGCCTGTCCGTGACAATCTCCGTACAGTCCGGTCTGTTCGTCTAAGAGTATCGCATATCAGTTTTAGGGGGGTGGATAAAGTCAGACCCCTAATAATGCGATATTTCGTGTCGGTATGAAGCCCATCACCCACTGAGAAATTACTGATCCAAATCAGTAATTTTCGTCCACCGTGGCCACGGATTTCTGATGATGGCCACCCGTGCACAACGCGACATCAACCCCTAATACCGGGAGAGAAGAATCCCCGACGATCCGCTCACTGCCTCCATGTGGCTCAGGACTGTACGCAACTAAAACCTTTTTGCATGACTCCTTTAAGCCGTGGTAGGGTAGTAATCAAAGCACAGTAGGAACTCATACGAAACAAATGACGATCTCAGGTCGACAGACTAACCTGTACTCATGTCACCTGAGAACTGCTATCTGACAATAGGTATAATACCAACTAACATGTTCCCGGCTAGTCCGTCCAGTGTACTCATAACCCAATGATCACCTATATATTATCTTAGGTGACTAACTGACACCAATGGCTTATGAGACCGGCCACCGCCCCTCGTCGGGGTCTCAATAAGTATACACTAGTCTACTCCGGAGTATCGATGCCCAGTCTCGATATTCCCACAACTAGGGACACTTAAGGATGTACTTATAGACCACCCAGCTCCAACGTATATGATCTCCATTATAATGCTGGTAGTCAAGCAAGAATCCTATGGGCTCTATCAACATGTAATAGTGATCTGTAATGCCACCTAATGCTGTGCATATTGAAAAAGACAAACCAGATAGCATACTATCATCTCGAGTAAGAATGTTCTTCCCGTATAGGTCCTCCCTCAATCATCACAATCACGTGCCTGCATTCAATAATTGACTTGAGGGCACTATAGCCAACAATCTCCCACTTGCACTTAAGGCTAATTATTGCGGTGTCGCATACTCACAGCCTGTGTGATACCGAACACCCAACTTATCTACTAATCAGTTTCGCAAAGTCCGTTTGTGAAACTATTGCGTTCGAGAAATAGCCTCAGTGAGTGGATCCACTCCAGTGTTTCTTTCTTTATCTCTTTATATCTCAACTTCGCGGAGAAATACTATCTCCCGAAATGAGCGATACCTGTCTTAGAATTTGTCTGGATATCTGATGAGACCCAGTTCACAAATGAACTCCAAATCCAAAACTTCTTAGACTGTATCATCCACTGAATTTAATCAGTATTCTGAGCCATGCCTTCCTCAGTATCCGCTTGGACCACCTGTCCAACATACTGCCCCTCAGAAAGAGGGAAAACTATAAGTCTGACAGCCAATCTGTCATCCAGGTCACCTTGAAAGCCTCAAATGATAACCGCCTCCCGAAGGGGGCTGCCGTTACCACATACCAAGAATATCCACTTATGTTCATAACTGCTTCCCAACATTTCTCCAGGATTGGATTAATATATGCTTATTTAGTGTAAAAGCAATATCTGGTGTGGTACTTGACATTTCATGATTGACTCAATTGCCTAAGAAAGAGATATGTCAATCATGCAAATCCCTCTCCTCATCAGTCTAGAAGACATCTTACACCAACACGCCAGGAGTCGTCCATTCTAAAACAATTTAGAATAGTGTCAAAGTACCTAAATTGGGACACTTCCTAAATCTAGATCTAAAACCATAGATCTAGTAACCAGAATCCCTGATATTTTATCCAGATCCTATGTGGAGAAATACCGTATGACAACCAAAATATAACCGATCGTAGTATAGGAATATCACTTCCTATCAAGAGCATGTCATCCAAATACCAGGACATCACACCCTACTACCTTTTTATCAGATCCATCTGTTATTCTGACGAAGTCAAACTCTATGACTATCACATCAAAAATAGATGATCTATTTCTGCTGTTCCTGCTTTAGTATATAAATAGACACAAGCTACTTGCCCACTATGCTTCCGCTGCTCCCACCGACTGCAATAACCATCCGGCAGAGTCATATACACGTGCACTTCTAAAGCTAATTTAGAACGACGTTATACTCATCCTCCTGCCAGATCTCATAGTCTAGAACAACAGTAGTGACAAGTTTTGGGTAAACAAAAACCTCCATGTCACCGTCTTTGAGGAGACCGAAGTACCTCTCGGGTGGCTGAGGTTACCCACCAAATCTGCGGAGTGGCTAATGGTTTGTCGAATCCAATTTGAATATTTAGGTTCTATTAAATTTTCAGTAATTATTTGTGGTTCTGGAATCGCTTCCAGTTCTACCATACCCCCACTAATGTTTTCTGAAAAGAATTCATTTTACTAAAACTGGTGGCAGTCAAGAACAATATAACTATTGATCTTCCAGATGATAGAATGTTAACCCTCGTCAATGCCCGGGATAACCCACAAACTGCCATTACTGAAACGTTCCTTGAGTTTATCCAGATTCTTGGTTTAAGCATAAGCCGGAAAACTCCATATACCTTAACATTGTTAAGATACGAATCCATTCTATATCCATTATAGAAACAAATGCATTAATTTAATTGGAACTAGATTCAAAATACATGCAGCCGTTTCCAGTGCATATCAACAAAATGGAAGGAGGCCAGGCAGCATAACTCATCAAGGAATGCATCCACATATGAATAACCTGAAAAAGAAGCAAGTTCTCAAAAACCATTACTTATAACGGAATACCTAGCACAAGTATCTACATCTTCGATCACCTTGAAGAATCCTGATACTTTGCAACATATGGTTCTCTACTTTATTCTTATACATATAACTTCTCAAAACTAGGACCTTGTATTTCAACGAAATACTTGTCTAAAACTAGAGAAGTCACGAGTAAGCAGAATATAGTACGCGTACCAACACCTTTGTCCTAATGGACATTAGACAACATACAAAACTTTGTATAAGTCCTCTGAGTTTAATAACTCAAACCCTGTGCGTCGTAGGTTGAAAACTGCAATATGGTTAAGAAGAATTACACCGCTATTGAATCTTCTTACCTTACCATCAACTGATATAGGTAAATATCATAGACATAATTTCAAAAAGTTATATCTCACTTTATAAAATAAACGTACAGATATATCAGTTTGAAATTGGTGCATAACGACGGATATTCAAAACCAAATATTTGTCGTCAGGCAAAACCCAGGTGAATTCCTCAAATATCACCAATTACAAAGAATTCCGATATAATGTGGATACAATCACCTAATTCCCAATATCTTACTCCCACTCAGCATCCGTAACACCATACAGATGTGAGAACCAAATCTGGTAAATACATACCCTGGAGTTAGAATTTAATTTGGGAAAATAATTTTCAATTAATACCGCACAGTAAAACTGAAATATGAAAATGTTTCGAAGGGGTAGCCGGGTATCCCAAGTAATGCCTCTTCCACTATCCAGATTCATGACAGTAACCGTATATTTTCTTACCCTCACTCCAATCCCTTTATATGTCTTTACTTATTACCTTCTGTACACCGCACTTAGGCTAAATGGTTTTCTTCCTTCCCTACCTTTCGGCACCTGCTTATGGTTTGGAAGAAGACTATCCAATAAGCGTAATAGGTGTACTCTCCTAATACCAGAAGCCCTCGCAACCTGAGAGAAGGTAAAGGAAAAAGACAACCCGAATAATCCTATTCGATTTCTCCTGAACCGGAAACCATCCTCGAACCGGAACAAGTTCCTTCGAGTTCGTATGTAACCATACGATGGCGTATCCAATAAATGTGGATCTTCATAGTGATACGGAATGTTCAGGAGAAATACAGAGGAAAAGTAGGAGCGGTAATGAGTTATGTGACTCCCAAAAGCCAAAGCGTTTTAAGAAGGTTCGGTTATCTTGGTTCATGAGTTTTAGTTTAGGTAGGGTCATGTGTAAGTCCATGGTAGCGCCCCGGCCGTCTAACAGACGCCAAATGCGGAACAAAAACTTTTTACAAACTGGCGCTATCGTGTACCGTAACCCGGATCTGCCATTAAAGCTAAACTAACAAACTACAAAGTGGGTAGAAATGTTATACCGAACGATCCGAGTCCTTCGGTCTTCAACCATCATCCCACGCTCTGTTGTGGCTGCTCTTATCTCCAGAATCTCCAGTCTTCTCGTCCAGGTGGCACCACGTCGACGGATCTTTAAACGGGCTCCCGCCTCTGAACCGAGGCAACTCGGTCGTCAAGTTTGCTAAAAGAGACGACCAAGATGATGTAGAGAATGAGTAGAACACTTTGTCTCATTACGTCCAAGGCTATGGACGAACGGTTAATGAAGTTGCCTTTTGGATCGAATGGAAATGAGAAGTGGATCACATCTAATTTCTATGCACCAAAACTTATATCTTTTTTCAATCAACAACCATAATCCCTCACAAATGAATGGCCGGCCATATATAGGAGAGGGAGTGAGTGTAGGAGCAAGGGGGTGAGTGTAAGCAAAGCTTATCAAGAAGAAAATATCTTAGCACAAACAAAATGCATTAAAGTAAAGGATGACTCACTAAACCTTGTCATCAATACAATAAATGCTCATTTAAAGCACAAAGCCACGTCTCCACCCTAGTCACCTCTTCTATAAACTTCTAGAAGCTTCCACACTCATCCAAAGAAAAGATAAATCCGTATTTAACCGAATGTTAAATACGTCCCGATAGAAAACTGGAAACTGGCAACTTCCAAAAGTGATCCTGAAACGAATTTCAGGATAACCCCGTATCAGTATAAACATACCCGTATTTGTATTACGACCGAATACAAATGCATCTGAGACAAAGATATTATATCTACACAGTATAATACTCGGATCCGGCTTAAACCAAAGCCGACCAGTATTATCTGCCCGAAAAATGGCACGTGCGAAAACGCACGTGCATTTTCCGAACCCTGCCATAAAACCATACGGCCTCTATAACGTTTCGCCCGAACTTGGGAAAGTTTCTGTGGGGGACTCTAATGACTCATCAACACACTGGCACTGGGTATAACCTCTAGCACGTCAGAGGTACAAGCTGTACGTAACGGTTTGCCTATGTATTGATTGGAAGAGAAGCTGACGAGCGAACTCATCTATAAACCCTACCGAGCCTAACAGTGACATTATACATACAGTCCGGTCCGTTCGTCTAAAAAGTATCGCATATCGAGTCTAGGGGGTGGATAAAGTCAGACCCCTAATAATGCGATAATTCGTGTCGGTATGAAGCCCATCACCTCCTGAGAAACTACTGATCCAAATCAGTAATTCTCTACTACCTTGGCCAAGGATTTCTAATGATGGCCACCCGTGCACTGCGCGACATCAACCCCCAATACCAGGAGAGACGAATCCCCGACGATCCGCTCACTGCCTCCATGTGGCTCGGGACTGTACCCAAAAAATTCCTGTTTGCACAACTCCTTTGAGCGTGGTAGGGTAGGAATCAAAGCACAGTGGGAACTCACACGAGACAAATGACGATCTCAGGTCGACAAACTAACCTGTACACATGTTACCAGGGAACTGCTATCTGACGATATGTATAATACCAACTAGCATGTTCCCGGCGAGTCCTGTCCGGTGTACTCATAACCTAATGAGCACCTGTATACATCTTAGGTGATCCAACTGACACCAATGGCTTGTGAGACCGGCCATCGCCCCTCGTCGGGGTCTCGACTGTATACACTAGTCTACTCTGGAGTATCGATGCCTTGTCTCGAAACTCCCACGACTAGGGACACTTTAAGGATGTGCTTACAGAGCCCAGCTCCCACGTATATGATCGCCATCATACTGCTGGCAGTCAAGCAAGAATCCTATGGGCTTTATCAATCATGCAATAGGGAACTAAAGCATGTATACGATGATAAAGACAAACCAGATAGCATACTATCATCTCGAGCAAGACTGTCATATCGGTATAGGTCCTGCCTCAATCATTGCAATCACGTACCTGCGATCCAATAATTGACTTTGAGGGCACCATCTCCAACAATCTCCCACTTGCACTTAAGGCTAATTATTGCGATGTCGCATACTCACAGCCCGTATGATACCAAACATCCAACTCCTCTACTAATCAGTTTCACAAAGCTAGTTTGTAAAACTCTTGTGTTCGAGAAATAGCCTCAGTGAGTGGATTCGCCCTGATGTTTCTTTCTATGTCTCTCTTAATCTCAAGTTCGCGGAGAAAGCCATCTCCCGAATCGAGTAATACCTGTCTTAGAATATGTTTGAATATCTGATGGGACCTACTTCATAAATGAACTCCAAATCCAAACTTCTTAGACTGTATAGATAACTGCACCTAA
Source organism: Agapanthus africanus (assembly GCA_030015575.1). Taxonomy (NCBI): domain Eukaryota; kingdom Viridiplantae; phylum Streptophyta; class Magnoliopsida; order Asparagales; family Amaryllidaceae; genus Agapanthus; species Agapanthus africanus. The sequence goes on along the minus strand of CM057342.1, from coordinate 503,379,957 downwards.
TCAGTATTCAGCACCATGCCTCCTACAGTATCCTCTTGGACCACCTGTCCATAAAACTGTCCCTCATCACAGGGAAAACTATAACTCTGACAATCACTTTGTCATCTATGTCACCTTTGAAGCTTGGAATGATAACCGTCTCCCGAAGGAGGCTGCCGTCATCAAATCCGTAGAACATGCACTTATGTTCTAAAACTGCTTCCTTATGTTTCTTCAGGATTGGATTAATATAAACATATCGCATCTAGTGCAAAAACAACATCTGGTGTGGTACTTGACATCTCACGATTGACTCAATTGCCTAAGCAAGTGATCTGCCAATCATGTACTTCCCTCTCCCCTTTAGTCTGTAAGACACCTTTAGAGAGGGTGACTCCATCACCTGCAGGTACACCACCATACCAGGAGTCATCTATTCTAAAATACTATTAGAATATTATCAAAGTATCCATATTGGGAAACTACCCAAATCTAGATCTAAAACCGTAGATCTAGAAACCAGAATGTCTAATATTATATCCATATCCTGTGTGAAGAAACAACTGTGTGAGAACCATAGTATAACCGATTGCAGTATAGGAATTTTACTTCCTACTCTGTGTATGTCATCCAAATACCAGGACATCACACCCTACTACCTTCTTAACAGATCCATCCCCTATTCTGATGAAGTCAAAGCTATGAATGTCGCATCAAAATTAGATGATCTATCTCCGCTATATCTGCTCAAGTGTATAAATAGACATAAGCTACTTGCCCACTATGCTTCCGCTGCTCCCACTGACTACGACAACCCTCTGGCAGAATAATATATACGTATACTTCTAAAGCTAGTTTAGAACGACGCTATACTTATCCTCCTGCCGGGTCTCATAGTCTGGAACAACAGTAGTGTCAAGTCTGGGTAAACAAGAACCTCCCTGTCACCGTCCTTGAGGCTACCTGAGTACCTCTCGGGTGTCTGAGGTTACCCACCATATCTGTGGAGTGGCTAATGGAATGTCAAACCTGATTGAATATATAGGTCCTATTAAATTTTCCGTAATCGTTTGCGGTTCTGGAATCACTTCCAGTTCTACCATACTCCCACTACTGTTTTCTGAAAAAATCCATTTTACTAAAACTGTGGCTAGTCAAGAACAATATCACTATTGATCTTCCAGATGGCAGAAATGTCAACCCTCGTCAAAGCCAGGGTCAACCCACAAACTGCCATTACAGGAACGTCCCTTGATTTATCCAGTGTATGGTTTTAAGCATAAGTTGGACAACTCCCCGTATCTTAACATTGTTAAGATATGAACCATTCTATATACAATATAGAAATAGAGGCACTAATTTAATTGGAACCAGATTCAAACCATGCAGTTGTCTCCAGTGCATATTAACTTAATGGAGAGAGGCTGCTCAGCATTACTCAACTTAGGAATCCATCCAATTATGAGTAACCTGAAAGAGAAAACAAGTTTCTCAAAACCTATTACTATTAACTGAATACCAATCACAAGAATCTACATCTTCGATCTCTTTGAAGAATCCCGATACTTGCGATACCTGGTTCTCTACTTTATTCTTATACCCAAAACTTCTCAAAACTTAGACATTGTATTTCTACGAAACACTTGTCTAAAAACTAGAGAAGTCACAAGCAATCAGAACATAGTACGAGGACCTACCCCTTTGTCCTGACGGACACTGGACAACATACAATACTCTGTATAAGTCCACTGAGTTGAATAACTCAAAACCTGTGCGTCGTAGGTTGAAAACTGTACCCAGGTGATTTCCTCAAATATCACCAATTACAACGAATTCCGATATAATGAGGATAATCACTTAATTCCCAATAACTTACTCCCACTCATCATCTGTAAAACCATACAGATATGAGAATGTAACCTGGTAAATACATACCCTGGAGTAAGTATCTAATCGGGAAATCATTTTTCTTTTAATAATGCACTGAAACATAAAAATGTTTCGTAGGGGTATCTGGTATTCCTAGTTATGCCTCTTCCATAATCCAATTCATGACTTTAACCGTATATTTCCTTGCTATCTCTCCAAATCCCTTTATTTGTCTTTAGTCGTTACCTTCTGTACACCATTGTTAGGCTAAATGGTTTTCTCCCTTCCCTACCTTTCGGCACCAGCATATGGTTTGGAAGAAGACTATCCAGTAAGCATAATAGGTGTACCCTCCTAAACCAAGGAGTACTCGCAACTTGAGAGAAGGTGATGATAAAAGACAACTGAATAATACCTTATTCTATTTCTCCCAAACTGGGGAAAATAGCAAAGGTGAAATAGGAGTGACGATGAAGTACGTGGTTTGGTCGTGAATGATAACAGTCGCAATTTACTTTGCCCTCTTTCTAATCCCTTTAATTTTTTCTTTACATATTACCTTCTGTACACGCTACTTAGGCTAATTGGTTTTCTTCATTCCCTACCTTTCGGCACCAGCCTATGGTTTGGAATAAGACTATCCAATAAGCGTAATAGGTGTACTCTCCTAAACTAAAGAGCCCTCGCAACCTGAGAGAAGGTGATAACAAAAGACAACTGAATAATACTTTATTCTATTTCTCCTAAACCTGGATCCATCCTTGAAGTAGTACCTTCGAGTTTGTATATAACCATACGATGGATCTATCCAATGGAAGTGGATGTCTGTAGTAATACGGGGTGTTCTGAGAAATACAAAGGGTAAAAGAAGGAGCGGCAATGTCTTATGCAACTCAGACAATCCAAACGCCAGTATTTTAAGAAGGTTCGGTCAACTTGGTCACTGGGTCATAGTCTAGGGTCGGTCAAAAGTCGCTGCCAAAGAGAGAGAGAGAAAAGAAACACTCTGCGTGCACTCTAACCTACATCAGAATGGTTATCACTTTATCTAATTAGGAAACCTCCCACTGTAATCTCAAATTCTCCTCCAAACCTGAAAGAAGAATTAGTCGGGATCATCCGAAGAGTAAACCAACTCATCAGTGAGAATCGGGATCCAACTATCATCGCATGATAATTTGATGGAAGCCACTCAAGTTATCACACTCCAGAAAGTATGCGCATACTTGGCAAGTTTCAGTTTCTTTAGAAACTCCCGATATTAATTTATGCCCCATGCTCCTATGATCGTGACTTTGGCCAACCCATCATAAGTCACATGCCAAGTTCTACCCGTCATTATCCAGGTTAATTTGAACCCACCCGCACATGCCCTTGACTTTGGCCAACAAGGCAGAACGACTGTCCCAAACCAACGCATCTATCTATGCAACAGATGAATACCCAGCAACTACCAAACATTATGCCTTGACTTTGGCCAAACATACATAGCTTGAATACTACTGACCATCCATAAGATATGACGGAGGGCTATGGCTGGTTTTTGGCGAAAAACCTTTAACGTAATGAACTTGATATCGTTGTAGGAACCTGATAGCTTTTTATAAAAATATAGTGGTGAAATCCTTTTGCTAAAGAGGTCACTCCCGGTGAAGGGATCTCGGCTCTTTCCTCGTGGAATGAGGTGTAGGATATTCCAACTGAATATCACTATGCAAAGCAACTTGTAATCGACTATAGTGAAGTTATTACCCTGATGTAAATTTCTGCCCAAAGGGTCACTCCCGGTGAAGGGATCTCGGCCCTTGCCTCGTCGAATGAGGTGCAGGATATTCTAAACTGAATATCACTATGCAAAACAAAAGTAAACATCTTTGTAATAAAACTTTTTAAAATTTGTTCCAACAACATCAAATATAGGTTTGTTTTATCCTTGCATTGATAAGAATCAATTCAGTCCCATCAATCAATCACACCAGAAAAGAACGAAAATAAAATGTATGTATATGTCATCCGCATTCGTTACTGGGTCCCGTCATCACCTGTTAGGTTACTTAACTAACGACAGAGCGGGGGCTGGACTAGCGCGGGTGTAAAACATATACAACATCTAATAGTATATATACCAATATACAATAATCGCTCCAGGCGTGATAATATGCAACATTACAGAAAAGTAATAAGCATCACATAACAATACAGATAATCTGGGATCCCCGGGTTTCACAGAGCCGCTACTGAAACCCGACGTTCCTCTGGTCGTGTGGATAGCCTGTGCAATGAAACCTAGACCCTTACGGGTGCGGCAAGTTACCCGCCAAAACCTGAAGCGAGGTAGTCCCCACAACATAGTGAATGGAACACCCGGCACTTCACGGAATCCGGTAAATTGAGCACCCCTCCTTGGGTCAACCTGTACCCTCTACGAGTGCGGCGAATAGTCTGCCAATTCTAAAGTGAGGCCCCTCTGCCTCTCAAAGCCATGAGATACGGACCCGTTGCCCTCCAGAACCCGGCTATCCGTGCACTCCGTCGCGGGGTAAACCTAGTACAGAAATAAAAATATGTACAACAGGTACATCGACCTCAACCTGGTCGTGCCCCAAAAGAATATTATACAACAGACAGTGATGGCAGTCTACATATTGGACGCTCGCCCCGCAATATCAAATGTACAAATAAATCCAAACTGTACTACCATTGCACACTGCTATCCACCACGACATATCCGCAACATCACAGCACAACACAGAACATCAACGCGAATGTCACGTTCGCAAACCCGTCTAAAAGAACTATAGCAATTAGACGCGGTTTACCGATCAAATAACATTCCCGGTCGGAGATATAATGTAAATACTGCATACTAACAAATTTAAAATTTCGATCGACTAAATTTCCCGAAGTGGGCCCTACGTACATCTACTGTACAGTAACAAAATCTGGGCCCAAAAGAACTATACCAAAAACCATAATTTCCACAACAAAGCCTACTGAAGAATTTTGACGCACTGTTCCCACAGTACTGCCGCGGTTCCGCGGTCAAACCCTAGGTTTGACCGCGGATCCGCGGCGGTCACGTGGGATCACGTGCTCAAAATTTCTCAGTTTTCTTAGAAAACCCTGCTTAGTTTTCTGTGATATGTAAAATGATTTTTAGACTGTTTTAAAAATCGACAGAAACTTTAGCACTTGAAAATTGTGATTTTCGAAATTCGGTTCGATCGATGTTTTAAACGCGTTAGCACAAGTTAGTATAGCTTAATGGTGAGGCTCTGATACCACTGTAAGTCCACGGTAGCGCCTCGGCCGTCTAACAGACGCCAAATGCGGAACAAAAACTTTTTACAAACTGGCGCTATCGTGTACCGTAACCCGGATCTGCCATTAAAACTAAACTAACAAACTACAAAGTGGGTAGAAATGTTATACCGAACGATCCGAGTCCTTCGGTCTTCAACCATCATCCCACGCTCTGTTGCGGCTGCTCTGATCTCCAGAATCTCCAGTCTTCTTGTCCAGGTGGCACCACGTCGATGGATCTTTAAACGGGCTCCCGCCTCTGAACCGAGGCAACTCGGTCGTCAAGTTTGCTAAAAGAGATGACCAAGATGATGTAGAGAATGAGTAGAACACTTTGTCTCGTTACGTCCAAGGCTATGGACTAACGGTTAATGATGTTGCCTTTTGGATCGAATGGAAATGAGAAGTGGATCACATCTAATTTCTATGCACCAAAACTTATATCTTTTTTCAATCAACAACCATAATCCCTCACAAATGAATGGCCGGCCATATATAGGAGAGGGGGTGAGTGTAAGAGCAAGGGGGTGAGTGTAAGCAAAGCTTATCAAGAAGAAAATATCTTAGCACAAACAAAATGCATTAAAGTAAAGGATGACTCACTAAACCTTGTCATCAATACAATAAATGCTCATTTAAAGAACTAAGCCACCTCACCACCCTAGTCACCTCTTCTAGAAACTTCTAGAACCTTCCACACTCATCCAAAGAAAAGATAAATCCGTATTTAACCGAATGTTAAATACGGCCGATAGAAAACTGGAAACTGGCAACTTCCAAAAGTGATCCTGAAACGAATTTCAGGATAACCCCGTATCAGTATAAACATACCCGCATTTGTATTACGACCGAATACAAATGCATCTGAGACAAAGATATTATATCTACACAGTATAATACTCGGATCCGGCTTAAACCAAAGCCGACCAGTATTATCTGCCCGAAAAATGACACGTGCGAAAACGCACGTGCATTTTCCGAACCCTGCCATAAAACCATACGGCCTCTACAACGTTTCGCCCGAACTTGGGAAAGTGTCTGTAGGGGACTCTAATGACTCATCAACACACTGGCACTGGGTATAACCTCTAGCACGTCAGAGGTACAAGCTGTACGTAACGGTTTGCCTATGTATTGATTGGAAGGGAAGCTGACGAGCGAACTCATCTATAAACCCTACTGAGCCTAACAGTAATAATATACATACAGTCCAGTCTGTTCGTCTAAAGAGTATCGCATATCGAGTCTAGGGGGTGGATAAAGTCAGACCCCTAATAACGCGATAATTCGTGTCGGTATGAAGCCCATCACCTCCTGAGAAACTACTGATCCAAATCAGTAATTCTCTACTACCTTGGCCAAGGATTTCTAGTGATGGCCACCCGTGCACTGCGCGACATCAACCCCCAATACTGAGAGAGACGAATCCCCGACGATCCGCTCACTGCCTCCATGTGGCTCGGGACTGTACCCAAAAAATACCTGTTTGCACAACTCTTTTGAGCGTGGTAGGGTAGGAATCAAAGCACAGTGGGAACTCACACTAGACAAATGACGATCTCAGGTCGACAAACTAACCTGTACACATGTCACCAGGGAACTGCTATCTGACGATATGTATAATACCAACTAGCATGTTCCCGGCGAATCCTGTCCGGTGCATTCATAACCTAATGAGCACCTGTATACATCTTAGGTAATCCAACTGACACCAATGGCTTGTGAGACCGGCCATCGCCCCTCGTCGGGGTCTCGACTGTATACACTAGTCTACTCTGGAGTATCGATGCCTTATCTCGAAACTCCCACGACTAGGGACACTTTAAGGATGTGCTTACAGACCCCAGCTCCTACGTATATGATCGCCATCATACTGCTGGCAGTCAAGCAAGAATCCTATGGGCTTTATCAATCATGCAATAGCGAACTAAAGCATGTATACGATGATAAAGACAAACCAGATAGCATACTATTATCTCTAGCAAGACTGTCATATCGGTATAGGTCCTGCCTCAATCATTGCAATCACGTACCTGCGATCCAATAATTGACTTTGAGGGCACCATCTCCAACATCATGGTCGCTGCCAAAGAGAGAGAGAGAAAAGAAATACTCAGCGTGCACTCTAACCTAGATTAGATTGGTTAATCAATTTATCTAATCAGGATGTTTCCCACTGTTTCCTCGAATTCTCCTTCAAACCCTAAAAGGAGAATAAGTCGGGATCATCTAAAATTACCTGAAGAGTAACACCTACTCATCAGTGGGAATCATGATCCAACTATCATTGCATGATAACTTGATGGAAGCCACTCAAGTCACCATACTCCAGAAGGTATGCGCATGCCTGGCAAGTTTTCTGTATGTTTGAAACTCCCGATGTGATTTTTGCCCCAAGCGTCTTATGACCTTAACGGATGCCAACAAATCATAAAGCGCAAGTCAAGTTCTACCCGTCATTGTCCTGATTAATTTAGACCCACCCGTATATGCCCTTGACGGATGCCAACAAGGCTGCACGACTGTCCTAAATTAATGCATATCCATGCTACAAATAAGTATTATTCAGCTACCATACACTATGCCTTGACGGATACCAACAAACACAGCACGAATACTAAATAGTACTTATAAGAAATGACGGAGGCTACGGCTGGTTTTTGGCGGAAAACCTTTAACGTAATGAACATGATATCGTTGAAGGAACTTGAGTGGTTTTACAAATATATAGTGGCGCAAACTTTTGCTAAAGAGGCCACTCCCTGTGAAGGGATCTCGGCTTTTTCCTCATCGAATGAGGTGCAGGATATTCCAAACTGAATACCACTGTGCAAAGCAAAAAAGTCGACTATAGTAAAGTTATTATGATGACGCAAACTTTTGCTCAAGAGGTCACTCCCGATGAAGGGATCTCGGCTTTCGCCTCGTCGAATGAGGTGCGGGATATTCTGAACCGAATACCGCTGTGCAAACCAAAAGGAAACGTCCTGTAATAACAATTTTTGAAAATTTGACATCATTTGGGTTTATCTTTCCTTGCATTGATCAGAATCAACGCAGTCCCATCAATTAATCCATATCACACCATAGAAAAGGAACGAAAATAAAATGTACGTATATGCCATCCGCATTCGCCACTGGGCCCCGTCATCACCCGTTAGGTTACTTAACTAACGACAGAGTGAGGGTTGGACTAGCGCGGATGCAAAACATATACAACATCTACTAGTATATATAAATATATATAACATTCGTCCCAGGCATGATATAAGCAACATCACAGAATCTGAGCTAGCAACACATAGTGGTGGATAAACTTGGAGCCTCGGGTTTCTTTTGAGCCGCAAATGAAATCCGACGTTCCCCGGTCGTGTGGATAGCCTGTGCAATGTAGACATAGACCCCTACAAGCTCGGCAAGTTACCCACCAATCCCAGAAGTGAGGCAACCCCAATCAACAAAGTGAACGGACCACCCAGCACTTCACGGAATCCGGTAACTTGAGCACCCCTCTGTGGGTCATCTATACCCCCTACGAGTGCGACGAATAGCCCTCCAATTCTAGAGTAATGCCCCTTTCGTCTCAACGCCATGAAATGCGGGCCCGTTGCCCTCTAGAACCCGGCTATTCGTGCACTCCACCGCGGGGTGATCCTAGTAGAGAAAAGAAAAATATATACAATGGCGACATCGACCTCAACCCGGTTGTGCCCCAATAAATGAATATACAAATTGGCAGAGACGGCTGTCTACATGTCAGACGCTCGCCTTACAATACTGAATATACAAATGAATCTGAACTGCACTACTACCATTGCACTACAGGCTATCCACCACGACAATCCAACCATAATATCAGCATAACACAGAACATCAACGTGAATATTATGTTCGCAAACCCGGCTAGTTGAACATATAGCAACTATTCGGGTTGTACCACTCAGTAATATTCACGGTCGCAGATATCATCACATGTACTGATAAACACACAGTTAAAATTTCGATCGACTAAACTTTTTCAAATTGGCCCCAAATGCAAACTAGCACTTTAAACAAATCTGGGCCAAAACTAAATATCCTAAAAATCAAATTTCCATTAATTATAATGCCAGATAAAATTTGGCGCCATTTCGCCTCAAAAGCGTCGCGGAACCGCCGCAAATAGGAAACTTACGCGGCGGTTCCATGGCCAAATTGTTGGCTTAGGCGCTCAAATTTCTTCTGGTGCACTATAAATGCCTGCATGTATTTTTAAGATACACAGAATAATTTTATGAACACTTTTCAAAAACGACAGCAAGCAAGTGAAAACGGAACTTTGATTTGGAAAATTTGGTCGACCGATATTCTAATTTCGTGCAAACTAGCTAGTATTGGTTTATGGGTGGCTCTGATACCATATTGGGTTTTCGCCTGCGCCCTGGCCATCTACAATGGCCGATGCGGAACAAAAACTGGCGTTTAAAATTTTGGCGCAAACAAAACCCGCTCAAGATCGAACCATAAACCTATACTAACACATAACAAAGAGCTAAACTAAAGGGTTGGAGGTGTTATACCGAATGAACCAAGTCCTTCGGTCTTCCATCAACTTCCTTAGCTCCTTGAGGCGTGCTCGAACAAGCTTGGCCGCCGGTCTTCCTCCGTCAAAGATTATCCACCCGAGAGATGTAGCTCATGGCTCTTGCTCCACATCAAAAGTAAGTGAAGCAACTAATATTTCTAGGTTGCTAATCTAGAAAGCCTAGGATGTAGTGATCTAAGTGTTTATCTATCTCATCTCACCTCCTCTCATGATTCTCAACATATGAGAGGGTTGAGAGGAGGTGGAAGATGAAGGTGGAGGAAACTCAAGAGAACCAAGAGGAGAGTGATGCTAATGGTGAGGAGATGAGAGCTCAAGAAATGAACCATCTCAAAAATAATGAAGCCATCTTTGGAGAGAGAAAAGCACATAGCATGGTTTTTGTAAAACCTTTTTCCAATTAAAATATACAACCTATACTTGAATAGTATGCACAAATGAATTAATAATTCATTTGTGCACACTATGCAAGCATGGTCCTCACTATACTCCCATCAAGTCAATGCCACATCATTTATCCATTTATAATAAATGGTCAAACCTTAAAATGAGGTGTCCACCTTCTAGAATGTTTTCCGGAAAAAATACGGATTACATTTTACTGTATATATATACCGTTATTCGTACCGAAACACGAGTACCCGAAGAGATAGAATAACACAAAGAACATAATACTAGAATATACATATCGAAATATATATATGTAAATTATTAAATCAATACCTGATTTAATAATCCGGCTCAAACCCGAGCCGGCTAGTATCATCAACTGTCCGATCCCAAGTCCGAGTACAAAGTACAATAGATCGATCGGAACTCTGCACATATCCAATACGGCTACTACATCATTTTTCCAGAGCCAGGGAAACCCTCTTTGTGGGACTCTAAAGAATCGTCAATACGCTGGCAGTGGGTTTAACCATAAGCATGTCAGCGGCACTAGCTGTACATAACAGCTATCCAGGTATTGAGCGAAAGGAAGGCCGACGATCAAGCTCATCCAAACCCCTACTGAGACTCTCCATGACAATCTCCGTACAGTCCGGTCTGGTCATCTAAGAGTATCGCATATCGGGTCTAGGGGGTGGATAAAGTCAGACCCCTAATAACGCGATATTTCGTGTCGGTATGAAGCCCATCACCAATTGAGAAACTACTGATCCAAACCAGTAATTCTCATCCACCGTGGCCACGGATTTCTGGTGATGGCCACCCGTGCACAACGTGACATCAACCCCCAATACCGGGAAAGACGAATCCCCAACGATCCGCTCACTGCCTCCATGTGGCTCGGGAATGTACCCAACCAAAACCTATTTGTATGATTTCTTTGAGCCGTGGTAGGGTAGTAATCAAAACACAGTGGGAACTCACACGAAACAAATGACGATCTCAGGTCGACAGACTAACCTGTACTCATGTCACTTGAGAACTGCTATATGACAATAGGTATAATACCTACTAGCATGTTCCCAGCGAGTCCGTCCAGTGTACTAATAACCCAATGAGCACCTATATACTATATTAGGTGATTAACTGATACCAATGTCTTCGGCCACCGCCCCTCGTCGGGGTCTCGATAAGTATACACTAGTCTACTCCGGAGTATCGATGCCCAGTCTCGATACTCCCACGACTAGGGACATTTAAGGATGTGCTTATAGACCACCCAGCTCCTACGTATATGATCGCCATCATAATACTGGTAGTCAAGCAACAATCCTATGGGCTCTATCAACATGTAATAGTGATTTGTAATGCCACTTAATGCTGTACTTGATGATAAAGACAAACCAGATAGCATACTATCATCTTGAGTAAGACTGTTCTCCCCGGCTTAAGTCCTCTCTCAATCATTACAATCGCGTGGCTGCGATTCAATAATTGATTTGAGGGCACTATAGACAACATGTTCTACTTGTTATTACATACTAGTTATATATGTTGATAAAGCCTGTAGGATGTGCTTGACTACCAGCGTTGTCATGGTTGTCATACTTGTGAGGGCTGGGTAGTCTATGACCATACCCTTAAAAGTGTTCCAGTCGTAGGAATATCGAGACAAGGCATCGATATTCCAGAGTAGAATGGTGTATACATTTCTAGACCCCAACGAGGGGAAATGGTTAGTCTCATAGCCATTGGTGTGTTTCACCTAAGATTGTATACATGTGCTTACTAGGGAGGTACACTGGACAGACTCGTCGAGAACTGCCGGATGGTATTATACCCAGCATCAGATGGCAGTTCTCGTGTTACATGTATACAGGTAGTCTGTAGACCTAAGATCATCATTTGTCTCATGTGAGTTCGCACCGTGCTTTGATTACTACCCTACCTTGGCCTAAAGGAGTCGTGCAAACAGGTTTTAGTTGGGTATAGTCTCGAGCCGCATGGAGGCAGTGAGTGATTGTTAGGGATTCGTCTCTCCCGGTATAGAGAGTTGATCTTGCACTGTGTTTGGTTAGTCAACGCCATAAGTGTAAGCCCGCGGGGGCGCCCCGGCCGTCGATCCGACGCCGGAAACGCGGAAAACAAAAACTTTGCGAACTTTGCAAAACGGCACCACCGCGGACTTTTCACCCGGATCGGACCATTAACCTAGCTAGCTAGCAAAAAGAAAAGAGTAGAGATGCTATACCAAACGATCCGTGTCCTTCGGTCTTCGTCTCCGCTCCGATCTCCCGCGGAATCTCCGTCACCTCCTCGCTCGTCGGAAAGGGCACCACGTAGCCGGAATCTTTTACGGGCTCCCGCCTCTTGACCGAGGCAACTCGGGCGCGAAGTTGGCTAGCCGACGCGTCCAAGGCTTGCTATAGAAATAGTGTAGAAGGTTGTCTCTTTAGGGTTTATGGAAGTTGCCTTGATGGAGGGATTTGAGGAGGAGAATGAAATGAATGAAGCTTGGGATTATTGCAAGCATAAAAGCATGAAATGAGATGAAGAATAAATCTAACACCAATCAACCTCTCTCTCCCTCTAGCCAAAGTGGCCGGCCCCTCTTTTGATGATAATAGATTGGAGAGAGAAAAACAATATCAAGAAAAGGAAAAATAAGAGATAAGCATGTAAAAAGGGTCACACTTCATTCTCATTTCAATCCATTCACAAGAAAAGATAATGAAGTGATGCAAAAAGCATCTCATCATGACAAAGGCACACATATGCAAAGAAACCCCTCACATAATGTTAATTGCGAACTTGCAATTAACACCCTCCATCACAAAGCCCGGCCGAGAAGGAATGAAAGGAAAACCGGCTGGAACAGAATACAAACTGGCAACTTCATAAAACCGATCCCGTAATAAATTACAGGAAAACCCCACTACTGCAAATACATGCCCGCATTTGTATTCGCACTGAACACAAATGCAAAGAGACAAAACTACACTATCTAATACTAGTATCCGGCTTAAACCAAAGCCGGCTAGTAAAAACTGTCCGATCATGATCCGTGCAATACCGCACGTATCTGATCGAACCCTGCCATATCTCCATACGGCCTCTACAGCGTTTCGCCCGAAACTTGAGTAACTGTCTGTGTGGTGGACTCTAAAGACTCGTCAATACTGTGGCTGTGGATTTAACCACTAGCACGTCAGAGGTATAAGCCAATACGTGACGGGCCACCAGGTATTGACCAAAAGGGACGTCGATGAGCGAACTCATCCTGACACCCTACTGAGCCTGTCAGTGACAATATCCGTACAGTCCGGTCCGTTCGTCTATGAGCATCGCATGGCGGGCCTAGGGGGTTGGTAAAAGTCAGACCCCCAAAAGCGGTACAAGTCGTGTCGGAGTGTAGCCCAGAACACCCTGAGATACTACTGGAATACCTACCAGCAAATCTCCTGCCTTGGCCAAGGACTTTTCATGTTCTGGCTCTCCTAGACACAGCACGACCTCACCCCCAATACCGGGAGAGACGAACCCCTGCAGATCCGCTCACTGCCTCCATGTGGCTCGGGACTGTACCCAACTAAAACCTGTTTGCACGACTCCTTTGAGCCGTGGTAGGGTAGTAATCAAAGTACAGTGGGAACTCACACGAGACAAATGACGATCCCAGGTCGATGAACTAACCTGTACACATGTCACCTGGGAACTGCTATCTGACGTCTGGTATATCCCAACTAGCAGGTTCCCGGCGAGTCCTGTCCGGTGTACTCATAACCCAATGAGCACCTGTATACATCTTAGGTGAACCAACTGACACCAGTGGCTTGTGAGACCGGCCACCGCCCCTCGTCGGGGTCTCGACTGTATACACTAGTCTACTCTGGAGAATCGATGCCCTGTCTCGAAACTCCCACGACTAGGGACCATTTAAGGATGTGCTTATAGACCCCCAGCTCCCACTTATATGATCGCCCTCATACTACTGGTGGTCAAGCAAGAATCCTAGGGGCTCTATCAACGTGTAATAGCAACTCGAAAGGTCACCTAAAGCAGTACACGATGATAAAGATAAACCAGATAGCATACTATCATCTCGAGTAAGACTGTCCTACCGGGATAGGTCCTCCCCTCAATCATTGCAGTCACGTGCCTGTGACCCAATAATTGACTCTGAGGGCACTATCTCCAACAATCTCCCACTTGCACTCAAGGCTAATTATTGCGATGTCGCATACTCACAGCCCGTGTGATACCGAACACCCAACTCCTCTACTAGTCAGTCTCACAAAGCTCGTTTGCGAGACTATTGCGATCGAGGAATAGCCTCAGTGAGTGGATCCGCTTTGATGTTTCTTTCTATGTCTCTCTATATCTCATGTTCGCGGAGAAAGCCATCTCCCGAAATGAGCAATACCTGTCTTAGAATGTCTGGATGTCTGATGGGACCTAGCTCATAAGTGAACTCCAAATCCAAACTTCTTAGACTGTATCGTCAACTGAACTTAATCAGTATCCTGCGCCATACCTTCCCTCAGTATCCACTTGGACCAACTGTCCAAAATACTGCCCCTCGTCAGAGGGAAAACTATAACTCTGACAGCCACTCTGCCATCCAGGTCACCTTGGAAGCCTGGAATGATAACTGTCTACCGAAGAAGACTGCCGTTATCATATCCCTAGAACATCCACTTATGTTCTAAAACTGCTTCCGACTGTTTCTCCAGGATTGAATCAATATCAACTTATTGCACCTCCTGCAAGAACAACATCTGGTGTGGTACTTGACATCTCATGATTGACTCAATTGCCTAAGCAAGTGATCTGTCAATTATGCGTGTCCCTCTCCCCTTTAGTCTGTAAGACACCTTTAGAGAGGGTGACTCCATTACCTGCAGGTACACTACCGTGCCAGGAGTCGTCCATTAAATACTCATAGAATGCGGTCAAAGTACCCAGATTGGGAAACCACCCAAATCTAGATCTAAAACCATAGATCTAGTAACCAGAATGTCTGATATCATATCCAAGTCCTATATGGAGAAACCACTGTGTGACGACCAAAGTATAACCGATCGTAGTATAGGAATATCACTTCCTACTCTGTGTATGTCATCAAATACCAGGACATCACACTCTACTACCTTCTCAACAGATCCATCCCCTATTCTGATGAAGTCAAACCTATGACTGTCACATCAGAAATAGATGATCTATCTCCGTTATATCTGCTTTAGTCTATAAATAGACATAAGCCTGATATCCACCAATGCTTCCGCTGCTCCCACTGACTACGACAACCCTCTGGCAGAGTCATATAGGCGTGCACTTCTAAAGCCTAGTTTAGAATGACGCTATACTCATCCTCCTGCCGGGTTTCACTGTCCGGAACAGTAGCAATAGCAAGGATGGGTAAACAAGAACCTCCCTGCCACCGTCCTTGAGCATACCGAAGTACCTCTCGAGTGCCTGAGGTTACCCACCATATCTACGGAGTGGCCAATGGAATGTCAAACCAGATTGAATCTTTAGGTTCTTATTAAATCTTCAGTAATCGTTTGTGGTTCTGGAATCACTTCCAGTTCTGCCATACTCCCACTACTGTTTTCTGAAAAAAAATCCATTTTTGATAAAACTGTGGCGAGTCAAGAACAATATCACTATTGATCTTCCAGATGGTAGAAAGTCAACCCTCGTCATAGCCCGGGTCAACCCACAAACAGCCACTACTGAAACGTGCCTTGAGTTGTCCAGAGTCTGGTTTTAAGCATAAGCCGGACAACTCCCCGTATCTTAACAATGTCAAGATATGAACTGTTCTATATCCAAGAAACAGAGGCACTGATTTAATTGAACCAGATTCAAATCATGCAGCTGTCTCCAGTGCATGTCAACTAAATGGAAGAGAGGCCGATCAGCGTTACTCAACTTAGGAGTACTTCCAATTATGAGTAACCTGAAAGAGAAGCTAGTTCTCTTAATCATTACTACCAACTGAATACCATACACAAGTATCTACATCTTCGATCACCTTGAAGAATCCCGATACTCGCTATATTTGGTTCTCTACTTTATTCTTATACCTATAACTCCTCAAAACTTAGACCCTGTGTTTCTACGAACACATGTCTAAGAACTAGAGAAGTTAAAAGTATACAGAATATAGTACGAGGACCAACCCCTCTGTCCTAATGGACACTGGACAATATACAATACTCTGTATAAGTCCCCTGAGTCTGGTGACTCATTCACTGTGTGTCGTAGGTTGAAAACTGTACTTTTGGTTAAGAAGAATTACACCGCTATTCAATGCTCCTTACCTAACCATCCACTGGTATAGGTAAATGTCATAGACATAATTTCAGAAAGGTATATCTCACTCTATAAAAATAGACGTACAGATATATCAATTTGAAATTGGTGCATAACAACGGATATTCAAAACCAAATATTTGCCGACCGGCAAACAACCCAGGTGGCTTCCTCAAATATCACCAATTCCAACGAATCCCGATATAATGAGGAGGGTCACCTAATTCCCAATAACTTACTCCCACTCTTCATCTGTAAAACCATACAGATGTGAGAATCCAACCTGGTAAATACATACCCTGGAGTAAGTGTCTAATCGAGAAATCAGTTTTCTTTTAACAATACACAGTGAAACTGAAACATTGAAATGTTTCGATAGGGTATCTTGGTATTCCTAGTAATGCCTCTTCCATTATCCAGATTCACAACTATAACCGTATAATTCTTTGCCACCTCTCCAAATCCCTTTATATGTCTTTAGTCATTACCTTCTGTACACCCCTTTAGGCCAAATGGTTTTCTTCCTTCCCTACCGTTCGGCACCAGCCTATGGTTTGGAAGAAGACTATCCAATAAGCATAATGGGTGTACTGTCCTAGTCCTAGGAGCACTCGCAATGCGAGAGAAGGTGAGGATAAAAGACAACCGAATGTACTTAATTCATAGGTGATTTAGGATTGACAAAGAAGTACATGGTTTGGTCGTGAATAGCAGTCGCAATTTACTTTGCCCTCTTACTAATCCCTTGCTTTGTCTGAACTTAATACCTTCTGTACACCGTTTAGGCTAATTGGCTTTCTTCATTCCCTACCGGTCGGCACCAGCCTAGGATCTGGAAGAAGACTATCCAATTTGCGTAATAGGTGTACTACTCCTAAACCAAGGAGTACTCACAACCTGAGAGAAGGAAAAAGGTAAAGACAACTGAATAGTCCTATTCGTTTTCTCCAGAACCGGAAACCATCCTCGAAGTCATTCGAGTTCGTATATAACCATACGATGGTTTTGTCCAATGGAAGTGGACGTTCGTAGTAATACGGGGTGTCCCGGAGAAAAGAGTAAAAGTAGGAGTGGCAAAGAGGTCTGCAACTCTGACAATCCAAAAGCCAGTGTTAAGAAAGTTCGGTCAACTTGGTCACTGAGTCATAGTCTAGGGTCGGGTTAATGGTCGCTGCCAGAGAGAGAGAGAAAAGAAACACTCAGCGTGCACTCTAACCTAGATCAGAATGGTTGTCACTTTATCTAATCTGGAAACCTCCCACTGTAACGTCAAATTCTTCCCCAAACCTGAAAGAAGAATTAGCCGGGATAACCCGAGGAGTAAACCAACTCATCAGTGGGAATCGGGATCCAACTCTCATCGCATGATAACGTGACGGAATCCGCTCACGTTATCACACTCCAGAAGGTATGCGCATATCTGGCAAGTTCCAGTACTTTTGAAACTCCCGATGTGGATTTCTACCCCATGCTCTTATGACCTTGACTTTGGCCAACATATCATAAGTCACATGTCAAGTTCTACCCGTCATTTTCCTGGTTAATTTGAACCCACCCGTACCTACCCTTGACTTTGGCCAAAATGGCAGTACGACTGTCCCAAACCAACGCATCTATCTATGCTGCATATGAATACCCAACAGCTACCAAACACTGTGCCTTGACTTTGGCCAACATACACAGCTTGAATACTATTGACCATCCATATGAAACGACGGAGGGCTACGAATGGTTTCTGGCGAAAACCTTTAACGTAATGAACTTGATATCGTTGAAGGAACTGATAGCTTTATAAAAATATAGTGACGACAACCTTTGCTAAAGAGATCACTCCCGGTGAAGGGATCTCGGCTCTTTCCCCGTAGAATGAGGTGCAGGATATTCCAAATGAATACCACGATGCAAAGCAAAAGTAATCGGCTATAGTGAAGTTACTGCCCTGACGCAAACTTCTGTCCAAGGGGTCACTCCCGGTGAAGGGATCTCGGCCCTTGCCTCGTCGACTGAGGAGCAGGATATTCGAAATGAATACCACTGTGCAAAACAAAAGAGAACGCCCTTGCAATAACAGCTTTTTGAAAAAGTGTTCCAACAACATCAGATTAGGTTTGTTTAACTTGCATTGATCCGAATCAACGCAGTCCCATCAATTGATCACACCACAAAGAACGAAAATATACTGATGTACGTATATGCCATCCGCATTCGCCACTGGGTCCCGTCATCACTCGTTAGGTTAGCTAACTAACGACAGAGCGGGGACTGGACTAGCGCGGATGAAAAACATATACAACATCTACTAATATATATGATATATAATTTTCGCTCATGGCGTGATAAAATGCAACACAGAAATGTATAGCAACACAGATCAATACAGATATCTGGGATCCCCGGGTTTCACAGAGCCGCTGAAACCCGACGTTCCCCTGGTCGTGTGGATAGCCTGTGCAATGAAAACCTAGACCCCTACGGGTGCGGCAAGTTACCCGCCAAAACCTGAAGCGAGGCAGCCCCCTTCATCAACGTGAATGGACCACCCAGCACTTCACGGAATCCGGTAACTTGGGCACCCCTCCTGGGTCAACCCTATACCCCCTACGAGTGCGGCGAATAGCCCGCCAATCCTAGAGTGAAGCCCCCTCCGTCTCAATGCCATGAGATGCGGGCTTGTTGCCCTCTAGAACCCGGCTATCCGTGCACCCCTCCGCGGGGTAATTCTAGTACAGAAAGTAAAATATACATACAACGGGTACATCGACCGCAACCAGGTCGTGCCCCAAAATAATAATACAAACAGGCAGTGACGGCAGTCCACATGTCGGACGCTCGCCACGCAATATCAAATGTACATAAAAAACAGAACTGTACTACAACTGCATCCAGGCTATCCCCACCGACCGATCCGCAACAACACAGTACAATCACAGAACATCAACGTGAAAGTCACGTTCGCAAATCCGTCTAACCGGGCTATAGCATTTAGACGGGATTTACCGATCAAATGACATTCACGGTCGCAGATATAATGTAAGAACTGTGAACTAGCATGTTTAAAATATCCGATCGAACAAATTTATCAAAGTGGGCCCCACACACTACTGTAGCACTTACAGAAAATCTGGGCCCAAATAAAATATCCCAAAAGCCCTACTTCTATACCACAAGCTTACTGGGAAAATTTGGTGCCACAATTCCTCTTATCCGCCGCGCAAGCGCGGCCAAACCAGGGTTTTGGCCGCGCTTCCGCGGTGGAACTGAGGAATTGGTGGATCGTATTTTCCCAGATTTCTTAAAATTGGTTGTACATGTCTCTGCAATCACCAGAAAAATTTTAGGAGCTCAAAAAATTTTAACAGAGAACACATGTGCACAAAATACGGTTTTTGGGGATTTTCGTTCGATCGAGTACTAAACATACTAGAGCAAGCTAGGTGGGTTAACGGCGTGGCTCTGATACCATTGTAAGCCCGCGGGGGCGCCCCGGCCGTCGATCCGACGCCGGAAACGCGGAAAACAAAAACTTTGCGAACTTTGCAAAACGGCACCACCGCGGACTTTTCACCCGGATCGGACCATTAACCTAGCTAGCTAGCAAAAAGAAAAGAGTAGAGATGCTATACCAAACGATCCGTGTCCTTCGGTCTTCGTCTCCGCTCCGATCTCCCGCGGAATCTCCGTCACCTCCTCGCTCGTCGGAAAGGGCACCACGTAGCCGGAATCTTTTACGGGCTCCCGCCTCTTGACCGAGGCAACTCGGGCGCGAAGTTGGCTAGCCGACGCGTCCAAGGCTTGCTATAGAAATAGTGTAGAAGGTTGTCTCTTTAGGGTTTATGGAAGTTGCCTTGATGGAGGGATTTGAGGAGGAGAATGAAATGAATGAAGCTTGGGATTATTGCAAGCATAAAAGCATGAAATGAGATGAAGAATAAATCTAACACCAATCAACCTCTCTCTCCCTCTAGCCAAAGTGGCCGGCCCCTCTTTTGATGATAATAGATTGGAGAGAGAAAAACAATATCAAGAAAAGGAAAAATAAGAGATAAGCATGTAAAAAGGGTCACACTTCATTCTCATTTCAATCCATTCACAAGAAAAGATAATGAAGTGATGCAAAAAGCATCTCATCATGACAAAGGCACACATATGCAAAGAAACCCCTCACATAATGTTAATTGCGAACTTGAAATTAACACCCTCCATCACAAAGCCCGGCCGAGAAGGAATGAAAGGAAAACCGGCTGGAACAGAATACAAACTGGCAACTTCATAAAACCGATCCCGTAATAAATTACAGGAAAACCCCACTACTGCAAATACATGCCCGCATTTGTATTCGCACTGAACACAAATGCAAAGAGACAAAACTACACTATCTAATACTAGTATCCGGCTTAAACCAAAGCCGGCTAGTAAAAACTGTCCGATCATGATCCGTGCAATACCGCACGTATCTGATCGAACCCTGCCATATCTCCATACGGCCTCTACAGCGTTTCGCCCGAAACTTGAGTAACTGTCTGTGTGGTGGACTCTAAAGACTCGTCAATACTGTGGCTGTGGATTTAACCACTAGCACGTCAGAGGTATAAGCCAATACGTGACGGGCCACCAGGTATTGACCAAAAGGGACGTCGATGAGCGAACTCATCCTGACACCCTACTGAGCCTGTCAGTGACAATATCCGTACAGTCCGGTCCGTTCGTCTATGAGCATCGCATGGCGGGCCTAGGGGGTTGGTAAAAGTCAGACCCCCAAAAGCGGTACAAGTCGTGTCGGAGTGTAGCCCAGAACACCCTGAGATACTACTGGAATACCTACCAGCAAATCTCCTGCCTTGGCCAAGGACTTTTCATGTTCTGGCTCTCCTAGACACAGCACGACCTCACCCCCAATACCGGGAGAGACGAACCCCTGCAGATCCGCTCACTGCCTCCATGTGGCTCGGGACTGTACCCAACTAAAACCTGTTTGCACGACTCCTTTGAGCCGTGGTAGGGTAGTAATCAAAGTACAGTGGGAACTCACACGAGACAAATGACGATCCCAGGTCGATGAACTAACCTGTACACATGTCACCTGGGAACTGCTATCTGACGTCTGGTATATCCCAACTAGCAGGTTCCCGGCGAGTCCTGTCCGGTGTACTCATAACCCAATGAGCACCTGTATACATCTTAGGTGAACCAACTGACACCAGTGGCTTGTGAGACCGGCCACCGCCCCTCGTCGGGGTCTCGACTGTATACACTAGTCTACTCTGGAGAATCGATGCCCTGTCTCGAAACTCCCACGACTAGGGACCATTTAAGGATGTGCTTATAGACCCCCAGCTCCCACTTATATGATCGCCCTCATACTACTGGTGGTCAAGCAAGAATCCTAGGGGCTCTATCAACGTGTAATAGCAACTCGAAAGGTCACCTAAAGCAGTACACGATGATAAAGATAAACCAGATAGCATACTATCATCTCGAGTAAGACTGTCCTACCGGGATAGGTCCTCCCCTCAATCATTGCAGTCACGTGCCTGTGACCCAATAATTGACTCTGAGGGCACTATCTCCAACAATAAGCCCCTGGCTAGGACAGTTGAGAATTACCGATAGTTAGATCAGTAATTTCTCCGATGGTCTTGAGCCACACCAGCATGACTTATCAAGGTTAGTAGGGGTTTGACGTTAACCGCCCACTAGACCCGGTATGCGATACTCTCAGAAAAATAGACCGGACTGTATGGGTATTGTCATAGTTAGGCTAAGTAGGGGTTCAGATGAGTTTGCTCGTAGGCCTTCTTTTCAACAGATACCTAGGTAGCCGTTACGTACAGCTAGTACCGCTGACGCGCTTGTGGTTAAACCCACTGCCAGCGTACTGTCGAGTCTTTAGAGTCCCACACAGAAGGTTTACCTAGTTCAGGCGAAATGATGTGGAAGATGTATGTTTATACGTGCAGGGTTTCGATTGATTGCGTGTACTAGTTGCGTGGAATTTAATCGGACGGTTTTTAATACTAGCGGGCTTAGGATTAAGCCGGTTCATTAAATCAGATATTGATTTAATGCTAGTATTATTTTTAGTGGTATCATTCTATCTCTTAGGTATTCGTATTTTGATACGAATACCGGTATGTATATACGGTAGAAAGTATTTTGTATTTATACAAAATACATTCTAGAAGGGGACACCTCATAATGTGTATATTTCTATTTATTGATAAATAGAAAATGAGATGCAAAGGATGCATGGCATGAAGCATGGTTTGGACATTTATTGCAATCACTATTGAAGTATTGCTTGGTTCTAAAGAAAAGAAAAATGCTTGATATTATCTTTATGTAGCCATTCTTCATGGTTGATAGAAGTTTTGCCTTTGCTCATTTTCTTGAGTTGCCATTTGCTCTTGCTCCTTTGCCTTCTCCTCTTTCTCAAACCCTACCATTCTCATGAGTTGAGAAACAAGGATCTTGAGATAGAAAATTCACCACTCATTCTCGACTGGCTAGATTAGCAAACTAGCTAGTTAACTTACTTTCCTTTAAAAGTTGAAGCTTGAACTTAGGACTTTCGGGTGGGTCATCTAAGATCCAGGAGACTGGCAACCAAGCTATACCGAGGACCCCAGAAAGGAGCTTAAGGAGAGAAATCAAGACCCAAAGGACATGAATCCGATAAGTATAAGATTCTAACAAAGTAGAATAATTACCTATGTAGTCTTGCTAGTTATGGTTTTGTGGTAGATCTTGGGTTAAAGTCTTATTTGCATGCTTCAAAATAGAATTTTTTGAAATTCCGCTTCTCTACAAACCTTTTAGAGCATGCAACTTTGACTTACATGGTATCAGAGCCGGTCCATAAACCTTAACTAGCTAGTTTGCACTAATTTAGAACTTCGATCGACAGAATTATCCGAATTGCATCTCCAAAAACATGCTCGTTGTTCGAATTTTAAAATTGTTCAAAAATTATTTTAAGTCATATTAAAATTATATGCAGGCAATATCAGAGCCAATTTTTTTTTGAGCACCTGATCACAAAATTAGACAGCTAATTCACCGCCAAATAGGCCATTTGGCCGCAGATCCGCGGTCCAATTATGGCTACGGTGTCTCAAATTTTTTCCGGGTCCAAATTCATGGAAAAGTGATTTTTGATATATTTGGTTTTTGTCCAGATTTGTTTGTGTACTGGTTTGTACATAGGGGTAAATGCGGAAAGTTTTAATCGATCGAAATTCTAAATTCTTGCTTTTCTGTGTATTTGTTTCTGCGACCGTGAATATCATTGCACGGTATAATCCGATTGATTGCTATATGTACAATCAGACGGGTTTACGAATATGATATTCACGTTGATATTCTGTGTTGCATTGATGTTATGGATAATTTGTCGTAGTGGATAGCTTATACTGCAATGGTTGTAGTACAATGTTGATTCATTTGTATATTTATTATTGCGGGACGAGCGTCCGACATGTGGACTGTCGTTTCTGCCTGTTTGTATATTTTTTTATTGGGGCACGACTGGGTTGAGGTTGATGTCACCATTGTATATATATTTTTCTTTTTCTGTACTAGGATTACCCCGCGGAGGAGTGCTCGGGTAGCCGGGTTCTAGAGGGCAACGGGGTCCCATCTCATGATGTTGAGATCGGGATGCCTTACTCTAGAATTGGCGGGCTACTCGCCGCTGTTGGGGTCAAAAATTGCACCCCGGTTGACTAAGTCAAAATCAAAGTCAATCCCAAGTAAGCAGGCCCAAGCCCAGCTCAAGTGGGCCCATGCCCAAGTCGAGCCCCGCGGCCAGCCTCCCCCATGCCAAAATAAAAATCATGTAATAAATAATTTTGATGTAATCTTTATGGGCATAAAGCCAAATTTTTGTAAAGCCCATGGCTCATATGCAAAAGAAATGAGCATATGAGACATGGGATGGGCAAAATGCCATTTTGTAAAGCCCAAGGAGTTATATGTAAATTTGTAAGCCTATAAAAGGCAACATGATGATGAAATGAAAAAGAAACTCATTCCCTTTCAAAAATTAGGGTTTGTGTGCCTCCTTCCTCTTTCTCAAGGTTCTAAACCTTCTTCCCCTTTTCTGAATTAATCAAGAGTTTTACTCTTCTTTTTCCAAAAATAAATAGTTTTTCACCACAAAACCCACAAAGGGAAGCTCGGATCTTCCATCCAATCTCCAAAAGGAGAGATTGTTTTAAATCTCACCCTCTTTTTCCCAAGAACCAGCCAATAAAGAAGAGGAAGAAGTAGACCAACTTCCAAGAACTCCACTTTGGGGAAGATCCAGGGCTCAAGGGAGAAGCCCTTTTCATCAGCTAAAATATCTTAGGAGTTTAACTCCTCAAATATATAGATAATATATATAAATATTAATACACACACACACACACAAAATAATAAATCTTTCTTTTTGGGAGTACAACTCCTAGTGCAGGGGCTAAGCCCACTTGTCCTCTCTGTCAGGAGTTCAACTCCATAAGTCAAATCGGGAGCACAGCTCCCAGTGCAGGGACCAAGTCCCTTTTCCTGCTGACGCCTAGCGCCTGTATGCCAAGAACGTGGGGCACCGGCGCCTAGCGCCCGCGTGCCAAGCACGTGGGGCGCCGGCGCCTAGTACCCGCGTGCCAAGCACGTGGGGTGCCGGCGCCCACGCGTCCTTTGGACGCTATTCTTCCTTTTTTTTCATGCACACACACTCCACAACAATGTCCCCGTTAGACAAAATTTCTAATGGGGCGCTGCCCTGTACCCCGCAAGGGGGATGCTAGCCCCCTTGACCCCCAGCTCGCTATCCGGGTAGTAGGACCCCCGTAAACTCTGCGGGCTCTCGATATATCCAAAACCCCTTAAGATACACATATGCACACTGCATATTGAGTTCTCATGACCAGTTTGACCCGTTAATCGGAGGTTCCTTCGCTCCAAAGGCGATGGGTAATTAACGGCAGCTTAGTTCACGGCTGCCGGAGATTCGGATCCCGACGATCAATAAACCCCCGCTTACTGTAGGAAGGGGGAATCTGTAGTATGCCTGATAAGCGCGCGTGTATCCCATCTCAATGGGGTGACGAAAAACACCCTACAGATTCTGGCACGCCCGGTGGGACCCAATCTCTCCTCCCATATTTCGGGTTAAACGTTCATGCAAACTCAATCAATATACATATCGATTGCCTATACTGAAATCATGCTTCTATTTGCAGGTTAACGACTTTCGACTGCAATCTTCGGACGCAAAAAAATGTCTCCGAGGACGATCTCAGCTCTCAGCATAACTCCCATCTCTTACACGATGAAGATAGACGCCAGGACGGTCCTTCTGGCCAGTCTCGGGCGATAGTGGGAGGAGCCGCCGCTACCATTTGGCTCTATTTTGTTCATGCCAACTAGAGCCATCCTAGCTTCTCAAGCTCCAGTTACAAACAGACCAGCCTCAAAAGGCAAGAGGCTAAATGTGGTGATCTCGAGGGCACCACTACCCACACGCAAGTCAGTGTTTGAACGACTTTCCTTGGCCCCAGCTGGGGGCAAGGCCATCAACACCAACAAAGCCACAAGGCATCTCGGGCAAACTCCAGCGGTGCCCGTGACAACTGCTCAATTGGGTATCTTCTCTAATCTCCCCGTTAATCGGCTCATGATGGCTTCCTGGATGACGGATGCCTGCCAAGCGCTCAAAATCGAGAAGCTAAGACAGAAAAGGCTCAGATATAGATCTAACAAAAGGGCTAAGACTCATGCTAGGCTGAACATCATAAGGCTCCAAGAATAGGGTTACCCCGCCAAAGATAAAGAGACGGCTGGATATGTGGTCCACACTGTCTACATGGTGGGCACATGCAGCAAGAGCAAGGACGGGGCCACCACATCTCAAATCCAATCTGGTATAAATATGGCTGCCACTTCCAACGACCAGCATCGTTTGGGAGGTAATGAAAACCCTTCCAGTGAGGCTGATAAGCAGAGAGATCCCTCAGTTCATGAGGAGTCAGGCACAGAAAGAGAAGAGGAGCCAATCTTCCGTTCTAAGAACGCAGAGCAACACCTTCTCTAAGAGCTCCGAAAACAGCTTAGAAGTAAAGACAAGGAGATGGCCAAACTTTACTCCAAAATTGACGACTTGACGAATGTCGTGATGCAGCTCACGGCCTGACTTGCCTCTGAGCCGTCCAATCAAGTGCAGGGTTCTGCTCATGAACCGGGTGTCACGACCCAAAATTTGGCACATGACCGACACTTAAACCACGAAACGTCTACAGGCGTAACACAATTTAAGTAAGCCGAAACCCATAAATCTAAACCATCAAAAGTAATAAGTGATAAAAATATTGTTAAAAACATTTGGAAATCTCAAGTAAAATTCTTTAAAGTTTAACTTTATTTTCTTAAAAATTTCGGCAGCACCTCCTTTGTAAAAACTAGCCCCGAAATGGGTACAACATAAGATATAAGTAAAGCATCCCTGATGATGCTCAATAACGGTAATTCCTTATATCATGACACGTGGCGGATGACGTGTCACATGTGTGAGCCAGTTAGGCCCCTGAGGGCTACGGAGGGGGAACCAGCGTGCTACAGTGGGGGCTTCCCTCAAACCCTGTCTCCGAGGTTGCACCCCACTCCTTTCCCCCACTTCAGCAGCCAAGCCAACTGTCCCTTTGCTCTACTTCGAGCTATCGCAGGCCAGAGCTTCCTCGGCCATCCGGCTCACTTTCGAGCCTTCCTTCAGGCTGAGCTTCCTCGCCCTCTCGGCTCGCCTCCGAGCTATCACAGTACTAAGATGCCTCGGCCTCCCGCTCGTTCCCGAGCTCCAGCCGAGCTCATCTTCCTACCAGCAGCACCAGTCGCAGGCACCTTCGCCACGGCTCTGCGAATATCTCCATGTGCGAGATATCCACTGCCTACGATCCCGCGTTCCACGCCATCACGATCCTCCATTAACGAGCCTGTCTCGTCATTAATGGGAGATCCTGCCCATCACGCAGGCGTGATGCCGAGAGCGTAACTGCCGGCGTGATTCTCGCGCTTGCCTGCCTGTTGCCACCACTATATAAACCCCTCTTTCAAACGACTCTAGTAAGTCTTTTTCTCTCCGGCAGTTACTCTGCTCGAATATCCGGTCTAACTTGATCGTCGGAGGGTCCTCGGTGGTACAACCACCCCGGTACTTCCTTACAGGTAGCTCGGCCTCAACAACCTCAAACCCATTGAGATCCACACGCTTCAGGAGACAACCTCCAACTTCAATCTCAGTCGTCCATCATCGCCAACAGCAAATCTATGGAAGATAACATCTTGACGTGATCCGACATCTGTCAGCGGGGGCCGTCTGTGGGAAACTCTTGATTCCACTGAACAATGTTCATCTTCCGATCTCAACTCTATGGCGAGCGATCACCGCGACGATCCAAGCGCTAGCCGCCGCCTCCCCCATAACGGAGGCATGGACGAATCTCCTCCCCCAAACACCATTAACGCCCTAGCCGCCCGGATAGATCGATTCGCGTCCGTTGTAGATACGCTTGTCCGAGTCCAAACGGCAGGGCAAGCTCCCCTGGTCGCCGCTCTCCTACCTCGGGACCGGGACCCCTACAGAGGGAGGGAAGACTCCGCTCGCGTTGGCACTGCCGACCACCGCCTCGCTGCCTTCTTCGGCCGCAGGTCCCCTGGGCCAACACATTCTATGACCTGCTGGGTGCCCCACAGTTCAACACCGAGGTCCATCGCCAGAGCGCCTCGCCCAGAGCCACATCGCGTCCCTGTCCCTCCCGAGGAGATGTTGGTCAGCTCGCCTGCTCCCAGGCATGACCGACACCCCCTCCCTCGACGGGGTCACGCGGACTGGAATCGTCACGGCAGCTCGAAGACTACCTCGCCAGGGGACCTAAGGAACCTTATTGAAAGGAATGGGAGCCGCGGCTAGGCACAAGTCTCCAACAGCAGAGGCCAAAGATCAGAATGTGCCAAATCGTCGGGATACTACGGCCAACTCGACGCTCTCGAAAAGAAGATCGAGGGTATGCATCGGGAAGGTCATCATCCGAGCGATGGGGCTAAGTACGCCGCCGACTCGCTCACAAAACCCTTCACCGAGGAGCTGCTCTCCGTCCATGTCTCCTCCCGGAACAAGGCCCCGATGGTCTCTCTCTTCGACGTAAGTCTGACACGAAGGACCATTTAGACGCATTCACCGCGGGAATGAGCTTCCAGGACAACTCTGACGCCGCCCAATGCCAAGCTTTCCCGGCCACTCTCATCCGCTCCGGACGAGACTGGTTCTGAGGACTCGCACCACGCTCGATCTCAACCTTCGACGAGCTGGCCACCCAATTCCTCGGCCACTTCGTTGGGGAACAGACGGCAGAAACGGACAGTCGAACATCTCTTCACAATCAAGAGAGAGGACAAAGAAACATTCAAAGGGTACGTCACCCGCTTCTACAACGCCCTTCTCGAGGTCCCAGAGCACCGGGACGAGACAGTCATTATAGCACTTAGGTCTGGTTTTAGGCACAAGGAGTGGTTACGCTCCTTTGCATTACACAACCTAAGACCATGGCCGAGGTAAAGGCCTGGACCGAGCGTGAGATCCAGCTCGAGTCTGAGGTAAACGCAAATCTCCACGGGGCAGAGCAAACCGACCAAAAGAAAAGGGCGAGGGAAGAGAGAAAGAGACTTGAACGGCCAAAGCCCTCACCAAAGGGCAACCGGGCTCGCCCTTGCTCGGTTATCCCTGGCTGGTAGTTCCCTACCCCGCAACGCAAGGGATCAAAGCCCTCGCCAAGAGGCAACTAAAAAACTTCCTTGCTCGGTCCATCCTTAGCAGGCCTCTTACGGTCCCTCCCGCGCTAAGGATTAAAGCCCTCACCAAGAGGCAACCGGGCTCCCACTTGCTCGGTTATCCCTGGCCGGTAGTTCTCTACCCCGCAACGCCAGGGATCAAAGCCCTCACTAAGAGGCAACCGGGCTCGCCCTTGCTCGGTTATCCCTGGACGGTAGTTCCCTACCCCGCAACGCCAGGGATCAAAGCCCTCGCCAAGTGGCAACTGAGCAGCTTCCCTGCTCGGTCCATCCTTAGCAGGCCTCTAACGGGCCCTCCCGCTCTAAGGATCAAAGCCCTCACCAAGAGGCAACCAGGCTCCCTCTTGCTCGGTTATCCCTGGCCGGTAGTTCCCTACATCGCAATGCCAGGGATCAAAAGCCCTCACTAAGAGGCAACCGGGCCCGCCCTTGCTCGGTTATCCCTGGCTGGTAGTTCCCTACCCCACAACGCCAGGGATCAAAGCCCTCACCAAGAGGCAACCGGGCCCGCCCTTGCTCGGTTATCCCTGGCTGGTAGTTCCCTACCCTACAGCGCCAGGGATTTAAGCCCTCGCCAAGAGGCACCGGGCAGTAACCCTGCTCGGCCCGTCCTTAAGGATCAAAGCCTTCGCCAAGAGGCACCGGGCAGCATCCCTGCTCGGCCCGTCCTTAGCAGGCCTCTTACGGCCCCTCCCACGCTAAGGATCAAAAGCCCTCGCCAAGAGGCACCGGCAGTAACCCTGCTCGGCTCGTCCTTAAGGATCCAAGCCCTCACCAAGAGGCAACCGGGCCCGCCCTTGCTCGATTATCCCTGGCTGGTAACTCCCTACCCCGCAACGCCGGGGATCGAAGCCTTCACCAAGAGGAAACCGGGCCCACCCTTCCACGGTTATCCCTGGCTGGTAGTCCCCTACCCCGCAACGCCAGTGTCATGACCCGAATTGGCACGTGACGGCCCTTAAACTATGCAACGTCTACAGGCGTAACACAATTTAAGTAAGCCAAAACCCAGCAATCTAAACCATCAAAAGTAGTAAGTGATAAGAACATTGTTAAAACTTTTGAAAATCTCGAGTACAAATTCTTTAAAGTCCAATTTAGTTTCTTAAAAATTTTTGCAGCACCTCCTTTGTAAAAACTAACCCCAAAAATGGGTACAACGTAAATATAAGTAAAGCATCCCCAACGGGAGAAAAATCCACGCCCAAAGGCGGAAACAACCACCACAACAGATATACGACGTCGTAGCGAAGAAATAAAAGACGATATAAATAAAAACTGCATAAAGACCTCCAGGTCACAAAATAACATACAATATCGTCCTCACATCAAGTCTCTAAGTCATACATGAAAGTGGTAAATGGAGAGTACATGGTACAAAGATAACAATAAACAACATCGGATAGCCACAAACCCACCTATAGCAAAACTGCGCACAGTCAGCCGAAGCGGTATCCGCTGCAAAAGATGATACAAAAGATGAAAAGCTTGCCGAGACTGCCCTGAGGGACTACCTACAAAACACTGTGGCACAATGGGGGTGAGTTGCCAACTCGTGAATAGTAAATAACATATGCAGGTAATCGCAAGTATGCACGTACAGCGCGAATCTAATGCATGCAAGCTGATTGCAATAAATGGCAATATGTATGCAACATTCATGTAAGGTACTCTATCAGGTACTACTAATACATGAACAATAAATGGCAATATGTATATGCAACAGTCATGAAAGGTACTCTATCAGGTACAACTAATACATGAATCAATGCATATCAAATAAATGAGGAGTATGGAATAAAACATGTCATCCTCACGGAATCCTGACCTCGTGGCAGGACCAAAGTCCATCAAGACAATCTAAATCCCAAATTTTCTTAAATCAGCCCCTAAATTGGCCCTCATATCATGTAAGTATCATATATCCTGAGTGTCTAATATCAAGTAAAACTCATATAACCAGTATCCAATATCGAGTAAGTCTCATGAAATCTGAGTGTCCAATATCTACACCCAAAAACATCATGAAAACAAGTGTCTAGCATCGACACATAAATACTCATCTCTGAGGCGCCGTCACCTGGAACTGGCCCTCCTATGTCATGTACGTACATCCTATGGAACCTGGGTAAGCACCACCCGAAATCTGCAAGGCATGTGCGTACATAACCTCGATCGGTATCCTCCAGATATCCGTCGAGTCCTAATACTATCACCAGTTGGCGAACACCCCAGCCAGGTGTTAGTTATATGTATGCCCTAGAGGCCATTACTGTACATACGATGTATATTGTAATGGATGCTTGGACATATATAGGGAGGACAATCTTGCTCGACATGATAGTATGCTATCTGGTTGTACTTTATCTTAACATGTACTCTGATTGTCTCTATGTTACATGTTGATAAAGCCCTTAGGATATGTACTCGACTATTGGGACTATGATGAGATCATATGAGTGAGGCCATGGTAGTCGACGAGTGCATCCTATAACTGTTCCTATTCGAGGGTGTATCGAGACAGGGCATCAATGCACCAGAGTAGACTAGCGTATACGCATCTTGACCCATATGATGGGCGATGGATGATCCCATATCCATCGGTGTTTGACATCAAGGATGGTGTACGGGTGCTCAGTGGAGACTAGGTACACTGGACGGACTCGCCGAGAACTCCCAGATGGTATTATACCTCACGTCAGATGGCAGTTCTCCGGTGACACTGGTACAGAGTAGTCTGTTGACCCGAGATCGTCATAGAGTCTTGTGTGATTCCCACTGTGCTTTGATTTCCATCATACCACGTCCAAGAGGGCATGCAAAAAGGTGGCTTTTGGGTACAGTCCCGAATCATATGGAGGCAATGAGCGATAGGAGGGGATTCGTCGCTCCCGGTATAGGGAGTTGATGTTGCGCTGTGTTCGATTGGCTATAACCAGAAATCCCTGGCCAGGGTTGCTGAGATTTACTGGTAAGTGTTATCAGTAGTTTCTCGAACTGTTATAGACCTCATATCGACACGACTTATCGAGCTACTGGGGTCTGACGTTTACCACCCCTAGGCGAGATATGCGACATATCAGACGACGAGACCGGACTGTACGGGAGTGTTACTGTTTGGATTCACAGGAGAATGTACAGGCTTGCTTGTTGATCTTCTGAGCGCTCAATACCTGGGTGGCTGTTATGTTTAGCTGACCGCTTGCAGCTTGTGGGTGTTTGATATGATCATCACCTACTGCCGGCGTATTGACGATTCTTTAGAGTCCTACACAGATGTTTCTTGGCTCAGGCGAAACGGAGTAGGGGCACATATGTGATATGTGCGGGACCGAGGATAATGCGATATGAGATACCGTATTCTATTCTCGCGATATTTGATATCAGCCGGGTCATCGGATCAAGTGTTGATTCGATGAATCGGTACGGATAAATATTAGTCGGTTATATGCGATATAGCCGGATTGTCGGATCAAGTGTTGATTCGATAATTTAATGTATAATAATATATATATGATATATTAAATTACATTAACTAATATTTGCTCACTAAAAGATTCTTTTTCTCACTCGGGTAATACATTGATATATATGCGATATATGTTAATTGTATTATTTTATTTTGTTACGATAAATATTATATATGTGATATATAATATTGTAACATGATATGATAACTAATACAACATGTTTAGTGGAGTTTAAACATGATTAGGGTTTGGATTAGGGTTAAGCTTTCTAGATGATTCTAAAGGTTTAGTTTTTGTCATGATAAAGATATTTGTCTTGATATTTTTGTGTGACTCATTCTTAACTCAACCCAAACCCTAGCCCTTGGTTAATTCTCTACAATGGTTAAGTCAACCATGGTTGCATTATTTATCATATTAATCCTTTCATTATTCATCACAAAAGAAATGCATCACTATTCTTCTTCTTCCTGCTCCTTTTGCAAAGCTTTCTTGCTTTTTATTTGTGATGAAAAATATGTGAGAAAATGAAAACAAAAGAGAGCAAAAATCTTACTTCATCATCTTCATCTTCCCTTGCCATTTAGATGAGGGTTAGCTTGTGTTAACGAAACTTCAAGGTAGATCATCTTTGTATCGAAGATCGGAAGCAAGACTGCATCTTTCTGTTCGTGGAACCTCTCGAGAGTCCGGAGCACGATGATCGCAGCGAAAGGACCTCAACACGGAGCATATGAAGTGAAGGACCGGATCTACAAAGGTTGTAATCCTTCTCACTTAGTGTTAAAGTGTTTAGCATGCTAGTTTTCGCCTAATCTCTAGTTTAAATATCTGGCTTCGGGTTGTTCGGCACGGCTAATTTTTAAATCGGGCATGGTTGATGCCTCGTAGACCCTTGTGCGCGTGCCCAGCAACCCTACACCAGGCTCATCGGTATGTACCGTCGATCTTCTTTCCCCGGGGAACCAACCGGGTTCCACCATGTACCCGCACACGGCCCATGACACCTCCTCGCATGGAGTATATATAAGCTCAGAACCGAGAAATCTCATGGTGGAAGCTGAAATATCATATCAAGAGAAATCGGGTTTTTCAAATAATGCATAATTTCATGAAACAACCACGGTCCTCAAATCCAGAAAACATCAAGTAATGAATAGTATAACTGCATGAATCAATACATATATATTAGCGTCCCATTCCACTAATATATATATGTATATGCATATATAACAGCGTCCCATTCCACTGTTATATATACTTAGGAGTAAAAATATCAGAGAACATCATATGAAATCCATGAATGTAATATATGCAACATGAAACAGTAATATGATCATATAAAAGAAAAATCGCTATTTAACTGCAACAAGTTAATATATATATATATATATATATATATATATATCATGCGGTTCTTAATTTCTCTA
Source organism: Agapanthus africanus (assembly GCA_030015575.1). Taxonomy (NCBI): domain Eukaryota; kingdom Viridiplantae; phylum Streptophyta; class Magnoliopsida; order Asparagales; family Amaryllidaceae; genus Agapanthus; species Agapanthus africanus. The sequence goes on along the minus strand of CM057342.1, from coordinate 503,345,794 downwards.
AGTCCATATAACATCAAATAAAGGTGAACATGTAGCTAAAACCAGGTATGCGTAACCATATTGGCATAGCAAGATATGTGTATCTACCTATCAATAATGATGTAATACCTTCCAGGTATATGTAAGTATGTATGTAAGATGTACATGTAGCTATGTCTCATATGTGTATATACCTATCACTAATGGTACAATACCATATAGGTATATGGGTAACTAGCATGTATGCATGCCAAGGCATATGTGTGAGCATATAGGTATACAGGTATGCTATATGTCATATGCACAAGGAAAATAAGGATCATGTCTCAATGTCCCTAGACAATACAATATCACATATGTATAGGTGTTGTGCGTATCATAGCAATTATCGACGGTGTGTGTATAGCATACAATTAGTGCTCGTGAAACATGAACCGTCAATAATGGTGTTGTGTCTCATTAATACTAAGTCCATACACAATAGGAAATGAGATATGCAACAAAGGTACACATGCACAATCAATATCCGTATACATCTAACTAATAGTCATATCATTTAATCTAGCCCAGACGCATAACGCCATGCGGGAGATTCCCCTGTAGATGTTAAATCTACTCACTAAAATCCTGGCTAAGTAAAGCCAACCACTCGCTTTTCCTTCTTCGCAGCGCCCGATGTCCCCGCGTGCGATCCTGAAAGCAAATAACAATATAACAAGTATATATTAGCAATCGACTAATAACGCGTACAAACTACGTTTGACGGACGCATCAACTCCAAGCGTACTCTCAAGTGTTCGTTAAGTGGCTAACGCGCGTAGCGACACTACGAAACCAACTCGAGAGCAAAAGCTACACAAAGACATGAACGACATCGGCACGACCCTAACTAGGAACGCAAAGCGACACAACTATCAAGCCTAGACCCTGATCGTACCGATCGCGCATTCACAACATAAGTTATAGCGTGGAATCTAATATAAATAGCGTCGCAACGTCAAAGAAACTCACGCTAAAACTTACCGAAATCAAGTAACCAACATATACCATTTTAGCTCAAAACTACAAGTTTTACCAAAAGTCGAATTTACAAATATCACCAAATAGCAAGATTAAACCATCCAAACCATTACTAGAATTTTAATCTCACTTAATTAGGATTTAGTAAAAGCCTAGTTTGTAATTAAGCTAATTTGATAATTAGGAAAATAACATTTAACAAACTAGCAAATTAGGTTAAGTTTTCTTCAAGCATAACTTAACAATTAACCCTTTTTACTAATTAAAACCTAACTTGATTACCAAAACCCTTTCTAGAAATTCTAAACATGCAACTAAAAGGTTTAAATTAACAACTAATAAGCTAATTAAAGTATCAGAACAACAAAGAGAGATTAGGGTTAGGGTTTTATAGCTCCAAATTGATTCAAAAACTTGCAACAAAACCCCAAATCTAAGCTTCCAAAATGAAGTCTTCCATGATGATCCAAGCTTGATTTGTGAAGAGGAATGATGGGAAATGATTTGTATTTGAGCTTGTATGAATTATTTAGGATTTTTGATGATTTATTTGGACTTGAAATTGATGAAATGGGGTGAAGAACAACAACGGGCAGCAGGGGGGGAGTGCTCGGCCATGGAGAAAAAAGTGGGGGTTTTTGTGATGTGTGTGGAAATTTCTAGCAAAACAAATGTAATAAAAGCTCATTAATGCAAAATGCCACCTTTCTTTTCTTTTCTTTTAAAAATAAATTCCTTTATCACAAAATATCTAGATATTTGGCAAGAAGGGATTAAGGCTAATTCTAGTGATTAGTTTAGCATAGATTCATATTAGAAGTAATTAACCCAAACCAACAATGTAATTACCACTAATTAAGTGCATAATTAACAACTTAAAATAATATTTAATTAGGAAAAAATTCTATGTGAACCAAAACTTCCAATTGACCCCCAAAGCCCACGCACTAACTTCATTCTAGCTAAACTAGTTGCCGTCAAATCTATACAAAAGTTTGATCACACTCGGGTTAAAACGGAAAACATCGATTATTTTACCCTAAAACGGAAAAATTCGTAAAACGATTTCTAAAACGTTACAATCTTCCCCCCTTAAAGAAATTCGGTCCCCGAATTTAAAATTCTCACTAAGCGTACCTTCAAAGAGATGAGTACAAAACTCCCAAATCTCACTTGCAGCCTCCCAAGTGACCACCTCACTATACGGCTATGCCAAAGAATCTTCACATATAGCAAGACTCTTGACCGAAGCCCCTCCACCTGCCGATCCACTAAAACTATCATCTGCTGGTGAATGAAAGATCGCGTCCAAAAGAATTGTCTGGCGCTGAATCATGTGAGAAAGGTCATGAAGGTATTTGCGAAGTATTGACACAAAGAACACGGGGTGAATACTCAAAAATCTGGACGGAAGTGCCAAATTATAGGCAATGGAACTAACTCGCTCGAGGATCTCAAAGGACCCACAATCTGGGACTAAGCTTCCCAAAACTCAACACGCCATTTCATCAGAAAAATCTATAGGAATACATGATCTCCCACTGCGAACTCAAGTCTACGACCACTACGGTCGGCATAAGACTTCTGTCTGCACTGGGCTGCTATCATCCTGACCTGAATCAACTGGATCTTCTCCGTAGTCTCATGACTAGCTGGGGTCCAAAATCCTACTCTCGTAAAGTCAGTAAAACAGATTGGCGATCGACACAACCAACCACACAAGGACAGAAGGTTTGCCAATTGGAATGTCTCCTAATAACAGCTATCGAAGGAGAATCCTAACAATGGCAAGTGATGATCCCAACTGCCAACAAACAAAAAGTATATACGCACAAGCATATCCTCCAGAGTCTGTATAGTCTGCTCTGTCTTACCATCAGCCAACGGATGGAAAGCGGAGCTAAAGCTCAACCAGTTCCCAAGGCTTCCTGAAGCTTCTGCCATCGACAGCTAGCGAACGGGGTGCCTCTATTAGATACAACGCATGAAGGAACTCTGTGAAAATGCACAAACTTATCGAAGAACAACAGAGCAAACTGAGCATAACCAGACAACAAACACTCAAATGGAGTCATACCCTATCTAGACCTGGGTAGACACCACAACGAAATTCATGGAGATCTGCTCCCATTCCCATGCTGGAACGGTTAAAGGTTGCAACTCTCCAGCCGGTCTCAAATACTCAACCTTATCTCACAACAAGACAGACACCTCGAAACGAAATCCGAAACTTCACTCTTCATCCCTACCCACCCGTAACTATCTCACAAGTCACGTCACATATTGGTGGAACTTGAATGAACACCGAAAGCTGACCGATGTGCTTGCTTTAGGATTTCGCGTCTCTACTCATCAGTAACAGGTACACACAACGCGTCCCTAAACATAGCACACCCTGGTCACAAATCAAGGACTTCGAATCTTTACCCGGCCGAACATGCTCAAGAATCTCTGACAAACGAGCATCGGCGGGCTGTGCCTCACGAAACGATTAAGGAAAAGTGGATGGGAGCGGACATGAGCAAGCTATCCCCCCTTAGAAGAGGCGAACCTAGCTGTACTCAACGATCGCACAAGAACTGTAAATCTGCAGAAGAATGTCTCTGAACCGCGCACAACTGGAACAAGCTACCCCCGGGCCTACGACTCAAAGTATCAACTACCACAATCGCCTTGCCACGGGTAATAAAGGATCTCACAATCACACTCCTTTACAAGCTCCATCAAACGGCGCTGTCTCAACAATCAAAACTTGCTGCAGGAAGATGTACATTAAGCTCTGGTGGCCCGTGAAAATCTGACACAACTCTCCGCACAAGTAGTGTCCTCAGATCTTCAACACACGACCACTGGGGCCATCTCCAGATCATGAGTGGGATATCCTGCTCGTACTTCCTCCAACTGTCGGGAAGCATGAGCGATAACTCTATCATGCTACATCAGTACACAATCGAGCCCCACTCGCGAAACATCACAGTTAAACCACAAAGTTGCCCGAACCAGAAAGCAAAGAAAGAACTGGTGCAGTTGTTAACCGAGTCTTCAACAGCCGAAACTCCACACGCATGCCTCAGTCTAGGAAAAAGGAACCTCCTTCTCGGTCAGTCCAGTCAACGGTACAGCGATACACAAGCAATCTTGCACGAAACGTCGGTAAAAACCGGCTAAGCCCAAAAAGCTGCGGACTTCTGTCCCTGCTACAAGTCTGGGCCAAAGCTGTACGGCCTCGATCTTCCTCGGGTCCGTAAGAAAACTGTCTCCCCTAACCACATGACCTTAGGAAGTCAACACAATCAAGCCTGTAGAAACACTCCGAGAATTTAGCAAACAGCTGGCACTCTCCCAATGTCTGCAAGAAAATCTTCAAGTGCTGCTCAAGTTCCTCACGACCCTTGGAAAAGACCAGAATGTCATCAATAACACTACAATCAACTGGTCGAGGAACGGCCTGAAGGAATCTGGTTCATCACATCCTTGAATGCTGCTGGGGCATTGGTGAGTCCAACGACACCACCAAAACACATACTGCCCGTAGCGCGTACAAAAGCAGTGTTCGGAATGTCATCACTCCGAACCTGCAACCAATGATGACCAGATCTCAAAGCAAACATAGAAAAAAGGTCTCGCACCCTGGAGCTGATCGAATAAATCGTCAATGCGAGATAAGGATACTTATCCGCACCGTAACTCGGTTCAATTGACGATCCATCAATACACAACCTCAAACTGCTGTCCTTCTCTTGACGAACAGAATAAGAACTCCCCAAAGCGAAACACTTGGACGTACAAGTCCCTCAACAAACAACTCTGCAGCTGATCCTTAAGCTCCCTAAGCTCCGCCGGCTCATCTGGAACAACGTCGGAAAACTCTCGCACGATGGAAAGCCGGTCCAATAACCCACTGTGGCTCCAGCATCCTGAATGAAAGCCAAGAATCCTTGACATCCTCTCCTCAAAAGCCGACTAGCGAAAAAGGCTGATTTCAAGCTGTGAGGGGTGGCACCACTGACCTCCCGCACAACAAGAACTGACTCGCCGGGAAAACAAAACCTGACTGTTTTCTCGCGGTAGTCCACAGACGCCTAGCACGTAGCTAACCAGTCCGTGCCCAGGAGAATGTCAAATCCAACATCTCAAGAAGGATCAAAATGACGGACGAATCTCTATCTCCTATCCGATTGTCACACGACTGAAATACGTGTCGCGCAACAAAAGAATCGCTGACAGAAGTTAACACAACAAACGGTTGATCTAGCTAACCGACTCTCCTCGTCCCAAGCCTCTGCTACTCCCGCGACGTGCACGAAACCTGTCACGGCGAATGAACCTCTTTCTCTGGGCTGGTACACCTGCACGAGCCCTCCTCTATCCTCGAACTCCCAAAGTCTCGAAAAGACGCTCCTCGTCAAATAGGGGAGTCTTTACTCTGAATCTTGTTCTCCCGGTGCGAAAGAAGTGCGTCCACTGGTGCTATGTGAGTAACACGATGCTGAGTGCTGATCGCAAGGAACAACTGGGTAACAGAGGTAGCAACCTCCTGTCGTCGCGCTCTACTGGCCTCAACCAAAGACCTCATCGTCTGGCCCAAGTCCTGCATCTCTGCTTCAAGCCTAGCGATACGATCTATCAAAGGCGGATCCATCTGATCCTGTGCAACGAGTGTGCCATCCTGGTCAGTCCTCGTCCCACACGAGTCTACTCTGACCTCGGCCCTCCCTGCACCTCTCTGAGTCTTTATAGTCATTGGCGGCAAATGCTATAAATGGAGAAAGGATTCGATATGAACATGGAAATCGAATCACAAGGATATGTATCATCAAGGAAGGAATTTCAAGCAATTAGTACTTAGGTCACTTTAGGCGGAGTACTGTGTCGTGAGTATGCCGCGGACATACACACACGACGTTACTCTGCTTAAGCTACCCACTCCATCATACCAAGGTCATCCTACACTTCGAAAGGTAAAACCTAGCGCTCTGATACCAACTTTGTCACGACCCGAAATTGGCACGTGACGACCCTTAAACTACGCAACGGCTACAGGCGTAACGCAATTTAAGTAAGCCAAAAACCCAGCAATCTAAACCATCAAAAGTAGTAAGTGATAAGAACATTGTTAAAACTTTTGAAAATCTCGAGTACAAATTCTTTAAAGTCCAATTTAATGTCTTAAAAATTTTGGCAGCACCTCCTTTGTAAAAACTAACCCCAAAAATGGGTACAACATAAATATAAGTAAAGCATCCCCAACGGGAGCAAAATCCACGCCCAAAGGCGGAAACAACCACCACAACAGATATACGACGCCGTAGCGAAGAAATAAAAGACAATATAAATAAAAACTGCATAAAGACCTCCAAGCCACAAAATAACATATAATATCGTCCTCACATCAAGTCTCTAAGTCATACATGAAATTGGTAGATGGAGAGTACATGGTACAAAGATAATAATAAACAACATCAGATAGCTGCAAACCCACCTATAGAAAAACTGCGCACAGTCAGCCGAAGCGGTATCCGCTGCAAAAGATGATATGAAAGATGAAAGGCTTGCCGCGACTGCCCTGAGGGACTACCTGCAAAACACTGTAGCATAACGGGGGTGAGTTGCCAACTCGTGAATAGTAAATAACATATGCAGGTAATCGCAAGTATGCACGTACAGCACAAATCTAATGCATGCAAGCTGATAGAAATAAATGGCAATATGTATGCAATAGTCATGTAAGGTACTCCATCAGGTACTACTAATACATGAACAATAAATGGCAATATGTATATGCAACAGTCATGAAAGGTACTCTATCAGGTACAACTAATATATGAATCAATACATATCAAATAAATGAGGAGTATGGAATAAAACATGTCATCCTTACGGAATCCTGATCTCATGGCAGGACCAAAGTCCATCAAGACAATCTAAATCCCAAATTTTCTCAAATCAGCCCCCAAATTGGCCCTCATATCATGTAAGTATCATATATCCTGAGTGTCCAATATCAAGTAAATCTCATATAACCAGTATCCAATATCGAGTAAGTCTCATGAAACCTGTGTGTCCAATATTTACACCCAAAAACATCATGAAAACAAGTGTCTAGCATCGACACATAAATACTCATCTCTGAGGCGCCGTCAACTGGAACTGACCGTCCTATTGTATATAGTATATATGATATATTATATAGACGCTACTTATGTTTTACACCCGTGCTAGCCCTGCCCCGCTCTGCCGTTAGTTACGTAACCTAACGGTGCACGAGGGGACATCGAGGCGAATGCGAATGGCATAAGTGTCCGTCGTATTTATCTGTGATGTTTAGGTGCTTAAATGATGGGACTTCATTAATATGATTAATGAAAGAAAAAGAAACCTAAAAGATGTTGTGCAATTGAATTTTCAAAAACAGGTAGCTATAGTTCTTGCTTTGCATCGCGGTGTTCCTTGTAGAACATCCTGCACCTTATTCGATAAGGAAAGGGCCGAGATCCCTTCACCGGGAGTGACCCCTTTAGCAATAACTGGCAGATGCTACAACCCTCGGTTTGTCTTTTGATTGCTTCTATAGTTCTTGCTTTGCATAGAGGTATATATGATATATCCTTCACCTCAATCAACGAGGAAAGGGCCGACGATCCCTTCACCGGGAGTGACCCCTTTAGCAAGACTAGAAAAGCCTAAAAACACTCCATTTTAAAATCATTTGATTCTACAACGATATCAAGTTCATTACGCAATAGGTTTTCAGAAAAACCTGTCGTAGCCCTCCGTCATTTCAGATAAGTTATATATAGTATTCGTGCTACATTTGTTGGCTTTCGTCAAGGTGTAGTGTGCGGTAGCTATATGCTGCTTATCTGCTGCATACGATGCAATTGGATTAGGGTAGTCATACGGCTTTGTTAGCTTTCGTCAAGGGTCGTGCGGGTGGGTTTAATTCAGTCAAGAAATGTACGGGTTGAACTTGACTAGCGGGCTATGGTTTGTTGGCTTTCGTCAAGGTCATAGCACGTTAGGGGCAAAATTATCGGGAATTTCAAGTGTTGAAATTTGCAATGAGATTGCATATCTTCTATGAGATAGTTGGATCGCGATACCCACTGTGGGTAATTGTTACTCCTGGGAGAGTCTTACACATTACAATTTAGCCGATCAAGTAGGTGTCTAGAAAGGTGTCAACAGGGTTACGCCTCTGGGAAAACGAGGTTTACATTAATTAGGTCCGTGCGAAAGAACGGGGCACCTTCCTCAAAGTACCGACACTGGACTGGCTGAAAGATTGGCGAACTTGTAGCGTGTAATTAATCCCGGCTAGTCTTTCCTTTTAGGGTTTGAAGGAAGATTTGATAAAACCAGCGGGAGCCATCCTGATTAGATAAAATAATAACCAATCTGATCTTGCAAGAGCTTACGCAGAGTGTTTTCTTCTCTCTCTCTCCAGGTAGCGACCATGTCACGCCTTAATCAAGATAATAATATGGATGTATTGACCGAACCCGCTTGTTATACTGAGCTGGGGAACGTTGGTCCCGCTCCAACTTATAAATGTTATAAGATAGAGCAGGAAATTGGGGAATACCAGATTTCCCGTGCCGCCCAAACGAAGAAAGTGCATACTGATGCATCATCTTCGGGTGTGTTCATTACAGATAACTGTTTCTCAGTATCCTTTACGTCCTGGGTATGTGATACCGGATCAGGATCCCACATATGTAATTTGTTACATGGGCTACAGATAGGTAGAGAACTGAGAACGGGTGATAAGTTTCATGAGACAGAAAACAGTGCAAGTGTTGCAGCCAAGTTTGTTGGTCAGTATCACCCTGTATTACCAGAATACATTGATTCTGAACGAATGTTATTAGATACCGAACCTGATATACAAAATCATATCAGTCTCTTTATTAGTAAAGAAAGGATATAATTTTGTATTGTTGGATAATGTTTTGAACTTTTCCTATATCAAAAGTTGATCGGTTCAGGCACGTTATCTAAAAATATTGACGTTCTAAATCAAACTACAGTTCTTAGTATACAGAACACACACAAGAGGAAGAGTTCAGAAATGAACGGATCCTTCTTGAGGTATTGTAGACTAGGTCATATCAATGCGACCCGACTAGTTAAAGTCACATATAGATGCATATTTAAATTAGTTTGAATTTATATCTTGTGAAACTTGCCGGTCATGTCACAAAGATAAGATGACCTCAGCTCTGTTTATTGGAAACAGAAAAAGAGTTAGTAAACTCTTGGGATTGATACATGATGATGTATGTAGGTCCCCTGTCTACACATGCCAATACCGGTTCTTTGTACTTCATTACATTCTCTGATGATCTCTCGAGATTCAGACATATGTTCCTGTTGAAACACAAGTCCGAAACTTTTGAGATATTCACAGAATATAATTTAGAAGTAGAGAACCAAAAACGGGTATAAGTATTATGTCCTTTGATGTGATCGAGGAGGAGAATACTTGAGCACGGAATTCCTGGATTATTCTAAAGGAGAATGAGATTCTCTCTCAGCATTACTCCTCCGTATACACCACAGCACGTCGGTGTATCGGGGTGGAGCAACCACACCCTATTTGATATGGTGCGCTCTATGATGAGTACTACTGAGTTTCCTATTTCCATATAGGGAGTTATGCACTTGTGAAGTTGCATGCCTATTGAATAGGGTTCCAATCAAATTAGTTGCCTACCACTTCATATGTGATATGGAAAGGGAAGAGCCCATCTCTTAAGTCAGTTAAGATTTGGGGTTGTCCGGCCTATGTCTAAAAGCAAAATCCGGACAAACTCGAAGCAAAGTCTGATCTGTGGAAGTTTGTTGGATATCCTAAGCATTAGCAAGGGAATATCTTCTACCAAACCGAGGAACAAAAATGTTTTGTTTCTTAATATGCCACCTTTGTGAAAGGGAATTTATTGAGAAGAAATTTGTGGTCATAAGATAGAACTGGAAAGAGTTCCAGCTATACAAACTGCAGCTGATGATTTGGTAGAACCAAAGGATTCAATAGTAACCAACGAACCTCAGCCTCTCCACCGATCTAGTAGGGTTCCTCACCCACCTAAGAGATACTTTGGTTTCTCTATGACAGTGGGAGCGAGGATTGCATCATGAGATGATGACCCAACTAGTTTCGAGCTGGCCATCAGGAGTAAGACTCTGTAAGAATGGCTGGATGTTTAGCGATCTGAGATGGAATCCTTATACACCAACAAAGTATGGACTTTGGTTGCTTTATCTGAAGGGTTAAATCCCCACCAGGAGCAAGTATATCTTGAGAAGATTACTTGGTGTACAAGGAAAAGTTGAGACTTTCAAAGCTAGACTTGTTAAAGGTTTGCATCATTGACCAGGTATGGCTAATGATGAAACCTTTTCTGGGGCCTATGCTTAAGTCCATCCAGATCCTACTTGCCACGGCTACATACCATGACTACGATATCTGGCGGTTGGGTGTCATGACTGCTTTTCTAAATGATGTTTTAGAAGAGAGCGTCTATAAGTACACAGTCAGAGGGCTTCGTAGACAGTGGGAGCAGCGGAAACGTGTACAAGTTGTTTGATGTGATAAAGCAGGCATCACGGAGTTGGAACGTCTGTTTTGATGTGTTAGTAAAAGAGTTTGACATCATCAAAATGGTAGATGAACCTTGTATAAACAAAAAGGTAGTAGGGAGTATAGTGGTGATCCACGTAGAGTACGTGGATGACATACTCTTGATGGGGAAAGAGTTTCCTATGCTACGCTCAGTCAATCTCCGCTTATTACAATGATTCTCCACATAGGATTAAAGTGATACCTACTAAATCCTGGGTTTTAAATCTATGAGATAGATCTAATTGGATGTTAGGATACTCACTATATGTAGTGAGATGGTATCAATTGATCCTGGGGAGAATCACTGGAACGGTTCCAGGGTGATAAGGACGACTGAATGTCAGTCGCAGGCATTGTCTTTACCCTCAGTAAAGGGACGGTATGTTGGAAGAGTTCCAAGCTAGATACCGTGGCATACTAGACGATAAAGGATTGATACATCACTACCAAAGATGCTACCAAAGAGGTAGTCTGGGTGTATATTAGTTCATGAGATGAACCTCGTTCCTACTATTGTGTGACAATGGAGTTGTGGCTTATGCCTAGGAACGCCCGTCCCATTAGTGATCCAGACATATTCTAAGGCAGTGTCACGTGATCATGGAGATGGTTGATCTCCAGGGGATCGAGGTTAGGAGAGCAGACTCAGAGGACAACACGGCGGATCCACTCACAAAGGCCTTTTCCCAGAGAGAGACTATTATGGGATGGTTGAGTATGAGATACTACAACCACTGTTATCAGATGGCCCTAGTGCAAGTGGGAGATTGTTAGTTATATGTATGCCCTAGAGGCCATTACTATACATAGGATGTATATTGTAGTGGATGCTTGGACATATATAGGGAGGACTTTCTTGCTCAACATGATAGTATGCTATCTGGTTGCTCTTTACCTTAACGTGTACACTGATTGTCTCTCTGTTACGTGTTGGTAAAGCCCTTAGGATGTGTACTTGACTACCTGGACTATGATGCGGATCATACTAGTGGGGACATGGTAGTCCATAAGTACATCCTTCAAGGTCCCTAGTTGTGGGTGTATCGAGACGGGGCATCGATATACCAGAGTAGACTAGCGTATACCTTCTCGACCCATACAGATGGGCAATGGATGATCCCATATCCATTGGTGTTTGACATCAGAGATGATATACGGGTGCTCAGTGGAGACTGGGTACACTGGACGGACTCGCCGAGAACTCCTAGATGGTATTATACCTTACGTCAGATGGCAGTTCTCTGGTGACACTGGTACAGGTTAGTCTGTAGACCCGAGATCGTCATAGAGTCTTGTGTGATTCCCACTGTGCTTTGATTTCCACCTTACCACGTCCAAGAGGGCGTGCAAAATGGTGGTTTTTGGGTACAGTCCCGAGTCACATGGAGGCAATGAGCGATAGGAGGGGTTTCGTCTCTTCCGGTATTGGGGGTTGATGTTGCGCTATGCTCGATTAGCCATAATAGGGAAGTCCCTGGCTAGAGCTGGTTTAGAGATTTACTGGTAAGTGTTACCAGTAGTTTCTCGACCCGTTATGAGCCTCTCATCGGCATGACTTATCGATTATTAGGGTCTGACGTTTACCACTCCTAGACTTGATATGCGACATATCAGATGAGGAGACCGGACTGTATGGTAGTGTCACTGTCAGGCTTTTACAGGAGTTGGAGCGGGCTTGCTTGCTGATCTTCTGATCGCTCAATACCCAGGTAGCCGTTACGTCCAGCTAGTACCGCTGACGGCTTGTGGGTGCTTGATGTGATCATCACCTACTGCCGGTGTATTGACGAGTCTTTAGAGTCCTACATAGAGGTTATACTGGCTCAGGCAAAACGAGATAGGAGCGCATATGTGATATGTGCGGGACCGAGAATAATGCATGTATGTGATACCGTATTCTATTCTCGCAATGCTTGTGTCGATCGGTTATATGCGATATAACCAAGTTATCGAATCAAGGGTTGATTCGATAAGTCGATACATTGGATGTTAGTCGGTTGTATGCAATATAACCGGATTATTAATTCAAGAGTTGATTTAATAATTTAGTGTATAATTGTATATTGGATATACTAATTTACATTGACTAACATTGGTTCACTAAAGCATTTATTTTTCTCACTTGTACACAACTTAATATATATGTGATATATATTTATTTGTGTTCACATTTTTGTATCATGGTTGTTGATACACTTGTCATGGGTGTATGAGACATACACCATTATGTATATATTGGTATAGTTTTTATATTCAAAGTAAATACTGTTGGATATATATGCCCTAGAGGCCTACATTGTATAGGATGCTTGGGATATGTATGTACATGACAGTCTTGCTTGATATGATAGTACGCTATTTGGTTTGACTTTGTCTTAACGTATGATATATTTTACTTGGTATTTATATATATATGTTGATAAAGCCCATAGGGTGTTTGTCTGACTACCGGCGTTGTGATGGCAGTCATACTAGTGGGAGCTGGATAGTCAATAGGCACACCCTTAGATGTCCCTGGTCGCAGGAGTATCGAGATTGGGCATCAATACTCCGGAGTAGACTAGTGTATACATATCTAGACCCTGACGAGGGGCAATGGATTGGTCCCGCAACCATTGGTGGTGTTCACCTAAGATTGTATACAGATGCTCACTGGGTGTGAGTACACCGGACAGGACTCGCCGAGAACTGACTGGATGGTATTATACGTAACGTCAGATAGCAGTTCTCAGGTGACATGTGTGCAGATAGTCCGTTGACTTAAGGTCATCATTTGTCTCGTGTGAGTTCCCACTGTGCTTTGATTATTACCCTACCACGGCTCAAAAGAGTCGTGCAAACAGGTTTCAGTTGGGCACAGTCCCGAGCCACATGGAGGCAGTGAGCGACTGTTAGGGATTCGTCTCTCCCGGTATAGGGAGTTGATATCGCACTGTGGTCGTTTGGTCATTACCATAAGTCCCTGGCCAAGGCTGATTGAGAATTACTGATAGGTTGATTAGTAGATTCTCGGATGGTGATAAAGCCATACCGACACGACTTGTACGGTTATTAGGGGTCTGACGTCCACCACCTCCCTAGACCATACATGCGATACTCTTAGACGAACAGACCGGACTGCGCGGATATTGTCACAGACAGGCTCAGTAGGATTTCAGATGGGTTACCTCATCAGCTTTCTTATCGACAACTACCTGGGGACCGTTACGTACAGCTAGTGCCGCTTGCGGTCTGTGGTTAAACCCACTGCCAGCGTAGTAGTCGAGTCTTTAGAGTCCCACACAGAGATTTCCCAAACCCAGGCGAAAAGATATAGAGGTCGTATGGTTTTACGACAAAGGTTCGGACGCATACGTGTTTGAACGCACGTACGACATTCGGACAGTTTTTACTAGCCGGCTTTGGTTTAAGCCAGATTCTAGTATCAGGTTATTGGATTTATACAGTCTAAAGTTTTTCCGTGTTTTCACGGATGAGAGGGGCGTTCTCGTAATTTTCCGAGAAGCTTCTAGAAGGATGTGACATGGAGGGAGAGGTGGCATTTTCATTTAATGATTAAGTGACTCATTGTGAGTGATTCATCATGTCATTAATGCATTATTAAATGCTTAATGACTCACATAATGAATCACCCACTTGCATTAATGAAACATGATGAATAATCTCATATTATTCTTTTCTTTCTTATTCATTATGTTTCATATATCAAGTGAGAAGCTTTTTTATTATCATATAATTTTCATTATCATCTTCTCACTCTCTCTCTTCAAGTTCTCTCTCCTTCACCAAGCCTAATCCTACCCCTCATGAGTTGAGAACAAGGATTAGGAAAGACTAATTACTCCATAACCTATCTCTACATCACCTTAGCTACTCTATTTAGCAACTAGAGAAACTAAGTAACCTCAAGTTTAGAGGTTATAGCTTGGATTAGGGTTCTCGGGTGGATCGTCTATCACGGAAGAAAGCCGAAGAGGACGTGGAGATCCAAAGAGGCCGTAGATAACATTAAGACGAAGGACTAGAACCGTTTGGTATAATCTCTTAACATAGTAGTTTAGAACTCTATAGCTTTTATTAAAACTTGTTTAGCAAACGATTCATACGGTTAATCGATGTTTGATCATAGAACAAGATTGTTATTCATATTTCCGCCTCCCCACAAGTATTGGGGTGTTGAACATCGACTTACAAATACAAAATTAGTGAGTATTTGTTCATAAGCATGAAGCTTCATGAAGCTTATGGTGCTTTGACCAAAGTCCACTAGTTTTGTTTTACTTAGGATTTTATAAACCTAACCACTATAACTCATCATGGTTATGTCTCTACATGAGTTAAGGATATGATACTTACTCACCATGGTTACCACTCACTCTCTTGATCATTATCCATTCTCATTTTTGAGCTCATCTTCTTCCTCCTTCACTTTGATTCTAGGGTTTGATAAAGAGAGAGATACAAAGTGAGAAATGAAATTCTAAAGTGTACCCATTTCCTATCTCACCATCCTCTACTAGACTAGCACTTTAGTTTAGAGTGTTTGCTTCACTAATTCATTGGTTAGTGAAGTAGAAGCTTGAGTTCGTATTCCCTCGACGTAGATCATCTTCGGCCTCGAAGACTTCAAGCGATCCCGTTGCAATTTCTCAAGGAGCCGTCCGAGAGTCCGGGAGTTGGATGATCGCAGCGAAGGGACGTCGTCACGGAGCTTTGGAAGTGGAGGACCGGATCTACAAAGGTTGTAGTCCCTTTCCTTTAGTGTAAATGTGATTTACTTGCTATCTTTTTCGCCTAATCTCTAGTTAACGATCTAGCTTAGGGTTGTTCGGCACCTAAAAATTTTAATCCGGCATGGTCGATGCCTTGTAGAGCCTTGTTAGAGTGCCTAGTAACCCTACACTACCGTATCGAGCCTTTATCAATATGTGCAAACCAGATATAATAACAATAAATACACATATCCCGATAAAGACAAGTCAAATAATATACTATAAAACTGAGCAAGATTGTTCTGTACATACATATCCCTAGTATCCATATATATACATATACAATACTGGCCTCTAGGGCATATACATCCAACATGCTATATGTCATATGCATAAGGAAAATAAGGATCATGTCTCAATGTCCCTAAACAATACAATATCACATATGTATAGGTGTTGTGCGTGTCATTGCAATTATCGACGGTGTGTGTGTAGCATACAATTAGTGCTCGTAAAACATGAACCGTCAATAATGGTGTTGTGTCTCATTAATACTAAGCCCATGCACAATAGGAAATGAGATATGCAACAAAGGTACACATGCACAATCAATATCCGTATACATCTAACTAATAGTCATATCATTTAATCTAGCCTAGACGCATAACGCCATGCGGGCGACTCCCCTGTAGATGTTAAATCTACTCACTACAATCCTGGCTAAGTAAAACCAACCACTCGCTTTTCCTTCTTCGCAGTGTCTGAAGTCCCCGCCTGCGATCCTGAAAGCAAATAACAATATAACAAGTATATATTAGCAATCGACCAATAACGCGTACAAACTACGTTTGACCGACGCAACAACTCCAAGCGTACTCTCAAGTGTTCGTCAAGTGGCTAACGTGCGTAGCGACACTACGAAACCAACTCGAGAGCAAAAGCTACACAAAGACACGAACGACATCGGCACGACCTTAACTAGGAACGCAAAGCGACACAACTACCAAGCCTAGACCCTGATCGTACCGATCGCGCATTCACAACACAAGTTATAGCGTGGAATTTAATATAAATAACGTCGCAACGTCAAAAGAAACTCATGCTAAAACTTACCGAAATCAAGTAACCAACATATATCATTTTAGCTCAAAACTACAAGTTTTACCAAAGCTAGAATTTACAAATATCACCAAATAGCAAGATTAAACCATCCAAACCATTACTAGAATTTTAATCTCACTTAATTAGGATTTAGTAAAAGCCTAGTTTGTAATTAAGCTAATTTGATAATTAGAAAAATAACATTTAACAAACTAGCAAACTAGGTTAAGTTTTCTTCAAGCATAACTTAACAATTAACCCTTTTTACTAATTAAAATCTAACTTGATTATCAAAACCCTTTCTAGAAATTCTAAATATGCAACTAAAAGCTTTAAATTAACAACTAATAAGCTAATTAAAGTATTAGAACAACAAAGAGAGATTAGGGTTAGGGTTTTATACCTCCAAATTGATTCAAAAACTTGCAACAAAACACCAAATCTAAGCTTCCAAAATGAAGTCTTCCATGATGATCCAAGCTTGATTTGTGAAGAGGAATGATGAGAAATGATTTGTATTTGAGTTTGTATGAATTATTTAGGATTTTTGATGATTTATTTGGACTTGAAATTGATGAAATGGGGTGAAGAACAACATAGGGCAGCAAGGGGGGGAGTGCTCGGCTATGGAGAAAAAAGTGGGGGGTTTTGTGATGTGTGTGGAAATTTCTAGAAAAACAAATGTAATAAAAGCCCATTAATGCAAAATTCCACCTTTCTTTTCTTTTCTTTTAAAAATAAATTCCTTTATCACAAAATATCTAGATATTTGGCAAGAATGGATTAAGACTAATTCTAGTGATTAGTTTTGCATAGATTCATATTAGAAGTAATTAACCCAAACCAAAAATGTAATTACCACTAATTAAGTTCATAATTAACAACTTAATATAATATTTAATTAGGGAAAAATTCTATGTGAACCAAAACTTCCAATTGACGCCCAAAGCCCGTGCACTAGCTTCATTCTAGCTAAACTGGTGCCGTCAAGTCTATACAGAAGTTTAATCACAATCGGGTTAAAACGGAAAACACCGACTATTTTACTCTAAAATGGAAAAATTCGCAAAAATATTTCTAAAACGTTACAGCCAGGGATCGAAACCCTCACTAAGAAGCAACCTGGCCCGCCCTTGCTCGGTTATCCCTGGCTGGTAGTTCCCTACCCCGCAACGCCAGGGATCAAAGCCCTCACCAAGAAGCAACCAGGCCCGCCCTTGCTCGATTATCCCTGGCTGGTAGTCCTCTACCCCGCAATGCTAGGGATCGAAGCCCTCACCAAGTGGCAACCTGGCCCACCCTTGCTCGGTTATCCCTGGCTGGTAGTTCCCTACCCTGCAACGCCAGGGATCTAAGCCCTTGCCAAGAGGAGGCTGAGCAGCTTCACTGCTCGGCCCATCCTTAGCAGGCCTCTTACGGTCCCTCCCGCGCTAAGGATCGAAGCCCTCACCAAGAGGCAACCGGGATCGCCCTTGCTCGGTTATCCCTGGCTGGTAGTTTCCTACCCCACAACGCCAGGGATCAGAGCCCTCACCAAGATGCAGCCGAGCGGCTACCCTGATCGGCTATCCCTGGCTGGTAGTTCACTACCCCACCACGCCAGGGATCGAAGCCCTCACCAAGAGGCAACCGGGCTTGCCCTTACTCGGTTATCCCTGGCTGGTAGTTCCTTACCCCACAGTGCCAGGGATCGAAGCCCTGCTCTGCTATCCATGGCCGGTAGTTCACTACCCTATGACGCCAGGGATCTAAGCCCTCGCCAAGAGGCACCAGGCAACAACCCTTCTTGGCCCGTCCTTAAGGATCAAAGCTCTCACCAAGAGGCAACCGGGCTCGTCCTTGCTCAGTCCATCCTTAGCAGGCCTCTTACGGCCCCTCCCGCGCTAAGGATCAAAGCCTTCAACCAGAGGCAACCGGGCTCGCCCTTGCTCGGTCATCGATGGCTGGTAGTTCACTACCCCATGACGCCAGGGATCAAAGCCCTCACCAAGAGGCAGCCGAGCGGCTACCCTGGTCGGCTATCCCTGGCTAGTAGTTCACTACCCCATAATGCCATGGATCGAAGCCCTCACCAAGAGGCAACCGGGCTCGCCCTTGCTCGGTTATCCCTGGCTGGTAGTTCCCTACCCCACAGCGCCAGGGATTAAAGCCCTCACTAAGAGGCAGCCAAGTGGTTACCCTTCTTGGCTATCCCTGGCTGGTAGTTCACTACCCCACGATGCTATGGATCTAAGCCCTCGCCAAGAGGCACCGGGCAGCAACCTTGCTCGGCCCATCCTTAAGGATCAAAGCCCTCACCAAGAGGCAACCGGGCTCGCCCTTGCTCGGTCCATCCTTAGCAGGCTTCTTACGGCCCCTCCCGCTCTAAGAATCAAAGCCCTCACCCAGAGGTAACCGGGCTCGCCCTTGCTCGGTCATCTATGGCTGGTAGTTCACTACCCCATGACGCCAGGGATCAAATCCCTCACTAAGAGGCACCAGGAAGAAACCCAGCCTGGCCCATCCTTAGCAGGCCTCTTACGGCCCCTCCCACGCTAAGGATCAAAGCCCTCCTCACGAGGACGCCGAGTTTCTTCCTGCTCGGCGCATCCCCAGCGGGCAGCCTCCTTCCCATCAGACGCTGAGGATCTGAAGCCCTCATCGCGAGGCCGCCGAATTTCTTCCTGCTCGGCGCATCCCCAGCTGGCATCGTCCTGCCCATCAGATGCTGAGGATCTGAAGCCCTCCTCGCGAGGCCGTCGAGTTTCTTCCTGCTCGGCGCATCCCCAGTGGGCAACCTCCTGCCCATCAGACGCTGAGGATCTGAAGCCCTCATCGTGAGGTCGCTGAGTTTCTTCCTGCTCGGCGCATCCCCAGCGGGCAGCCTCCTGCCCATCAGACGCTGAGAATTTGAAGCCCTCATCGTGAGGCCGCTGAATTTCTTCCTGCTCGGCACATCCCCAGCGGGCATCCTCCTGCCCATCAACGTGGCGGGTCCAAAGCCCCCCTCGCAAGGCCGCTGAGTAGCTTTCTGCTTGGTGCATCCGTAGCGGGTAGTTTCCTACCCTACAAAGACACGGATCCAAGACCTGCCGAATAAACTCATACTCAATGCACGATCAGCGCCTCAACTCCGGCAAAGGGAGGATACCGACCTTCCCACACTCGTCCCTCATTTGAATCATACTCGATGCGCGACAACAAGAACGCCGTGTCGTCCCCGAACAATCCACCACAAGGAATTACCAGCGCCAAGTCGCACAGAAAGAACCAAGCAGTCCATTCTTGACCTGACCCATAAAAAGATCGGAACGAGAGTGGGGGATTAATGACGATGCTCAATAACGGTAATTCCTTATATCATGACACGTGGCGGATGACGTGTCACATGCATGAGCCAGTTAGGCCCCTGAGGGCCACGGAGGGGGAACCAGCGTGCTACAGTAGGGGCTTCCCTCAAACCCTGTCTCCGAGGTTGCACCTCACTCCTTGCCCCCGAGCACTTCAGCAGCCAAGCCAAGTGTCCCTTTGCTCTACTCCGAGCTATCGCAGGCTCGAGCTTCCTCTGTTAGTGATACCCTAGAGGCCATTACTGTACATACGATGTATATTGTAGTGGATGCTTAGACATATATATGGAGGACTTTCTTGCTTGACATGATAGTATGCTATCTGGTTGCTCTTTATCTTAACATGTACTCTGATTGTCTCTATGTTACATGTTGATAAAGCCCTTAGGATGAGTACTTGACTACCAGGACTATGATGCAGATCATACCAGTGGGGATAGTGTAGTCACTAAGTACATCCTTCAAATGTTCCTAGTCGTAGGTGTATCGAGACAGGGCATCGATATACCAGAGTAGACTAGCGTATAGCTTCTCGACCCATATAGATGGGCGATGGATGATCCCATATCCATTGGTGTTTGACATCAGAGATAGTATACGGGTGCTCAGTAGAGACTGGGTACACTGGACGGACTCGCCGAGAACTCCCAGATGGTATTATACCTAACGTCAGATGGCAGTTCTCTGGTGACACTGGTACATGTTAGTCTGTAGACCCGAGATCATCATAGAGTCTTGTATGATTCCCACCGTGCTTTGATTTCCACCATACCACGTTCAAGAGAACGTGCAAAACAGTGGCTTTTGGGTACAGTCCAGAGTCACATGGAGGCAATGAGCGATAGGAGGGGTTTCGTCTCTCCCGGTATAGGGAGTTGATGTTGCGCTGTGCTCGATTGGCTATAACAGGAAGTCCTTGGCCAAGGCTTCTTTAGTGATATACTGGTAAGTGTTATCAGTAGTTTCTCGACCCGTTATGAGCCTCATATCGACACGACTTATCGAGTTACTGGGGTCTGACGTTTACCACCCCTAGACGAGATATGCGACATATCAGACGAAGAGACAGGACTGTACGATAGTGTTACTGATTGGATTCGCAGGAGTGTGAGTAGGCTTGCTTGTTGATCTTCTGATCGCTCAATACCCGGGTGGCCGTTACGTTTGGCAGACCTCTTGCGGCTTGTGGGTGTTTGATATGATCATCACCTACTGCCGCCGTATTGATGAGTCTTTAGAGTCCTATACAGGGGTTTCCTGGCTCAATCGAAACGAAGTAGGAGCACATATGAGATATGTGCGGGACCGAGATTGATACGATATGAGATACTGTATTGTATTCTCGCGATTCGTGACATTGGTCGGTTATATGTGATATGGCCGGGTTATCGGATCAAGTGTTGATTCGATAAGTTGTTACACTTGATATTAGTCGGTTATATGTGATATAGCCAGATTATTAAATCAAGAGTTGATTTAATAATTTAATGTATAATTATATATTTGATATATTACATTACATTAACTAATATTAGCTCACTTATGATTTCTTTTCTCACTTGATGTACACATTGAATATATGTGATATATTTTTGTGTACATGTATTGTGTCATGGTTGATGATACATGCTAGATGGGTGTATGCAACTTAAATCAACGTAGGGTTAAGTTAGGGTTTTTATTTTCTTATGTTATTACAAAAGAGCATTGACTTGGTCAATGTTGTCAAGCTTACATGAAGCTTGTAGAAACATTGACAAAGTCTTCTCTTTTGTCATTTCTTTAGATATTTCTTAACCCAACCCTTAACCTTATGGCTTGGTTAATTCTCTACATGAGTTAAGCATGAGGGCTTAACTCATCCATGGTTACATAATTCATTTGGATGGAATTATTAACTTGAGTTCATCATCTTCTTCTTCTTCCTCCTAAAAAGCTTTCTAGCTCTAATGAAGTTATGAGAAAAAGTGTGAGAAAATAAATTCTAAAGTGAGCCCACTTCCTACATCATCATCCTATACTACTACCCATGTAGTATAGGGTGTTCTCTTCACAAAGTTTATGACTTAGTGAAGAAATAGCTTGGGTTAGTGTCTTCCTGACGTAGATCATCTTCGGCCTCAAAGTCTTCGAAGCAAGCATGTTCGTTTCTTCGTGGGAGCCTTTCTAGAGTCCAGAGTTTACGATCGCAGCGAAGGGGACTTCTACACGGAGCTATTGAAGTGAAGGACCGGTCTACAAAGGTTGTATTCCTTGCTCACTTCTTATTGCAAAGTGTTTGCATATGTTATTCCGTATTATTTCTAGTAAACGATTCAAGTTAGGGTTAGCTAAAATGGCAAAATTTTAATTTGGCATGGACGATGCCTCCTGAAACCTTGCTGCCATCTTGGGTAACCCTTCAGTGGTATCAGAGCCATGCTAGAAATTTATACGGATTTTTTTAAGATTGCGAAACCGAAATACTCCGAAATCTGCATCGTCAAAACCTGCTTGCTGTCGATTTTAAAAAGTTGTCAAAATTTTTTTCAATCAAGTACAGAGTGATGTATGGGATATATCATGAACACACACAAAATTTCAGGGCATTTGGTGAAAATTGGGCGGAGCCCCATACCCCCCATATCGGCCAAAACCGAGTCCCCCCTGAATTTTTGTCTGTGTTCCAGTGGCTTGGTTTTGATGTCTCAGGTGTTGTTTGTTTTTGATAATTTTGCATGTGATGTAATCTTACACTATAAGCAATTCGGAGTGTTTCGTATTCATAGTTTAACATAGTTTCGGGTTTTTCACATATTGTCTAGGCGAAGTTAAAAAGTTCGATCGAATGTCAAAATCCCATTTTTCCAAATTTAACGTATTCGGAAAAATATGCAAGTGATTCTTTGGACCCTCTAGAAGAATGTAAACCTTAACTCGATTATGTGGCCGTCAAAACCACCACTTGAACCCTAGGGTTTGTGGTAGTTTAGCGTTGTCACATGTGAGGCGTTAGTTTGACCTTTCTACGGCTGGTTCATAGGTACTGTGGCATTTTCTGGGTATTATTGAAACTGTGCTCAAGTGTTGAGCTGTCGGGAAATTGTGGGACTTTTATGAATCGATCGAAGAGTTTATCATCGTCCGGATATTATGTGATGGGACACAATATTTGGAATCCACATGTTGTTATGAGATAACTAGTTTGAATTTTATAAATCTAGCAGTTTAGTCTCATTTTGATCGGTTGCCACGGGATTTTGATGCGATCAAAAGTTCGTCGCAATCACGTAGAGTACGTGGATACTCGCCGGGTAAACTTAATAGATAGCCACGCCCCATAGCCCCGACCAAGTGACTGTAGGAGAACCCCGTCGCTAAAAGCATCCGTTCGGGTGCTCGCGGCAGCGGTGTTCCGTCTTAGTGCACTTCGTCGACGGTTTCGTGGGGTGCGTCCGTCTATTAAAGTTTCCGACAAGCATTCGATCAGGATGTCGGGAATCTTGTTGAATTGCCCGACTAGATATTGAAAAGTGTTTTCGAGATTGAGACTAAAATGCGCGGTTTATAATTGTTAGGCATGCGATGTATAAGGAATTCATTTGGTTAGGCATGCGATGTCTAAGGTGATTGCTGATTCCAACTGTTGTAGTTTTTCACTTTCTTTTCTGCGACCGTAAGTGTAATATGTGGTGTATCACCGGTTTCGTTGCTATATGCCAACGACAATTGGGATACGCATATTTACTTACGTTGATGACATGTGATGTTATGTGTTGCTTGGATATGTTATATTGGATCATCGTGTTTTGAATAGCCGGGGGTTTTATGTGAGATGAGAATTTTTCATTTTCATTCATGTAAAATTCATTGTATGTAATATTCTTTTATTGGGGTACTTTCGGGTTGAGGATGATGTCACCATTGTATATTATTTACTTTTTCGCATTAGGATAGACCCAAGGCGGGGAGCACAAGTAACCGGGTTCTAGAGTCCAGTGGGAGACCATCTCGAGGAGTCGAGACCGGGTCTCCTAACTCTAGAATTGGTAGGGTTGCTTGACGCTCTCGTAGGGGTCTAGGGGTGTGGGATCGGCTATTCATCACGACCGTGGAATCCGTGTTTTATATTGGCTTAAAATAAAACACGGAAATCCTAGTATATCCAATATTTCATATGTTGTTCTTCTGCTGCGATATCTGTGATGTGATCATTTGATATGTTGAGATGGATACAGGATATAGTATATGTGATATATTATATAGACGTTGCTTATGTTTTACACCCGCGCTAGCACTGCCCCGCTCTGCCGTTAGTTACCGAACCTAACGGTGCACGAGGGGACATCGAGGCGAATGCGGATGGCATAAGCTTACGTTGTATTTATCTGTGATGTTTAGGTAACTTAAAATGATGGGACTTCATTAATGAGATTAATGAAATAAAATAAACCTAAAGATGTTGTGGAATCGAATTTTCAAAAACAGGTAGCTCTAGTTGTTGTTTTGCATAGTAGTATTGTGAATATCCTGCACCTTATTCGATAAGGAAAGAGCCGACGATCCCTTCACCGGGAGTGACCTCTTTAGCAAAACTAGAAAAAGCCTAAAAAACACTCCATTTTAAATCATTTGATTCTACAACGATATCAAGTTCATTACGCAAAGGGTTTTCTTAAAAACCTGTCGTAGCCCTCCGTCATTTCAGATAAGTAATAGTTAGTATTCGTGCTGCGTTTGTTGACCTTGTCAAGGCGTAGTGTGCGGTAGCTGATTAGTGCTTATCTGCATAAGCATATGATGCGATTGAGTTAGGGTAGTCGTGCGACCTTGTTGACCTTAGCCAAGGGTCGTGCGGGTGGATTTAATTCAATCGGGAAATGACGGGTTGAACTTGGCTAGCGCTTATGATTTGTTGACCTTAGCCAAGGTCATAAGTTGCTAGTGGTAAAATATTATCGGGAATTTCAAGTGTTGAAATTTGCAATGAGATTGCATACCTCATATGAGATAGTTGGATCCCGATACCCACTGCGAGTAAGAGTTACTCCTGAGAGAGTTTTACACATTACAATTAGCCGATCAAGTAGGTTTCTAGAAAGGTGTCAACGGGGTTACGCCTCTGGGAAAATGAGTTTTATTTTAATTAGGTCTGTGCGAAGCATGGGGAACCTCCCTCAAAGTACCGGCACTGGCCTGGCTGAAAGATTGGCGAACTTGTAAGGTGTAATTAATCCCGGCTAGTCTTTCCTTTTAGGGTTTGAAGGAAGATTTGACTAAAACAGTGGGAGCCATCCTGATTAGATACATTAATAACCAATCTAATCTTGCAAGAGCATACGCTTTGTGTTTTCTTCTCTCTCTCTCCAGGTAGCGACCATATCATGCCTTAATCAAGATAATAATATGGATGTATTGACCGAACCCGCTTGTTATACTGAGCTGGGGAACGTTGGTCCCGCTCCAACTTATAATTGTTATAAGACCGAGCAGGAAATTGGGGATTACCAGGATTCCCTTGCCACCCAAACGAAGAAAGTACATGATGATGCATCTTCTTCGGGTGTGTTCATTACCGAGAACTGTTTCTCAGTATCCTTTACATCCTGGGTATGAGATACCGGATCAGGATCCCGCAAAAGTAATCGGTTACGTGGGCTACATATAGGTAGAGAACTGAGAAGGGTGATAAGTTTTAAGAGTTAAATATGGTGCAAGTGTTGCAGCCAAGTCTGTTGACAGTTATCACCCTGTATTACCAGAATACATTGATTCTGAACGAATGCTATTAGATACCGAACCTGATATACAATATCATATCAGTCTCTTTATTTAGTAAAGAAGGATATAATTTTGTATTGTTGGATAATGTTTTGAACATTTTCCTATATCAAGAGTTGATCGGTTCATGCACGGTATCTAAAAGCATATACGTTCTAAATCAAACCACATGTCACGACCCGCAGGGTACGGAACGTGACTGGCACTTAAGTTTACGAAACGTCTCAAGACGTCCGTAAAATAAGTAAGCCAAAGCCCAGAAACTAAAACCAAATAAGCAAAAGAGTGAAGGAAAACCAATCAATTGAAAGCGAGTTTATCAAATAAGTCATATCAAACCTTTTTAAAAACAATATCAATTTTTTTGAAAATTTCGGCAGAGTCTCCTCTGTAAATACTGGCCCCCAAAATGGGTACAACAAGAATATATATAAATACAACAGATAAGGCATCCCCAAGCGGGAGCTAGCTCTTCGCCACAAGGCGGTCACAAATCCCACACAATATAAAACAACAACATGCAAAATAATCATAAAGAAGCATAAGAAAAACCGCATGGCGACTCAAGTGAGCTCGACCCCAAAATACAGCATAAAAAGTTCACAAATCTCACAGTCTCATCTTTAGGTCAATATACAACAATACTGGTAGATACAGTAGATGGAGTACTCTAGATACAAAGAATATACAAGATGGTACAAAAATAATAATACAACCCACCTACGAGCAAAAACCTCGAGTCCTGGCAAGAGAGGCAAAAGAAGCGGTGCGCCCGCCGCTACGGTGCTGACGGAGCGGACCTGCAAAAGATTGTGGCACAACGGGGGTGAGTCGCCAACTCGTGAGTAATAAATAACATCTATAGACGCTATCGCAAGTATGCACACAAGCATCCTAGCATCTATAATACAGGTATGGCAGGACATAATAGCAGGTATGTATGCAATATGAATATACTAGCAGGTATGAATGCAATGTGAATCAACTCGTGATCTGAATGTGTAAGTATAAGAAATCATGTTTTTCCTTTAGAAATCTCTTTTGAAATACCAGCACAATACCAACAGAATCAACAAGAACCTGTGTCCAGCAACGACACCTCAAAACTATCACAAATCTCATATATCCATGTCATAGTATCTCTGGCCTCAGCCATCCGGCTGACCCATCTCAATATCAATATCTCATCATCTCGCGGCCACGGTCGGTATCCTCTAGATATCCGCCATGCCAAACAGTCACCGGTAGGTAATCCATCCCCTGCCGGGCTCATCGTCAGCAACACGAGCTTCTTGCCCCGGGGTACCTTACCGGGCCCACCATGTACCCGAGACGGTTCATCCAACTCCTCGAAACGGGTCTCGAAAACCACAGCAAACTCATGGTGGACGACACTTACGTCACTAGAAAACCGCAATTTACATATTTTAAAAAAAGTAATAAGTTTAGGAATTTTTTGCGGCTTTCCCCCGAAATCCAGAAATATCATAAAATCTCAAGAAATCCTCATAAGTGCATATGTCAATGATAATGAATGCATATGGTATCAATAATCAAGTTGCGATGTATGATTAATAGACTAGGCATGAACAAATGATATGATGAGGTACATGCACATGAATAGCAATCCTACGATTTCATTTTAAGGAATTAAAGGCAATAGCACAGATTTAAGCATCAATTATAGTAAAAGGTTTCAAATTGTAGGTTATCTAGTGTGGTGGCATGGCAATTACCAGGGCGTGTGTGTAAGCATGAATAGTGCTCGTGCTGCATATAAAAACCCTGGCAATGGTGCAGGTGTCCTATAGAATGGGTTCGCATATGTAGGTCAAATAAAGCATGGATGAAATTACTAATATTACTAAAAATCTTTAACTACTTAAACTATCGGGCGACCTGCGCCATCCAACGATAGTCCCCCGTAGATGTTAAATCTACTCACCGAAATCCTCAGCTAGCTACGTCCAATCGCCGCTTTCCCTTTTTGTGCCGCGTCCGACGTCTCCGCGACCGAACCTGGAATTGCATCAATACCGAACATAAGGTTACATAACAAGAACGACGCAAATCCCAAACGAAATTACCAACGTTCATAAGCTAGGTACAACGTGCACAAGGTGCGCGGAACACACGCGAAAATCGCAAAAACTAACTAAAATCGTCGATTTGGTCGCCGGCAAAGCTAAAACCCGATCACTCAAAAATCCGCACTCACACATCCTAAATGTCATAGGATATGCCAAAAATATCATCAAGATATCGCAAATACATCACCACAATAATTTAGTAAAACTAGCAAGCATAAACATTCCAAAAATCGGTGCAACATCGCCGTTTTGCGACAAAAAGGACTACAACCTAGCATAACATCCAACCGCATAACTAGTTAACCACAATCACTTTGATTAAAACACATTACAAAGCTTCAAATCCTATGTTTCCATAAACAACCCTTTCTTGATTTTTCAAACTTAGCAAAATCCAACCCAAATCATACATGATACACTAAATTAACTCTAATTTAAAGTCCAAAAGGCAAGTTAACCACTTAGATTAGGCTAACAAAATAACTAGATAACAAAATAGATTTAATTAACCTACTAATGATTTCTAAAACCCTAGTTTAATTTTAAACCATGAACTAGAAAAAAACCAGATTAGAAATTTGCTAAGCTTTTAACACTAAAACCATTTAATTAAAGGAATTTAACCAAAAGAACTTAATTAGATAGAAATTATACCTCAAGATCTATGGATCAAGCATGGTGATTTGCCTCTAAAAATGCCTCATAGCACCATGACCCAAGTTATAAAACCCAAGGAGAATGGAATAAAGAATGGGAACTAAATTGTGAGATTTAATTTTTGATTTTGTAGCAATTTTTTTGATGAAATTTGAGAGAGAATGAGAAGGGGAAATGGAGGGGATTTCCTGCAGAAATCTCGGCCTGAGGGAGAGGTGTGGGATGGGGTGGGTGTTGTGAGAAATGTCTAAGTCAAAGTCATCCCATACCTCACTAAAAACCACCTCAAATTAATATATTTTAATCCTCTACCTAACACTTCACCACAAGAATTGAAATCAAAAGAAGATGGGGTTTCCTGCTGATATGGGGCTGGCCTAGGGAAAGTGAGGGTGTGTGTGAGAGAGTGCACAAAAATTTTTATGCAAAAAGACCCCCCACAAGCTTAAAATTGCAAGTTTTAGCTTAAATTCAATAAATTTCGTTTTCCATAATAAAAATTAGTTAAAACTTGAAATAAAATACTAAAAAATTATATTACAACTAAATTTTAATTAACATGATTTTAAAGATTAAAATTAGCCCAAAGAAATTTGTATTTATCGCTAATTTAATGTATTTTCTTACCGGCTTAAAATAATATTAAAAAATTGAAAAATAGGGAAAATTTTTTAAATGACCAAAAATTAATAAGTAACTCATTAGCTACTAAAAAAAAGCAATTACCTATCCGAATTAGGTATAATTAGGCCTAAACTGCAAAATAACAAAAAAGACGATTTACGAAAAAATACTAAATTTTCACCGATTTTTGGGAAAACACCAAAACGACTTTTCAAGGCGCTACAATCTTCCCCCCTTAAAGAAATTCGGTCCCCGAATTTAAAAATATAACTACGCGTACCTTCAAAGAGATGGGGATATTTCTTCCTCATCTCGTCCTCGGTCTCCCAGGTAACCTCCTCGCTGCTCGGGCTACGCCTAAGGACCTTGACGGTTGGTATAACTTTCGATCTCGACTTCTTCACCTGCCGATCTAGGATGGCCACCGGCTGCTTTGCAAAAGAAAGGTCGCGCTCTAGCTGGACTGTCGGGTGCTGAATCGCATGCGAAGGGTCGTGAAGGTACTTGCGGAGTATCGAAACATGGAAGACGGGGTGAACATCGGGAAAGCTGGGTGGAAGAGCCAAACGGTATGCAACTGCGCCGACATGCTCGAGAATCTCGAAGGGACCCACAAGTCTGGGACTAAGCTTTCCTTTTCGCCTAAATCACATCACGCCCTTCATCAGAGAGACCCTCAGAAAAACATGATCGCCAACTGCGAACTCTAGCCTGCGACGGCGCCTGTCTGCATACGATTTCTGCCTGCTCTGAGCTGCTCTCATCCGGTCTTGAATCAACTGTATCTTCGCTGTCGTCTCCTCAACAAGCTGCGGCCCCAATATACTGCTCTCGCTGAGCTCGGTCTAACAGACGGGCGATCTGCATCTCCTCCCATACACTGCCTCGAAAGGTGCCATCTGAATAGTATCCTGGAAGCTGTTGTTGTAGGAGAACTCCACTAAAGGTAAATGATGATCCCAGCTACCGCCGAAGTCTAAAACGCACGCTCTGAGCATGTCATTGAGAGTTTGAATGGTCCGCTCTGACTGTCCGTCGGTCTGCGGATGAAACGCTGTGCTGAAGCTCAAACGAGTGCCCAAAGCCTCCTGAAGTCTCTGCCAAAGTCGGCTGGTGAACTGGGTGCCTCGATCTGACACGATACAAGTCGGTACGCTATGCAACCGCACGATCTCGTCGATGTAAAGCTGGGCATACTGAGCGAAGCTGAAAGTGGTCTTCACTGGCAGGAAGTGAGCCGCTTTCGTCAATCGATCTACGATCACCCAGATGGAGTCGTACCCTCGACTGGTCCTGGGTAGACCCACAACGAAATCCATCGAAATCTGCTCCCATTTCCACTCCGGAATGGGTAACGGCTATAGCTCTCCTACGGGCCTCTGGTGCTCGGCCTTGACTTGCTGACAAGTCAGGCATCTCGATACAAACTCTGCAATGTCCCTCTTCATCCCGTCCCACCAGTAGGTCTCTCTCATATCATGGTACATCTTGGTGGAACCGGGGTAGACACTATACACTGATCGGTGTGCCTCCTCAAGAATGTCGCGCCGCAATCCATCAGCATCTGGTACGCACAGTCTAGATCCATATCGTAAAATCCCCTGATCATCAATCACGAACTCGGAAAATCTGCCCTGTCCCATCTGTGCCATGATCTCTGAGCAACGGTCGTCTCTGCGCTGTGCCTCATATATACGGTCAAGCAACTGTAGGCGTGCACGAACATGCGCGAGCTGTCCCCCTGTCTGAGTGAACTCGAACTCAACTCGGCTGTCGCATAAAATCTGCCAATCTGCTGACGACTGCCTCTGCACTGCGCGCAAATAGGATAGACTACCCCCGGGCCTCCTGCTCAAAGCATCTGCCACTACATTCGCCTTGCCTGGGTGATATAAGATCTCGCAATCGTAGTCTTTCACCTACTCCATCCAACGACGCTGTCTGAGGTTCAGGTCTCGCTGCTGAAATATGTATTTTAAGCTCTTGTGGTCTGTGAATATTTGGCACGACTCGCCATATAGGTAATGTCGCCAAATCTTCAGTGCAAAGACCACTGCAGCCATCTCCAAATCGTGAGTGGGGTAGTTCTGTTCATGCTTCTTCAACTGCCGAGAAGCATATGCGATCACCCGGCCATGCTGCATCAATACGCATCCTAACCCCACTCGCGAAGCATCACAGTAGACCACAAATCCGCCTGATCCTGAAGGCAAAGATAACACCGGCGCCGTAGTCAAACGAGTCCGTAGCTGCTGAAAACTGTGCTCGCACTCCTCCGTCCAATCGAAAAGAACTCCCTTCCGGGTCAATCCGGTCAAAGGTGCAGCTATACGGGAGAAGTCCTGAACAAAACGCCTGTCGTAGCCCGTCAGGCCTAGAAAACTATGGATCTCAGTAACCGATGTAGGTCGGGGCCACTGCTAAACAGCCTCAATCTTCTTCGGGTCCACATATATGCCGTCTCTCGTAATCACGTGACCCAAGAATCCGACGCTGTCCAGCCAGAATGCACACTTGGAGAACTTTGCGAACAACTGGTGCTCCCTCAGAGTCTGTAACGTAATTTGCAAGTGCTGCTCGTGCTCCTCTCTGCTCCGGGCGTACACCAAGATATCGTCGATAAACACGATAATGAACAAGTCAAGATACGGCCTGAATGTACGGTTCATCAAATCCATGAATGCTGCTGGGGCGTTGGTGAGTCTGAATGACATCACCAAAAACTCATAGTGGCTATAGCGCGTACGGAAAGCTGTCTTCGGTATATCCTCCTGTCGAACTCGCAGCTGATGGTACCCTGATCGCAATTCGATCCTTGAAAAATACCCCGCACCCTGAAGCTGGTCGAACAAATCATCAATGCGTGGCAACGGATATCTGTTCCGCACGGTAACCTTGTTCAGCTGGCGGTAGTCGATACATAAGCGCAAACTTCCATCCTTCTTCTTGATAAACAGGACCGGAGCACCCCACGGAGAAACACTAGGTCGAATAAGCCCCTTATCTAACAAATCCTGCAACTGATCCTTCATCTCTCGAAGCTCTGCCGGGGCCATTCGATAAGGCGGTATAGAAATAGGCCCCAAGCCGGGAATCAAGTCAATGCAGAACTCAACATCGCGCTCAGGTGGTAGCCCAGGCAGCTCGTCAGGGAAAACATCAGGGAACTCACAAACAACCGGGACCCGATCCAACGGAACCTCTGCAGCTCGAGTATCACAAATATACGCTAAGAATCCCTGACATCCCTTCCGCAAGAGCTGACCAGCGCGAAGAGACAAAATCAAGCTGGGAAGGGTGACGCTGCGGTCTCCCTGAATAACAAGGACTGGCTCTCCCGGAAAGCTAAATCTGACTGCCTTCTCACGGCAGTCTACCGAAGCATAACAAGTGGCTAGCCAATCCATGCCCAGAAGCACATCAAAGTCCAACATATCGAGGAGAATCAAATCAACCGACGAATCCCTCTCCCCGATACGAACGGAACACAATCGAAATACAAAACGAGCGACAAACGACTCGCCTACCGGAGTAATAGCAACAAGCGGCTGATCTAACGACGACGACTCATGGCCCAACATCGGTGCAAAGTGTGTAGATACGTACGAATGTGTGGAACCTGGGTCGAATAATACTCGTGCGTCGAAAGAACAAACTGGCAAGGTACCTGTCACAACGGCGTTGGATGCCTGCGCATCCTGTGGTGTCAAAGGAAATACTCGAGCCTGTCCTCCACCGATAGCGGGCTGACCTCGACCTCGGCCTCTGCCTCCTCGTCCTCTCTGAATAGGACCGCCGAGTCCACGGCCTCTGGGTGCACCTAACTGGCGTGGAGCATCGCCTGTGGTAGGAAGTAGGGCTCTCTGGGGAGGGGGTGGTGATGGTGGTAGGGTCACATGCGGAACTGTCACCGCTCCCTGTCGTCTCGCCGGACAGTCTCTAACAAGATGGTGCGGACTCCCGCACCCAAAACACCCTGGCGACGGCTGCTGTCCCCGGGGATATGAACCATATAACTGACCCCGTCCAAATCTTCTGCCAGGCCCATCTCTCGGAAAGAATCTGGCGCGCTGCCTCTGCGACGGCACATCGGTGCGAATCCTCTTCGGCCCAGAAACGGCCGAAGTCTGTGATATGCGTGCCTCCATCTGTAATGCCGTATCCATAGCAGCTGAATAAGTGTCGTAGTGCTGGGCGCCAATGGCAAGATATAGCTGGGCATCAAGTCCCTGTATGAACCTCTTCACCCTCTTCGCTTCGGTATCTACCAGGTACGGGGAATATCGGGACAACTGTGTAAACTGAACGTCATACTCAGACACCGTCATCCTAGGTGTCTTGACCAAGGCTTCAAAGCTACGAGCTCTGGCGTCACGAACGCTCTCTGGGAGGAAACAAGCTAGAAAGACAGCTGTAAACTCGGCCCAAGTCATAGGCGGTAGACCTGCAGCTCGACCTCTCAAGACTGACTCCCACCATATCTGCGCGAGACCCTCTAGACGGAAACTCGCAAGCTCCACCCATCGATCATCCGAACATCTCAGCGAACGGCAGATCCTGGCTAAACTGTCAAGGAACGTCTGTGGGTCCTCCGCTGCCTCGGTGCCGGTGAATACTGGAGGTCTCAGCCTCATGAAATCCTGTAGTGAAACCGGGATGGTCACGGCGGTAGTAGTAGGAGCAGGTATCATAGTAGTCTGGGATGTAGTAGGTGCGTCATCCGGCCTCGGTGTACGACTGGCTGCAACTAGGGATCCTACCATCTGACGTAGCTCCTGCATACTCCCCATCATCTGTCGCAACTCCTCCATACCAGTCTCAAGCCTATCCATACGGCCTGGGGAAGGTGGATCGGTCTGTCCCTGCGGCGTAGGCATACCACCCTGCTCAGTCCTAGTCTCGGACGAGCCAGCTCGAATCTCGTCTCGGGCGGCAGCCCTCTGTGCTCTCGTAGCCTTCGGCGGCATAGTGGCTGGTACAGGAAAAAGAATAATAAGAACAGTGCAATAGAATCATAGGATACACGGAATTGAAGAAGGAATTTCAAGCAAGTATATCCTAAAGTCACTTAGGCGGAGTACCGTATCGCAAGTATGCCGCGGACATACACACGCTACGTTACCCTACTTAAGTCACTTACTCCATCTACCAAGGGTCATCCTACACTCAAAAAGGTAAAACCTATCGCTCTGATACCAACTTTGTCACAACCCGCAGGGTACGGAACGTGACTGGCACTTAAGTTTACGAAACGTCTCAAGACGTCCGTAAAATAAGTAAGCCAAAGCCCAGAAACCAAAACCAAATAAGTAAAAGAGTGAAGGAAAACCAATCAATTGAAAGAGAGTTTATCAAATACGTCATATCAAACCTTTTTAAAAACAATATCAATTTTTCCGAAAATTTCGGCAGAGTCTCCTCTGTAAATACTGGCCCCCAAAATGGGTACAACAAGAATATATATAAATACAACAGATAAGGCATCCCCAAGCGGGAGCTAGCTCTTCGCCATAAGGCGGTCACAAATCCCACGCAATATAAAACAACAACATGCAAAATAATCATAAAGAAGCATAAGAAAAACCGCATGTCGACTCAAGTGAGCTCGACCCCAAAATACAGCATAAAAAGTTCACAAATCTCACAGTCTCATCTCTAGGTCAATATACAACAATACTGGTAGATACAGTAGATGGAGTACTCTAGATACAAAGAATATACAAGATGGTACAAAAATTATAATACAACCCACCTACGAGCAAAAACCTCGAGTCCT
Organism: Agapanthus africanus; assembly: GCA_030015575.1. NCBI lineage: Eukaryota > Viridiplantae > Streptophyta > Magnoliopsida > Asparagales > Amaryllidaceae > Agapanthus > Agapanthus africanus. Next base: position 503,311,121 of record CM057342.1, on the reverse strand, counting down.
GGCAAGAGAGGCAAAAGAAGCGGTGCGCCCGCCGCTACTGTGCTGACAGAAAGGACCTGCAAAAGACTGTGGCACAACGGGGGTGAGTTGCCAACTCGTGAGTAATAAATAACATCTATAGACGCTATCGCAAGTATGCACACAAGCATCCTAGCATCTATAATACAGGTATGGCAGGACATAATAGCAGGTATGTATGCAATATGAATATACTAGCAGGTATGAATGTAATGTGAATCAACTCGTGATCTGAATGTCTAAGTATAAGAAATCATGTTTTTTCTTTAGGAATCTCTTTTAAATACCAGCACAATACCAATAGAATCAACAAGAACCTGTGTCCAGCAACGACACCTCAAAACTATCACAAATCTCATATATCCATGTCATAGTATCTCTGGCCTTAGCCATCCGGCTGACCCATCTCAATATCAATATCTCATCATCTCGCGGCCACGGTCGGTATCCTCTAGATATCCGCCGTGCCAAACAGTCACCGGTAGGTAATCCATCCCCTGCCAGGCTCATCGTCAGCAACACGAGCTTCTTGCCCCGGGGTACCTTACCGGGCCCACCATGTACCCGAGACGGTTCATCCAACTCCTCGAAACGGGTCTCGAAAACTACAGCAAACTCATGGTGGACGACACTTACGTCACTAGAAAACAGCAATTTACATATTTTAAAAAAAGTAATAAGTTTAGGAATTTTTTGCGGCTTTCCCCCGAAATCCAGAAATATCATAAAATCTCAAGAAATCCTCATAAGTGCATATGCCAATGATAATGAATGCATATGGTATCAATAATCAAGTTGCGATGTATGATTAATAGACTAGGCATGAACAAATAATATGATGAGGTACATGCACATGAATAGCAATCCTACGATTTCATTTTAAGGAATTAAAGGCAATAGCACAGGTTTAAGCATCAATTATAGTAAAAGGTTTCAAATTGTAGGTTATCTAGTGTGGTGGCATGGCAATTACCAGGGTGTGTGTGTAAGCATGAATAGTGCTCGTGCTGCATATAAAAACCCTGGCAATGGTGCAGGTGTCCTATAGAATGGGTTCGCATATGTAGGTCAAATAAAGCATGGATGAAATTACTAATATTACTAAAAATCTTTAACTACTTAAACTATCGGGCGACCTGCGCCATCCAACGATAGTCCCCCGTAGATGTTAAATCTACTCACCGAAATCCTCAGCTAGCTACGTCCAATCACCGCTTTCCCTTTTTGTGCCGCGTTCGACGTCTCCGCGACCGAACCTGGAATTGCATCAATACCGAACATAAGGTTACATAACAAGAACGACGCAAATCCCAAACGAAATTACCAACGTTCACAAGCTAGGTACAACGTGCACAAGGTGCGCGGAACACACGCGAAAATCGCAAAAACTAACTAAAATCGTCGATTTGGTCGCCCAGCAAAGCTAAAACCCGATCACTCAAAAATCCGCACTCACACATCCTAAATGTCATAGGATATGCCAAAAATATCATCAAGATATCGCAAATACGTCACCACAATAATTTAGTAAAACTAGCAAGCATAAACATTCCAAAAATCGGTGCAACATCGCCGTTTTGCGACAAAAAGGACTACAACCTAGCATAACATCCAACCGCATAACTAGTTAACCACAATCACATTGATTAAAACACATTACAAAGCTTCAAATCCTATGTTTCCATAAACAACCCTTTCTTGATTTTTCAAACTTAGCAAAATCCAACCCAAATCATACATGATACACTAAATTAACTCTAATTTAAAGTCCAAAAGGCAAGTTAACCATTTAGATTAGGCTAACATAATAACTAGATAACAAAATAGATTTAATTAACCTACTAATGATTTCTAAAACCCTAGTTTAATTTTAAACCATGAACTAGAAAAAAACTAGATTAGAAATTTGCTAAGCTTTTAACACTAAAACCATTTAATTAAAGGAATTTAACCAAAAGAACTTAATTAGATAGAAATTATACCTCAAGATCTATGGATCAAGCATGGTGATTTGCCTCTAAAAATGCCTCATAGCACCATGACCCAAGTTATAAAACCCAAGGAGAATGGAATAAAGAATGGGAACTAAATTGTGAGATTTAATTTTTGATTTTGGAGCAATTTTTTTGATGAAATTTGAGAGAGAATGAGAAGGGGAATGTCACGACCCGAAAGAGCACGTGACTGGCCCTTGAATCCTATGAAGTCTATAGGACTCCATCTGATCCAAGTAAGCCAAAAGCCCAGAAATCTAAAACCATTTAAAGAGTAAATAAGGAAAACTGGTTTTGAAAAGTAAAGAAATCATGTTTCGAAAATCAAAGTTTTTAAATAACTAAGCCGAATGTGTATTTTTAAAATGTGTAACCTTTCCTGAAAATTTCGGCAGAGTTTCCTTTGTAAAAACTGGCCCCGAACGGGGTACAACAAGAATAATATATATGAGATGATAAAAGGCATCCCCAAGCGGGAGCTAGCTCTTCGTCAATCGACGGTCACAACCACGCAAGCAATAATATACAACGCCAAAGGGCAAGGATCAAAACCCAAAAAGGAACTCAAAACAGCCAGAAAAAACGTAATACTACAAGCGCGACTCTAAGGTCGAAATAATACAACACTGCTTCTAAGTCTGAAACAATATACAAGTTTTGGTTGATGGAAATTCTAGATACAATAAATAATACATGAACAATGGCGGTTCTGATACAAAAGAACCCACCTAACCAAGCAAGTCACCCATAAGGAAGCAGTGTGCCAGAAATGCCGCTATGGAATCTGTACGGCAACCTGCAAGAACTGGGGCACAACGGGGGTGAGTTGCCAACTCGTGAATAGAAAAATATCTACAAGCAGAGATCGAATGCATGACCCATCCTAGGTCAATATGATCAGATATAAATAAACCTCAATATGAATAAAGCTGAAGCATGCTAAACTGGCAATGTAATCTCTATACATGAGTGTAGTGCCAAGTGCTCGTGCTAGTGCCTCAGGTAATAGCATGTCATGAATATGAGGTATGATTAAAGTAATCAAATCTGCACACACGTGGATCTCGTCCACTCTTCACCCACTGACAATAACCACCATGCATGTAAATATCATAAATCATGTGCATGGGAAATAATATGAGGATATAAACCATCTGTGTCCCTCGCGACACGTCAAAATCATGGAACCGGAGTGCCCAGCATCGACACTCGAAAACATCATGAAAACTGTACCCAGCATCGGCACGTAAATCCTCATATATCGGGCTCCGTCAGTCCGGATCGGCCCGCAGGCTCTGTCTGCGGTATCGGCCCTCGGCCCCGGCAGTATGCCCATATCCATATATCGACACTGGTCAGTATCCTCCGGATAACCGCCAGGTCCAACCAATCACCGGTAGGTACTCGCCCGCCTCCAGACTCAATCGGCAACGCTCATCGATCATCTTGCCGAGAGGAACCATACCGGGTCCACCATATACCCGCAATCGGCTCGTCCATTCCTCGATTCGGGTTTCACATGTCGCTTTCAGCACCGAAAAAACACATGGTGGACGCACTGAAATATCATATCAAGGGTAACCGGGTTTTTAAAGCAATGACATATTCTCTTTTGAAACACCCTCGGTTCCCAAATCCAGAAATATCATAGAAACAACATATCTCAATGCGTATAATCAAAAGCATGAAGTATGCGACATGTAAAGGAAGGTATGCACATCACCAAGTCATGCAAGGATCATATACTGAATGCAATAGTACTACAGTGTAGTGACATGGCAATTATCGATGATGAGTGTGTGAGCCGGCAACAAGTGTACGTGGAACATATGCATCATCGATAATAGTGCTGGTGTCCTAGCAGCATGACTGAAATATAACCACAGTACAAGCGATGCAATGCTAATAGCATGAATATGCGGAATCGAATAATCAACGCAAAGGTAAAGAATCTACACCAATCTGTACATGTCATGCAGTGGTGCCATTTGAAATAAGACGAATCAGGGCTTTTGGTAAAACAAGGGCTACGGTGTTTTAAGAAAAGATACATCGTTTGAAAATACCCGTATAAACTCTTTTTGCCTATCTTTAAAATATCCCCGATTCGTTAGTTTTGAAATAGGTATGACTCGGGTCTAGCCTAACGCCTACTATGCGAACTACGAACCCGACAATCAAGCCAATAGAGAGAGGTATGGAAACCACCTAAATCTGAGTCGATATCACAATATCTCATCACATGACAGGCATCACTACCATCAAATCACATCTCCAATACGAACTCTGTCATGTCGCTAAATCCCACGGCCTCAATCGAATCTCATCGACTCATCTCAATCCCACGTATCATCCTCAAAACCCGTATGTAAACACATAGTCCCATACCCATGTGTAGATATACACGCCATCATATGCGCACAGATATGTGAAACGATGTATGCAAGTATGTGTGTATGTGTATGTGTATGTGTGCAACCCCTACTCTAGGGTTTCGCACTATACTAAACCAATACATTCTTATCACCAATAATACCATTATCACCATCAATAATCCCAACAACACATAATAAATATATGTGTGTATACGTATTCGTATACACCACCACGGACTGCGGGGGTGCTATACGCCATCCACCCGACTTCTCCCCGTAGATATAATCTACTCACCTTGCTTTTCATGTATCGGTGCCGATGTCGCCATCTTCATCTTCTTTGCCTCATATCTCGTAGGGTACCTACAAGGATATCACAAACGCTAAAGCACATGAAAATCACATCGGAAACCAAAACGGCACACGCCACGCCTATAGGTAAAAACCTATAACCTCGCATGCAAACACGATCAATATCCACTTGTCGTTGACGTCCAAACGCCACCCGACAGGAACGAAACACCAAATACCAAAATCCATGCTAAAACAAGTCTCAAATCATGCACCAACATAGGAAAATCATCCCAGATTTCACCCTAGATGGAATCTGTCAAAACTAGACATACCCAGGGTCAATACTAGAGGAGATAGGGCCATGCACAGAAAACGAGGCAGATCCACCCTGCTCTGGCCGCAAATTGCGGCCAGAATGGAATAATTGGCGGCCTCGAAAAGGAGTTGGGGGCTAGGGTTTGGGGTGTTGGTTCTATGGTGCCTGCACATCTTACTGTCAACTCAGTTTTATTTTTAAGGTCCCGGGGTGATAGCAGATTACACAAAACAGTGACAGATTTCCAGTTTTTCCGATATCGGTTCCGTAATTCCGTATTTTGGTTTCAATTCCAGGTTTGGGTTTAATCTTGCATTACACCAGGGGTTCTAAGGTCACAATAAGCCTCAATCTCAACTTGATTTCAGTTTTACCCTAAACCCTCACTTGAATTCTCCAAAGTCCACAAAACGACACAATATCGATATGAAACTAGAATTGATGCACAAGGAATTTGAAATACTACAAGAGGGTGCAGAAATTATCTCCTTTGGCAACTCAAGAAAATTCTTGAGTTGCTCAAAGTCCTCCAAATCCAATCTTGCTAGGTTCCAAGTGTAGCTAGTGAGCCCGGGAACATTTTTTATGAAGTGGGAATGATGTTTTGGCTTTGTTTTCATTATGGATCTAGGGTTTCATGAAGAGGGAGAGAGGAAGGAGAGAGAGCAGCAGCAAGAGGAAGAGAAGAGAGAGAATGAGAAGGGGAAAATGATGAGGGATGGTTCAAAAAAGTGGGGGTTTGACTTGGTCTCTCTCTCTCACTCATTACCTACCCTTTTTCCTTTTCTTTTCTTTTCCTTTATCTTCCCTTCTCACTCCAATAGTGAATCCAAATGAACCATGGCAACAAAAATGTAACACAAGTGTAACAAGTGTAAAAATGATATGTGCACATTTTTGCACAAAAACGCTAAAAATCCAATTAGCGATCTTTAATCGCGATTAACACTAAATTAGCATATAACTAGTCTTAAAAACTTTAAAATGTTATAATTCCATAAAATACCCTATTTTAGAATTTTCCAAAATTTCCCAAAATTTTTTTCCCATTTATTTGTATTTAATTACACCCGAATATTAAAATATTCATTAAAATAATATTAAATTATAAAAATTCCTGAAAATAATATTTTATTATTTTGGAAACGTTACAATCTACCCCCCTTAAAGAAATTCGGTCCTCGAATTTAAATTTAAAACCCCCAAGTACCAAAACATTTCGATACAAATTCCAAGTCGTCGGGGCTCCGAAACCATCAATACATAAAACATCACAGCGCGATGCATGCGCATGAGTAATGAGCAGATAACTCAAAATCGAAACTCCGTCAAGCATCCCGCAATCAGCGGAGTCATGGTAAAGACACAAATTTCAAATCCAATACAAAACCAATATGATATGGATCAGAACTATACATGTAGACATCCAATCTATACATGTAAATAGCTGATGCAAATGTATGCCAAATCTTTTTAAGTCGCTGTGCGATGCGTGTAACACTGCACACTGGCGGGCGTTTTTCACAAGAACATAACTATGTATGTATATATATATATATCCTTTGTTTAATAGGTACGTTCCGCCGTTTTGAAAACAATTTTGAAGGGTTTCCTTGTTTTTAAAACGTTCCGTGTCATATCGGACACGTAGGTAAATACTGAGACCATAGCTCGCTTTTTGGAAATCCCTTCGATAGCTATCTATGCATGCAAAATATATCCAGGTACTGTCCTCTGACTAGTCCTGCTCGGTATGAAAACAAATATCCAATATCATAAAAATATACTGCTCCAAAAGGAATAAATCTCAAAAATGCACATAACACCACCCTGTGCGTCTGGTGCGCACGGAAATCAAAATCCATATATGTGCTAAACAGGTGCACAAAACAACATCTAGGTGCAACGGGTGTGCACGAAACATCTGTCATAGGCAACGTGTGTGCCTGACAGCCCAAACTCCGGTGCATCTGATATGCACGAAGAAATCTCGATTTAGTGCATCGGGTGTGCACCAAAATCGTATCTCAAAGCCTGCGCCCAACATGCGCGAAAATCCAAATCGGTGCATCCATCGTGCACGAATGAAAATTTAGACCCTGCGCACTCAACATGCACGGAATCACAAAATCCAATAGCAACGCCGAACATGCGTAAGTCCAGTAAAAAGCACGGAGTGCAAGAATCCATATCAATATCACAATCAAAATCGACATATCGAAAGACATCAAATCGAAGTCAGGTGCAACCGTAATGCACAAAATGTAAATCCGGTGCAACAAAGGCATGATATATAAATCTGATGCGATAAACGCAAAAACATAAAACTGGTGCGACAAACGCACGAAGTATAGAACTGGTGCATCCCATGCACAAATACCAGCAATAACTCAAATGCGTAAGCAGCAACACTGAGTGTACCCAGATATAAAGAAAATCATAAACGTGCGCAACTGCGTGCACAAAACACACATCAATGCACTACAAGCACATATAAGCTATACCGAGTGCAAAAATCAAATCGTGTGCGTAACATATGCACAACATCAAATCAACCGTATGAAATCCATAAAGTCATAAGCAGGTGCAGCCAAGGCACGAAACGATATACAACGCGGCTCAATCAAAATCAGGTGTACCGCGATGGAAAAACTCACAACCGCGTGCATCAGCGTGCACAAATCAAAACACTAAAAGTACATGAAACTATGCTGGAAGCGTAAATCAAATCACCGGCATAAAATAGGCATGAAATCACAATCAATACCTCAAGAGTAATAACTCTGCACAAAATATGAATACTCAGTAAGTGCAACCATGGTGCACAAAAATCAAATATCATGGAACTCAGTCATCAAGACTAAATCATGCAAATAGATCGCCAAAATACTGAAATCCCAAAGTGACGGATACGTGATAGTCGAATCACAAAATCACAAATCATAAATACCGTCGTCGGTATATCCTCCTTCAAAGTCGAGAAGATGCCGGTACATCCAATGCTAGCGGCACAAGATATCTACTTGCCTCATGCTCGCGGCTGGCGTCCTCTGCCTCTGGTTCCTGATCTTTCCTGTAGATTACCAATCTCACAATCCATCGGCTCATCGGCCCGGTCAGGTGTGCTGACAGGAACGATTCCGTTCTGGCACTTCCTTGGTAATCTCTCGGTCAATCCTCACGACTGCTCGTAAGGCAGCACATCTCGGGCGCCGACCTCGGGTCCTCTGAATGCACATCACGCATCTGCTCCTGGTGCAAATCTTATTGCAGCAGTGTATTGGAAGGAATCCCTGCTCAAGGTCTCTGCCGATCTTGCTTATGTCGATCTGTACGGAGGCTGGTACTCTTGCTTAGTCTTTTCTCGCTCTCTGGACATCTGCGTCCTTAGTACAACATCTCCTCGAAAGCTGGTCGCATCCCTGTGCCTCTGTATGCATATCCGACTTTTAATCTTAACGGGATGTAGTAGCAGCTCGTCTGCTTCTCGCATGAACTTCTTGTCCCGCTTGTCTGTATCATCGACCATTCGACGTCGCGCCTTTATCTGCGCACTGCAATGTCCTCGGCTACGGTCCATCCGAAGTCTCTAACACGGACTCGAAATCACGAACTCGGTATCTTCATCACTCAGTAGAAGATATCTAGCCGAACACGTCCCCAGCGTGCATATCACATCTCTGATGTCAGCGGAGTGGAACGTCATCTCGTCGAGATCTCGTGCAAACTCTTTACTCCACCTTGCTCCAATGTCGACTGATTCGGACTCATCCCATCGTGGCTACACAGACTGCGCTCCAACGGCTATGCTCGTATCTGGAGTCTCCCACGCAGTGTCCCATCACATGATATCCGAATGATGTCGACTCATCCGATTGACTCGTCAGAACCTCACAATCCCCCAAGAGCTCAACATCTCGGGTACAGTTTAATAGTATCGAGTACATGCCACAGCGTCGGTGGTCCAGCCGTAGAAGGGCAAACCCAAGCCTCACTAATGGCGCTGCGGAACCGCCGCAAACCCTAAGGTTCAAAGGCTTTCACACGGTCATTAAGTCGAGTTAGGGTTTCATTCTTCTAGAGGGTCCATAGAGTCACATGCATGTCTTTCCGTATACTTTAAACTTGGAAAAGGGGTTCCTGACATCCGATCGTCTCAATCGACTCTCAACGAACCTGCGTGAAGTCGCCTCTAGCTGGAATCAATCTACCTGATGACCTCGCATCGGGGTAAGCGAACGAACCACATATCCTAGTCATTCATCCTCGGTGACTAGCGACTCACTATCATATCTCTAAGAATATGCTCATGCTGCAGTAGCTCCAATCATCTGGGCGATATCTCATCATTCGCAGCAACAACTGGCTCAATCGTCGGTATGCTAAGCAGCGCCTCAACCATCATGAATAAGCGATATATCAACAGTCATCACATCCTGGCTAGCCCCTATCAGTGGCTCAATCCTTTGGTACCGACCGGTACATCCGAAAAATCTCGCAACAGCGATCTGTCAAACGCCCAAAGTGCGGAAACACAAAATACGAAGCCTCAATGCAACCGTATGCCTCTAGAATCACGCCCTGGTCAGCCCTCGTCCCTGACGAGCTCATGCTGACACGACTCGAGCCGTAGCTCACTCTGCCCGTGCAATCGCGGCAGCAAAACCATAACCAGTATCGATGAAGGCAGATCATAGGAAGGAATATAATACGGTGCAAGGAAATGTACATCCTAAGGTTTCTTAAGCGGAGTGGCGTGTCGTAAGTATGCCGCGGAACATACCCACGGTACGTCACTCTACTTTAGTCACCTATTCCATCAACCAAGGGTCATCCTACACGACGAAAGTTCGGGTCTAATACCCCCTCGGCTAAGTCTAAGTTCCGTAAGGTCAAGCCTATGTTCCGTATATAGATAACGCCCTAGGCTCCACATAGTCAAACTTAGACTCGAACCAAGGTCAACCTAGCGCTCTGATACCAACTTTGTCACGACCCGAAAGAGCACGTGACTGGCCCTTGAATCCTATGAAGTTTTTAGGACTCCATCTGATCCAAGTAAGCCAAAAGCCCAGAAATCTAAAACCATTTAAAGAGTAAATAAGGAAAACTGGTTTTGAAAAGTAAAGAAATCATGTTTCGAAAATCAAAGTTTTTAAATAACTAAGCCGAATGTGTATTTTTAAAATGTGTAACCTTTCCTGAAAATTTCGGCAGAGTTTCCTCTGTAAAAACTGGCCCCGAACGGGGTACAACAAGAATAATATATATGAGATGATAAAAGGCATCCCCAAGCGGGAGCTAGCTCTTCGTCAATCGACGGTCACAACCACGCAAGCAATAATATACAACGCCAAAGGGCGAGGATCAAAACCCAAAAAGGAACTCAAAACAGCCAGAAAAAACGTAATACTACAAGCGCGACTCTAAGGTCGAAATAATACAACACTGCTTCTAAGTCTGAAACAATATACAAGTTTTGGTTGATGGAAATTCTAGATACAATAAATAATACATGAACAATGGCGGTTCTGATACAAAAGAACCCACCTAACCAAGCAAGTCACCCCTAAGGAAGCAGTGTGCCAGAAATGCCGCTATGGAATCTGTACGGCAACCTGCAAGAACTGGGGCACAACGGGGGTGAGTTGCCAACTCGTGAATAGAAAAATATCTACAAGCAGAGATCGAATGCATGACCCATCCTAGGTCAATACGATCAGATATAAATAAACCTCAATATGAATAAAGCTGAAGCATGCTAAACTGGCAATGTAATCTCTATACATGAGTGTAGTGCCAAGTGCTCGTGCTAGTGCCTCAGGTAATAGCATGTCATGAATATGAGGTATGATTAAAGTAATCAAATCTACACACACGTGGATCCCGTCCACTCGTCACCTACTGACAATAACCACCATGCATGTAAATATCATAAATCATGTGCATGGGAAATAATATGAGGATATAAACCATCTGTGTCCCTCGCGACACGACAAAATCATGGAACCGGAGTGCCCGGCATCGACACTCGAAAACATCATGAAAAATGTACCCAGCATCGGCACGTAAATCCTCATATATCGGGCTCCGTCAGTCCGGAACGGCCCGCGGGCTCTGTCTGCGGTATCGGCCCTCGGCCCCGGCAGTATGCCCATATCCATATATCGACACTGGTCAGTATCCTCCGGATAACCGCCAGGTCCAACCAATCACCGGTAGGTACTCGCCCGCCTCCAGGCTCAATCGGCAACGCTCATCGATCATCTTGCCGAGGGGAACCATACCGGGTCCACCATGTACCCGCAATCGGCTCGTCCACTCCTCGATTCGGGTTTCACATGTCGCTCTCAGCACCGAGAAAACACATGGTGGACGCACTGAAATATCATATCAAGGGTAACCGGGTTTTTAAAGCAATGACATATTCTCTTTTGAAACACCCTCGGTTCCTAAATCCAGAAATATCATAGAAACAACATATCTCAATGCGTATAATCAAAAGCATGAAGTATGCGACATGTAAAGGAAGGTATGCACATCACCAAGTCATGCAAGGATCATATACTGAATGCAATAGTACTACAGTGTAGTGACATGGCAATTATCGATGATGAGTGTGTGAGCCGGCAACAAGTGTACGTGGAACATATGCATCATCGATAATGGTGCTGGTGTCCTAGCAGCATGACTGAAATATAACCACAGTACAAGCGATGCAATGCTAATAGCATGAATATGCGGAATCGAATAATCAACGCAAAGGTAAAGAATCTACACCAATCTGTACATGTCATGCAGTGGTGCCATTTGAAATAAGACGAATCAGGGCTTTTGGTAAAACAAGGGCTACGGTGTTTTAAGAAAAGATACATCGTTTGAAAATATCCGTATATACCCTTTTTGCCTATCTTTAAAATATCCCCGATTCGTTAGTTTTGAAATAGGTATGACTCGGGTCTAGCCTAACACCTACTATGCGAACTACGAACCCGACAATCAAGCCAATAGAGAGGGGTATGGAAACCACCTAAATCTGAGTCGATATCACAATATCTCATCACATGACAGGCATCACTACCATCAAATCACATCTCCAATACGAACTCTGTCATGTCCCCAAATCCCACGGCCTCAATCGAATCTCATCGACTCATCTCAATCCCACGTATCATCCTCAAAACCCGTATGTAAACACATAGTCCCATACCTATGTGTAGATATACACACCATCATATGCGCACAGATATATGAAAGGATGTATGCAAGTATGTGTGTATGTGTATGTGTATGTGTGCAACCCCTACTCTAGGGTTTCGCACTATACTAAACCAATACATTCTTATCACCAATAATACCATTATCACCATCAATAATCCCAACAACACATAATAAATATATGTGTGTATACGTATTCGTATACACCACCACGGACTGCGGAGGTGCTATACGCCATCCACCCGACTTCTCCCCGTAGATATAATCTATTCACCTTGCTTCTCATGTGTCGGTGCCGATGTCGCCATCTTCATCTTCTTTGCCTCATATCTCGTAGGGTACCTACAAGGATATCACAAACGCTAAAGCACATGAAAATCACATCGGAAACCAAAACGGCACACGCCACGCCTATAGGTAAAAACCTATAACCTCGCATGCAAACACGATCAATATCCACTTGTCGTTGACGTCCAAACGCCACCCGACAGGAATGAAACACCAAATACCAAAATCCATGCTAAAACAAGTCTCAAATCATGCACCAACATAGGAAAATCATCCCAGATTTCACCCTATATGGAATCTGTCAAAACTAGACATACTCAGGGTCAATACTAGAGGAGATAGGGCCATGCACAGAAAACGAGGCAGATCCACCCTGCTCTGGCCGCAAATTGCGGCCAGAATGGAATAATTGGCGGCCTCGAAAAGGAGTTAGGGGCTAGGGTTTGGGGTGTTGGTTCTATGGTGCCTGCACATCTTACTGTCAACTCAGTTTTATTTTTAAGGTCCCGGGGTGATAGCAGATTACACAAAACAGTGACAGATTTCCAGTTTTTCCGATATCGGTTCCTTAATTCCGTATTTTGGTTTCAATTCCAGGTTTGGGTTTAATCTTGCATTACACCAGGGGTTCTAAGGTCACAATAAGCCTCAATCTCAACTTGATTTCAGTTTTACCCTAAACCCTCACTTGAATTCTCCAAAGTCCACAAAACGACACAATATCGATATGAAACTAGAATTGATGCACAAGGAATTTGAAATACTACAAGAGGGTGCAGAAATTATCTCCTTTGGCAACTCAAGAAAATTCTTGAGTTGCTCAAAGTCCTCCAAATCCAATCTTGCTAGGTTCCAAGTGTAGCTAGTGAGCCCGGGAACATTTTTTATGAAGTGGGAATGAGGTTTTGGCTTTGTTTTCATTGTGGATCTAGGGTTTCATGAAGAGGGAGAGAGGAAGGAGAGAGAGCAGCAGCAAGAGGAAGAGAAGAGAGAGAATGAGAAGGGGAAAATGATGAGGGATGGTTCAAAAAAGTGGGGGTTTGACTTGGTCTCTCTCTCTCACTCATTACCTACCCTTTTTCCTTTTCTTTTCTTTTCCTTTATCTTCCCTTCTCACTCCAATAGTGAATCCAAATGAACCATGGCAACAAAAATGTAACAAAAGTGTAACAAGTGTAAAAATGATATGTGCACATTTTTGCACAAAAACGCTAAAAATCTAATTAGCGATCTTTAATCGCGATTAACACTAAATTAGCATATAACTAGTCTTAAAAACTTTAAAATGGTATAATTCCATAAAATACCCTATTTTAGAATTTTCCAAAATTTCCCAAATTTTTTTTCCCATTTATTTGTATTTAATTACACCCGAATATTAAAATATTCATTAAAATAATATTAAATTATAAAAATTCCCGAAAATAATATTTTATTATTTTGGAAACGTTACAGGAAAATGGAGGGGATTTCCTGCAGAAATCTCGGCCTGAGGGAGAGGTGTGGGATGGGGTGGGTGTTGTGAGAAATGTCTAAGTCAAAGTCATCCCATACCTCACTAAAAACCACCTCAAATTAATATATTTTAATCCTCTACCTAACACTTCACCACAAGAATTGAAATCAAAAGAAGATGGGGTTTCCTGCGATATGGGGCTGGCCTAGGGAAAGTGAGGGTGTGTGTGAGAGAGTGCACAAAAATTTTTATGCAAAAAGACCCCCCACAAGCTTAAAATTGCAAGTTTTAGCTTAAATTCAATAAATTTCGTTTTCCATAATAAAAATTAGTTAAAACTTGAAATAAAATACTAAAAAATTATATTACAACTAGATTTTAATTAACATTATTTTAAAGATTAAAATTAGCCCAAAGAAATTTGTATTTATCGCTAATTTAATGTATTTTCTTACCGGCTTAAAATAATATTAAAAAATTGAAAAATAGGGAAAAAATTTTAAATGACCAAAAATTAATAAGTAACTCATTAGCTACTAAAAAAAGCAATTACCTATCCGAATTAGGTATAATTAGGCCTAAACTGCAAAATAACAAAAAAGACGATTTACGAAAAAATACCAAATTTTCACCGATTTTTGGGAAAACACCAAAACTACTTTTCAAGGCGCTACAATCTTCCCCCTTAAAGAAATTCGGTCCCCGAATTTAAAAATATAACTACGCGTACCTTGAAAGAGATGGGGATATTTCTTCCTCATCTCGTCCTCGGTCTCCCAGGTAACCTCCTCGCTGCTCGGGCTACGCCAAAGGACCTTGACGGTTGGTATAACTTTCGATCTCGACTTCTTCACCTGCCGATCCAGGATGGCCACCGGCTGCTCTGCAAAAGAAAGGTTGCGCTCTAGCTGGACTGTCGGGTGCTGAATCGCATGCGAAGGGTCGTGAAGGTACTTGCGGAGCATCGAAACATGGAAGACGGGGTGAACATCGGGAAAGCTGGGTGGAAGAGCCAAACGGTATGCAACTGCGCCGACACGCTCGAGAATCTCGAAGGGACCCACAAATCTGGGACTAAGCTTTCCTTTTCGCCCAAATCACATCACGCCCTTCATCATAGAGACCCTCAGAAAAACATGATCGCCAACTGCGAACTCTAGCCTGCGACGGCGCCTGTCTGCATACGATTTCTGCCTGCTCTGAGCTGCTCTCATCCGGTCTCGAATCAACTGTATCTTCGCTGTCGTCTCCTCAACAAGCTGCGGCCCCAATATACTGCTCTCGCTGAGCTCGATCCAACAGACGGGCGATCTGCATCTCCTCCCATACAATGCCTCGAAAGGTGCCATCTGAATAGTATCCTGGAAGCTGTTGTTGTAGGAGAACTCCACTAAAGGTAAATGATGATCCCAGCTACCGCCGAAGTCTAAAACGCACGCTCTGAGCATGTCCTCGAGAGTTTGAATGGTCCGCTCTGACTGTCCGTCGGTCTGCGGATGAAACGCTGTGCTGAAGCTCAAACGAGTGCCCAAAGCTTCCTGAAGTCTCTGCTAAAGTCGGCTGGTGAACTGGGTGCCTCGATTTGACACGATACAAGTCGGTACGCCATGCAACTGCACGATCTCGTCGATGTAAAGCTGGGCATACTTAGCGAAGCTGAAAGTGGCCTTCACTGGCAGGAAGTGAGCCGCTTTCGTCAATCGATCTACGATCACCCAGATGGAGTCGTACCTTCGACTGGTCCTGGGTAGACCCACAACGAAATCCATCGAAATCTGCTCCCATTTCCACTCCGGAATGGGTAACGGCTGTAGCTCTCCTGCGGGCCTCTGGTGCTCGGCCTTAACTTGCTGACAAGTCAGGCATCTCGATACAAACTCCGCAATATCCCTCTTCATCCCGTCCCACCAGTAGGTCTCTCTCATATCATGGTACATCTTGGTGGAACCGGGGTAGACACTATACACTGATCGGTGTGCCTCCTCAAGAATGTCGCGCCGCAATCCATCAGCATCTGGTACGCACAGTCTAGATCCATATCGTAAAATCCCCTGATCATCAATCACGAACTCGGAAAATCTGCCCTGTCCCATCTATGCCATGATCTCTGAGCAACGGTCGTCTCTGCGCTGTGCCTCATATATACGGTCAAGCAACTGTAGGCGTGCACGAACATGCGCGAGCTGTCCCCCTGTCTGAGTGAACTCGAACTCAACTCGGCTGTCGCATAAAATCTGCCAATCTGCTGACGACTGCCTCTGCACAGCGCGCAAATAGGATAGACTACCCCCGGGGCTCCTGCTCAAAGTATCTGCCACTACATTCGCCTTGCCTGGGTGATATAAGATCTCGCAATCGTAGTCTTTCACCAACTCCATCCAACGACGCTGTCTGAGGTTCAGGTCTCGCTGCTGAAATATGTATTTTAAGCTCTTGTGGTCTGTGAATATTTGGCACGACTCGCCATATAGGTAATGTCGCCAAATCTTCAGTGCAAAGACCACTGCAGCCATCTCCAAATCGTGAGTGGGGTAGTTCTGTTCATGCTTCTTCAACTGCCGAGAAGCATATGCGATCACCCGGCCATGCTGCATCAATACGCATCCTAACCCCACTCGCGAAGCATCACAGTAGACCACAAATCCGCCTGATCCTGAAGGCAAAGATAACACCGGCGCCGTAGTCAAACGAGTCCGTAGCTGCTGAAAACTGTGCTCGCACTCCTCCGTCCAATCGAAAGGAACTCCCTTCCGGGTCAATCCGGTCAAAGGTGCAGCTATACGGGAGAAGTCCTGAACAAAACGCCTGTAGTAGCCCGCCAGGCCTAGAAAACTACGGATCTCAGTAACCAATGTAGGTCGGGGCCACTGCTGAACAGCCTCAATCTTCTTCGGGTCCACACATATGCCGTCTCTCGTAATCACGTGACCCAAGAATCCGACGCTGTCCATCCAGAATGCACACTTAGAGAACTTTGCGAACAACTGGTGCTCCCTCAGAGTCTGTAACGTAAACCGCAAGTGCTGCTCGTGCTCCTCTCTACTCCGGGAGTACACCAAGATATCGTCGATAAACACGATGATGAACAAGTCAAGATACGGCCTGAATGTACGGTTCATCAAATCCATGAATGCTGCTGGGGCGTTGGTGAGTCTGAATGACATCACCAAAAACTCATAGTGGCTATAGCGCGTACGGAAAGCTGTCTTCGGTATATCCTCCTGTCGAACTCGCAGCTGATGGTACCCTGATCGCAAGTCGATCCTCGAAAAATACCCTGCACCCTGAAGATGGTCGAACAAATCATCAATGCGTGGCAACGGATATCTGTTCCGCATGGTAACCTTGTTCAGATGGCGGTAGTCGATACAGA
Organism: Agapanthus africanus; assembly: GCA_030015575.1. Taxonomy (NCBI): domain Eukaryota; kingdom Viridiplantae; phylum Streptophyta; class Magnoliopsida; order Asparagales; family Amaryllidaceae; genus Agapanthus; species Agapanthus africanus. The sequence goes on along the minus strand of CM057342.1, from coordinate 503,293,789 downwards.
AGCGCAAACTTCCATCCTTCTTCTTGACAAACAGAACCGGAGCACCCCACGGAGAAACACTAGGTCGAATAAGCCCCTTATCTAACAAATCCTGCAACTGATCTGTGAGAATGGTTGGATGCTATGCGATCTGAGATGGAATCCATATACACCAACAAAGTATGGACTTTAATTGCTTTATCTAGAGGGTTAAATCCCCATCAGGAGCAAGTATATCTTGAGAAGATTACTTGGTGTACATGGGAAAGTTGAGACTTTCAAAGCTAAGACTAGTAGTAAAAGGTTCTCGTCATCGACCAGGTGTGGATAATGATGAAACCTTTTCTAGTGCCTATGCTTAAGTCCATCCGGATCCTACTTGCCATTGCTACATACTATGACTACGATATCTGGCAGTTGGGTGTCATGACTGCTTTTCTAAATAGTGATTTAGAAGAGAACGTCTATGAGTATACAGCCAGAGGGCTTCGTAGACAGTGGGAGCAGCGAAAACGTGTGCATGTTGCTTTATGGGTTAAAGAAGGCATTGCGGAGTTGGAACATCTCTTTTGATGTGGTAGTCAAAGAGTTTGACTTCATCAAAATGGTAGATGAACCTTGTATATACAAAAAGGTAGTAGGGAGTATGGTGGTGATCCTCGTATTGTACATGGATGACATACTCTTGATAGGGAAGGAGTTTCCTGTGCTACGCTCGGTCAATCTCCTCTTATCACAAGGATTCTCCACATAGGATCAAAGTGATACCTCCTAAATCCTGGGTTTTAGATCTATAAGATAGATCTAGATGGATGTTAGGATTCTCACTAGGTGTAGTGAGATGGTATCAATTGATCCTGGTGAGAATCACTAGATAGCTTCCAGGGTGGTAAGGTCGACTGAGTGTCAGTCATAGGCAATGTCTTTACCCACAGTAGAGGGACGGTATGTTAGAAGAGTTCCAAGCTAGATACCGTGGCATACTAGAAGATAAAGGCTGGATACATTGCTACCAAGGATGCTACCAAAGAGGTAGTCTGGATGTATATTAGTTCATGAGATGAACTTCGTTCCTACCATTGTGTGACAATGGAGTTGTGGCTTTGGCCTAGGAACCCCCGTCCCATCAGAGATCCAGATATATTCTTAGGTAGTATCACCTGATCATGGAGATGGCTGATCTCCAGGTAGATCGAAGGCAGGAGAGTAGACACAGAGGACAACAACGCATATCCACTCACAAAGGCCTATTTCCCAGTAGAGACTTTTATGGGATGGTTGAGTATGAGATACTTCAACCACTGCTGATTGTTGGGTATGAGATACTACAACAGATGGACCTAGTGCAAGTAGGAGATTGTTAGTGATATGTATGACCTAGAGGCCATTATTGTGCATATGATGTATATTGTAGTGGATGCTTGGACATATATATGGAGGACTTTCTTGCTCGACATGATAGTATGCTATCTGGTTGCTCTTTATCTTAACATGTACTCTAATTGTCTCTATGTTACATGTTGATAAGCCCTTAGGAGGAGTACTTGACTACTAGGACTATGATGCAGATCAAACTAGTAAGGGCAGTGTAGTCGCTAAGTACATCTTTCAAATGTTCATAGTCGTAGGTGTATCGAGATAGGGCATCGATATACCAGAGTAGACTAGCGTATACCTTCTCGAACCATACAGATGGGCGATGGATGATCCCATATCCATTGGTGTTTGACATCAGAGACAGTGTACGAGTGTGTTGGATATAGTGCCCTCAGTGTCAATTATTGGATCACAGGCACGTGATTGCAATGATTGAGGGAGGACCTACACCGGTAGGACAGTCTTACTCAAGATGATAGTATGCTATCTGGTTTATCTTTATCATCGTGTACCGTTTTAGGTGACCTTACAGGTCACTATTGCGCGTTGATAGAGCCCTTAGGATTCTTGCTTGACTGCCAGCAGTATGAGGGCGATCATATACGTGGGAGCTGGGGTCTATAAGCAAATCCTTAAAAGGTCCCTAGTCGTGGAAGTTTCGAGACAGGGCATCGATACTCCAGAGTAGACTAGTGTATACAGTCGAGACTCCGACGAAGGGCGGTGGCCGGTCTCACAAGCCATTGGTGTCAGTTGGTTCACCTAAGATGTATACAGGTGCTCATTGGGTTATGAGTACACCGGACAGGACTCTCCGGGAACATGCTAGTTGGTATTATACCTGACGTCAGATAGCAGTTCCCTGGTGACATGTGTACAGGTTAGTTCATCGACCTGAGATCGTCATTTGTTTCGTGTGAGCTCCCACTGTACTTTGATTACTACCCTACCACGGCTCAAAGGAGTCGTGCAAACAGGTTTTAGTTGGGTACAATCCCGAGCCACATGGAGGCAGTGAGCGGAACGACAGGGGTTTCGTCTCTCCCGGTATTGGGGGTGAGTTCGCGCTGTGTCTAGGAGAGCCATTACACAAAGCCCTCGGCCGAGGCAGGAGATTTACTGGTAGGTATTCCAGTAGTATCTCATGGTGTTCTGGGCTACACTCTGACACGACTTGTACCGCTTTTGGGGGTTTGACTTTTACCAACCCCCTAGGCCCGCCATGCGATGCTCATAGACGAACGGACCGGACTGTACGGATATTGTCACTGACAGGCTCAGTAGGGTGTCAGGATGAGTTCGCTCATCGACCTCCCTTTTGGTCAATACTTGGTAGCCCGTTACGTACGGCTAATACCTCTGACGTGCTAGTGGTTAAATCCACAGCTAAAGTATTGACGAGTCTTTAGAGTCCCCCACAAAGTTTCGGGCGAAACGTTGTAGAGGCCGTATGATATATGGCTGGGTTCAATCTTATATGTACGGTATTGCACGAATCATGATCGGACGGATCATACTAGTGGGCTTTGGTTTAAGCCGGATCCTAGTATTAGATTTGTTGGATCACTTTAGTCTCATCGCATTCGCATTCAGTCGGAATGCGGGTGCAGGTATATATATACAGGTGAGGGGTATCCTTGTGATCCATCACGAGTTTACTTTAGATGTTGTCGGATCTTTTCTGTTGTGGCAAACATTTGGATTAATGTTTTCTTAAGGAAATAATGAGCTAGAAATCATCATGACAATGCATTAATGTGACATGGACTTGTATCATGAGTCATGGTCTCTTTTTTTAGCAAAAGTGTCACATTAATGGATTGATTTGTGATGATATGAGAGGAAGAGAGAGAGAGAGGGGCTGCCATGGGTATATGGTTAGCTCTCATATTATTTTTCCACACACTCTCTCATTCTATCATATCATGACAACAAAAGAAAAAGAAAAGAAAAAGAAAAGCTCTTGTTCTTCTTCTTCTTCTTCCTTTAGCTTTTTTGCTTCCATCAATGGAAACACTTTAACCTCCATCCAAAGCCATGGATGCATGAGAAAAAGTGATCACAACATTCTCTACTTCAACCTTGGGCACGTCGGCTAGCACACTTCGTGCCCGAGTTGCTTCGGATGAAGCGGGAGCCCGTAAAAAGACTTCTCGATGTGGTGCCCTTTTCGACGAGGTGGTGAAGACCGGAGATTCCGTGAGGAGATCGGAGTGGAGGCTGAAGACCGAAGGACACGGATCGCTCGGTATAGCATTCTACCCTTTCTCTTGTTTGCTAGGTATAGGTTAATGGTTCGATCCGGGTTTTTAGGATGCGGTAGTGCCGGTTTAAAGTCAAGAAAAATTTTCGTTTCCGCATTTTGTCCTCGGATAGACGGCCGGGGCGCTACCGTAGTCCTACATGGTATCAGAGCCACGCCATTAACCTAGTCTAGCTTGCTCTAACGTGTTTAGAACTTCGATCGAACGAAAATTCCAAAAACCGCATTTCCAAAGTTTAGTTTTCTGTCGAATTTTTGCAGTGCTCAAAAAATTATTTAGTACATGTCAAAAAATCGTGCAGGGTTTTTTATGCATTCTGTGAAAATTTGGTGCCCTAACATTACTGTTCCGCTGCGGAATCGCGGCCAAACCCATGCTTTGGCCGCGGTTCCGCGCACTTTTGACTCCTCTCTGCACCAAATTTCTACAGTGCCTCTCTGACATTGTAACACCTGAGTTTAGGGTTAGTGGTAATTGTGTGTTAATGTGGGGGTTTTGGTAAAAAGTTTACCAAAATGGGTTTCTAGTAATTTATCTGGTTTTATGGTTATTTTAGTAGAATTTTATCCCGACCGCACACACTTGTGCACGTTAGCTAGGGTTAAGCTTAGGGTAACCTAGTTTGGGTGTGCTTGGTAGGTTAACCATGTTTAGCCAACCATGGTGGGTTAGGCCCTTGGTTAAGATAATTGAGTGGATTTTGAGCTAATTAGTTTATTTGAGGGTGATTAAAGTTTAGGGTTGACTTGCTTGTTGTGAGAGAGAGAGAGAGAGGAAGATGTGATGGATGTCATGATGGTTTAAGGTTGTGTCACACCATCTCAACTCAAACCTTTTTGCATGTCTCTTCACACTCACACCTCTCACTCACACCCTCACATCAGCCCAATTCCAGCACTTTCAGCCACCAAAACATCATGAAACCAGCCTCAGTTTCAGCACCAAACAGCAACATCAGCTGCAACAACAGCCCATTTCATAATCACTCACACACCCCCACACCATCTTATACATAACCCTACACCACAACAACACACACACAAACTTTTCCCCAGCTGCTACAGCAGCAACTCCACACCAAAACTTTGGCTTCTGCTTCAAAAAGAAAAGGAACAGAAGCAGCAGTGGCCTGGAGCAGCAGTAGCAGCATCTGCAGAGCAGATCAGCAACTCATTTCAGCCAATATGCAGCCCCAGAAGCTATAGCAGCAACACACCCACTCCCTCCTTCTCTTCTCCTTCAACTAGGATCTGTAGAGGTATAATTCCCTTAACCCAACTTCTCTTTGCTTATGTTATGGTTATAGTGTAGTTTAGTGTTTATATTATGTAGTTTAGTGCTAGTTGTAGAGATTTGGGTGGGATTTAGTCAAGTAATGGTTTTAATGGTTAGTATAACCTTAGTAAGTGCTGTTAAGGCTAGTGAAACCAAGATTTATTCCAGATTTCACCGGAATACCCGATTTGTCCGACTTGGCGTAAATTAGCGATTTTAGCGATTTTCTAGCCTCTGGTAGATCTGCTGTTGACCCGAACCTTTAATCATAAAATTGTGAAGACTGTAGCACAGTGACCTTAGCAGAGACACACACACACAGAGCATGGGGACCCACCTCTAAGATAAGGCCGCAATTTTATTTCTTCTGGCCGCAAATTGCGGCCAGACTAGGGAGATAGGTCATAGGGTTTTTGCTAAAGGTGTCTGCTACATTTTTTTAGGTCTATGGTATATATAGTTTTGTAATATTTTGATCTGGGTAAAATCTGGGGCACTATATCGTTTTCTGGTGTTTATGGTTTGCGCGATACGCGAGTGGTTCTGTGATTCAGCGTATCGCGGCGTATCGGGTTAAGCGTTAGGCACATACACGCACGTTTCAGCGTATCGCACACACGCACGTCAATTCGCGACACGAGTTTCTCGCTTTGTTTTGATATCGCGTTTGCGAGATTTTTGATTATATTTGGATTCTTGTGTAAATTCCAGGTTCGCAGGCGGGTACGTCAGACGCCGCCAGGAAAGGGAAGCAGGTGGTCGGCTATACTTAGCACGCGACCAGGTGAGTAGATTTAACATCTACGGGGAAATCGCCCGTATGGAGTTAAGCGTCAGGGCGTAGTAGGATGTTTATTTTCATGCAAACATACTAGAGCAGCATACCTTTGTTACGTACATAGAACTGGTAGTATAGAACACTGCACTGTCACTAACGGTACCAGTTGCACGAGCACGATTTATATGCTACACCCACACTGTTAGTGATTGCTATGACACGCATAGTATAGGATTGCAAGAAATCATATATCATATTGATTCCGTGTTATTGACGTTGTCATGTTTTGCCACGTACTAGCATATGTTATACCATTGTGCATACCTTCATTTATATATCGCTACCTGTGCACATGTACCCCTATACTTTATCATAGTGCATATATATATATATATCTTGACATGATTACCCTTGTACCCCTACACTGCATATATTCAAACTTGGGTACACATTCATTACATGTTCATACTTGTACCACATATATCACCTATTCGTACTTGGACACAAATACATCATATGGCCACATCAGTGCATATGTACATTGCTATATTCACTTAGCTTTTCGCACATCCTTACCTATACTCATATTCATATATTACATATATGGATGATATTGACTTAATTCAAAAACTAAGGGACCGCATACGATACTTTTCGCACATCCTCAGCCCAGTCGTGCCCCAAAAAGAATATTATACAAACAGGCAGTGACGGCAGTCCACATGTTGGACGCTCGCCCCGCAATATCAAATGTACAAATAAATCTAAACAGCACTATCATTGCACCCTGCTATCCACCACGACATATCCGCAACATCACAGCACAACACAGAACATCAACGCGAATGTCACGTTCGTAAACCCGTCTAAAAGAACTATAGCAATCAGACGCGGTTTACCGATCAAATGACATTCCCGGTCGGAGATATAATGTAAATACTGCATACTGACAAGTTTAAAATTTCGATCGACTAAATTTCCAGAAGTGGGCCCCACGTACATCTGCTGTATAGTAACAAAATCTGGGCCCAAAAGAACTATACCAAAAACCACAATTTCCACTAAACAGCTCACTGGAAAATTTTGATGCACTGTTCCCACATTATGGCCGCGGTTCTGCGGTCAAACCCATGCTTTGACCGTGGATCTGCGGCAGTCTTGTGGGATCACGTGCTTAAATTTTTCCCGTGTGCTTAGAAAAGCCTGCTTGTATTTCTGTGATATGTAAAATTATTTTTAGACATTGTTTAAAATCGACAGAAACTTTAGCACTTGAAAATTGTGTTTTTCGAAATTCAGTTCGATCAATGTTTTAAACGCGTTAGCACAAGTTAGTATAGCTTAATGGTGAGGCTCTGATACCACTGTAAGTCCACAGTAGCGCACCGGCCGTCTAACAGACGCCAAATGCGGAACAAAAACTTTTTACAAACTGGCGCTATCGTGTACCGTAACCCGGATCTGCTATTAAAGCTAAACTAACAAACTACAAAGTGGGTAGAAATATTATACCGAACGATCCGAGTCCTTCGGTCTTCAACCATCATCCCACGCTCTGATGCAGCTGCTCTGATCTCCGGAATCTCCAGTCTTCTTGTCCAGGTGGCACCACGTTGACGGATCTTTAAACGGGCTCCCGCCTCCGAACCGAGGCAACTCGGTCGTCAGGTTTGCTAAAAGAGACGACCAAGATTGATGTAGAGATTGAGTAGAATACTTTGTCTCACTTCGTCTAAAGCCGTGGACGATCGGTTAATGAAGTTGCCACTCGAAATGAAATGGAATGAGAAATGAGTTATCAAATTTCCATACATCTTAAACCATAGTCTTTTTCCAAAATCAAATCTCTTCCTCTCACAATAGGGGGCCAGCCAATATATATGAAGAGGGAGGTGATGGTAGGAGCAAAGAGGGTGGCCACAAGGATAAATATCATGAACAAATTGTTGGAGATAGTGCTCTCATAGTTAATTATTGGATCGCAGGTACGTGATTGCAATAATTGCGGAGGACCTATACCGGTAGGACAGTCTTATTCGAGATGATAGTATGCTATCTGGTTTGCCTTTATCAGTCGTGTACATGTTCAGGTGACTGATTACATATTACACTTTGATAGAGCCCTTAGGATCTTTCTTTACTACCAACACTATGATGGCGATCATATACGTGAGAGTTGGGTAGTTTATACGCATATCCTTAATTGTTGTCCCTAGTCGTGGGAGTTTCGAGACAGGGCATCGATACTCCGGAGTAGGCTAGTGTATACAGTCGAGACCCCGACGAGGGGCGGTGGCCGGTCTCACAAGCCACTGGTGTCAGTTGGATCACCTAAGATGTATACAGGTGCTCATTGGGTTATGAGTACACCGGACAGGACTCGCCGGGAACCTGCTAGTTGGTATTATACATATCGTCAGATAGCAGTTCCCTGGTGACATGTGTACAGGTTAGTTCATCGACCTGAGGTCGTCATTTGTCTCGTGTGAGTTCCCACTGTGCTTTGATTTCTACCCTACCACGGCTCAAAGGAGTCATGCAAACAGGTAGTTTTTGGGTACAGTCCCGAGCCATATGGAGGCACGTAAGCGGATCGGCAGGGGATTCGTCTCTCCCGGTATTGGGGGCGAGATCGTGCTGTGTATAGGAGAGCCATTACACATAGCCCACGGCCGTGGTAGGAGATTTACTGGTAGGTACTCCAGTAGTATCTCAGGGTGTTATTGGGCTACACTCCGACACGACTTATACTGCTATTGGGGGTCTGACGTTACTAGCCCCTAGGTAGATATGCGATACTCATTGACGAACGGATCGGACTGTATATACATTGTCACTGTTAGGCTCAGTAGGGTTTCCGGATGAGTTCGCTCATCGGCCTCCCTTGAGGTCAGTCCATGGGCAGCCGTTACGCATAGCTAGTGCCGCTGACGGTTTGTGTTTAAACCCACTGCCAGGGTACTGACGAGTCATTAGAGTCCCCCACAGACAGTTTCCCAAGTTCGGGCGAAACGTTGTAGAGGCCGTATGGTTTTATGACAGGGTTCGGAAAATGCACGTGCGTTTACGCACGTGTCAGTTTTCGGGCAGATGATACTGGTCGGTTTTGGTTTAAGCCGGATCCGAGTATTATATTGAGTAGATATAATATCTTTGTCTCAGTTGCATTTGTATTCGGTCGTAATACAAATGCGGGTATATTTATACAGTTACGGGGTTATCCTGAAATCGTTTCGGGATCACTTTTGGAAGTTGCCAGTTTCCAGTTTTCTATCAGCCGTCTTTTAACATTCGGTTAAAGACGGGTTTATCTTTTCTTGAGATGAGTGTGGATGCTTCTAGAAGGTTCTAGAAGCAGTGAGGTGTTATTGTTTCATTGGTTGCTTTCTTTATGTTCACACTGTGTGTTCACACTAGATATTTGTTTGTGTTCACACTAGATATTTGTTTGTGTTCACACATGATATTTTCTCTTAAGGTTACCTCCCCTCTCCTACACTCACCCCCCATTGCTATATATATGGCCGGCCCCTTCCCCCTCTCTCACTCTCTCACTTGATATTTCATTTGAAAAAAGATGATAGTTTTCGGTGTATGGAATTTCACAGCTCATTTCATTCCATCACCCGATTCCTATGGCAGCTTTATTAACCGTTCGTCCATAGCTTTGGACGGAACGAGACAAAGTCTTCTACTCATTCTCTACGTCATTCTTGGTCGTCTCTTTTAGCAAACTTGACGACCGAGTTGCCTCGAGTCAGAGGCGGGAGCCCGTTTAAAGAATCGTCGACGTGGTGCCACCTGGACGAGCAGATCGGAGATCGAAGAGATCGGAGCAGCCGCAACGGAGCGTGGGATGATGGTTAAAGAACGAAGGACTCGGATCGTTCGGTATAACCTTTTTACTCACTTTACAGTTTGTTAGTTTAGCAATAATGGCAGATCCGGGTTAAAGTATACGATAGCGCCAGTTAAAAAGTTTTGTTCCGCATTTGGCGTCTGTAGACGGCTAGGGCGCTACCGTAGACTTACAGTGGTATCAGAGCCTCACCATTTTGCTATACTAACTTGTGCTAACGCGTTTAAAATATCGATCGAACCGGATATCGAAAAACACAATTTTCAAGCTTCACAGTTTCTGTCGATTTTAAATGATGTCCTAAAATTATTCTACATATCTCAGAAAAACTGTGCAGGGTTTTATAAGAACACCGTACAAATTTGGGCTCATGAATCGACAAGACTGCCGCGGAATCGCGGCCAAACCCATGGTTTGGCCGCGCATCCGCGGCCATTCTGTGTGATCATGCCCCCAAATTTGCACAGTGTATTCTTCTCTGGAAATTGGTTTTTTTTGATACATATCTTTTGGGCCCAGATTTTGTTACTGTTCACCAGTTGTTCGTGGGGCCCACTTTGTGATATTTAGTCGATCGAAATTTAAACACGTTTGTTTACAGTACTTGCATTATATCTCCGACCGGGAATGTCATTTGATCGGTAAACCGCGTCTGATTGCTATAGTTCTTTTAGACGGGTTTGCGAACGTGACATTCGCGTTGATGTTCTGTGTTGTGCTGTGATGTTGCGGATTTGTCGTGGTGGATAGCAGTGTGCAATGATAGTGCAGTTTGGATTTATTTGTACATTTGATATTGCGGGGCGAGCGTCCAACTTGTGGACTGCCGTCACTGCCTGTTGTATAATATTCTTTTGGGGCACGACCAGGTCGCGGTCGATATACCTGTTGTACTATTTTTCCATTTCTGTACTAGGTTTTACCCCGCGACGGAGTGCACGGATAGCCGGGTTCTGAGGGGCAACGGGTCCGCATCTCATGGCTTTGAGAGGCAGAGGGGCCTCACTCTAGAATTGGCAGACTATTCGCCGCACTCGTAGGGGGTACAGGTTGACCCAAGGAGGGGTGCCCAAGATTACCGGATTCCGTGAAGTGCTGGGTGGTCCATTCACTTTGCTGTAGGGGGCTGCCTCGCTTCAGGTTTTGGCGGGTAACTTGCCGCACCCGTAGGGGTCTAGGTTTCATTGCACAGGCTATCCACACGACAGGGGAACGTCGGGTTTCAGCAGCAGCTCTGTGAAACTCGGGGATCCCAGATTATCTGTATTGTTCTGTGATGCTTATTACTTTTCTGTAATATTGCATATTATCACGCCTGGAGCGATTATTGTATATTGGTTTATATACTATTAGATGTTGTATATGTTTTACACCCGCGCTAGTCCAGTCCCCGCTCTGTCGTTAGTTAAATAACCTAACGGGTGATGACGGGACCCAGTGACGAATGCGGATGGCATATACGTACATTTTATTTTCGTTCTTTTCTGGTGTGATTGATTGATGGGACTGCATTGATTTTGATCAATGCAAAGTAAAGCAAACCTGTTTACAGTTGTTGGAACAAATTTAAAATGTGTTATTGCAAAGACATTTCCTTTTGTTTTGCATAGCGGTATTCAGTGGAATATCCTGCACCTCATTCGACGGGGCAAGGGCCGATATCCCTTCACCGGGACTGACCCCTTGGGCAGAAGTTTGCGTCAGGGTAATAACTTCACTATAGTCGATTACAAGTTGCTTTGCATAGCGGTATTCAGTGGAATATCCTGCACCTCATTCCACGAGGAAAGAGCCGAGATCCCTTCAACGGGAGTGACCTCTTTAGCAAAAGGTTTTCGCTTCTATATTTTAAAAAGCTATCAGGTTCCTTCAGCGATATCAAGTTCGTTACGTTAAAGGTTTTTCGCCAAAAACCAGCCGTAGCCCTCCGTCACTTCTTTTGGGTATTCAGTAGTATTCAAGCTATGCATTTTAGCCAAAGTTAAGGCATAGTGTTTGGTAGCTGCTGGGTATTCATTTGTTGCATAGATAGATGAGTTAGTTTAGGACAGTCGTTCTGCCGATTGGCCAAAGTCAGGGGCATGTGCGGGTGGGTTCAAATTGACAAGATAGTGACGGGTAGAACTTGGCATGTGACTTATGACATTTTGACCAAAGCCAAGGTTATAAGAGCATGGGGCAAAAATCATATCGGGAGTTTCTAAAGAAACTGAAACTTGCCAAGTATGCGCATACCTTCTGGAGTATGAGTAACGTGGATGCATTCCATCACGTTATCATGCGATGAGAGTTGGATCCCGATTCCCACTGATGAGTTGGTTTACTCTTCGGGTGATCCCGATTGATTCTTCTTTTAGGTTTAGAGGAGAATTTGACAGGACAGTGGGAGGTTTCCGGATTAGATAAAGTGATAACCATTCTGATCTAGGTTAGAGTGCACGCAGAGTGTTTCTTTTCTCTCTCTCCTTGGCAGCGACCTTTTACCGGTCCTAGACTATGACTCAGTGACCAAGTTGACCGAACCTTCTTAAAATACTGGCTTTTGGATTGTCTATGTTGCACAAGTCATTGCCACTCCTTCTTTTACCCTTTGCATTTCTCAGAACACCCCGTATTACTACGGACATCCACTTCCATTGATAGATCCATCGTATGGTTATATACGAACTCGGAGGGACTTCTTCGAGGATGGATTAAGGTTCAGGAGAAATAGAATTGGTTTATTCAGTTGTCTTTTATTATCACCTTCTCTCAGGTTGCGAGGGCTCCTTGGTTTAGGAGAGTACACCTATTACGCTTATTGGATAGTCTTATTCCAAACCATAGGCAGGTGCCGAAAGGTAGGGAATGAAGAAAACCAATTAGCATAAGTAAGGTGTACAGAAGGTAATATGTAAAGACAAAATAAAGGGATTAGAAAGAGGGCAAAGTAAATTGCAACTGTTATCATTCACGACCAAAACCGCGTACTTCATCGCCACTCCTATTTCACCTTTAACAGAATAAGGTATTATTCAGTTGTCTTTTATCATCACCTTCTCTCGAGATATGAGTACTCCTTGGTTTAGGAGGGTACACCTATTATGCTTACTGGATAGTCTTCTTCCAAACCATAGGCCGGTGTCGAAGGGTAGGGAAGGAAGAAAACCATTTAGCCTAACGATGGTGTACAGAAGGTAACGACTAAAGACAAATAAAGGGATTTGGAGAGATGGCAATAAAATATACGGTTGAAGTCATGAATTGGATTATGGAAGAGGCATTGCTATGAATACCAGGATACCCCTACGAAACATTTTCATGTTTCAGTGCATTGTTAAAAGAAAACTGTTTTCCCGATTAGATACTTACTCCAAGGGTATGTATTTACCAGGTTTCATTCTCATATCTGTATGGTTTTACAGATGATGAGCGGGAGTAAGTTATTGGGAATTAGGTAATTATCCTCATTATATCGGAATTTGTTGTAATTGGTGATATTTGAGGAAATCGCCAGGGAACAGTTTTCAACCTACGACACACAGGTTATGAGTTGTTCAACTCAGCGGACTTATACAGAGTATTGTATGTTGTCCAAGTGTCCATCAGGATAAAGGGGTAGGTCCTCGTACTATGTTCTGTTTACTTATAACTTCTCTAGTATTTAGACAAGTGTTTCGTAGAAATACAAGGTCTAAGTTTTGAGAAGTTGTGGGTATAAGAATAAAGTAGAGAACCAGGTGTCACAAGTATCGGGATTCTTCAAAGAGATCGAAGATGTAGATTCTTGTGATTGGTATTCAGATGATAGTAATGATTTTGAGAAACTTGTTTCTCTTTCAGGTTACTCATAGTTGGATGGATTCCTAAGTTGAGTAATGCTGATTAGCCTCTTTCCATTAAGATGATATGCACTGGAGACAGCTGCATGATTGAATATGGTTCCAATTAACTAAGTGCCAAAGTTTCTATATTGGATATAGAATAGTTCGTACCTTAAAAGATGTTAAGGTACGGGGAGTTGTCCAGCTTATGCTTAAAACCAGACTCTGGATAACTCAGGGCACGTTTCTGTAATGGCTGTTTGTGGGTTGACCCTGGCTATGACGAGGGTTGATATTCTACCATTTGGAAGATCAATAATGATATTGTTCTTGACTCGCCACAGTTTTAGTAAAATGGATTTTTTCAGAAAACAGTAGTGGGAGTATGGTAGAACTGGAAGTGATTCCAGAACCGCAAACGATTACGGAAAATTTAATAGGACCTAAAGATTCAATCAAGTTTGACATTCCAATAGCCACTCCGCAGATATGGTGGGTAACCTCAGACACCCAAGAGGTACTTCGGTAGCCTCAAGGACGGTGACAGGGAGGTTCTTATCTACCCAGACTTGACACTACTGTTGTTCCAAACTATGAGACCAGGTAGGAGGATAAGTATAGCGTCGTTCTAAACTAGCTTTAGAAGTGCACGTGTATTTTATTCTGCCAGAGGGTTGTCGTAGTCAGTGGGAGCAGCGGAAGCATAGTGGGCAAGTTGCTTATGTCTATTTATAGATTAGAGCAGTTATAGCGGAGATAGATCATCTAATTTTGATGTGACAGTCATGGGTTTGACTTCATCAGAATAGGGGATGGATCTGTTAAGAAGGTAGTAGGGTGTGATGTCATGGTATCTGGATGACATACATAGAGTAGGAAGTAAAATTCCTATACTACGATCGGTTGTACTGTGGTCGTCACACAGTTGTTTCTCCAGACAGGATATGGATATAATATTTGACATTCTGGTTTCTGGATCTATGGTATTAGATCTAGATTTGGGTAGTTTCCCAATGTGGGTACTTTGACAGATATTCTAATAGTTTTTAGAATAGTTGACTCCTAGCATGGTGGTGTACCTGCAGTTGATGGAGTCACCCTCTCTAAAGGTGTCTTACGGACTAAAAGGGAGAGGGATGGGCATGATTGGCAGATCACTTGCTTAGGCAATTGAGTCAATCATGAGATGTCAAGTACCACACCAGATGTTGTTTTTGCACTAGATGCGATAAGTTTGTATTAATCCAATCCTGGAGAGACATAAGAAAGCAGTTTTAGAACATAAGTGGATGTTCTACGGATTTGATGACGGCAGCCTCCTTCTGGAGACGGTTATCATTCCAGGCTTCAAAGGTGACATGGTTGACAGAGTGATTGTCAGAGTTATAGTTTTTCCCTCTGACGAAGAGGGACAGTATTATGGACAGGTGGTCCAAGAGGATACTGTGGGAGGCATGGTGTCGGATACTGATTAGGTTCAGTGATCGATACAGTCTAAGAAGTTTGGATTTGGTGTTCATTTATGAACTAGGTCCCATCAGATATCCAGACATATTCTAAGATAGGTATTACTCAATTCGGGAGATGGCTTTCTCCGCGAACTTGAGATTAAGAGAGATATAGAATGAAACTTCTGGGCGGATCCACTCACTGAGGCTATTTCTCGAACACAATAGTTTTACAAACGGGCTTTGTGAAACTGATTAGTAGAGGAGTTGGATGTTCGGTTTCACACGGGCTGTGAGTAGTCGACATCGCAATAATTAGCCTTGAGTGCAAGTGGGAGATTGTTGGAGATAGTGCTCTCATAGTCAATTATTGGATCGCAGGTACGTGATTGCAATGATTGCGGAGGACCTATACCGGTAGGACAGTCTTACTCGAGATGATAGTATGCTATCTGGTTTGCCTTTATCAGTCGTGTACATGTTCAGGTGACTGATTACATATTACACATTGATAGAGCCCTTAGGATCTTGCTTTACTACCAACACTATGATGGTGATCATATACATGAGAGTTGGGTAGTTTATACACATATCCTTAATTGTTGTCCCTAGTCGTGGGAGTTTCGAGACAGGGCATCGATACTCCGGAGTAGACTAGTGTATACAGTCGAGACCCCGACGAGGGGCGGTGGCCGGTCTCACAAGCCACTGGTGTCAGTTGGATCACCTAAGATGTATACAGGTGCTCATTGGGTTATGAGTACACCGGACAGGACTCGCCGGGAACCTGCTAGTTGGTATTATACATATCGTCAGATAGCAGTTCCCTGGTGACATGTGTACAGGTTAGTTCATCGACCTGAGGTCGTCATTTGTCTCGTGTGAGTTCCCACTATGCTTTGATTTCTTCCCTACCACGGCTCAAAAGAGTCGTGCAAACAGGTAGTTTTTGGGTACAGTCCCGAGCCATATGGAGGCACGTGAGCGGATCGGCAGGGGATTCGTCTCTCCCGGTATTGGGGGCGAGATCGTGCTGTGTATAGGAGAGCCATTACACATAGCCCACGGCCGTGGCAGGAGATTTACTGGTAGGTACTCCAGTAGTATCTCAGGGTGTTATTGGGCTACACTCCGACACGACTTATACTGCTATTGGGGGTCTGACGTTACTAGCCCCCTAGGTAGATATGCGATACTCATTGACGAACGGACCGGACTGTATATACATTGTCACTGTTAGGCTCAGTAGGGTTTCCGGATGAGTTCGCTCATCGGCCTCCCTTGAGGTCAGTCCATGGGCAGCCGTTACGCATAGCTAGTGCCGCTGACGGTTTGTGTTTAAACCCACTGCCAGGGTACTGACGAGTCATTAGAGTCCCCCACAGACAGTTTCCCAAGTTCGGGCGAAACGTTGTAGAGGCCGTATGGTTTTATGGCAGGGTTCGGAAAATGCACGTGCGTTTACGCACGTGTCAGTTTTCGGGCAGATGATACTGGTCGGCTTTGGTTTAAGCCGGATCCGAGTATTATATTGAGTAGATATAATATCTTTGTCTCAGTTGTATTTGTATTCGGTCGTAATACAAATGCGGGTATATTTATACAGTTACGGGGTTATCCTGAAATTCGTTTCGGGATCACTTTTGGAAGTTGCCAGTTTCCAGTTTTCTATCAGCCGTCTTTTAACATTCGGTTAAAGACGGGTTTATCTTTTCTTGAGATGAGTGTGGATGCTTCTAGAAGGTTCTAGAAGCAGTGAGGTGTTATTGTTTCATTGGTTGCTTTCTTTTTGTTCACACTGTGTGTTCACACTAGATATTTGTTTGTGTTCACACTAGATATTTGTTTGTGTTCACACATGATATTTTCTCTTAAGGTTACCTCCCCTCTCCTACACTCACCCCCCCATTGCTATATATATGGCCGGCCCCTTCCCCCTCTCTCACTCTCTCACTTGATGTTTCATTTGAAAAAAGATGATAGTTTTCGTTGTATGGAATTTCACAGCTCATTTCATTCCATCACCCGATTCCTATGGCAGCTTCATTAACCGTTCGTCCATAGTTTTGGACGGAACGAGGCAAAGTCTTCTACTCATTCTCTACACCATTCTTGGTCGTCTCTTTTAGCAAACTTGACGACCGAGTTGCCTCGAGTCAGAGGCGGGAGCCCGTTTAAAGAATCGTCGACGTGGTGCCACCTGGACGAGCAGATCGGGGATCGAAGAGATCGGAGCAGCCGCAACGGAGCGTGGGATGATGGTTAAAGAACGAAGGACTCGGATCGTTCGGTATAACCTTTCTACTCACTTTACAGTTTGTTAGTTTAGCAATAATGGCAGATCCGGGTTAAAGTATACGATAGCGCCAGTTAAAAAGTTTTGTTTCGCATTTGGCGTCTGTAGACGGCCGGGGCGCTACCGTAGACTTACACAAATATCCTAAGGTTAACAAGAATCATAAATGCTAAATCATGAGTCATATAAACCTAGTCATCATGTAATTAATGCAAACAAAGGTTCATGAACCTAGTCACCATTCTAGAAGCTTCTAGAAGCACGACTCACCCTCACGACTCACTAGAGTGACGGAAAGATAAATCCGTATTTAACCGAATGTCAAATACGGAAACTCGAAACTGGAAACTGGCAACTTCCAAAAGCGATCTTGAAATGAATTTCAGGACAACCCCGTAACTGTATAAATATACCTGCATTTGTATTACGACCGAATACAAATGCAACTGAGACAAAGATATTATATCTACTCAATATAATACTCGGATCCGGCTTAAACCAAAGCCGACCAGTATCAACTGCCCGAAACATGACACGTGCGTAAACGCACATGCATTTTCCGAAGTCTGCCATAAAACCATACGGCCTCTACAACGTTTGCCCGAACTTGGAAAACTGTCTGTGGGGGACTCTAATGACTCATCAACACACTGGCACTGGGTATAACCACTAGCACGTCAGAGGTACGAGCTGTACGTAACGTTTGCCTATGTATTGATTGGAAGGGAAGCTGACGAGCGAACTCATCCATAAACCCTACTGAGCCTAACAGTGACAATATACATACAGTCCGGTCCGTTCGTCTAAAGAGTATCGCATATCGAGTCTAGGGGGTGGATAAAGTCAGACCCCTAATAACGTGATAATTCGTGTCGGTATGAAACCCATCACCACCTGAGAAACTACTGATCCAAATCAGTAATTCTCCACTACCTTGGCCAAGGATTTCTAGTGATGGCCACCCGTGCACTGCGCGACATCAACCCCCAATACCGGGAGAGACGAATCCCCGACGATCCGCTCACTGCCTCCATGTGGCTCGGGACTGTACCCAAAAAATACCTGTTTGCATAACTCTTTTGAGCGTGGTAGGGTAGGAATCAAAGCACAGTGGGAACTCACACGAGACAAATGACGATCTCAGGTCGACAAACTAACTTGTACACATGTCACCAGGGAACTGCTATCTGACGATATGTATAATACCAACTAGCATATTCCCGGCGAGTCCTGTCCGGTGTACTCATAACCCAATGAGCACCTGTATACATCTTAGGTGATTCAACTGACACCAATGGCTTGTAAGACCGGCCATCGCCCCTCGTCGGGGTCTCGACTGTATACACTAGTCTACTCTGGAGTATCGATGCCCTGTATCGAAACTCCTATGACTAGGGACACTTTTAAGGATGTGCTTACAGACCCTAGCTCCCACGTATATGATCGCCATCATACTGCTGGTAGTCAAGAAATAATCCTATGGGCTCTATCATCATGCAATAGTGAACTAAAGCATGTATACGATGATAAAGACAAACCAGATAGCATACTATCATCTCGAGCAAGACTGTCATATCGGTATAGGTCCTGCCTCAATCATTGCAATCACGTACCTGCGATCCAATAATTGACTTTGAGGGCACCATCTCCAAATACGAACTCGAAGGGACTTCTTCAAGGATGGATCCAGATTCAGGAGAAATAGAATTGGTTTATTCAGTTGTCTTTTATTATCACCTTCTCTCAGGTTGCGAGAGCTCCTTAGTTTAGGAGAGTACACCTATTACGCTTATTGGATAGTCTTATTCCAAACCATAGGCAGGTGCCGAAAGGTAGGGAATGAAGAAAATCAATTAGCCTAAGTAGGGTGTACAGAAGGTAATATGTAAAGACAAAATAAAGGGATTAGAAAGAGGGCAAAGTAAATTGCGACTGTTATCATTCATGACCAAACCGCGTACTTCATCGCCACTCCTATTTCACCTTTGCTTTTTTCCCCAGTTCGGGAGAAACAGAATAAGGTATTATTCAGTTGTCTTTTATCATCACCTTCTCTCAAGTTGCGAGTACTCCTTGGTTTAGGAGGGTACACCTATTATGCTTACTGGATAGTCTTCTTCCGAACCATAGGCTAGTGCCAAACGGTAGGGAAGGAAGAAAACCATTTAGCCTAACGATGGTGTACAGAAGGTAACGACTAAAGACAAATAAAGGGATTTGGAGAGATGGCAAATAAATATACGGTTATAGTCATGAATTGGATTATGGAAGAGGCATTACTATGAATACCAGGATACCCCTACGAAACATTTTCATATTTCAGTGCATTGTTAAAGCAAAACTGTTTTCCCGATTAGATACTTACTCCAGGGTATGTATTTACCAGGTATGATTCTCACATCTGCATGGTTTTACAGGTGATGAGTGGGAGTGAGTTATTGGGAATTAGGTGATCATCCTCATTATATCGGAATTCGTTGTAATTGGTGATATTTGAGGAAATCGCCTGGGTACAGTTTTCAACCTACGATGCACATGTTTTGAGTTATTCAACTCAGCAGACTTATACAGAGTATTGTATGTTGTCCAGTGTCCACCAGGACAAAGGGGTTGGTCCTCGTACTATGTTCTATTTACTTTTGACTTCTCTAGTTTTTAGACAAGTGTTTCGTAGAAATACAAGGTCTAAGTTTTGAGAAGCTGTGGGTATATGAATAAAGTAGAGAACCAGGTGTCGCAAGTATCGGGATTCTTCAAAGAGATCGAAGATGTAGATTCTTGTGATTGGTATTCAGATAATAGTAATGGTTTTGAGAAACTTATTTCTCTTTCAGGTTGCTCATAATTGGATGGATTCCTAAGTTGAGTAATGCAGATTAGCCTCTTTCCATTAAGTTGATATGCACTGGAGACAGTTGCATGATTTGAATCTGGTTCCAATTAAATGAGTGCCAAAGTTTCTATATTGGATATAGAATGGTTCATATCTTAACGATGTTAAGGTACAGGAAGTTGTCCGGCTTATGCTTAAAACCAGACTCTGGATAACTCAGGGCACGTTTCTGTAATGGCTGTTTGTGGGTTGACCCTGGCTATGACGAGGGTTGATATTCTACCATTTGGAAGATCAATAGTGATATTGTTCTTGACTCGCCACAGTTTTAGTAAAATGGATTTTTTCAAAAAACAGTAGTGGGAGTATGGTAGAACTGGAAGTGATTCCAGAACCGCAAACGATTACGGAAAATTTAATAGGACCTAAAGATTCAATCAGGTTTGACATTCCATTAGCCACTCCGCAGACATGGTGGGTAACCTCAGACACCCGAGAGGTACTCCGGTAGCCTCAAGGACGGTGACAGGGAGGTTCTTATCTACCAAGATTTGACACTACTGTTGTTCCAGGCTATGAGACCCGGCAGGAGGTTAAGTATAGCGTCGCTCTAAACTAGTTTTAGAAGTGCACGTATATATTATTCTGCCAGAGGGTTGTCGTAGTCAGTGGGAGCAGCGGAAACATAGTGGGCAAGTAGCTTATGTCTATTTATAGACTTGAGCAGATATAGCGGAGATAGATCATCTATTTTTGATGTGACAGTCATGGGTTTGACTTCATCAGAATAGGGGATGGATCTGTTAAGAAGGTAGTAGGTTGTGATGTCATGGTATTTGGATGACAAACACTGAGTAGGAAGTAAAATTCCTATACTATGATCGGTTGTACTGTGGTCATCACACAGTTGTTTCTCCAGACAGGATATGGATATAATATCTGACATTCTGGTTTCTAGATCTATGGTTTTAGATCTGGATTTGGGTAGTTTCCCAATGTGGGTACTTTGACAGTATTCTAATAGTTTTTTAGAATAGATGACTCCTGGCTTGGTGGTGTACCTGCAGGTGATGGAGTCACCCTCTCTAAAGGTGTCTTACATATTAAAGAGGAGAGGGATGTGCATGATTGGCAGATCACTTGCTTAGGCAATTGAGTCAATCGTGAGATGTCAAGTACCACACCAGATGTTGTTTTTGCACTAGATGCGATAAACTTGTATTAATCCAATCCTGGAGAAACATAAGGAAGCAGTTTTAGAACATAAGTGCATGTTCTGTGGATTTGATGACGGCAGCCTCCTTCGGGAGACGGTTATCATTCCAGGCTTCATAGGTGACATGGGTGACAGAGTGATTGTCAGAGTTATAGTTTTCCCTCTGACGAGGGACAATATTATGGACAGGTGGTCCAAGAGGATACTGTGGGAAGTATGGTGCTGGATACTGATTAAGGTTCAGTTATCGATACAGTCTAAGAAGTTTGGATTTGGAGTTCATTTATGAACTAGGTCCCATCAGATATCCAAACATATTCTAAGACAGGTATTACTCAATTCGGGAGATGGCTTTCTCCACGAACTTGAGATTAAGAGAGACATAGAAAGAAACATCAGGGCGGATCCACTCACTGAGGCTATTTCTCGAACACATTAGTTTTACAAACGGGCTTTGTGAAACTGATTAGTAGAGGAGTTGGATGTTCGGTTTCACACGGGCTTTGAGTATGCGACATCGCAATAATTAGCCTTAAGTGAAAGTGGGAGATTGTTGGATATAGTGCCCTCAAAGTCAATTATTGGATCGCAGGCACGTGATTGCAATGATTGCGGAGGACCTATACCGGTAGGACAGTCTTACTCGAGATGATAGTATGCTATCTGGTTTACCTTTATCAGTCGTGTACAGGTTCAGGTGACTGATCACTATTACACGTTGATAGAGCCTTTAGGATCTTGCTTAACTACCAACAGTATGATGGCGATCATATACGTGAGAGTTGGGTAGTCTATAAGCATATCCTTAATTGTGGTCCCTAGTCGTGGGAGTTTCGAGACAGGGCATCGATACTCCGGAGTAGACTGGTGTATACAGTCGAGACCCCGACGAGAGGCGGTGGCCGGTCTCACAAGCCACTGGTGTCAGTTGGATCACCTAAGATGTATACAGGTGCTCATTGGGTTACGATTACACCGGACAGGACTCGCCGGGAATCTGCTAGTTGGTATTATACCTATCGTCAGATAGCAGTTCCCTGGTGACATGTGTACAGGTTAGTCCATCGACCTGGGGTCGTCATTTGTCTCGTGTGAGTTCCCACTGTGCTTTGATTTCTACCCTACCACGGCTCAAAGGAGTCGTGTAAACAGGTATTTTTTGGGTACAGTCCCGAGCCACATGGAGGCAAGTGAGCGGATCGGCAGGGGATTCGTCTCTCTCGGTATTGGGGGTGAGATCACGCTGTGTCTAGGAGAGCCATTACACAAAGCCTATGGCCGTGGCAGGAGATTTACTGGTAGGTACTCCAGTAGTATCTCAGGGTGTTTTTGGGCTACACTCCGACACGACTTATACCGCTATTGGGGGTCTGACGTTACCAGCCCCCTAGGCCGATATGCGATACTCATAGACGAACGGACCGGACTGTATATACATTGTCACTGTTAGGCTCAGTAGGGTTTCCGGATGAGTTCGCTCATCGGCCTCCCTTGAGGTCAGTCCATGGCCAGCCATTACGCACAGCTAGTGCCGCTGGCGGCTTGTGGTTAAAGCCACTGCCACGGTACAGACGAGTCATTAGAGTCCCCCACAGATAGTTTGCCAAGTTCGGGCAAAACGTTGTAGAGGCCGTATGGTTTTATGGCAGGGTTCGAAAAATGCACGTGCGTTTACGCACGTGTTATATTTCGGGCAGATAATACTGGTGAGCTTTGGTTTAAGCCGGATCCGAGTATTATACTGTGTAGATATAATATCTTTGTCTCAGTTGCATTTGTATTCGGTCGTAATACAAATGCGGGTATATTTATACTGTTACGGGGTTATCCTGAAATTCATTTCAGGATCACTTTTGGAAGTTGCCAGTTTCCAGTTTTCTATCAGCCGTATTTAACATTCGGTTAAATGCGGATTTATCTTTTCTTCTCTCGGGTGAGTCATGAGGGTGAGTCGTGGTTCTAGAAGCTTCTAGATTAGTGACTCATCTTGGCATTAATTGTTGCATTAATGAGTTGATGAGGTGTATTAGTGACTCATTCTTTTGCATTGATGTTTCTTGTTCTTGCTAAGATATTTCTTCTTGATCTTTTGTGAGAAGCTTTTCTTGTGGTCACCTTCCCCTCTCCTACACTCACCCCCCACCTCTATAAGTGGCCGGCCCCTCCCCTCCTCCTCACTCACTCACTTGGTTAAAAAAGATGATAGATTTTGGTTTATGAAATTTGATAGATACTCATTTCACATTTCCACCCGATCCAAAAGGCAACTTCATTAACCGTTCGTCCATGGCTTTGGACGAAGCGAGACAAAGTGTTCTACTCATTCTCTACATCAATCATGGTCTTCTTTTTTAGCAAACTTGATGACCGAGTTGTCTCAGGTCAGAGGCGGGAGCCCGTTTAAAGATCCGTTGACGTGGTGCCACCTGGACGAGCAGATCGGAGATCGACGAGATTGGATCAGCCGCAACGGAGCGTGGGATGATGGTTAAAGAATGAAGGACTCGGATCGTTCGGTATAACCTTTCTACCCTCTTTGTAGTTTGTTAGTTTAGCTATAATGGCAGATCCGGGTTATAGTATACGATAGCGCCAGTTAAAAAGTTTTTGTTCCGTATTTGGCGTCTGTTAGACTGCCGGGGCGCTACCGTATCCTTACAACTTGTCTCTAAGTCAATACATGAAATGGTAGATAGAGAGTACTAGATACAATAAGAAGTACAATGAATATAAAGTCGGATAACCGCAACCCACCTACAGCAAAACGGCTCACAGCCAACCGTAGCGGTATCCGCAAAATAGAGATAATAAGCATCCTGCCGTGACTACTTTGAGGGTCAACCTGCAAAACACTGTGGCACAATGGGGGTGAGTTGCCAACTCGTTAATAGTAAGTAACATCATACAGATAATCGCATGTATGCACGTACTGCGATACTCTATCACATGCAATCTGATAGTAACAATGTGGTAATATAGATATGCAACCATCATGAAAGATACTCTATCAGGTACTACAAATACATGAAGCAATTGTTAGTTATATATATGCCTTAGAGGCCATTACTGTACATTGGATGTATATTGTAGTGGATGCTGGGACATATATAGGTTGGACTTTCTTGCTCGACATGATAGTACGCTATCTGGTTCCTCTTTATCTTAACATGTATACTTTCTGTCTCTCTGATTACATGTTGATAAAGCCCTTAGGATGTGTACTCGACTTCCAGGACTATGATGCAGATCATACTAGTGGGGTCTGGGTAGTCAATGAGTACATCCTTCAATGTTCCTAGTCGTGGGAATATCGAGACGGGGCATCGATATTCCAGAGTAGACTAGCGTATATCTTCTCGACCCATGTGATGAGCGATGGATGATCCCATATCCATTGGTGTTTGACATCGGAGATGGTATACGGGTGCTCAGTGGAGACTGGGTACACTGAACGGACTCGCCGAGAACTCCCAGATGGTATTATACCTCACGTCAGATGGCAGTTCTCTGGTGACACTAGTACAGTTTAGTCTGTTGACCCGAGATCGACATAGAGTCTTGTGTGTCTCCTACTATGCTTTGATTTCTACCCTACCACGGCTCTACTGAGTCGTGCAAACAGGTGGTTTTTGGGTACAGTCCCGATTCACATGGAGGCAATGAGCGATAGGAGGGGATTCGTCTCTCCCGGTATTGGGGGTTGATGTTGCGCTATGCACGACTGGCTATAACAGAAAATCCCTGGCCAGGGTTGCCGTGATATACTGGTAAGAGTTATCAGTAGTTTCACGAATGTTATGGACCTCACGTCGGCATGACTTATCAAGCTACTGGGGTCTGACGTTTACCACCCCTAGACGAGATATGCGACATATCAGACGAACAGACCGGACTGTACGGTAAGTGTTACTGGTTGGATTCACAGGAGTGTGAGCGGGCTTGCTCGTCGATCTTCTGATCGTTCAATACCTGGGTGGCCGTTACGTTTAGCAGACCGCTTGCGGCTTGTGGGTGTTTGATATGATCGTCACCTGCTGCCGGCGTATTGACGAGTCTTTAGAGTCCTACACAGAGGTTTCCTGGCTCAAGCGAAACGAAATAGGAGCGCATATGAGATATGTGCGGGACCGAGAATAATGCGTGTATGTGATACCGTATTCTATTCTCGCGATGAATGTATCGAATGGTTGTATGCGATATAACCTAGTTATCGAATCAAGGATTGATTCGATAAGTCGATACATTGGATACTAGTCGGTTATATGCGACATGACCGGATCATTGAATCAAGTGTTGATTTAATGATTTAATGTTTAATTATATATTTGATATATTACTTTGCATTAACTAGTATTGGTTCACTTTAAATGGATTTTCTCACTTGAAATGCACATTGTATATGTGATATATTTTTGTGCACAAGATCGTATCATGTTTGATGATACATGCTAACTTGGGTTTGTGCAAAGAATTAAACCATGGTTAGTTAATGGTTAGGGTTTCATTTGATTTACTTATTCATTTATTTATTTATTTTGGCAAAAGAAAATGATATGGTGGCTTTCTTTGTTTGCTTGTTGAAGCTTCATGAAGCTTTCAACAAGTCCACCATATTTGTCTCATGCTTAACCCTAACCATTCCACCTAACCATAGTCTATTCTCTACACCTAACCATGGTTAGTATATGATAAGTATTCATATTATTTTCCTTTTTGAAAATAACTTATCATATTCTTTCTTCATCTTCTTCATCTTCAACAATGAAGAAACCTTGCAACCATCAATGACAGCTTGAGAAAAAGAGTGAGAAATCCAATTCTAAAGTGAACCCACTTCCTATTTCTTCATCATCTACCACTTGCCAAGTAGTACAGGGTGTTTTCTTCACAAGTTTCATGACTTGGTGAAGTTGGAGTTTGATCTTGAGTTGCCTCGACGCAGATCATCTTCGGCATCGAAGTCGACGACCTAGCCCGCCTATTTCTCCGATGAAGCCGATGCTAGAGTCCGGGATTCGATATGGACAGCGGAGGGATGTCATCGCGGAGCCTAGGAGGTGGAGGACCGGATCTACAAAAGTTGTAGCCTCTTTCCTTTTAGATAAAGTTGTTTATTTGCATTGCATCGTCTATACATCTAGTTAACGATCCGTATTAGGATTTGTAGGCACATGGAAAATTTTGAATTAGCCATGTTTGATAACTTGTGAGACCTCATTAGTGTGCCTAGGAACCCTTCAGCAATGCATATCAATGAATGCTGAGCATGGGATAAAACATATCATTATCACGAATCATCATCGTGGAAAAACCCGATGTCCATCAACGACACCCCAAATCCCAATAACTCAGGCGCCGTCACTCTAATCGGCCCTCATATCCTTAAAATCTCATGGAACCTGAGTGTCCAACATCGGCACTCGAAAACATCATGAAATACTTATGTCCAACATCGACACGCAAATCCACATATATCGGGCTCCGTCAGTCCGGATCGGCCCATGGGCTCCGTCTATCCGGATCGTCCCTCGGGCTCCGTCTGTCCGGATCGGCCCATATCCATCTCTCGACTCCGGTCGGTATCTTCCGGATAACCGCCAGGTCCAACCAATCACCGGTAGGTAGTAGTCCCTCTGCCAGGCTCATCGTCTACCGCGCGACATCCCTTTCTTGCTCCGGGGTACCATACCGGGTCCACCATGAACCCGCAAATGGATCATCCAGCTCCTCGAATCGGGTTTCTTTCATACGTCTCAGAACCGAGAAAACGCATCGTGGACACAGTGAAATATCATATCAAGAGAACCGGGTTTTCAAAATAATGCATACTTTTTTGAAATAATACCACGGTTCTCAAATCCATAAATCACATGAAATCCATACCTCAATGCGTAACTCCATGCAATATGTTATATGCAATATAAAACCGTAATATGAGCATATCAAGGGAAAACCGCTCTTTTAAATGAATCCAGTTTTTAAATGTATCATAAGGTTCCCAATTTCTCCAAAATCAAATTAACATCATAGAGGTGTACATGTAGCTATAGCAAGTATGGGTGTATACATGTAAGTATGTATGCACGATGTATCTCATATGCGCAATAGAACAATAATCGATGTGTCAATATCAATAACAATTACAATACAGCATATGTCTATAGGTTGTGAGTGTCATGGCAATTACCGACGGTGTGGGTGTAGCATACAATTTAGTGCTCGTGCAACATGAATCGTCAGTAATGATGTAGTGTCCACTAGGTACTAAGTCAAGGCACAACAAGTAAATGTATGTAATGATGCTTATGCACAATCAACATATATGAATATAACATGCGGCTATAATATCCTATCAAGCCCTGACGCATAACGCCATACGGGCGATTTCCCCGTAGATGTTAAATCTACTCACCGTTATCTTGAGCTAGGTATATCCAACCACCTTCTTCCCTTTCTTCGCAGCGTCCGAAGTCCCCGCCTGCGATCCTATTAACACAAAACATAGCAAGTGCCACTCAGAAATCGACCAAAAATACATTCAATTACGTTTAAATCGACGCACCGATTCCAACACCCTCTAAAATGTTCGCTTAGCGGTTAACGTGTGTGGCGACACCATTAAAACGGACCCACGACAGCAAGCTACCCGAAACACTAAATCCATGTCGGATCAATCGTATCGCACTTTGCCGAAACGCCTAAATTTAGCTAAGTGCTCTCAGATTTTGATACACAAACAATTAGTGAAAGTTGCAAGTTCCACGAGATCATAAACATCCCCAGAGACCCCACGCCTAAGACTCAAGACACCAACCCCTAATCTGGTCGCAATTTGCGGCCAGAACCTATTAATTTGCGGCCACGGTTGCAGGGAGTGGGCTCAGGTTTTTATGGTGGGTTCTAGGCCTCTAAACTAGGTCTCTGTGATGGAAACTTCTCCAAAAAATTCCTGGTTCGAAAGCAGATTCACCCGAGACACAATACTATACCAAAATACGACATTTGCACAAAAACTGTAATTTTAGTGTTCTAAACAACATCTACTAAGCAACATAACATAATTAACACCTACTTAGCAGTTAGAGATTGTTACCTATCCACACTTGCTCAAAATCCTAGCTTTCAATGCTCCAAGTGATCACCACAGGCTTTAGATCAAGTTTAATGAAGGGTTTAGTGAGTTTTGTGAAGATTAGTGAGGATTTAGGTTAGGGTTTGTGATGAACAAGGAAGGGGTTCAGTTTGAGGGTGAGGGAGATAGTGAGGTGAAGAAAATATGAGAGTGAGAGTTGTGAATGAGTGTATGAGTGAGGGTAATTGTGTGAGGGTGAAGGAACACAAATGGGGTGTGAGTTTAGATGAGCCATGCCGCCCTCTTCTCTCTCCTTATTAAATGCATGGCATGCTTGCCCCATGCCTCATGATGCATGCCATGGTCAACCCCCTCTCTCTCTCTCTCAAGTCAACAATTCAAAAACCCTTTAAATTAAACTAAACATTTTAAATAAATACATTTTACAACTTAATTGAAATGGGGTTAGGTGCCATGGCTACTTAAACATGGTTAACCCCTAATTAACCCTAAGTTAACATGCACATGTGTATGCAAGCTCGAAATAAATATCGATAAAATATTAATTAATTTTTATAAAATATTTGAAAACTATTTTGGTAAAGTTTTTACTAAAAATCCGCATTATCGCTTAATTAACACTTATCGCATTCTAAGGTGTTACATCGGGAACGGTGTCCCGAGACAGCCGACGCCTATTCCCTCAAATCCAAAGGTGGGCGGACCGCATGAAAGTCAGCCACATCCTATATCGGGAAATGTCTTAGCTACCGATGACAGTAACCCGCTAACTCAAGATCAAATCATGGATTTGGTTGCCCACAAAGTCAAAACATTGGTAGCCGAAACCGAAACGCAAAAAGTTGTTAGCAGTAGCGGGAGACCATATCTTGCTCAGTATGATCTGGTAGAATTTCCTAGCGGCTATTTCATCCCTAAATTTGGAAGGTTTGATGGGACGGGAAATGCGAATCAGCACATTGCCCTCTTTAAAGCCTCATGCGGGAATACCGGGGGCAATAATGCGCTCCTCCTCCGCCAGTTCGTTAATAGCTTGACCGATGTTGCTTTTGACTGGTACGCGAGCATACTGGATGGTTCCGTTACTACTTTCGTCCAAATGGAATCTTTGTTCCGACAAAGGTTCATGAGTGTCAGCGATAAGATCACCATTGCCGACCTTGTAAGGACCAAGCCAAAGAACAACGAAAGCAGCACGGATTTTATAACCCGCTGGCGCAATCTATCCGTCAAATGTGAACCGCCGATAGAGCAGGACCAATCTATCAGTCTCTTCGTCGGAAATCTCAACAATTGGATGGCCCCATTTCTATGCACTGCGGGTCTCAAAACATTCCAAGAGCTGACCAGGAAAGTCCAGATGTTGGAGCGCTCAAAGAAGGAGTCCTCCTCTGATTCCCAAAATAACAATAGGTCGTGGAGAAACCGAAAGGAAGATAATTGCAAAGGAGGAAATTCCGACGATACTGAATCTTTTAACTCTTCGGCTAACCGAAATAAGTGAGAGATGAGCGGGCCTAGTGCCAACCAACCTCGGAAGCCAGTGTTCGGAGAGGGAGGAGAATCTCCACTGAAAGAGAAGCTGGATAAGGTCTATTCCTTCAGAAGGGATAAAGTCTATAAAATATTCAAAGACGCCCTAAGAAACGGTCTACAATTGCCAGAATCAAAAAGACCGCAAGAAGCAAATATGACTGACGACCCTAAATATTGCCCCTATCACAGAGTGATAAGTCATGCTATTGAGGGCTGCTTCGTCTTCAAAGATTGGGTCGAAAAACAATACAATGCAGGAGAGATAGAACTGTCTAAAGATGTGTTAGCAAACAGTCAAGCTGCGACTGCCAATTTCATACAAATGGAGACTGAAGGCCTCCGGAAACCTGATTCTCTTAAACATCTGCCTTCCCATGAAAGGAGATGACCACCACGTCGTTAAACTAGGAACAACGGACCACCACGTCGTTAAACTGGGAACAGACGACCCCTAAGTCGTTAAATTGGGAATGTAAAGAAAAATGTATAAAAAAAGTGTAAATAAAAAAAATAAACAGCCGAAATGATGGGGCAACTCGCAATAAAAATCAGCGAGTAAAATAAAAATGAAAATAAAGCCGCAATGATGGGGCAGCCGTTAATAAAAAGCTGAAATGATGGGGCAATCGCGACCTTCGCGATAAGAAAAGCTGAATTGATAGAGCAATCGTTGTAAAAAAAAAAATCAATGGCGAATGATGAGCCGCTCTGAAGGGTCCCGGCAGCGCCCCGGACATCGAAACGCGACCAAAATGCGGAACAAAAATTTCTAAAATCGGCGCTACCGTTACCCGATTACCGGATCGACCTTAAACCCTAAACTAGCAAATTAAACTAAGAGTTAGAATTGTTATACCGAGTTGATCCGAGTCCTTCGGTCTTCATTCCAAGCTCCTAGCGGCTCGTTGATATGGTTTGGTTGCCGGTCTTCCTTCGTCTCCGATGATCCACCCGAGGGAAACGGCACAAGCTCCAGGTTCGCCAAGCGGACCAACCGACTCTCCAAGATTGCTAGTGGTGGAGAGTTGAGGTGTAGGATTGTGTCATTATTATATTTCTCTCATCCATAAGCTCAAGTGAGCAACAATAGAAGATGAAGAAGAGGTGAGCTAAACTAGTGGCATGAGCAAGGAAAAATGCTAAGTTTCCTTTTGTTGAAGCATGAGAATGAGAGAGACCTAGCTTGTAATTAATCAAGTAAGCATGAAAAATGAAACCCCACCCTTAAATGTGGCCGGCCCCCTCTCTCCCTCAATCACACAAAAAAAACATTTCCTTTTTCAAATTACAATAAACAAATGCCCACCATGCTTTGCTACATGCTCCACAACATATACAAAACCCATGCTTTGACCATGTTCATGCCATGTCACCCCTCCATCTCATTTCCAAAAGATTTTCAATAAATAAAATCAATAATGAGGTAGCACCTTCTAGAAGCTATTCCGTATAAAATACGGAATACTTCCCGGTACATGTATCGAAATACATATACGCGTATTCGTACCAAAATACGAATAGCTGAGAGAGAAAACGAATAGTGAACAACAATACTAGAATAAGTATATACAAATACATATATAAATTATTAAATCAAAACCTGATTTAATAAACTGGCTTAATCCTAAGCCGCTAGTATTATCAACCGTCCGATTAAAGTCTGTGCAGCAAGTGCACATATTTAATCGGACACCTGTATGTATCAACATACGTCATGTACACCATATCGCCTGAACCGTGAAAACCCTCTGTGTGGGACTTTAAAGACTCGTCAATTCGCTGGCAGTGGGTTTAACCACAAGCACGTCAGCAGAACTAGCTGTACGTAACGGCTACCCAGGTATTGAGCGAAAGGGAGGCCGACGAGCAAACTCATCCTGAACCCCTACTGAGCTTGTCAGTGACAATATCCATACAGTTCGGTTTGTTCGTCTAAGAGTATCGCATATCGAGTCTAGGGGGTGGATAAAGTCAGACCCCTAACAACGCGATATTTAGTGTCGGCATGTAACCCATCACCTCCTGAGAAACTATCGATCCTGAATCGATAATCCTCGTCTACCATGGCCATGGATTTGTGGTGATGGCCACCCGTACACAATGCGATATCAACCCCCCAATACTGGGAGAGACGAATCCCCGACGATCCGATCACTGCCGCCATGTGGCTCAGGACTGTACCCAACTAAAACCTGTTTGCACGACTCCTTTGAGCCGTGGTAGGGTAGTAATCAAAGCACAGTGGGAACTCACACGAGACAAATGATGATCTCAGGTAGAAAGACTAACCTGTACACATGTCACCTGCGAACCGCTATCCGACAATAGGTATAATACCAACTAGCAGGTTCCCGGCGAGTCCTTCCAGTGTACTCATAACCCAATGAGCACCTGTATACTATCTTAGGTAAACAAACTAACACCAATGGCTTGTGATACGTGGCCACCGCCCCTCATCGGGTCTCGATCAGTATACACTAGTCTACACTGGAGTATCGATGCCCGGTCTCGATACTCCTACGACTAGGGACATTTAAGGATGTGCTTATAGACTCCAGCTCCCACATATATGATCGCCATCATACTGCTGGCAGTCAAGCAAGAATCCTAAGGGCTCTATCAACACGTACATGATGATAAAGACAAACCAGATAGCATACTATCATCTTGAGTAAGACTGTTTTATCGGTATAGGTCCTTCCTCAATCATCATAATCACAAGTCCACGACTATGATAATTGCCTTCAGGGCACTATAACCAACAATCTCCCACTTGCACTTAAGGCCAATTATTGCGATGTCGTATACTCACAGCCCGTGTGATACCGAACACCCAACTTCTCTACTAATCATTTTCGCAAAGCCTGTTTGCGAAAATGATTGCGTTCGAGAAATAGCCTCAGTGAGTGGATCCGCTCCAATGTTTCTTTCTGTATCTCTCTTAATCTCAACTTCGCGGAGAAAACTATCTTCCGAAATGAGCGATACCTGTCTTAGAATTTGTCTGGATATCTGATGGGACCTAGTTCACAAATAAACTCCAAATCCAGTAAACTTCTTAGACTGTATCGTCCACTGAATTTAATCAGTATCCTGTGCCTTGCCTTTCCTCAGTATCCTCTTGGACCACCTGTCCAACATACTGTCCCTCAAAAGAAAGGAAAAACCTATAACTCTGACAGTCACTCTGTCATCCAGGTCACCTTGGAAGCCTGAAATGATAACCGTCTCCCGAAGGAGGCTGCCATTACCATATCCATAGAACATCCATTTATGTTCATAAACTGCTTCCCAATGTTTCTCCAGGATTAGAATAATATATCTGCTTATTTCATCTAGTACAAAAGCAATATCTGGTGTGGTACTTAACATTTCGTGATTAACTCAATTACCTAAGCAAGTGATATGCTAATCATGCAGATCCCTCTCCCCTTTAGTCTGTAAGACACCTTTAGAGAGGGTGACTCCATCTCTAGCAGGTACTCCACCATGCCAGGAGTCGTCCATTTAATGTTAAAGTACCCAGATTAGGATACTTCCCAAATCTAGATCTGTAACCATAGATCTAGTAACCAGAAAACTTGATATTATTTCTATATCCTACGTGGAGAAAATAACTGTGTGACAACCAAAGTATAACCGATCGTAGTATAGGAATATCCCTTCCTATCAAGTGTATGTCATCCCAATACCTGGACATCACTCTCTACTACCTTCTTAGCAGATCCATCTCCTATTTTGATGAAGTCAAAGCCTATGACTGTTAGATCAAAAAGAGACGATCTATTTCCGCTATACCTGCTTTAGTCTGTAAATAGACATAAGCTACTTGCCTACTATGCTTCCGCTGCTCCCACTGACTACAACAACCCTCTGGCAGAGTCATATACACGTGCACTTCTAAAGCTAGTTTAGAATGACGGTATACTCATACTCCTGCTGGGTCTTATAGTCTAGAACAGCAGCAATGGCAAGTCTGGGTAAACAAGAACCTCCTTGTCACCGTTACTGAGACGACCGAAGTACCTCTCGGGTGCCTGAGGTTACCCACCAAATCTGCGGAGTGGCTAATGGAACGTCGAAAACAATTGAATCTTCAGGTTCTATTAAATCTTCAGTAATCATTTGTGGTTCTGGAATCACTTCCAGTTCTACCATACTCCCACTATTGCTTTTCTGAAAAAATCCATTTTACTAAAACTGTGGCGAGTCAAGAACAATATAAATATTGATCTTCCTGATGGTAGAAAGTTAACCCTCGTCAAAGCCTGGGATAACCCACAAATTTCCATTACTGAAACGTGCCTTGAGTTTATCCGGATTCTGGTTCTAAGCATCAGCCAGAAAACTCCCTATACCTTAACATCGTCAAGATATAAATTGATTCTATATATATCTGATATAGAAACAAAAGCACTAATCTAATTTGAACCAGATTCAAAATCATGCAGCTGTCTCCAGTGCATATCATGGAAAAAGGACAATCAGCATTACTCATCTAAGAGTGCATCCATATACGAGTAACCCGAAAGAGAAGCAAGTTCTCAAAACCATTACTATTAACGGAATACCAAACACAAGTATCTACATTTTCGATTTCCTCGAAGAATCCTGATACTTACAACAAATGGTTCTCTACTTTATTCTTATACCTATAACTTCTGAATATCTGGACCTTGCATTTCAACGAAATACATGTCCAGAACTAGAGAAGTCACAAGTAAATACAATATAGTATGAGTACCAACCCCTTTGTCCTAATGGACACTGGACAACTTACAATACTTTGTATAAGTCTCTTGAGTTCAATAAGTCAAACCCTGTGCGTCGTAGGTTCAAAAAACTGTAGTATGGTTAAGAAGAATTACACCGCTGTTGAATGCACCTTACCTAATCACCAACTGATATAGGTAAATGTCACAGACATAATATTAAAAAGTTTTATCTCACTTTATAAAATAAAAGTACAGATATATTAGTTTGAAATTGGTGCATAACAACGGATATTCAAAACCAAATATTTGCCATTCAGCAAAATCCAGATGATTTCCTCAAATATCACCAATTACAACGAATTCCGATATAATGAGGATCTAATCACCCAATTCCCAATATCTTACTCCCACTCACCATCTGTAATAACATGCAGATGTGAGAAACTGATCTGGTAAATACATACCCTGGAGTTAGATTCCAACTGGGAAAACAGTTATCAATTAACATCGCACAGTCAAACTGAAACATGAAAATGTTTCAAAAGGGTTAACTGGTATTCCTAGTAACGCCTCTTCCATTATCCCGAATCATGACAGTAACCATATACTTACCTGCCCTCACTGCAATCCCTTTATTATGTCTTTACTTATTACCTTCTATACACCTCCTTTACGCTAATTGGTTTTCTTCATTCCCCACCCTTCGGCACAAGCCTAAGGTTTGGAAGAAGACTATCCAATAAGTGTAATAGGTGTACTCTCCTAATCCTAGGAGCCCTCATAACCTGAGAGAAGGTAAAGAGAAAAGACATCTGAATAATCCTATCCAATTTCTCTTGAACCAGAATCCATCCTCGAAAAAGTTCCTTCGAGTTCTTATGTAACTATACGATGGATTTATCCAATGGAAGTGGATATCCGTAGTGATACGGAGTGTTCTAGAGAAAAGCAAAGTGGATGTATGAGTGGCAGGGGTATACCCGGTTTTTGTCGTGAATGATGGTGATCGCATCTAATCCCTTTATTATGTCTTTACTTATTACCTTTTATACACCAAGGTTAAGCTTGTTGGTTTTCTTCCTTCCCTACCGTTCGGCACCTACCTATGGTTTGGAGGAAGACTATCCAGTAAGCTCAATAGGTGTACCCTCTCCTAATCCTAGGAGCCCTCACAACCTGAGAGAAGGTAAAGAGAAAAGACAACCGAATAATCCTATTCAATCTCTCCAGAACCAGAATCCATCCTCGAAAAAGTTCCTTCGAGTTCGTATGTAACTATACGATGGATTTATCCAATGGAAGTGGATGTTCATAGTAATACGGAGTGTTCTGGAGAAATGCAAAGGTGATATAGAAGTGGCAATGATGTATGCGACACCGTGACATTCCAAAAGCCAAAGTGTTTTAAGAAGGTTTGGTCAACTTGGTTTCATGAGTTTTAGTCAAAGGTCGGGTCATAGTCGCAGCCAGAGAGAGAGAGAGAAGAAACACTCAGCGTGCACTCTAACTTAGATCAGAATGGTTAACCATTTTATCTAATCTGGATGGCTCCCACTGTTTCCTCGAATTCTCCTCCAAACCCAAAAGGAGAATTAGTCGGAATTACCCGAGGAGTAGTCCTACTCATCAGTGGGAATCGGGATCCAACTATCATCGCATGATAACCTGATGGAAGCCACCCAAGTCACCACACTCCAGAAGGTATGCGTAAGCCTGGCAAGTTTCCTGTATGTTTGAAACTCCCGATATTATTTTTACCCCAAGTGGTTTATGACCTTGACAAAGGCCAACAAATCATAAACCACAAGTCAAGTTCAACCCGTCATTATCCTGGATTACTCTAGACCCACCCGTACGAACCCTTGACAAAGGCCAACAAGGTTATACAACTATCCTAGATAATCGCAACTCAATGCAACAGACAAGCAATATCTAGCTACTGCACACTACGCCTTGACAAAGGCCAACAAACGCAGCACGAATACTAGGTACCACCTGAAAGAAATGACGGAGGGCTACGGCTGGTTTTTAGCGAAAAACCTTTAACATAATGAACTTGATCTCGTTGAAGGAATCCAAGTGGTTTTTTATAAATATATAGTGGCGAAAACTTTTGTTAAAGAGGTCACTCCCGGTGAAGGGATCTCGGCTCTTTCCCCGTCGAATGGGGTGCAGGATATCCCAAACTGAATACCACGATGCAAAGAAAAAATAATCGACTATAGTAGAGTTATTACGTTGACGCAAACTTTTACCCAAGGGGTCACTCCCGATGAAGGGATCTCGTCCCTTGCCTCGTCGAATGAGGTGCAGGATATTCCAAATGAATACCACTGTGCAAAGCAAAAGAGAACGTCTGTAATGTCAGTTTTTTAAAAACTTGGTTCCAACAACATCATATATATAGGTTTGTTTTATCCTTGCATTGATAAGAATCTATGCAGTCCTATCAATTAATCACACCAGAAAAGAACGAAAATAAAATGTACGATATGCCATCCGCATTCGCCACTGGGTCCCGTCATCACCCGTTAGGTTACTTAACTAACGACAGAGCGGGGACTGGGCTAGCGCGGGTGCAAAACATATACAACATCTACTAGTATATATATTAATATATAACAATCGTCCCAGGCATGATATAAAGCAACATCACAGAAGCAATACAGAATAGAGGATAATCTGGAGCCTCGAGTTTCACTTGACTCGCAAGTGAGACCCGACGTTCCCTGTCGTGTGGATAGGATGTGCAATGAAACCTAGACCCCTACGAGCACGGCAAGTTACCCGCCAAAACCAGAAGTGAGGAAGCCCCCTTCAGCAACGTGAATGGACCACCCAGCACTTCACGGAATCCGGTAACTTGAGCACCCCTCCTGGGTCACCTATACCCCCTACGAGAGCGGCAAATAGCCCGCCAATTCTAGAGTAAGGTCCCCTCCGTCCCAACGCCATGAGATGCGGACCCGTTGCCCTCTAGAATCCGGCTATTCGTGCACCCCATCGCGGGGTAATCCTAGTACAGAAAAGAAAATAATATACAAGGGTGACATCGACCTCAGCCCGGTCGTGCCCCAAAGAATAATATACAAACTGGCAGTGACGGCAGTCCACATGTCGGACGCTCGCCCCGCAATATCAAATGTACAAATGAAATAAAACTGTACTAACATTGCACCACTGGCTATCCACCATGACAATCCAACCAACATCACAACACATTACAGAACATTAACGTGAATGTCACGTTCGCAAACCCGTCTAAAAGACATATAGCAATTAAACGAGTTTACCGATCAAATGACATTCACGGTCGCAGATAGAAATGTAAGTACTGATAAACACACACTTAAATATCGATCGACAAAATTCCAAATTGGCCCCAATAGCAAAACAACACTTCACTGAAACCTGGGCCAAAACAGAATATCAAAAAAATCACAATTCCAAGTCTCTGGGCTACAGTGAAAAATTTGGAGCCCTTCGCCAATAAATGGCCGAGGATCCGCCGCCAAAAGGGGGTTAGCGTGGTGGATCCGCGGCGCTTTAGTGGCATCACGCGATCAAATTTTTTGGGTAGCCTTATATTTGCCTGCACGGATTTTTAAGATATTGCAAATAATTTTTTGAACACTTTAGAAAATCGGCAGAAACTGTCAAAAATGGAATCGTGATTTCGTAAATTCTGTCGATCGATCTATTAAGCATGTTTAAACAAGCTTGTAGGGTTTAAAGGGTGGCTCTGATACCATGAAGGGTCCCGGCAGCGCCCCGGCCATCGAAACGCGACCAAAATGCGGAACAAAAATTTCTAAAACCGGCGCTACCGTTACCCGATTACCGGATCGACCTTAAACCCTAAACTAGTAAATTAAACTAAGAGTTAGAATTGTTATACCGAGTTGATCCGAGTCCTTCGGTCTTCATTCCAAGCTCCTAGCAGCTCGTTGATGTGGTTTGGTTGCCGGTCTTCCTTCGTCTCCGATGATCCTGTTGGAGAGAGTGCCCTCAGAGTCAATTATTGGATCACAGGCACGTGATTGCAATGATTGAGAGAGGACCTATACCGGTAGGACAGTCTTACTCAAGATCATAGTATGCTATCTGGTTTATCTTTATCATCGTGTACTGCTTTAGGTGACCTTACAGGTCACTATTGCACGTTGATAGAGCCCTTAGGATTCTTGCTTGACGGCCAGCAGTATGATGGCGATCATATACGTGGGAGCTGGGGTCTATAAGCACATCCTTAAAAGGTCCCTAGTCGTGGGAGTTTTCGAGACAGGGCATCGATACTCCAGAGTAGACTAGTGTATACAGTCGAGACCCCGACGAGGGGCGGTGGCCAGTCTCACAAGCCACTGGTGTCAGTTGGATCACCTAAAATGTATACAGGTGCTCATTGGGTTATGAGTACACCGGACAGGACTCGCCGGGAACATGCTGGTTGGTCTTATACCAGACGTCAGATAGCAGTTTCCTGGTGACATGTGTACAGGTTAGTTCATCGACCTGAGATCGTCATTTGTCTCGTGTGAGTTCCCACTGTACTTTGATTACTACCCTACCACGGCTCAAAGGAGTTATGCAAACAGGTTTTAGTTGGGTACAGTCCTGAGCCACATGGAGGTAGTGAGCGGATCTGCAGGATTTCGTCTCTCCCGGTATTGGGGGTGAGGTCATGCTATGTCTAGGAGAGCCATTGCACGAAGTCCTTGGCCAAGGCTGGAGATTTACTGGTAGGTATTCCAGTAATACCTCAGGGTGTTCTGGGTTACATTCCGACACGACTTGTACCGCTTTTGGGGGTCTGACTTTTACCAACCCCCTAGGCCCGCCATGCGATGCTCATAGACGAACGGACCGGACTGTACGGATACTGTCACTGACAGGCTCAGTAGGGTGTTAGGATGAGTTCGCTCATCGACGTCCTTTTGGTCAATACCTGGTAGCCCGTTACGTATGGCTAATACCTCTGACGTGCTAGTGGTTAAATCCATAGCCAAGGGATTGACGAGTTTTTAGAGTCCCCCACAGACCGTTTCTCAAGTTTCGAGCGAAACGCTGTAGAGGCCGTATGGAGATATGGCAGGGTTCGATCATGGACGTGCGGTATTGTACGGATCATGATTGGACGGATAATACTAGCGGGCTTTGGTTTAAGCCGGATCCTAGTATTGTTTAGTGTAGATTTTGTCTCATTGCATTTGTATTCGGTCGGAATACAAATGCGGGTATGTATATACAGTCACGGGGTTTTCCTGTAATTTATTACGGGATCAGTTTTTTGAAGTTGCCAGTTTGCATTCCGTTTCGGCCATTTTCCTTTGTTTCCTTTCTTTGGCTGAAAATTGGTGGAGGGGGTTATTTGCAATTGTGCAATTATCAAAGGAGAAGACTTTTTGTGGCACATGGTTGCTTCATGATTGTGCACCATCCATTGACTTCATTGGTTCATCATTGCTTGACTTTGCTTGATGAGATGGTTGATGTGTAGGAGACTTTGTTGTGATGATTATGTTCTCATCATCACTCATCATTCTTTCATGCATGACACTCACACACCCTCCTCTTTCTTGTGCTCACCCCCCATAAGATTTTTCCTCCTCTTTATGTATGGCCGGCCACATGAAAGGGGAAGGGGTCTGTCCCAATTTTTTACTCTCATTTGCTTGCATAAAATCCCCTTGGTTCATCTCCTAAGTATATCTCATTCCTCCACAAAAACCATGGAAACTTCAACCCCAATAGAGACAAACCACTCTACACTAGCCTACAGCATTTCTTGGACACGTCGACTTGCCAACTTCGTGCCTGAGTTGCCTCGGTCCAGAGGTGGGAGCCCGTAAAAGAACCCGGCGATGTGGTGCCCTTCCGACGAGGAGATGAAGACCGGAGATTCCGCGAGGAGATCGGGACGACGACGAGAAGACCGAAGGACACGGATCGCTCGGTATATCTCTCTACCCCTTCTCTAGTTAGCTAGCATTAGATTAATGGCCCGATCCGGGTTTATAGTGCGCGGTAGTGCCGGTTTACAAGTTTTGTAAAAGTTTCGTTTCCACATTTTGGCCTCGGATTGACGGCCGGGGCGCTGCCGTGCACTTACACTGGTATCAAAGCCACGCCATTAACCTAGTCTAGCGTGCTCTAACGTGTTTACAAGTTCGATCGAATGGATTTTCCAAAAACCGTATTTTCAAGTCCAGTTTCTGTCGAATTTTTGCAGTGGTCAAAAAATTATTTGGTACATTGTAAAAATACGAGCAGGGTTTTTAAGCATTCTGTGAAAATTTGGTCGCGTGATGTTACTGTTCCACCGCGGAACCACTGCCAAACCCATGCATTGGCCGCGGTTCCACCGCCATTTTAACTCTTCACAGTGCCAAATTTCTACAGTGCTCTTTGGACATGGAAATAGGGTTTATGGTATATTCTTTTTGGGCCCAGATTTTCTTTGAGTGCTACAGTAGTGCTTGGGGCCCACTTCGGGAAATTTAGTCGATCGAAAATTTTAAACATGTTTGTTCACAGTATTTACATTATATCTGCGACCTCATTTGATCGGTAAATCCTGTCTAACTGCTATAGCCCTTTTAGACGGATTTGTGAACGTGACATTCACGTTGATATTCTGTGTTGTGCTGTGATGTTGCGGATTGTCGTGGTGGTTAGCCTGGATGCAATGGTAGTACAGTTTGGTTTATTATGTACATTTGATATTGCGGGGCGAGCGTCCGACATGTGGACTGTCGTCACTGCCTGTTTGTATATTATTCTTTTGGGGCACGACCGGGCTGAGGTCGATGTACCCGTTGTATGTATATTTTACTTTCTGTATTAGGATTACCCCGCGGAGAGGTGCACGGATAGCCGGATTCTAGAGGGCAACGAGCCCGCATCTCATGGCGTTGAGACGGAGGGGGCTTTACTCTAGAATTGGCGGGCTATTCGCCACACTCGTAGGGGGTACAGGTTGACCCAAGGAGGGGTGCCCAAGTTACCGGATTCCGTGAAGTGCTGGGTGGCCCATTCACGTTGTTGAAGGGGGATGCCTCGCTTCATGTTTTGGTGGGTAACTTGCCGCGCCCGTAGGGGTCTAGGATTTCATTGCACATGTTATCCACACGACCAGGGGAACGTCGGGTTTCAGTAGCGGCTCTGTGAAACCCGGGGATCCCAGATATCTGTATTGTTCTGTGATGCTTATTACATTTCTGTGATGTTGCATTTTATCACGCCTTGAGCGAATATTATATATTGATATATATATTAGTAGATGTTGTATATGTTTTGCATCCGCGCTAGTCCAGTCCCCGCTCTGTCGTTAGTTAAGTAACCTAACGGGTAATGACGGGACCGAGTGGCGAATGCGGATGGCATATACGTACATCATTATTTTCGTTCTTTATTGGTGTGATCAATTGATGGGACTGGATTGATTCGGATCAATGCAACCTAAACAAGCCTATTCTGAAGTTGTTGGAACAATTTTTCAAAAGCTGTTATTGCAAGGACGTTCACTTTTGTTTTGCACAGTGGTATTCGGTTATGAATATCCAGCACCTTAGTCGACGAGGCAAGGGCCGAGATCCCTTCACCGGGAGTGACCCCTTGGACAGAAGTTTGCGTCAGGACAATAACTTCACTATAGTCGATTACTTTTGCTTTGTATCGCGGTATTCAGTTGGAATATCCTGCACCTCATTCTACGGGGAAAGAGCCGAGATCCCTTCACCGGGAGTGACCTCTTTAGCAACGGTTTTCGCCACTATATTTTTATACAAGCTATCCAGTTCCTTCAACGATATCAAGTTCATTACGTTAAAGGTTTTTCGCCAGAAACCATTCGTAGCCCTCCGTCATTTCAGTTAAATGTTCGGTAGTATTCAAGCTATGTATTTTGACCTACGCCAAGGCATAGTGATTGGTAGCTACCGGATATTTATCTGTTGCATAGATAGATGCGTTGGTTTGGGACAGTCGTACTGCCTTGTTGGCCAAAGTCAAGGGTATGTACGGGTGGGTTCAAATTAACCTGGACAACGACGGGTAGAACTTGACATGTGACTTATGATATTTTGGCCTACGTCAAGATCATAAGAGCACGGGGTAAGAATCACATCGGGAGTTTCTAAAGAAAATGAAACTTGCCAGATATGCGCATACCTTCTGGAGTGTGATAACGTGAATGGATTCCATCACGTTATCATGCGATGATAGTTGGATCCCGATTCCCACTGATGAGTTGGTTTACTCCTCGGGTGATCCCGACTAATTCTTCTTTCAGGTTTGGAGGAGAATTTGACGTTACAGTGGGAGGTTTCCTGATTAGATTAAGTGATAACCATTCTGATCTAGGTTAGAGTGCACGCTGAGTGTTTTTTTTCTCTCTCTCTTTAGCAGCGACCATGACCCGACCCTAGACTATGACTCAGTGACCAAGTTGACCGAACCTTTTTAAAACACTGGATTTTGGATTGTCAGAGTTGCATACCTCATTGCCACTCCTACTTTTACCCTTTTCACCAGAACACCTCGTATTTGTACGAACGTCCACTTCCATTGGATAAAACCATCATATGGCTATATACGAACTCGAAGGAATTTATTTGAGGATGGTTTCTGGTTCTGGAGAAAACGAATAGGACTATTCAGTTGTCTTTTCCTTTTACCTTCTCTCAGGTTGCGAGTGCTCCTTGGATTAGGAGATAGTACACCCGTTACGCCTATTGGATAGTCTTCTTCCAAACCTTAGGCTGGTGCCGACCGGTAGGGAATGAAGAAAGTGTAGGGTTCCTAGGCACCCTAATGAGGTCTCACAAGGCATCAACCATGCCAATTTCAAAAAATCTAGGTGCCGAGTAACCCGACTACGGATCGTTTGCTAGAAAACTAGGCGAAAAAGTAATCTAGTTAACAGTTAACTAAGGGATACGGATATACAACCTTTGTAGATCCGGTGCTCCACCTCCATAGCTCCGCAACGAAGTCGTCTCCGCTGTCCAAAAAGAATCCGGGCTCTAGTGTCGGCTTCGTCGGAGAAATGGCGAGCTAGGTCGTCGATGTCCATGCCGAAGATGATCTACGTCGAGGCATCGATAAATCAAGCTCCGACTTCACCAAGTCCAAAAACTTGTGAAGAGAACACACTCTACTACTTGGCAAGAGGTAGAGGATGAAGAAACAGGAAGTGGGTAGACTTTAGAATTGGATTTCACACTCATTTTCATCAATCACCATTGATGAAGTGAACTTTCTTCATGTGAAGAAGATGAAGAAGAAGAAGAAAGAATTATGATAAGTTATTTAAAAAAGAAAAGAATATCCAAACTTATCATAATCCTAACTATGGTTATGTGTAGAGAATTAACCAAGGGTTAAAGGAATGGTTAGGGTTAAGGATGAGATAAGAATGGTGGACAAAGTCAAAGCTTCATGAAGCTTCAACTAAACAACAAATAAAGCCACCATTCTTTTCTCTTCTCATTTATTTTCCAAAATGAAATGGATAAATAAATAAGTGAATAAAACAAAACCCTAACCATAATCATGTAACCATGGTTTGATCTTTACACAAAAATCCTAGCATAACATGTATCATCAATCATGATACAATCAAGTGCACAAAAGTATATCGCATATACAATGCGCACATCCGAGTGAGAAAATCCATCTTAAGTGAACTGATATTAGTTAACGCAAAGTAATATATCAAATATATAATTATGCATTAAATCATTAAATCAACACTTGATTTAGCGATCCGGTCATATCGCATATAACCGACTAGTATCCAATGTATCGGCTTATCGAATCAACCCTCGATTTGATAACTAGGTTATATCGCATATAACCATTCAACACATTCATCGCGAGAATGAAATACGGTATCACATACACGCATTATTCTCGGTCCCGCACATATCTCATATGCGCTCCTATTTCGTTTCGCTTGAGCCAGGAAACCTCTGTGTAGGACTCTAAAGACTCGTCAATACGCCGGCAGCAGACGATGATCATATC
This sequence comes from Agapanthus africanus, assembly GCA_030015575.1. Lineage (NCBI taxonomy): Eukaryota > Viridiplantae > Streptophyta > Magnoliopsida > Asparagales > Amaryllidaceae > Agapanthus > Agapanthus africanus. The sequence goes on along the minus strand of CM057342.1, from coordinate 503,249,291 downwards.
AAACACCCACAAGCCGCAAGCGGTCTGCTAAACGTAACGGCCACCCGGGTATTGAGCGATCTGAAGATCGACGAGCAAGCCCGCTCACACTCCAGTGAATCCGACCAGTAACACTACCGTACAGTCCGGTCTGATCGTCTGATATGTCGCATATCTCGCCTAGGGGTGGTAAACGTCAGACCCCAATAGCTCGATAAGTCGTGTCGATATGAGGTCTATAACAATTCGAGAAACTACTGGTAACACTTACCAGTAAATCTCAGCAACCCTGGCCAGGGATTTCCTGTTATAGCCAATCGAACACAGCGCAACATCAACCCCCTATACCGGGAGAGACGAATCCCCTCCTATCGCTCATTGCCTCCATGTGACTCGGGACTATACCCAAAAACCACCGTTTTGCACGCCCTCTTGGACGTGGTAAGATGGAAATCAAAGCACAGTGGGAACCACACAAGACTCTATGACGATCTCGGGTCAACAGACTACTCTGTACCAGTGTCACCAGAGAACTGCCATCTGACGTGAGGTATAATACCATCTGGGAGTTCTCGGCGAGTCCGTCCAGTGTACCCAGTCTCTACTGAGCACCCGTATATCATCTCTGATGTCAAACACCAATGGATATGGGATCATCCTGTTGGAGATAGTGCCCTCAGAGTCAATTATTAGGTCACAGGTACGTGATTGTAATGATTGATGGAGGACTTATCCCGGTAGGACAGTCTTACTCGAGATGATAGTATGCTATCTGGTTTACCTCTATCATCGTGTACTGTTTTAAGTGACCTGACACGTCGCTATTACACGTTGATAGAGCCCCTAGGATTCATGCTTGACCACCAGCAGTATGAGGGCGATCATATAAGTGGGAGCTGGGGGTCTATAAGCTTATCCTTAAAAGGTCCCTAGTCGTGGGAGTTTCGAGACCGGGCATCGATACTCCATTAGTAGACTAGTGTATACAGTCGAGACCCCGACGAGGGGCGGTGGCCGGTCTCACAAGCCACTGGTGTCAGTTGGATCACCTAAGATGTATACAGGTGCTCATTGGGTTATGAGTACACCGGACAGGACTCGCCGGGAACATGCTAGTTGGTCATATACCTGACGTCAGATGGCAGTTCCCTGGTGACATGTGTGCAGGTTAGTTCATCGACCTGGGGATCGTCATTTGTCTCGTGTGAGTTCCCACTGTACTTTGATTACTACCCTACCACGGCTCAAAGGAGTCGTGCAAATAGGTTTTAGTTGGGTACAGTCTCGAGCCACATGGAGGCAGTGAGCGTATCTTCAGGGGTTCGTCTCTCCCGGTATTGGGGGTGAGGTCGTGCTGTGTCTAGGAGAGCCATTACACAAAGTCCTTGGCCAAGGCAAGGAGATTTACTGGTAGGTATTCCAGTAGTATCTCAGGGTGTTCTGGGCTACACTCCGACACGACTTGTACCGCTTTTGGGGGTCTGACTTTTACCAACCCCCTAGGCCCGCCATGCGATACTCATAGACGAACGGACCGGACTGCACGGATATTGTCACTGACAGGCTCAGTAGGGTTGTCAGGCTGAGTTCGCTCGCAGACATTCCTTTTGGTCAATACCTGGTAGCCCGTTACGTATTGGCTTATACCTCTGACGTGCTAGTGGTTAAATCCACAACCAAGGTGTTGATGAGTCTTTAGAGTCCCCCACATTCTGTTACTCAGCTTTCGGGCGAAAAGTTGTAGAGGCCGTATGGAGATATGGCAAGGTCCGATCAGATACGTGCGGTATTGCACGGATCAGGATCGGACAGTCTGTACTATAGGCCGTATGCATATATGGCAGGGTTCGATCAGATACGTGCGGTATTGCACGGATCAGGATCGAACAGACATTACTAGCCGGCTTTGGTTTAAGCCGGATCCTAGTATAGTACAGTGTAGATTTTGTCTCATTGCATTTTGTATTTCGGTCGGAATACAAATGCGGGTGTGTATGCACAGTATCGGGGTTTTCCCGTAATTTATTACGGGACCAGTTTTCTGGAGTTGCCAGTTTGCTTTCCGTTTCGGCCAATTTCCATTGTTCCGTTCATTGGCCGAAGATTGGTGGAGGAGGGCTTATTTGCATTGTTGCAAATAGGCAATTGTGGAGGGGGTCTTTGCATATATTTGTATCATGATAGTCTCTCCTTGACCTTGACTTCTAGCTATCATGATGGCTTGACTTTTTCTTTCTCATCATGGTTGGACTTTGTGAGGTGATGATGGTGGTGTTGAGTGTGGTTTTGGTATTGTCATCATATTCTTTCATGATGCCCTCTTTGCATTATTGTCATGGTGGCTTCTCATTTTTTTTTGCAAGACCTCTCATTCTCTCCCTCCCTCACTAGAGCATGGCCGGCCTCCCCCTTGAAGGGGCTGTCCAAATATTTTGAGGTGGGATTTCGCTTCATTTCATGTTGCAAAAATCCCACAAGTTCCATCTAAAAAGCTCCAAGTTCAATCCCTCCTCCAATGGCAATTCCACAACCCCAAAAGTGAGACACAAGCTCTACCAAACATTCTACAGCAAATCTTGGGCACGTCGAGTAGCCGGCTTCGTGCCCGAGTTGCCTCGGCATTGAGGTGGGAGCCGTAAACAAAGTAGGCGATGTGGTGCACTTCCGGCGGCGAGGAGGAGACGGGACATTCCGCAGGAGATCGGGACGATGGCGAGAAGACCGGAGGACTTGGATCGTCGGTATATCTCTAACCCATCTTCTAGTTAGCTTAGACTTGTTAATGGTTACGATCCGGGTGTTTAGTGCGCGGTGGTGCCGGTTTGCTAAGTCCGCAAAAATTTAAGTTATTCACCGCTTCCGCATTTGGCCGTCGGATCGACGGCCGGGGCGCCGCCGTGCACTTACAGTGGTATCAGAGCCACGCCATTAACTTAGTCTAGCTTTGTGTAATGTGTTTGCATTTCCGATCGATCAAAAAGTTCCAAAACCCGTATTGCCTTCGCATCAGTTTCTGTCGAAATTTTTTGGAGTCTAAAAATTTTTCAGGTGGTCTCAGAATGATGTGCAGGGAGTTATAAGAACACTGAAAAAATTTCGTAGCACGATCCCTCCGTACGACCGCGGAAGGGCGGCCAAAACCCTCTTCTGGCCGCGCTTCCGCCGCAAGTTTGTGGGCTCGTGTGATTATTTTTTTGCAGTGGGCTTATGGGCTTATTTCAGGGGTTTTGGGATATTAAAATTGGGCCCAGGTTTTCTGTGAGTGCTACAGTTTTGATTGGGGGCCCACTTGTTAATTTTTGGTCAATCGGAAAATTTTGAACACATTTTTCACAGTATTTACATTATATCTGCGACCGTGAATGTCACTTGATCGGTAAATCCGGTCTAACTGCTATAGCCCGGTTAGACGGATTTGCGAACGTGACTTTCACGTTGATGTTCTATGTATTTGCTGTGTTGTTGCGGATCGGTCGTGGGGGATAGCCTGGATGCAATGCTAGTACAGTTTTGTTGTATTATGTACATTTGATATTGCGGGGCGAGCGTCCGACATGTGGACTGCCGTCACTGCCTGTTTGTATTATTATTTTGGGGCACGACCTGGTTGCGGTCGATGTACCCGGTGTATGTATATTTTACTTTCTGTACTAGGATTGCCCCGCGGAGGGGTGCACGGATAGCCGGGTTCTAGAGGGCAACAAGCCCGCATCTCATGGCATTGAGACGGAGGGGGCTTCACTCTGGGATTGGCGGGCTATTCGCCGCACTCGTAGGGGGTACAGGTTGACCCAGGAGGGGTGCCCAAGTTACCGGATTCCGTGAAGTGCTGGGTGGTCCATTCACGGTGCTGAAGGGGGCTGCCTCGCTTCAGGTTTTGGCGGGTGACTTGCCGCGCCCGTAGGGGTCTAGGATTTCATTGCACAGGCTATCCACACGACCAGGGGAACGTCGGGTTTCAGTAGTGGCTCTGTGAAACCCGGGGATCCCAGATATCTGTATTGTTTCTGTGATGCTGTACATTTCTGTGATGTTGCATTTTATTCACGCCTTGAGCGAATATAATATATTGGTATATATATTAGTAGATGTTGTATATGTTTTACATCCGCGCTAGTCCAGTCCCCGCTCTGTCGTTAGTTAGCTAACCTAACGGGTAATGACGGGACCCAGTGGCGAATGCGGATGGCATATACGTACATCAGTATATTTTCGTTCTTTTTGGTGTGATCAATTGATGGGACTGTGTTGATTCGGATCAATGCAAGTTTAAAACAAACCTAATCTGATGTTGTTGGAACACTTTTCAAAAAGCTGTTATTGCAGGGACGTTCACTTTTGTTTTGCATTGCGGTATTCATTTAGAATATCCTGCTCCTCAGTCGACGAGGCAAGGGCCGAGATCCCTTCACCGGGAGTGACCCCTTGGACAAAAGTTTGCGTCAGGGCATTAACTTCACTATAGCCGATTACTTTTGCTTTGCATCGCGGTATTCATTTGGAATATCCTGCACCCCATTCTACGGGGAAAGAGCCGAGATCCCTTCACCGGGAGTGACCTCTTTAGCAACGGTTTTCGTCACTATATTTTTAAAAAGCTATCCGTTCCTTCAACAATATCAAGTTCTTTACGTTAAAGGTTTTCGCCAGAAACCATTCGTAGCCCTCCGTCGTTTCAGACGGGTAGCACGTAGTATTCATGCTATGTTTGTTGACCTTCGTTAAGGCATAGTGTATGGTAGCTGCTTGTTACCTTTCTGTTGCATAGATAGATGCGTTGGTTTGGGACAGTCGTATTGCCTTGTTGACCTTCGTCAAGGGCTTGTACGGGTGGATTCAAATTAACCTGGATAATGACGGGTAGAACTTGACATGTGACTTATGATTTGTTGACCTTCGCCAAGGTCATAAGAGCATGGGGCATAAATCACATCGGGAGTTTCAAAAGAACTGAAACTTGCCAGATATGCGCATACCTTCTGGAGTGTGATACCGTGAGCGGATTCCGTCACGTTATCATGCGATGAGAGTTGGATCCCGATTCCCACTGATGAGTTAGTTTACTCCTCGGGTGATCCCGACTAATTCTTCTTTCAGGTTTGGAGGAGAATTTGAGGTACAGTGGGAGGATTCCAGATTAGATAAATTGGTAACCATTCTGATCTAGGTTAGAGTGCACGCTGAGTGTTTCTTTTCTCTCTCTCTTTGGCAGCGACCATTGACCCGACCCTAGACTATGACTCAGTGACCAAGTTGACCGAACCTTCTAAACACTGGCTTTTGGATTGTCAGAGTTGCAAACCTCATTGCCACTCCTACTTTTACCCTTTTCTCCAGGACACCCCGTATTACTACGAACGTCCACTTCCATTGGACAAAACCATCGTATGGTTATATACGAACTCGAAAGAATTTATTCGAGGATGGTTTCCGGTTCTGGAGAAAACGGATAGGATTATTCAGTTGTCTTTTCCTTTTACCCTCTCTCAGGTTACGAGTACTCCTTGGTTTAGGGGTAGTACACCTATTACGCAAATTGGATTGTCTTCTTCCAAACCTTAGGCTGGTGCCGACCGGTAGGGAATGAAGAAAACCAATTAGCATAATGATGGTGTGCAGAAGGTATTAAGTTCAGACAAAGCAAGGGATTAGTAAGAGGGCAAAGCAAATTGCAACAGATATTCATGACCAAACCAAATATTTCGTTACCACTCCCACATCACCTTTGTATTTCTCCAGGACACTCCGTATCACTACGAAGATCCACAGTTTATCTGGATACTCCATCGTATGGTTATATACGAACTCGAGTGGAACTTGTTCCAGTTCGGGGATGGATTCTGGTTCAGGAGAAATAGGAATAAGGTTCATTCGGTTGTCTTTTATCTTCACCCTCTCTCATTGCGAGTGTTCCTAGGATTGGGACAGTACACCCATTATGCTTACTGGATAGTCTTCTTCCAAACCATAGGCTGGTGCCGAACGGTAGGGAAGGAAGAAAACCATTTGGCCTAAAGGGGTGTGCAGAAGGTAATGACTAAAGACATATGAAGGGATGTGGAGAGATGGCAATGAATTATACGGTTGTAGTTGTGAATCTGGATAATGGAAGAGGCATTACTATGAATACCAGGATACCCCATCGAAACATTCCAATGTTTCAGTTTCACTGTGTACTGTTAAAGGAAAACTGATTTCCCAGTTAGACACTTGCTCCAGGGTATGTATTTACCAAGTATGATTCTCACATCTGTATGGTTTTACAGATGATGAGTGGGAGTAGGTTATTGGGAATTGGGTGATCATCCTCATTATATCGGGATTCGTTGTAATCGGTGATATTTGGGGAAATCACCTGGGTTGTTTGCCGGTCGGCAAATATTTGGTTTTGAATATCCGCTTTTATGCACCAATTTCAAATTGATATATCTGTACGTCTATTTTCATAGAGTGAGATATACTTTTCTGAAATTATGTCTACGACATTTACCTATATCAGTGGATGGTTAGGTAAGGAGCATTAAACAGCGGTGTAATTCTTCTTAACCATAAGTACAGTTTTCAACCTACGACACACAGTGAATGAGTTATCAGACTCAAGGGACTTATACAGAGTATTGTATGTTGTCCAGGGTCCATCAGGACAAAGGGGTAGGTCCTCGTACTATATTCGGTTTACTTATGACTTCTCTAGTTTTTAGACAGGTGTTTCGTGGAAACACAGGGTCAAACTTTGAGAAGTTGTAGGTATTTGAATAGAGTAGAGAACCAGGTGTAGCAAGTATCGGGATTCTTCAAAGAGATCGAAGATGTAGATACTTGTGCATGGTATTCAGTTGATAGTAATGATTAAGAGATCTTGCTTCTCTTTCAGGTTATTCATAATTGGAAGCATTCCTAAGTTGAGTAACGCTGATCGACCTCCTTCCATTCAGTTGACATGCGCTGGGGACAGCTGCATGATTTGAATCTGGTTCAATTAAATCAGTGCCTCTGTTTCTATATTGGATATAGAACAGTTCATATCTTAATGATGTTAAGGTACGGGGAGTTGTCCGGTTTATGATTAAAACCAGACACTGGACAACTCAAGGCACGTTTCTGTAATGGCTGTTTGTGGGTTGACCCAGGCTATGACGAGGGTTGACTTTCTACCATCTGGATGAACAATAGCGATATTGTTCTAGACTCGCCACAGTTTTATTAAAAAAAATGGATTTTTTCAGAAAACAGTAGTGGGAGTATGGTAGAACTGGAAGTTATTCCAGAACCACAAACGATTACTGAAGATTTGATAGGAACCTAAAGATTCAATCTGGATTGACATTCCATTGGCCACTCCGCAGATAAGGTGGGTAACTTCAGGCACCCGAGAGGTACTCCGGTAGCCTCAAGTACGGTGACAGGGAAGTTCTTGTTTACCCACAATTACCATTGCTGTTGTTCCAGGCTGCGAGACCCGGCGGGAGGATGAGTATAGCGTCGTTCTAAACCAGTTTTAGAAGTGTACGTCTATATGACTCTGCCAGAGGGTTGTCGTAGTCAGTGGGAGCAGCGGAAGCATTGGTGGACAAGTTGCTTATGTCTATTTATAGACTAGAGCAGATGTAGCGGAGATAGATCATCTATTTCTGACGTGACAGTCATGGGTTTGACTTCATCAGAATAGGGGATGGATCTGTTGAGAAGGTAGTAGGGTGTGATATCCGGGTATTTGGATGATATACACAGAGTAGGAAAGGAAACTCCTACACTACGATCGGTTATACTTTGGTCGTCACACAGTGGTTTCTCCACAAAGGAAATGGATTTTATATCAGACATACTGGTTACTAGATCTATGGTATTAGATCTAGATTTGGGTGGTTTCCCAATCAGGGTACTTGACAGCATTCTAAGAGTATTTAGGATGGGCGACTCCTGGCACGGTAGTGTACCTGCAGGTAATGGAGTCACCCTCTCCAAAGGTGTCTTACAGACTAAAGGGGAGAGGGACGGGCATGATTGACAGATCACTTGCTCAGGCAATTGAGTCAATCGTGAGATGTCGAGTACCACACCAGATGTTGTTCTTGCACTAGATGCAATAAGTTGACATTAATCCAATTCTGGAGAAACAGTCGGAAGCAGTTTTAGAACATAAGTGGATGTTCTAGGGAGATGATAACGACAGCCTCATTCAGGAGACAGTTATCATTCCAGGCTTCCAAGGTGACATGGACGACAAGGAGGTTGTCAGAGTTATAGTTTTCCCTCTGACGAGGGGCAGTATTTTGGACAGGTGGTCCAAGGCAATACTGAGGGAGGCATGGCGCGCAGGATACTGATTAAGTTCAGTTGACGATACAGTCTAAGAAGTTTGGATTTGGAGTTCATTTATGAGCTAGGTCCCATCAGACATCCAGACATATTCTGAGACAGGTATTGCTCTTTTCGGGAGATGGTTTTCTCCGCGAACTTGAGATATAGAGAGACATAGAAAGAAACAACTAAGCGGATCCACTCACTGAGGCTATTCCTCGAACGCAATAGTTCCGCAAACGAGCTTTGTGAGACTGACTAGTAGAGGAGTTGGATGTTCGGTATCACACGGGCTGTGAGTATGCGACATCGCAATAATTAGCCTTGAGTGCAAGTGGGAGATTGTTGGAGATAGTGCCCTCAGAGTCAATTATTAGGTCACAGGTACGTGATTGTAATGATTGATGGAGGACCTATCCCGGTAGGACAGTCTTACTCGAGATGATAGTATGCTATCTGGTTTACCTCTATCATCGTGTACTGTTTTAAGTGACCTGACACGTCGCTATTACACGTTGATAGAGCCCCTAGGATTCATGCTTGACCACCAGCAGTATGAGGGCGATCATATAAGTGGGAGCTGGGGGTCTATAAGCTTATCCTTAAAAGGTCCCTAGTCGTGGGAGTTTCGAGACCGGGCATCGATACTCCAATAGTAGACTAGTGTATACAGTCGAGACCCCGACGAGGGGCGGTGGCCGGTCTCACAAGCCACTGGTGTCAGTTGGATCACCTAAGATGTATACAGGTGCTCATTGGGTTATGAGTACACCGGACAGGACTCGCCGGGAACATGCTAGTTGGTCATATACCTGACGTCAGATGGCAGTTCCCTGGTGACATGTGTGCAGGTTAGTTCATCGACCTGGGGATCGTCATTTGTCTCGTGTGAGTTCCTACTGTACTTTGATTACTACCCTACCACGGCTCAAAGGAGTCGTGCAAACAGGTTTTAGTTGGGTACAGTCCCGAGCCACATGGAGGCAGTGAGCGTATCTTCAGGGGTTCGTCTCTCCCGGTATTGGGGGTGAGGTCGTGCTGTGTCTAGGAGAGCCATTACACAAAGTCCTTGGTCAAGGCAAGGAGATTTACTGGTAGGTATTCCAGTAGTATCTCAGGGTGTTCTGGGCTACACTCCGACACGACTTGTACCGCTTTTGGGGGTCTGACTTTTACCAACCCCCTAGGCCCGCTATGCGATACTCATAGACGAACGGACCGGACTGCACGGATATTGTCACTGACAGGCTCAGTAGGGTTGTCAGGCTGAGTTCGCTCGCAGACATCCCTTTTGGTCAATACCTGGTAGCCCGTTACGTATTGGCTTATACCTCTGACGTGCTAGTGGGTAAATCCACAACCAAGGTGTTGATGAGTCTTTAGAGTCCCCCACATTCTGTTACTCAGCTTTCGGGCGAAAAGTTGTAGAGGCCGTATGGAGATATGGCAAGGTCCGATCAGATACGTGCGGTATTGCACGGATCAGGATCGGACAGTCTGTACTATAGGCCGTATGCATATATGGCAGGGTTCGATCAGATACGTGCGGTATTGCACGGATCAGGATCGAACAGACATTACTAGCCGGCTTTGGATTAAGCCGGATCCTAGTATAGTACAGTGTAGATTTTGTCTCATTGCATTTTGTATTTCGGTCGGAATACAAATGCGGGTGTGTATGCACAGTATCGGGGTTTTCCCGTAATTTATTACGGGACCAGTTTTCTGGAGTTGCCAGTTTGCTTTCCGTTTCGGCCAATTTCCATTGTTCCGTTCATTGGCCGAAGATTGGTGGAGGAGGGCTTATTTGCATTGTTGCAAATAGGCAATTGTGGAGGGGGTCTTTGCATATATTTGTATCATGATAGTCTCTCCTTGACCTTGACTTCTAGCTATCATGATGGCTTGACTTTTTCTTTCTCATCATGGTTGGACTTTGTGAGGTGATGATGGTGGTGTTGAGTGTGGTTTTGGTATTGTCATCATATTCTTTCATGATGCCCTCTTTGCATTATTGTCATGGTGGCTTCTCATTTTTTTTGCAAGACCTCTCATTCTCTCCCTCCCTCACTAGAGCATGGCCGGCCTCCCCCTTGAAGGGGCTGTCCAAATATTTTGAGGTGGGATTTCGCTTCATTTCATGTTGCAAAAATCCCACAAGTTCCATCTAAAAAGCTCCAAGTTCAATCCCTCCTCCAATGGCAATTCCACAACCCCAAAAGTGAGACACAAGCTCTACCAAACATTCTACAGCAAATCTTGGGCACGTCGAGTAGCCGGCTTCGTGCCCGAGTTGCCTCGGCATTGAGGTGGGAGCCCGTAAACAAAGTAGGCGATGTGGTGCACTTCCGGCGGCGAGGAGGAGACGGGACATTCCGCAGGAGATCGGGACGATGGCGAGAAGACCGGAGGACTTGGATCGTCGGTATATCTCTAACCCATCTTCTAGTTAGCTTAGACTTGTTAATGGTTACGATCCGGGTGTTTAGTGCGCGGTGGTGCCGGTTTGCTAAGTCCGCAAAAATTTAAGTTATTCACCGCTTCCGCATTTGGCCGTCGGATCGACGGCCGGGGCGCCGCCGTGCACTTACACATCCATCGCCCATCTGTATGGGTCGAGAAGGTATACGCTAGTCTACTCTGGTATATCGATGCCCCGTCTCGATACACCCACGACTAGGGACTTTGAAGGATGTACTTATGGACTACCATGTCCCCACTAGTATGATCCGCATCATAGTCTAGGTAATCAAGTACACATCCTAAGGGCTTTACCAACATGTAACAAAGAGACAATCAGTATACACGTTAAGGTAAAGTGTAACCAGATAGCATACTATCATGTCGAGCAAGAAAGTCCTCCCTATATACGTCCTAGCATCCACTACAATATACATCATATGTACAGTAATGGCCTCTAGGGCATACATATAACTAACAATCTCCCACTTGCACTAGGGCCATCTGTAGCAGTGGTTGTAGTATCTCATACTCAACCATCCCGTAAAAGTCTCTCTATGGGAACAGGCCTTTGTGAGTGGATCCGCTGTGTTGTCCTCTGAGTCTACTTTCCTAACCTCGATCCCCTGAAGATCAACCATCTCCATGATCCGGTGATACTGCCTTAGAATATGTCTGGATCACTGATGGGACCTGCGTTCCTTGGCATAAGCCACAACTCCATTGTCACACAATGGGAGGAACATAGTTCATCTCATGAACCTATATACACCCAAACAGCCTCTTTGGTAGCATCTTAAGTAGCGATGTATCCTGCCTTTATCGTCTAGTATGTCACGGTATCTAGCTTGGAATTCTTCCAACATACCGTCCCTTTACTGAGGGTAAAGACAATGCCTGTGACTGACATTCAGTCGTCATTATCACCCTGGAACCCTTCCAGTGATTCTCCCCAGGATCAATTGATACTATCTCACTACAACTAGTGAGTATCCTAACATCCAATTAGATCTATCTCATAGATCCAAAATCCAGGATTTAGTAGGTATCACTTTGATCCTATATGGAGAATCCTAGTGATAAGCGGAGATTGATCGAGCGTAGCATAGGAAACTCCTTCCCAATCAAGAGTATGTCATCCACGTACTCTATGAGGATCATTACCATATTCCCTACTACCTTTTTGTATATACAAGGTTCATCTACCATTTTGATGATGTCAAACTGTTTGACTATTTCATCAAAACAGATGTTCCAACTCCGCGATGCCTGCTTTATCCTATAAAGTATCTTGCACACGTTTCCGCTGCTCCCACTGTTTACGAAGCCCTCTGGCTGTGTACTTATAGACACTCTCTTCTAAACATCATTTAGAAAATCTGTCATGACACCCAACCACCAGATATCGTAGTCATGGTATGTAGCCGTGGCAAGTAGGATCTGGATGGACTTAAGCATAGCTACTGGAAAAGGTTTCATCATTATCCACGCCTGGTCGATGACGAAAACCTTTAACAATTCTAGCTTTGAAAGTCTCAACTTTTCGATGTACACCAAGTAATCTTCTCAAGATATACTTGCTCCTGATGGGGATTTAACCCTTCAGATATAGCAATCAAAGTCCATACTTTGTTGGTGTATAAGGATTCCATCTCAGATCACTAAGCATCCAGCCATTCTTATACAGTCTTACTCTTGATGGCCAGCTCGAAACTAGTTGGGTCATCATCACATGATGCAATCCTCGCTCCCACTGTCATAGAGAAACTGAAGTATCTCTCAGGTGGGTGAGGAACCCTACTAGATCGGCGGAGAGGCTGAGGTTCGTTGGTAACTATTGAATCCTTTGGTTTTATCAAATCATCAGCTGCAGTTTGTATAGCTGGAACCTTTCCAGTTGTACATTACAGGCCTTGCCTCGAGCTTGTCCGGATTTTGCTTTCAGACATAGGCCGGACAACTCCAAATCTTAACCAACTTAAGATATGGGCTCTTCCCTTTCCATATCAAATATGAAGTGGTAGGCAACTGATTTGATTCGAACCCTATTCAATAGGTATGCAGCTTCTCAAGTGCATAACTCCCAAAAGGAAATAGGTAACTCAGCAGTACTCATCATAGAGCACACCTTATCATATAGGGTGTGATTGCTCCACCCCGATATACCATCGTGCTATGGTGTATACGGAGGAGTAATGCTGAGAGAGAATCTCATTCTCCTTTAGAATAGACCAGGACTTCCGTGCTGAAGTATTCTCCTCCTCGATCTCATCAAAAGACATAATACTTATACCCGTATTTTGGTTCTCTACTTCTCGCTTATATTCTGTGAATATCTCAAAAGGTTCGGACTTGTGTTTCAACAGGAACATAGGTCTGAATCTCGAAAGATCATCAGAGAATGTAATGAAGTACAAAGAACCAGTCCTGGCATTTGTAGACAAGGGACCTTACATACATCAACATGTATCATCCCAAGAGTTCACTAACTCTTTCTCTGTTTCCAATAAATAGAGCTGGTGTCATTATATCTTTGTGACATGACTGGCAAGTTTCACAAGATGTAGATTCAAACTGATTTAAATATACATCTACATGTAACTTCAGCTAGTCGGGTCGCATTGATATGACCTTGTCTACAATGCCTCAAGAAGGATTCGTTCATTTCTGAACTCTTCCTCTTGTGTGTGTTCAGTATACTAAGAACTGTAGTTTGATTTAGAACATTAATGCTTTTAGATAACGTGCCTGAACCGATCAACTTTTGATATAGGAAATGTTCAAAACATTATCCAACAATACAAAATTATATCGTTTCTTTACTAATAAAGAGACAGATATGATTTTGTATATCAGGTTCGGTATCTAATAACATTCGTTCAGAATCAATGTATTCGTAATATAGGGTGACAGTGACCAACAGACTTGGCTGCAACACTTGCCCCGTTTTCTGCCTCATGACACTTATCACCCGTTCTCAGTTCTCTACCTTTCTGTAGCCCTATGTAACAGATTACATATCTGGGATCCTGATCCGGTATCATATACCCAGGATGTAGAGGATACTGAGAAACAGTTCTGTATAATGAACACACCCGAAGATGATGCATCATCATGCACTCTCCTCGTTTGGGCGGCACGGGAAATCTGGTATTCCCCAATTTCCTGCTCTGTCTTATAACAATTATAAGTTAGAGCGGGACCAACGTTCCCCAGCTCAGTATAACAAGCGGGTTCGGTCAATAATCCGTATTATTATCTTGATTAAGGCGTGATATGGTCGCTACCTGGAGAGAGAGAGAAGAAAACACTCAGCGTGCGCTCTTGCAAGAATAGATTGGTTTTTATTTTATCTAATCAGGATGGCTCCCACTGCTTTTTATCAAATCTTCCTTCAAACCCTAAAAGGAAAGACTAGCCGGGATTAATTACACACTACAAGTTCGCCAATCTTTCAGCCAGGCCAGTGTCGGTACTTTGAGGGAGGTCCCCCGTGCTTTCGCACGAACCAAATTAGTGTAAACCTCGTTTTCCCAGAGGCGTAACCTCGTTAACACCTTTCTAGACACCTACTTGATCGGCTAATTGTAATGTATAAAACTCTCCCAGGAGTAACACTTACTCGCAGCGGGTATCGGGATCCAACTATCTCATAGAAGGTATGCAATCTCATTGCAAATTTCAACACTTGAAATTCCCGATAATATTTTGCCCCTAGCTCGCTATGACCTTGACGGAGGCCAAACAACCCATAGTCCGCTAGTCAAGTTCAACCCGTCATTTCCTGATTGAATTAAACCCACCCGCACGACCCTTGACGGAGGCCAAACAACGTCGTACGAATACCCTAATCCAATCGCATCATATGCTAGCAGATAAGCACTAGTTAGCTACCGTACACTACGCCTTGACGGAGGCCAAACAACCGCAGCACGAATACTAACTAGTACGTATCTGAAATGACGGAGGGCTACGACAGGTTTTTCTGAAAACCTATTGCGTAATGAACTTGATATCGTTGTAGAATCAAATGATTTTTAAAATGGAGTGCTTTTGAGGCTTTTCTAGTTTTGCTAAAGGAGTCACTCCCGGTGAAGGGATCGTCGGTCCTTTCCTCGTCGAATGAGGTGCGGGATATATCATATATATCACTATGCAAAGCAAAAACTCTTAAAAGCAATCAAAAGACAAACCGAGTGTGTAGCATCTGCCAGTTATTGCTAAAGGAGTCACTCCCGGTGAAGGGATCTCGGTCCTTTCCTCATCGAATAAGGTGCAGGATATATCATATATACCACTGTGCAAAGCAAGAACTGTAGCTACCTGTTTTAATTTTGAAATTCGATTCTACAACATCTTTAGGTTTCTTTTATTTCATTAATCTCATTAATGAAGTCCCATCATTTAAAGTACCTAAACATCACAGATAAATACGACGTACACTTATGCCATCCGCATTCGCCTCGATGTCCCCTCGTGCACCGTTAGGTTAGGTAACTAACGATAGAGCGGGGCAGGGCTAGCGCGGGTGTAAAACATAAGTAACGTCTATATAATATATCATATATACTATATACAGTATCTATCAAAGAACATCACATGATCACATCACAGATATCGCAGCAGAAGAAACATATGAAATATTGGATATACTAGGACGTCCGTGTTTTCAATACGAGCCAGTATAAAACACGGATTCCACGGTCGTGATGAATAGCCAAACCCACACCCCAAGACCCCTACGAGAGCGGCAAGCAACCCTACCAATTCTAGAGTTAGGAGACCCGGACTCGACTCCTCGAGTTGGTCTCCCACTGGACTCCAGAACCCGGTTACTCGTGCCCTCCTCCTTGGGTCTATCCTAGTGCGGAAAAGTAAATAATATACAAACGGTGACAACTTCCGCAACCTGGAAGTGCCCCAATAAAAGAATATTACATACAAGTTTTTACATGAATGAAAATGAAAAACACTCATCTCACATAAAAAACCCCGGCTATTCAAACACGACGATCCAATATAACATATCCAGCAACACATAACATCACATGTCATCAACGTAAGTAAATATGCGCATCCCAATTGTCGTTGACATATAGCAACGAAACCGGCGATATCACATATTACACTTACGGTCACAGAAAAGAAAGTGTAAAACTACAACAGTTGGAATCCGCAACCACCTCAGACATCGCATGCCTGACCAAATGAATTACTTAGACATCATATGCCTAACAATTATAAACCCCGCATTTTAGTCTCATTATCGAAAACACTTTTCACTACCAAGTCGGGTAATTCAACAAGATTCCCGACAGTCTGATCGAATACTCGTCGCAAACTTTAGTAGGCGGC
Organism: Agapanthus africanus; assembly: GCA_030015575.1. Lineage (NCBI taxonomy): Eukaryota > Viridiplantae > Streptophyta > Magnoliopsida > Asparagales > Amaryllidaceae > Agapanthus > Agapanthus africanus. The sequence goes on along the minus strand of CM057342.1, from coordinate 503,233,196 downwards.
CGCACCCCCGATACCGTCGACGAAGTGCACCAAGGCGGAACACCGCTACCGCGAGCACCCGGACGGATGCTTTCGGCGACGGGGTTCTCCTACAGTCACTTGGTCAGGGCTATGGAGTGAGGCTGTCTATTAAGTTTACCCGGCGAGTATCCGCGTACGCTACATGATTGCGACGGACTTTTGATCACATCAAAATTCCGTGGCAACCGATCAAGTGAGACTAAAGTGCTATGTTTATAACATTCATTTAGTTATCACATAACTTTTTGTGAATTCCAATTATTGTATCCCATTCCAGATAAATAGAAAATGTTAAACTTTCCGATCGAACAATCGAACACCCAAGTTTTCCCGATATAGATCAACACATGAAACAAGTCTAACAACATTCAGTTCATGCCTCAGTACCAACGGTCCAGCCGTAGAAGGGTCAAGCCAACGCCTCACATGTGGCACGCCGTACTGCCCCAAACCCGAAGGTTCAAAGGGCGTTCAAGACGGTCACATAATCGAGTTAAGGTTTGTTGTCTTCTAGAGGGACCATCGCTTTACTTGCACTACTTAGTACGTCGTTAAACTACAGAAATATCCAACACTTGGAAATTTCCCGACAGGGGAAAAATTGGGTATTTATATCCGGTCGAACTTTTTAACATATTCTAAAATTTATCCGGAAAGTCACATAGACAAAATTTGAAACCCCGATCGAATCTTTGATTCCCAATACAACCCAAAAATGCTCAACTGTATACTGCATATTAAAAATTCCCAGGAAAACCAGTACTGAAAAATAGGAGTTACTGTGCAAAATTCAATGGCAGATAAGACAAAAGGGCCGCGGAAGGGCCGCATTAGCACGCTAATGCCGCGGTTCCGCCGCACTTTAGAAATATCATTAGGTAATTTTTGCATCGTAATTCTTATATTTACCTGCTTATTTTTCTGCATATTTTTAATTTGCAAAAATCCACATTTTACAAAAATGTCCAGAGAGCATTTTAAAGTCGGGGTTTCGGGTCGATCGGACTTCTAACTCCGTCTACGCATCGCCTAAGGCTCTAGCTAGGCTCTGATACCACTGTAGGGTTCCTAGGCACCCTAATGAGGTCTCACAAGGCATCAACCATGCCAATTTCAAAAAATCTAGGTGCCGAGTAACCCGACTACGGATCGTTTGCTAGAAAACTAGGCGAAAAAGTAATCTAGTTAACAGTTAACTAAGGGATACGGATATACAACCTTTGTAGATCCGGTGCTCCACCTCCATAGCTCCGCAACGAAGTCGTCTCCGCTGTCCAAAAAGAATCCGGGCTCTAGTGTCGGCTTCGTCGGAGAAATGGCGAGCTAGGTCGTCGATGTCCATGCCGAAGATGATCTACGTCGAGGCATCGATAAATCAAGCTCCGACTTCACCAAGTCCAAAAACTTGTGAAGAGAACACACTCTACTACTTGGCAAGAGGTAGAGGATGAAGAAACAGGAAGTGGGTAGACTTTAGAATTGGATTTCACACTCATTTTCATCAATCACCATTGATGAAGTGAACTTTCTTCATGTGAAGAAGATGAAGAAGAAGAAGAAAGAATTATGATAAGTTATTTAAAAAAGAAAAGAATATCCAAACTTATCATAATCCTAACTATGGTTATGTGTAGAGAATTAACCAAGGGTTAAAGGAATGGTTAGGGTTAAGGATGAGATAAGAATGGTGGACAAAGTCAAAGTTTCATGAAGCTTCAACTAAACAACAAATAAAGCCACCATTCTTTTCTCTTCTCATTTATTTTCCAAAATGAAATGGATAAATAAATAAGTGAATAAAACAAAACCCTAACCATAATCATGTAACCATGGTTTGATCTTTACACAAAAACCCTAGCATAACATGTATCATCAATCATGATACAATCAAGTGCACAAAAGTATATCGCATATACAATGCGCACATCCGAGTGAGAAAATCCATCTTAAGTGAACCGATACTAGTTAACGCAAAGTAATATATCAAATATATAATTATGCATTAAATCATTAAATCAACACTTGATTTAGCGATCCGGTCATATCGCATATAACCGACTAGTATCCAATGTATCGGCTTATCGAATCAACCCTCGATTCGATAACTAGGTTATATCGCATATAACCATTCAACACATTCATCGCGAGAATGAAATACGGTATCACATACACGCATTATTCTCGGTCCCGCACATATCTCATATGCGCTCCTATTTCGTTTCGCTTGAGCCAGGAAACCTCTGTGTAGGACTCTGAAGACTCGTCTATACGCCGGCAGCAGATGATGATCATATCAAACACCCACAAGCCGCAAGCGGTCTGCTAAACGTAACGGCCACCCGGGTATTGAGCGATCTGAAGATCGACGAGCAAGCCCGCTCACACTCCAGTGAATCCGACCAGTAACACTACCGTACAGTCCGGTCTGATCGTCTGATATGTCGCATATCTCGCCTAGGGGTGGTAAACGTCAGACCCCAATAGCTCGATAAGTCGTGTCGATATGAGGTCTATAACAATTCGAGAAACTACTGGTAACACTTACCAGTAAATCTCAGCAACCCTGGCCAGGGATTTCCTGTTATAGCCAATCGAACACAGCGCAACATCAACCCCCTATACCGGGAGAGACGAATCCCCTCCTATCGCTCATTGCCTCCATGTGACTCGGGACTGTACCCAAAAACCACCGTTTTGCACGCCCTCTTGGACGTGGTAAGATGGAAATCAAAGCACAGTGGGAACCACACAAGACTCTATGACGATCTCGGGTCAACAGACTACTCTGTACCAGTGTCACCAGAGAACTGCCATCTGACGTGAGGTATAATACCATCTGGGAGTTCTCGGCGAGTCCGTCCAGTGTACCCAGTCTCTACTGAGCACCCGTATATCATCTCTGATGTCAAACACCAATGGATATGGGATCATCCATCGCCCATCTGTATGGGTCGAGAAGGTATACGCTAGTCTACTCTGGTATATCGATGCCTCGTCTCGATACACCCACGACTAGGGACTTTGAAGGATGTACTTATGGACTACCATGTCCCCACTAGTATGATCCGCATCATAGTCCAGGTAGTCAAGTACACATCCTAAGGGCTTTACCAACATGTAACAAAGAGACAATCAGTATACACGTTAAGGTAAAGTGTAACCAGATAGCATACTATCATGTCGAGCAAGAAAGTCCTCCCTATATACGTCCTAGCATCCACTACAATATACATCATATGTACAGTAATGGCCTCTAGGGCATACATATAACTAACAGAAAGCTGATTAGCCTAAGTGTGGTGTACAGAAGGTATTAAGTTAAGACAAATAAAGGGATTAGAAGGAGGGCAAAGTAAATTGCGACTGTTATTCACGACCAAACCAAGTATTTCATTACCATTCCCACTTCACCTTTGTATTTCTCCAGGACACTCCGTATCACTACGAAGATCCATAGTTATTTGGATACTCCATCGTATGGTTATATACGAACTCGAAAGGAACTTGTTCCAGTTCGGGGATGGATTCTGGTTCAGGAGAAATAGGAATAAGGTTTATTCGGTTGTCTTTTATCTTCACCTTCTTTTGCATTGCAAGTGCTCCTAGTATTATGACAGTACACCAATTATGCTTATTGGATAGTCTTCTTCCAAACCATAGACTGGTGCCGAACGGTAGGGAAGGAAGAAAACCATTTGGCCTAAAGGGGTGTGCAGAAGGTAATGACTAAAGACATATGAAGGGATGTGGAGAGATGGCATAGAAACATACGGTTACAGTTGTGAATCTGGATAATGGAAGAGGCATTACTAGGAATACTAGGATACCCCTACGAAACATTTCAATGTTTCAGTTTCACTGTGTACTGTTAAAGGAAAACTGATTTCCCAATTAGACACTTGCTCCAGGGTATGTATTTACCAGGTATGAATCTCACATCTGTATGGTTTTACAGATGATGAGTGGGAGTAAGTTATTGGGAATTATGTGATCATCCTCATTATATCAGAATTCGTTGTAATTGGTGATATTTGAGGAAATCGCCTGGGTAGTTTGCTGGACGGAAAATATTTGGTTTTGAATATCCATTGTTATGCACCAATTTCAAATTGATATATTTGTACGTCTATTTTTATAGAGTGAGATATACCTTTTTGAAATTATTTCTATGACATTTATTTATATCAGTGGATGGTTAGGTAAGGAGCATTAAACAGCAGTGTAATTCTTCTTAACCATAAGTACAGTTTTCAACCTACGACACACAGGGAATGAGTTATTGGACTCAAGGGACTTGTACAGAGTATTGTATATTGTCCAGTGTCCATTAGGACAGAGGGGTTGGTACTCGTACTATATTCTGTTTACTTGTGACTTCTCTAGTACTTAGACATGTGTTTCGTAGAAATACAAGGTCTGAGTTTTGAGAAGTTACAGGTATATGAATAAAGTAGAGAACCAGGTTTTGTAAGTATCAGGATTCTTCAAGGTGATCGAAGATGTAGATACTTGTGTATGGTATTTAGTTGATAGTAATGATTAAGAGAACTTGCTTCTCTTTCAGGTTACTCATAATTGGAAGCACTCCTAAGTTGAGTAATGCTGATCGGCCTCTCTCCATTTAGTTGACATGCACTAGAGACAGCTGCATGATTTGAATCTGGTTCCAATTAAATCAGTGCCTCTGTTTCTATATTGGATATAGAACAGTTCATATCTTAACGATGTTAAGGTACGGGGAGTTGTCCGGCTTATGCTTAAAACCAGATTCTGGATAACTCAAGGCACGTTTCTGTAATGGCTGTTTGTGGGTTGACCCAGGCTATGACGAGGGTTAACTTTCTACCATCTGGAAGATCAATAGTGATATTGTTCTTGACTCGCCACAGTTTTAAAAGAAATGGATTTTTTCAGAAAACAGTAGTGGGAGTATGGTAGAACTGGAAGTGATTCCAGAACCGCAAACGATTACTGAAAATTTAATAAGAACCTAAAGATTCAATCTGGTTTGACATTCCGTTGGCCACTCCGCGGATATGGTGGGTAACCTCAGACACTCGAGAGGTACTTCGGTATGCTCAAAGACGGTGACAGGGAGGTTCTTGTTTACCCAGACTTGCCATTACTGTTGTTCCAGACTGTGAGACCCGGCAGGAGGATGAGTATAGCGTCGTTCTAAACTAGCTTTAGAAGTGTACGTCTATATAACTCTGCCAGAGGGTTGTCGTAGTCAGTGGGAGCAGCGGAAGAATAGTGGACAAGTGGCTTATGTCTATTTATAGACTAAAGCAGATATAGCGGAGATAGACCATCTATTTCTGACGTGACAGTCATATGTTTGACTTCATTAGAATTGGGGGTGGATCTGTTAAGAAGGTAGTAGCGTGTGATGTCCTGGTATTTGGATGACATACACAGAGTAGGAAGTGAAATTCCTTTACTACGGTCGGTTATACTTTGGTCGTCACACAGTGGTTTCTCCATAAAGGAAATGGATTTCATATCAGACATTCTGGTTACTGGATCTATGGTTTTAGATCTAGATTTGGGTAGTTTCCCAATCAGGGTACGTAGACAGCATTCTAGAGGTGCTTTAGAATGGGCGACTCCTGGCATGGTGGTGTATCTGCAGGTGATGGAGTCACCCTCTCTAAAGGTGTCTTATAGACTAAAGGGGAGAGGGATGTGCATGATTGGCAAATCACTTGCTTAGGCAATTGAGTCAATCATGAGATGTCAAGTACCACACCAGATGTTGTTTTTGTACAAGCTGTAATAAGTTGATATTGATCCTATCCTGGAGAAACGATCGGAAGCAGCTTTAGAACATAGGTGGATGTTCTAGGGATATGATAACGAGAGCCTCATTCGGGAGACAGTTATCATTCCAGGCTTCCAAGGTGACCTGGATGACAGAGTGGCTGTCAGAGTTATTGTTTTCCCTCTGACGAGGGGCAGTATTTTGGACAGGTGGTCCAGGTGGATACTGAGGGAGGCATGGCGCAGGATACTGATTAAGTTCAGTTGACGATACAGTCTAAGAAGTTTGGATTTGGAGTTCATTTATGAGCTAAGTCCCATCAGATATCCAGACATATTCTAAGACAGGTATTGCTCATTTTGGGAGATGGCTTTCTCCACGAACTTGAGATAAAGAGAGGCATAGAAAGAAACATCAAAGTGGATCCACTCACTGAGGCTATTCCTCGGACGCATTAGTTTCGCAAACGGGTTTTGTGAGACTGATTAGTAGAGGAGTTGGGTGTTCGGTATCACACGGGCTGTGAGTATGCGACATTGCAATAATTAGCCTTGAGTGCAAGTGGGAGCCTGTTGGAGATAGTGCCCTCAGAGTCAATTATTGGATCACAGGCACGTGATTGCAATGATTGAGAGAGGACCTATACCAGTAGGACAGTCTTACTCAAGATGATAGTATGCTATCTGGTTTATCTTTATCATTGTGTACTGCTTTAGGTGACCTTACAGGTCACTATTGTGCGTTGATAGAGCCCTTAGGATTCTTGCTTGACGGCCAGTAGTATGATGGCGATCATATACGTGGGAGCTGGGGTCTATAAGCACATCCTTAAAAGGTCCCTAGTCGTGGGTGTTTTCGAGACATGGCATCGATACTCCAGAGTAGACTAGTATATACAGTCGAGACCCCGACGAGGGACGGTGGCCGGTCTCACAAGCCACTGGTGTCAGTTGGATCACCTAAGATGTATACAGGTGCTCATTGGGTTATGAGTACACCGGACAGGACTCACCGGGAACATGCAAGTTGGTCTTATACCAGACGTCAGATAGCAGTTCCCTGGTGACATGTGTACAGGTTAGTTCATCGACCTGAGATCGTCATTTGTCTCGTGTGAGTTCCCACTGTACTTTGATTACTACCCTACCACGGCTCAAAGGAGTCGTGCAAACAGGTTTTAGTTGGGTACAGTCCCGAGCCACATGGAGGCAGTGAGCGGATCTGCAGGGGTTCGTCTCTCCCGGTATTTGGGGTGAGGTCGCGCTGTGTCTAGGAGAGCCATTACATGAAGTCCTTGGCCAAGGCAGGAGATTTACTGGTAGGTATTCCAGTAATATCTCAGGGTGTTCTGGGCTACACTCCGACACGACTTGTACCGCTTTTGGGGGTCTGACTTTTACTGTAACATTTCAAAAAGATAAAATATTAATTTTCGGAATTTTTATAATTTAATATTATTTTATTGAATATTTTAATAATTCGGTATAATTAAATACAAATAAATGGGGAAAATTTTTGGAAAATTATGGAAAATTCTAAAATAGGGTAAATTAGAGAATTATGCCATTTCTAAGTTTAATTGATTAGTTATATGTTAATTTAGTGCTAATCGCGATTAAAAATCGCTAATCGGTTTTTTTTGGTAATTTTGTGCAAACATGCACATATCTTTTATTTTCCTACACTTGTGCATTTTCTACCATGGTTTCTCATTTGGGTTTACTATTTGAGTGAGAAGGAATTTAGAGAAAAGAAAAGAAATGGAAAATGGGTTTATATTAAAGAATTTAGTAGTTGGTGAGAGAGAGAGGTATGGGCTTCTTTGACTAAAGACTTAGCCATTTCCTTTTCAACCTTCACTCATTTTTCTCCCTCTCCCTCTTGTTGTTGCTGCTGCTCCTGCTCCTCACCTCCCTCCCCTCTTCAACTCCTCAAATCACCTCTAAAACAACTCCAAAACCCTACTCTCATTTCATTAAAAGTGTGCACAAGCTCAAGATCTACACATTGGACTAAAGAAGCAAGGATTTTGGCCACTAGGGGCAACTCAAGAAAATTCTTGAGTTGCCAAATGAGGTATTTTCTGGACTATTAGCCTAGTTTTAGCATTACCTTTACCTCATGTTTAGTTTAGAACCGATATTGTTGATTTTGTGGACTTAAAGAAAACCTAGTTAGGGTTTGAGAAAATTATGAGTTGTAATGTGAAATTGAGTTCAGTAGAGTTTATACCAACACCCTAGTGCATGAATTGAGACCCTAACCTGAGACTTAAGTCCCGAAATACGGATTTAGAAACCGATATCGGAAAGCTTATGGAATCTGTGAAGGTTATATGAGATCTGCTATCACCCGAGACATCCTAAAATAAAATTGATTGGACAGTGAGATATGCAGGCACCCAGGAAGCTAACCCTAAGACCCTATCCCCTAACTCCTAGACCCGACAGCAGATTTATCCTGTTTGGCTGTAATTTGCGGCCAGACCTACCCCATTTTGGTTCGTCTTGGTTTTGGTGTTCCCTCATCAGTAGATTAGGCCCCTGGTATGTGTAGATTTGTCTAGTTTGACCTAGGGTGAAATCTGAAGCCTATTTCCTTAGTTGCTGTTTTGGATTCGTGTTTCCGTATTCCGTATTTTTAGTTCTGAAATTGTATATTGTGAGTTACCTCGACTATTTGGCGTTTATACGACGATATCGAGGATTTGTTGAAGGTTTTGAAGGCGTGCCCATAGGTTCTAACCTATAGGCCCCTTATCGTATCGTTTTGGGGTTTCGTGTGTTGTGTTAGCTTTGATTTGGTTTTAATACGCATTTACGATACTATGACGTGTAGGTACCCCATGAAGATTTCGGGACGACAAGTAAAGCGCGTGGAGACGTCGACAAATGAAGACGCAAGGTGAGTAGATTATATCTACTGGGGGAAGTCGGGTGGATGGCGTATAGCACTCCCGCAGTCCGTAGTTGGTATACTATATATTTGCTTGATAGTTAGTGTGTCATGGATATGGTGTTAGGTGTATTATGGATAGCTTAGGGTTAGAAGTAAACTAGTATAGTTCATAGTCACGAACCCTAGAATAGGTTTACACCCACACGCGCACCCTTGCATATTCACTATACTTACACAGTGTTGATGATGATATTGGATGACATTGGAGATGAGTCGATGATTTTGGGCATTGTGCCATGAGAATCGGTGATGTGATGTGATTTGTACTTGCGATACGACATGTGATCTTAGCGGGCCGTTGGGCATGTGTTTTACCCCCGCTTCCATACTTATATAGATGGTATTGATTTGTACTAGACTTAGATCTGTACCCCAGATTATCTGATATGATGATAATGATACCTGATATTTGATGAGAGGAATGCGATACTGACCCGTACCCAGCTATTGGGATGCCGTACGACGATTTACCGTACGAGCTTTATATTGATGATAGATCCGCACTCATGACTTAAGGATGTCATATGATATACTGTATCGTACGCGATACCATTGAGGCGGGATCACCGACTATTATATCTATATATCGACTCAGATTTAGGTGGTTTCCATACCCCTTCCGTTTGACTTGATACTTAGATCTGTAGTTTGCATAGTAGATGTTAGACTAGACCCGAGTCATACCTATTTCAAAACCACGAATCGGGAATATCTTAAAAACACCATAGCCCTTATTCTTAGTAAAAATCCTGATTCGTCTTATTTCAAATGGCATAACTGCATGACATATACATATGGGTGTAGATTCTTTACAGTTGCGTTGATTGTTCTATTTCCGCATATTCATGCTATTCACATTGCTTTGCATATGCCTATTGCTATATTACTATCATGTTGCTAGGGCACTAGCACCATTATCGATGATGCGTATGTTTCACGTACACTTGCTTGCCGGCTCACACACTTCATCATCGATAATTGCCATGTCACTACATAATAGCATTGTTGAATCAGGATATGACCTTGTACTATTATTTCCATGTTGCATGATATACTGTTATACTTGCATTTCATTTATATGTCACATACATCATGCTTTATGATTATGCGCATTGAGATATGTTGTTTCCATGATAATTCTGGATTTGGGGAACCGTGGATATTTCAAAAGAGAATAGTTAATTATTTAAAAACCCGGTTTCCCTTGATACGATATTTCGGTGCGTCCACCATGTGTTTTCTCGGTGCTAGAGTGATACATGTGAACCCGAATCGAGGAGTTGGATGAGGCCGATTATGGGTACATGGTGGACCCGGTATGGTACCCCGGGGCGAGAACGGTTTCGCTGTGTAGTAGACGGTGAGCCTGGCAGAGGGACTACTACCTACCGGTGATTGGTTGGACCTGGCGGTTATCCAGAGGATACTGACCAGAGTCGATAGATGGATATAGGCGTACTGCCGGGGCCGAGGGCCGATTCCGCAGACATAGCCCGTGGGCTGATCCGGACTGACGGAGCCCGATAGATGAGGATTTACATGCCGATGCTAGGCACGGGTTTCATGATGTTTTCCATGATTTGATTATATCCTCATATTTACATACATGATGTTTATTGTCATTGGGTGACGGGTGGACGGGTTCCACGTTTATTGTCATTGGGTGACGGGTGGACGGGGTCCACGTTCATATAGACTTGATCACATACAGACTGGATTTACATTGATCATACTTCATGCAGACATACCTTATACTGATGACATGTTATTATCTGAGGCACTGGCACGAGTACTTGGCACTACCTACATGATTAGATGTTACATTGCCACTTTATCATGCTTCAGACTTACTCTTAAGGGTTTTATTATTATACTGATTGTTTGACCTAGGATTATGTCTTGCATTCGGTTTCTGCTTGTAGATATTTCTATTCACAAGTTGGCAACTCACCCCCGTTGTGCCACAGTTCTTGCAGGTTTTGCCGTACAGGTTCCATTGCGGCATTTTTGGCACACTGCTTCCTTGCGGGTGAATTGCTTTTGGCAGGTGGATTCTTTTGCATCAAGAACCACCATTGTACTTGTATTATTCATTGTATCTAGAAATTCCATCAACCAAAACTTGTATATTGTTTCAGACTCAGACACTAGTGATGTATTATTTCGACCTTAGAGTCGCGCTTAGTAGTGTTGCAGTTTTCATGCTTATCTGGGTTCCCTTTTGAATTTTGATCCTCGCCATTCGGCGTTGTATAGTGTATTGCTTGTTTATTCATTTATCCTTAAAAATGGTTTTAGATTTCCGGGCTTTTGGCTTACTTGGATCAGATGGAGTCCTATAGACTTCATATGGTTCAAGGGCCAGTCACGTGCTTTTTCGGGTCGTGACATTTACCAACCCCCTAGGCCCGCCATGCGATGCTCATAGACGAACGGACCGGACTGTACGGATACTGTCACTGACAGGCTCAGTAAGGTGTCAGGATGAGTTCGCTCATAGACGTCCCTTTTGGTCAATACCTGGTAGCCCGTTACGTATGGCTAATACCTCTGATGTGCTAGTGGTTAAATCCATAGCCAAGAGATTGACGAGTCTTTAGAGTCCCCCACAGACCGTTTCTCAAGTTTCGGGCGAAACGCTGTAGAGGCTGTATGGAGATATGGCAGGGTTCGATCATGGACATGCGGTATTGTACGGATCATGATCGGACGGATAATACTAGCGGTCTTTGGTTTAAGCCGGATCCTAGTTTTGTACAGTGTAGATTTTGTCTCATTGCATTTGTATTCGGTCGGAATACAAATGCGGGTATGTATATACAGTCACGGGGTTTTCCTATAATTTATTTCGGGATCAGTTTTCTGAAGTTTCCAGTTTGCATTCCGTTTCGGCCATTTTCCTTTGTTTCCTTTCTTTGGCTGAAAATTGGTGGAGGGGGTTATTTGCAATTGTGCAATTAACAAAGGAGAAGACTTTTTATGGCACATGGTTGCTTCATGATTGTGCACCATCCATTGACTTCATTGGTTCATCATTGCTTGACTTTGCTTGATGAGATGGTTGATGTGTAGGAGACTTTGTTGTGATGATTATGTTCTCATCATCACTCATCATTCTTTCTTGCATGACACTCACACACCCTCCTCTCTCTTGTGCTCACCCCCCTTGAGATTTTTCCTCCTCTTTATGTATGGCCGACCATATGAAAGGGGAAGGGGGCTGTCCCAATTTTTTTTTGGGTAGGAAATACTCTCATTTGCTTGCATAAAATCCTTTTGGTTCATATCCTAAGTATATCTCATTCCTCCACCAAAAACCATGGCAACTTCAACCCCAATAGAGACAAACCACTTTACACTAGCCTACAGCATTTCTTGGACACGTCGACTCGCCAACTTCGTGCCCGAGTTGCCTCGGTCAAGAGGTGGGAGCCCGTAAAAGAACCCGGCGATGTGGTGTCCTTCCGACGAGGAGATGAAGACCGGAGATTCCGCGGGGAGATCGGGACGACGACGAAAAGACCGAAGGACACGGATCGCTCTGTATATCTCTCTACCCCTTCTCTAGTTAGCTAGCGTTAGATTAATGGCCCGATCCGGGTTTATAGTGCGCGGTAGTGCCGGTTTACAAGTTTTGTAAAAGTTTCATTTCCGCATTTTGTCCTCGGATTGACGGCCGGGGCGCTGCCGTGCACTTACAGATCCACCCGAGGGAGACGGCACAAGCTCCAGGTTCGCCAAGCGGACCAACCGACTCTCCAAGATTGCTAGTGGTGGAGAGTTGAGGTGTAGGATTGTGTCACTATTATTTTTCTCTCATCCATAAGCTCAAGTGAGCAACAATAGAAGATGAAGAAGAGGCGAGCTAAACTAGTGGCATGAGCAAGGAAAAAATGCTAAGTTTCCTTTTGTTGAAGCATGAGAGTGAGAGAGAGCTAGCTTGTAATTAATCAAGTAAGCATGAAAAATGAGACCCCACCCTTAAATGTGGCCGGCCCCCCTCTCCCTCAATCACACAAAAAAAAAACATTTCCTTTTTCAAATTACAATAAACAAATGCCCACCATGCTTTGCTACATGCTTCACAACATATACAAAACCCATGCTTTGACCATGTTCATGCCATGTCACCCATCTACCTCATTTCCAAAAGATTTTCAATAAATAAAATCAATAATGATGTGGCACCTTCTAGAAGCTATTCCGTATAAAATACGGAATACTTCCCGGTACATGTATCGAAATACATATACGCGTATTCGTACCAAAATACGAATAGCTGAGAGAGAAAACGAATAGTGAACAATAATACTAGAATATGTATATATAAATACATATATAGATTATTAAATCAAAACCTGATTTAATAAACTGGCTTAATCCTAAGCCGCTAGTATTATCAACCGTCCGATTAAAGTCTGCGCAGCAAGTGCACATATTTAATCGGACATCTGTATGTATCAACATACGTCATGTACACCATATCGCCTGAACCATGAAAACCCTCTGTGTGGGACTCTAAAGACTCGTCAATACGCTGGCAGTGGGTTTAACCACAAGCACGTCAGCGGCACTAGTTGTACGTAACGGCTACCCAGGTATTGAGCGAAAGGGAGGCCGACGAGCAAACTCATCCTGAACCCCTACTGAGCCTGTCAGTGACAATATCCGTACAGTCCGGTCTGTTCGTCTAAGAGTATCGCATATCGAGTCTAGGGGGTAGATAAAGTTAGATCCCTAACAACGCGATATTTAGTGTCGGTATGTAACCCATCACCTCCTGAGAAACTATCGATCCTGAATCAATAATCTTCTTCTACCATGGCCATGGATTTGTGGTGATGGCCACCCGTACACAATACTACATCAACCCCCCAATACCGGGAGAGACGAATCCCCGACTATCCGATCACTGCCTCCATGTGGCTCGGGACTGTACCCAACTAAAACCTGTTTGCATGCCTCCTATAAGCCGTGGTAGGGTAGTAATCAAAGCACAGTAGGAACTCACACGAGAAAAATGACGATCTCAGGTTGACAGACTAACCTGTACACATGTCACCTGGGAACCGCTATCCGACAATAGGTATAATACCAACTAGCATGTTCCCGGCGAGTCCGTCCAGTGTACTCATAACCCAATGAGCACCTGTGTACTATCTTAGGTGAACAAACTAACACCAATGGATTGTGAGACCTGGCCACGGCCCCTCGTCGGGGTTTCGATCAGTATACACTAGTCTACACTGGAGTATCGATGCCCGATCTCGATACTCCTACGAGTAGGGACATTTAAGGATGTGCTTATAGACTCCAGCTCCCACATATATGATCGCCATCATACTGCTGGCAGTCAAGCAAGAATCCTAAGGGCTCTATCAACACGTACATGATGATAAAGACAAACCAGATAGCATACTATCATCTTGAGTAAGACTGTTTTATCGGTATCGGTCCTTCCTTAATCATCATAATCACAAGTCCGCGACTATGATAATTGCCTTGAGGACACTATAGCCAACACGCTCCTGGCACCATATTCCAGTGCAGCGATGCAGACGCCAACCAAAATCTAAATTCCCAAATGGCGAATGATGAGTCACTCCTGGTGCCATGTTCCAGTGCAGCGATGCAGACGCCAACCAAAATTTTAAATCTCTGAATGTCCCAACAGCGAATGATGAGTCTCTCCTGGTACCATATTCCAGTGCAGCGATGCAGACGCCAAAAAAGTCCCAAAATTCTCCCAGCCCTACGGTTGGTCCCCAAGTTGACTACCGTATACAATCCACGGGCTCAAATAATTCTCATCATACCCATACCCCACTGCAATCACCCGTCCAGCGGCCGGTCTCCGCCCTTGGAATTATGCTCCATTTGGGAAGACCCACTCATGTGTCCTCACGATACATGAGAAGAACAAACTTACGAGATCCTCACGACTCGTAAGAAAACACCTTCGTGGGATCCTTACGACTCATGAAGGAATATCACACTTGGGAGTCCCCACGGCTCCTAAGGTGAAACGAGATCCTTTCGACTCGTGGGAGAATACTTTTATGGGATCCATACGGCTCATAAAATTGAAAAGTCTTGGGTGATAGTGTAAAGTTTTAAAATAAATAAATAAATAAATAAAATTCTTTAAGTGAATTTTATGATTTTCGGTAATGCAAAACGTGGTTTTCATAAAACTAAACCGTAATTATTCTTCACTATAAATTTAAAAATATCTATTTTAATTATGTTATTATTAGTAAATGGTGTTTATTTAGCCACTTATAAATTTTTAGTTTAATTAAATATTTTTCTTAAATTAATTATTTTAAATATTAACATAAGCTTTATTTTTACACTAAATTAGTGTAAGCTACAAATTTGAATGGGTTAAATTTGCAAAAATGAACCATTGCATCTTAGAATCAAGTGTGTTTCATGCAAAATTTATTTTCAAAATTTTCCAATGGTTCTAGACCATTCTAGGTCAAATGGAGTGAAGAAAATAAAGAATTTTTAAATAAATTCATGAAAAGACTTAATTGTGTGATATTTTTATGAAACCTTCTACACTTTTCTTCACCTTTTCTAACTCTCCTCTCTTTTCCTCCCCTCATGGCCGGCCTCACCTCCATGGGCAGCTCCAAAATTTCCCCCCCATCATTTTTGCATTAAAAATCATCAAAAATCATCAAAAATTCAATAAAAAATCCACAAAATCCTAATAAATTCCTACCCTCTATTCTTTGCTCATCTTTACATGAATTTTGGAGATGGAAAGCATTCATTTTGGAGGCTTATTTTCATGTTTGGATCTCATGTTGTGGAGGTATAAATCTTCTTCTTTTGATTTATTGTTATTTGATGTTTCATTTAAGCATAATCAGATTTAATAAATAATTTATATCTACAAGTTTTAAAATTCAAGTTAGGGTTTATAAAATTAAGTTATGGTTTTTATTAATTAAGTAGGGTTATAATAACTAGTTTAACATTTTTAGAAGTGGAAAATCTTGTATGGATGATATATTGTAAATTGTTTATCCAAAATTGTTTAAATTAATCCATTTTGCAAACTAGATTTATGTATATTATATTTATGGGTGAGATAAAATTTCAATTAATGTTTATAACACTAGAGTGTGGTTTTAAAGAGGATATTAACTTATTGGTGGAACGAAAAACATAATTTGGTTACTAGTTTCTTTTGATAATTGAAAAATACTAATAAAAATGCTATTTTTGCTAACTAGTTTTTGGGAATTCTTAAATAAATGAGAGTTAAAATCTAATTTATGGTTTCATTATACTATTATCATCATGAATTGTATCTTAGTATGTTAATTCATGTAAAATCATGTTTAGTTATGATATTGTGAAATTTTGCTTAAAAGTAT